>OX376201.1:16638855-17327361 GCA_947363905.1 Lithophane semibrunnea
CATGATTAATTTTATCATGTTTGTTACAATGTAGTCTTATCTGTCTGAAATGTAATACACCGAGCAAGTTTATAAGGTCACCGCCCCGAAGAAAGTATTGTTGTTTTCAGTGGTTGGTCCTATAGTAAAAGATGTTCATAATGACGAGTAGTTAAAATAACTCCTTTAGAGATTTAAGGTACACAAGAACTAAGGTAGTCACTATATTCGCAATTATTATTGAAATGAAATGAAATGAAATGAAATTTATTTATTTGCCAGAATATAGGTACTTGCATTAACATGGTAAAATAATTTTAGTCTCACTATATTCGACTTATCAGTCGTGCAAATATTTCTGGTTGGTACATGCATTGGTAGTAATAATCATAAATTTACATCAATGTCATAACAATAGTCATACACATCATAATCATAATAGAATTTACAGTCTTGCTTCGTCAATATTAATTAATTAGGCACATTACATTATAAAATATTATATTAGTTTTAGAATATATCTCACAGTCAAGACTGTTCATCAATGTATAAATTAGATTTTAAAGTATTATCAATAATTATAATTTAAATAAGTGTTCGCAGATTTAGTTTCATCATGTCTGTTTAAGTGTTTATTATTACCTTAATAGTTAAACCACGTTGACAATAGGCACCTATTTATTTTATTATTTATGTACACACAGTAAAATACATAATAGATACGATATAATTAAAATATGAGTACAAAGGTACTGCTTATTTCTTAAGAAATTTACCTATGTTACCTATGTTTACCTATGTTAGGAAATCTAACCATCGTCGGAAAAGATTGCCAATATTTTGCATACGAAAGGCTCTTCAAAAACCCCTACAACAGCTACAATTGGAGAACCACAGATAAATAAATATAAAACCAACATAAAAATTGGTAATATACAGTATATTAATAAATCTTAGAAATAATGTAGGTATTACAATTATCCGCATTCCCTATCACTTGGACCACATAACCCTTGCTGTCAGTGTTCCCAGGATACCTACACGACGGGTGCGCACGTCAGCCGAGCCGTCAGCCGAGCGTCGCCGACCGCGCAAAAACTTGACAATCCGCCATTTTGGACAGGTTTTTTAACAGTGCCGAAAAAGTCCGGAAAATGTGAAACATTTTTAAATACTTCTCACTGTTTCTGGGCAAAGGAAACCTAGAAATATGCACCTAAAAGATCTTTATGTAAGTCGAACCTCCGCTCATCCATCACACAGTTGCAGATTAACTCATCTCCGAGTTCCGACAACGGTATTTATACTAACATTTGAATCTAATAACGTTCAAGATCACATCAAGCCATCAATCAACTTTTCGTACAAAAAAAATACAACTCAGTTTCCAACGAAACATAAAAAACATACATAAATGTTCGCAGACACATTTGCGTACAGTTATTCGATTCATACATAATTCGCGAATTGGAACTCTCGAGTATAATTTTGAATCAAGCTCTGTAACCCTAAATTAGCTCGTGATGAAATTACAATTGGGTCTAAAAGACCCCTCGATGGCGGCTCGATTGTTTGGTCACAAAACAATGGGTTATTAGAGTTTTTGCCAATACTGTAATGACGACTTGGCAAGATGGTCATTGCGACCGGCCGACCGGAAAGTACGGTCGGCAAATAAGTATGCTGTACCTGGAAGGTATCTAAATTACTTAGTTTATAACAAGGATGAGTCTTTTATTTTTCATAATTATACATTTGGTGCCTTTATTTTATTTATTTACAATTATTAGAATAATTCGGTAGCGCGCATGCTAAGTCAAAAGGTTTGCGATGCTGGCTTTATCTTCGAGGTTCAGAATGTTTTCGTTTTTACCTGGTATTTTAAAGAAGGAAAATTAAATTAATTTAGATAATTGACCTTGGCTTATTTCCTCCTACTAAATTTCCGTGTCGGTCCACTATACGCGACTATAGCGACTACTCCT
This sequence comes from Lithophane semibrunnea, assembly GCA_947363905.1. Taxonomy (NCBI): domain Eukaryota; kingdom Metazoa; phylum Arthropoda; class Insecta; order Lepidoptera; family Noctuidae; genus Lithophane; species Lithophane semibrunnea. The sequence continues at coordinate 16,640,820 of OX376201.1, forward strand.
CTTCCATACACTCATTTGCTGCTACACTCTGCTGTCAGTACAGGCGCGGCCGCAGCGTCATTACACGCAACAGGAATCTCCCGACAGTTTAGCTACAGCCACAGACTACAGTTATTATGCCGGTAATGTCGCAAGGATGTACCAGCTGAGGTCTTGAGACTTTTTACTCTGTGACCAACGAAATTACAAATGGCGGTGACGTTAAACGCATTGCAATGAAAATTGAGCTGAAGTTCCTGGGTATAGGTAGTTTTCTTAATCCTGTATTTACCTACTTGCATTTGGATGTTAGGATGTTTAGTATCATCCTTCAGTTAACTTAGGAACGGAAACATCTGCTTCTCAGTTAGCTAACTTCAAAGATTAACTTGACTAGTTATTCAGAACACTGTAGGTACTACAAATACTTAGTACATTTACATTTGTTTCGAAATACAATTTTAGCATTTACATATTAATATCATGTAATCAATCAATAAACTGTTACTTCGTAAATTATGCGATAAAGCCAATCCACGATTCATACATTTGCAATTAACTTTAGTACTTCGTTGTAACGGTAAATAAGGAAATAAACAGCCAAATTAATGTTCAATAATTCGGAAAATTACTAAAAACCAATGATTGATCAATTATTGTAGCATAATTAATTATCCGGAAGATATGACTTCGATACACAAACAATATTATATTATAAACCATAGGTACTTGTGTTTGTTATTATGCAAACATAAGCAATATGTAACTACTTAGGCACCTGAAAGTTTCCTTTTATCTTTGTACTGGTTTTGTGTAATTTTCAATACCTATGTATGTACTTACATAAAATTGCTGATTATGAAGTCAAGGAAGTTAATTATATACCTGTAACAAAAATAATAATATTAAGAAAGTGAGTAGGTACCAAAGTACATACATAACACAAGAAAATTAAGTTACCAATCAATCTGCTTAGCCTTTTCACTACTATGTTCGGGGGGTCAGCTTCCATGCAGTCTAAACTCGCATGTAGCTGAATATCAATACTTTACATGGAGCCAATGCCTATAAGACCTAACACACAACCCAGTTACTGGGTAACACACAACCCAGTTACTGGGTAACACACAACCCAGTTACTGGGTAACACAAAGGTGGCACACAGGTTGCTGGGTGACATCCAGTCTTACCATGGGGTATCCCCTGGGGAGTCTTAGGAGGTGGAGTCTTACTATGGGGTAAGACTCGATGTTAGAATTTAAAGAAAATTAAGTTACCGTTTGTTTAAAAACGTCCTATAAGAGTTGAACTACTCCAGGTTCCTCTTGAGTCGGTTTGTAACCCAGAGAAGTAAGAAAAGGTAGACTTATTAGCAACAGTGATAAACCCAACAAATGACCTGATTGAGCAACAAAAACCAATTTGACGCTCAGCAAAACGACAAAATTATAGTCATAATTACTTAATAATAATCCACAACACAAATACAACAATCTGTGCTCACCCATTATTCAGACATCCGTCATTCTTCACAACACACCATTTGACATTACACCGTTTCTCAAGGAAATAAGGTCACTTTTGTATTGATTGGAAATAGAGTCAGATTAATGACAATTTGATTGTAATTACATTCGAATAATTATTGTAATAAGTAATTGAATAATAATTGGATTTATTCGGATGTTTGTAATAACTATGTTAATGTATTAACTAGCTACCTATTGATTTAATTCTAGCGGCCGCATTTGCTTAAATGTCATTAGTGAAATAGTGTAATTATGATTGACCTATTGCTGGACTCTCAAGAAGTAAGGGTTTTATTAAAAAAAAACATAATTTTATTTCACATAAACCTTCACCGGCTTATGAATCATCAGAAGCTAGGTGCACAATTGGTCGTTTCCTATGGAAAAGAGCCGGTGGCGGTCAAGTGTGGATCGTCTTAGGTGCAAGAAACTCGGTTACGCTTTTGAAAATAATTGGCGGTGCTGCAAAACTTAGCTTCCTCACAGAGATTCAGAAAATAGTTAATTGTATAGGGAATGTTACTCAAGAAATTTACCAATTCGCTTATGAAAACATTTAGGTAAAATTTAAATCACCGAAGCAGTTAATCGTAGCTGATCGAAATTGGAACTTGATGTCGTTGTTAACACTCATGTGGTATCTCAGACCCACCTGATACACCCACGAATAACATGCGACAATCTATTCTTAGGCATAGGTGACGAAATATAAACATATGAGTAGACCTACTATAGTTATTTAAATAGAACATCTGGATTTAAGACCGGTGGTGCATGGTGGTGACAAAATATATGTCTTCCGTCTGACTACACGATCACTTTGACCAAGTCTCGAGTTGTTTCGTAGTATTTCATGAATAAAGTTCGTTTTTAATCCGGTAGACTAATTTGAAATTTCAAATGATTGTTGTTCGTTTTTTCAATTTGGAGTTTGACATTTGCACCTGTCAAATTATTATAGGGGAATAAAAAACATACTTAAAGTATTTAAATTAAATGTGTATTTTCTAGATCTTAACCCCTTTAAAACAATGTGTAAGTTCCACAGTGAATCCATCAAACACAAATAAGTAACTTAGAGTAACTGAGAATTGACAATAGTTTAATAAAACCGGACCGTGCAAGCGAAAAAAGGGCACATAATTGCCATAGTCGGAAATGGAATGAAAATCATTACTTTCAGAACGCCACCCGCTACGATCTTAACATACTTACTCCTTTATCTTCGTTCTAATCCTAATCCTAACTAATATTATAAATGCGAAAGTGAGTTTGTTTGTTTATTTGTTTGTTACGCTTTCACGCTAAAACGGCTAAACGGATTTGGATGAAATTTGGCACAGGGGTAGACCATGACATAGGATACTTTTTATCCCGATATTCCCACGGGATCAAGACTTACGCGGATGAAACCGCGGGGCGCACCTAGTAATCTATAAAACAAAGTAGTTTCAACCAAATCCAAATATGTATCACTAACCTTAATACAGTTATGGCCTTTGACCCATCATGGCGGCTCAATTAGCGCCGGCCTGGCTTCTAAAGGTGAGCAGGCGTGAAGCAGTAAACATAGAACAAAGCGTTCCGACTACAGAAAGTGTTTGTGTCGCGTTTACGATGTGTATCACTTAAGATTATTTATATCGGACTTTATTGCAGTTTTCATCATGGGAGCTTTGATTGTAAATTATGTTTTTGTTTGATTTTTATTTGTTTGGCATCGTCACATCACACTACTATTGGGCAGTCGTTAGTTGTGTAATTTTATCAGTAACCACAAAATAAAATTGAGCGTCTTTAAGTCCTAACAGAATAATTCTTAGACCACGCATGTTGGTATTATTTTACCAATCTAACGGCATTAATTACAAAACGTCTTTGCCAACAGGATAAAATTAAAAAAGTAAATATACCGCATTTGTTTAACTGGCAATACCACAACCAACTGTCATTTTCCATAGGGCCTATTTAACATCTAAAATTTTCCCTCCAACACCCGAACGTAACAAAATGTACTGTTTGAAGATAAACAAACATTGAACTTAGTGTTTTATAACAAATATTGGCAACAATCTAAAGTGTAAACTTAGTGTTTGTGTAAACATTTGTCCAGCTAATGCGTCTCGGGGCAAATTAACAATGTGTTCGGTTAAGAGCTGCTAACATAAATGAAGCAATATGGAAGAGTTGCATCTGGTAGGTGAACACTGAACGTCAATAATAAACTTGCTGATGTGTGTTGTGGGGATCGGTGGATTACTCATTGTTGTGGTGAAGGGAACCTCTTCGGGTGAATTGTATATTTTTCGTAAGATTATATTTCTCATTCGAGTAATTGATCAATTTATCAATTTTAGAATATATAAGGCATGTTTTGATAGAAGATACAGTTCGATTCAAACTTATTGGCGGCTCAGAACATGAGGCGAGTCACTGCGCAATAACAATTTCATGTGTCAGCGGGGGTGAGGGGTGCGGTACTGCGCAAAGAGTAGCTAACTTCCGAGCCGCCATTAACTTTGAATCGAACTGTAGGTACACACGGCTACACATCAAGCTATACATTTCTAGTTTATGCTGATCTCGCATTGTATAGGATTTCCGTACAATGCGAGGTCAGCTTATACTGGAAATGTATAGCTTGATGTGTAGCCGTGTGTACTACTCAAATGTTCTGATGGGACATTGTGCGAATGGGATATTCTACGCCAACGGGATGTTCTGCGTCAGATACTCTGTGTTTTGTGATAGATACCAATATTTAGAAAATATACTTAGTTCCTGGCTTGACCACCTAATTTGTCGAGGTGGTGTCTAAGTACTTACCTAGGTACTCACTACCAACGTGACGTCATCCATTAATTTATAAGTCATATAAATCCCTTAAAACTGCACACTCCTAAGCAGCTGCGCAACTGTGCAAGTGTAATTTCCGCGACAAACTCAAGTCAAACAGTCGTCAATTTAATGTCGTCGCTAACAAAGAACCATAAAGCATACTACAAGCCGCCAGCTTGACTTGAAAGCATTGTTTGTGATCATCAACCGTTACAGTTTCAGATGAAGATGACGAATCACTGAAATGAAAGTGATGTGATCCAATGAGTTGGACCACATCATAAGTTTTCACGGCAGGTAAGTTTTTACGGTAGTTTTTTTAAATATCTAGTTTTTTTAATGTTTTTAATTTCAGCCTTAGCATATTTTAATGAATTTCGTTTTGTTATAGTTAAGCTTCTGTTAACTGTTTCAAGATTTTATTTGATTACACTTCAAAACATTTTTTTTAAATTTAATCCTGAATATTATCTCAAAAGGCAGCCCTAAACTATTAAATTATGTAAGACAGTTCAGACTTGCATAGCATAAAGTTACATTACAACCTCGTAACTTTACAAATAACATAATTTGAACCAAAGCGGGTGCAATAGGCCCTCAAACAAACAGACAGACACACAAATATTTACGGTATTAACAATGTTAACGCGTGTTATGGCTCAGCACAGCACAATGTTTACGTGCACACGTCGTAAAACAATGTTAGTTTGTAATTAACATGTTCAATTGTGCACTGACCTTTTATTTTTGTCTGAACTTAGGTGACCTGGTGGAAAAATAACGAGTAGGCTGTGTATCGTGTTTCCTTTGTCAAGTCTGGATATGGAAATAGAAAGGGCTCTCTGGTTGTTTTACATTTAGTATAGTCTGTGGTCGGAACATAAAGTAAAAGTGATACTAAAGACTATATACATAGAACTTTATAGTTTCTAACCACTAAATGCTAAGCGTATTAATAAAAATTTGATTTGACACTATAATTTTTCCTTTTCCATTGAAATCAAAAGGAAAACGAAAACAAATAGTATACCTAAGTACTTAACATTACTGCCACCCACACACAAAATGCTACAGGTGTAAATCAAGGCATCGTAAAAAGACAACATTTATTTTCAGAACTGAAACCAACCACTAAACAGTTCACTAACGAAAGGCACAAGATTAAATTTACACCTATAATTCCGAAATGAATTTCAATTTTAAATGTCCTTTCTCATTTTAACCACAAATAATTTTGTCAACTACCAGAAAAAATTAAACGCATCGATACATTGAACTAAATGGTCCTAAACAAACTTTAAAAAAAAAAATACACAACTTTCTAAACGACTTAAATTAAACTTTATTGTTTGACTTTTTAAGTTCAAAATTCTTTACAGTGAAGTTTGAACATAAAGCCTTTATAAGGTCATCTTTATGAATGACTCGTCGCGTTCGTATTTTGAAAAAAAGGTTCTTTTTGTTGCCACGATGTCTGCCGTAAATCGTTGTCCATTGAGAACCGGCGACTCGAAGGAAGCTAAAAAAAATTAACAACACAAGATGGCGGTGTAACTACCTGCTATTAGATATTGAGTGAGTCGTAATATTTTAAAGAATTCTATTCGATTGGGACGGCAAAATTGGTTTCGAATATTGATTCATTTGGAAAAGGAAGAGAGAAAGTGAATTTTACAACATAATTTTGTTTTAAATGTATTGATACTTATCTTTATTTATTTTCTGTTCAAGTAAGACACATTACGCTATTAGGCTATTAATTCATACAATGAATAAGAAAGATGTAAGTAGGATTTATGTTTCAGAGTAACAAAATCCACGATTATTCAAGAAAACAACTGAAAGTATAAGTAATAGTCATACAAGAAATTGTAAAGAACCTCGAGTGCGACAAACGCCGACACACCGCGACTACTGTGAGGAATCTTACGAGCAGTTCGCAGACACCCACATAAAACAAGCAAAGTGAATAATATTCATTTACGCCAGACAAGGAACCGAGGAATATTAGGTTTTATTATTGCTCCCAAGTGGCATTCTCAACTTAAACTATGGAGTTATAAAAAGGATTTAATTTTACAGATTTGAACTGCTTATTTACCTCCTTGGAGCTAAAGTATGAAATATACCCAAAGCCTTGCTTTATGCCAAGTCGGGAACTAGCAAGAGACTAATAAAACATTCGGAACGCTAAGCCAAGAAAACCATTACACGAAATCTCGGACTAAACTGCTACACTGCTACTCCGCAAACCAGAAAATATTAGTCGTAGTAAAACACTGCGGCATCCCGTGACCTTTCTCTAACCGCAACGGTATAAAATGGATACGAGGAGCGAATAATATTAATTTACACCCCGAGCCGGCACGACGACGAGTAATAGATTTTACTACGCCAGTAAATTCGCTTTATTTAGAAACTGCACCCGATCGGGAGAACGCCGTAAATTATAATTATGGGCATTTGGTTATTTCTTTACGGGGCTTTTATGGCGTATCTATGTCGTTAAACTAATGTTGTAACTTGTGATTTGAGATCGTCTGCTTTTGGTGTAGGATTTTTTAATGTGTTGCTGTCTCCTGCGTTTAGCTGTTCAAACATCGCAGCCCATCAAAGTCCACGAGGAGAAAAATGTTACACATAACTTTTAAAAAACATTGAGATCTCTCACAGCCTTTTTCGTTGTTAAGTATCTTGTTCACCGAAGTACCTTCACGTTATTTCTGCGTAAGCTACCAAACCATATCTGATAATATTTATAACTGAAATTACTTACTAAAGAACCCTTTTACAATCCTAATCATTCCTTAAGAAGACCATAACGATATAACAGCTTACAAACGCTAATAAAGCGCAGCCCACACAGGCGTCCTAACCTCACCGTGTTTACCGTATCCTGCGAGGCTAAACAGGCCTCTAATGCGCCATACCGCACCACGGTATCAACACTCCCAGCAAACGATATACGGTGACGTTTACTGCGCCACCAATTACGAACGAAGCGATGCTCCGTGCAATTGTTATGTTCTCGCAATCGAGCGTTGAGTTAAATGTACTAATCGAGTCATGATTTGATTTAACTCCGCGTGACTTGTTAGGTGCTGATGCGAAGATGATTCACTGATCGATTTTTCGTGTTCGTAAGCTTGAAGTCTATTGATGTTTTTTGGGGTATAAAATGAAAATATAAATGAAGGTGGAGTGGAGGTTTAAAGTAGTTTGCGACGATATTAGATAGATCTTCAAGTAACTTTGAGATCGGGAGATCATTAAAAGTACAGAGCTCATGTCTCTGTACTTTTAATGATCTCCTCGGCACGGTCTAACCAAAAAATCTTGTGAAAATTCTAGGCTATCAAAGAGGAATAGAGCAGGTGTCCCTCAAGGTAAACCCACTAAGGCCTTCGAACTTCTCACACATGAAAACATATCAAATTAAAGTAGAGAATCTGACACCAGACAGCATCAATATAATCCTCGTCCCACTAAAACTCCCCATTTATTAGCAGTAAACCGATAAATTTACTATCAAACAACGCAAAACTCATTACATTCTAAATTACCATTTAACGACAGCCTTAGGGATTAAATTGGATCTTCCAGACATATTGCTGTTTCCAGACATTTTTTTGCTCTAGCACCTTTGCACCCTTTCTTCTTGTTGCGTCGAGAAAGTAAACACAACATGTAAATTATTATTGTTGATCGTAGGTCGAATCTCATGTCATAAAAAGTGTCTATCTTCATATATTACTTTTTGGAAATATTCCATCTTTTGATAATCAGATATTAATCGTTGATGATGCTCATTGCAAAAATATTGTTTGAACTTTGACTTGCAGCACATGTTTAGGAGCGATATATTTTGTTTAGATTTTGACTCAATTAGAAAAACTAAGGTATATACAAGACAGGACATTAGTTACCGCCAATACCGCCTCGCGTGGGTGTCAAGAACCCGGCTGTGGTACAACATAATACACGCCTGTTTATAATGAAGTGCTAATTAGTCCCGTGTCGGAAACTAATTCAGCGTAGGATGGCGGAGCAGAAGCCAAGTGTGTCGGATTGATTGGTGAATCTTATGTGGGGCGAAATTACAATGTGATACGCTTGATGTGGTTTGAGTTACTCGAAACGTGTTGAGCCTTGGTAGAGATCTGATAGATGAACCTCTTCACTTGTAAGTGTTAAATATGAGACTATAATTGTATTCAGTATTGACAGAAACGTCCTTCTGTCTGTCATTTTGCGACATCTTCCGAGAATGATGATGATGGGGGAATGTCCATCATAGAATCTGGAGTTTTAAAACGAAGCAAATAGAATTGTGTTGCTAAAGACTTTGTTGCACCACCGGAAGTGGTAGGGCTTTTGAATGTTAATTTTGGATGTTTAAAAAAGAGGTACCTACCTATTGATTCTCAAATTAATTTGTGGTGTCAAATCTGAAGGTCAATAGGAGCGGGATCTTTCAAGAGATGATACCAATACTTTGTTTTTACAAATTACACCGCAAATTATGTAAATCAATACATAATCCAACAGTTTAATCTTTCGCAGAGCGATCAAATCACGAATTAGATACCTATCAATTCAACCAAGACGAGCCGCTGATGACTAATGACATGTTAATTAATACAACTGTCAGCATTACTCCGGTATCGGGTGTCAGATCAGGAGCCGACTGTTGTTCGTGTATCCACGTAATAACATCTACGTGTATTAGCTGCCAACAAGCGAGCGATTGTTGTTAGTAATTAATTGTTAATTAATACTGAGGTCACGGTTTTGTACTGGGATTATGGACGGTTAGTTGCAGTTTACTGTTTGAAGTAAGCTTGTCCGAAGTAAGGTTATAAAAAAGTAGGATAACTGACGTTTTACTGATAGTGGTAGTTTCAACGCGTGCCGTCCATGGACATTTTTGATTTGTTCCAATAGCAAATCCAGAAAACTTAGAATTTATCTAAAATTGTTGGAGTTGGATTAATAAACTCATACCAAAATCAAATGACAAATCGTAGTAAAAGATTATGCTATATGTATGTCTCTGAAGACATTTGTATCTGTGGTCTTTATTGCATCTGCAAGTAGGTGAATAGTTAAGAATTGAAACAGCTTCACGGATAACCGTGATTGATCGCGCCACCTGTCAGTTTGGACATCAGGTGCGCAGGCGCCAGGTGCTACGCCACCGCGTCGATAGAGTGCTACGCTTTCACACAGATAAACTTATTTTCAATCAAATAGACCTACCTACGTTTGATTGGTTGGTAGAGAACCAATTAAGCCGTTTGGGAGATTTTTTTAAAGTATCCACTAAGCGATGTCATTAAATTAAAAGAATTTGACACGCAAATAAGTAAATGTGAAGTAAAAAGTCAGCCATATATCGTTTCCCTGCCAGGGTTGCGGGAAAGTCCGAAAGGGATACCGGGATCTTGACAATAGGGTGGCTTTAGTCAGTATCGGACACGCCCTTCCACTCCGCCCAGAGCGGGAGAAGTCATTTGATGATTTCCCATACTAAAAAAAAGCCATATATCGTTTGGTAAACTGGCCATACAAAAACAGTATACCATATACTACACAATCGACATAAGAACCCACGGTGAGCCACGATACAGCCATACAGCCAACTTTCCATACCATACAAGTCCTAATAAACAAAACTCAACTGCCAACAATTCAAAATTCATAACACAACTTTACAATTTACATTCCCGGACAATAAATTAACAAAATAAATTACTTAAGACTAATTAATTTTACGAGGCTCGCGGCCCCTCCACACTGGGCGCACACGCCGCATCTCGGAAGGAAATCTCCACTTAATTAACTTATTGGACCATTACAGCGGGCCCAGGAATATTGAGAGGGGCAAATGCTGAAATAATGTCGTGAAGATAATAAGAATAGAAGCTGATCAGAATAGAAAGTATCCTCTTTGGCTGAAGAAACGTTTTTTTTTTTGGATACGATGGGACTTCGTCTTGGCTTTTTTAATCACTGTCCTGTATATGCGGTAACCTATGCATACCTCTCAGCTACTGCGCTTAGATAGACTCTTCCTTCATCTGTGCCTAATTATGAGTATCCATTCTAAGAATACAACCTCAAACGACGCATATACTCCAATCTTATCGGGACGTATATGTTCAAGCCGTTTGGGGTTGAAACCTATGGGGTGCCATGGGGTCCAAGTGCCCACTTGGTTTTTCAAGACATCGCCAAGCGGTTGGTCGACACTTCACGTGACCAGAGGGCTGGCCTATTTTTTGGCCAAAGAATCAGCATTGCTATTCAACATGGCAATGCTGCCAGCCTTTTGGGCACTTTTCCTGTTGACAGCGATGCAGACGAATTTTTTTATGCCCTTTGATCATTTCCCCCCCTTTTCTTTATATAATTGTACATAATTATTATTATTAATTTTAATCAGAAAGTAGTTGTATCACATTTTTTAGAGATAAAATTGTAAAAGATAATAAAAAAATTATACAGACTACAAAAGAAAGATAAAGTACGCCACACCAAGAGAAAGAGTCTACTTCAGTCTATGAAATGAAAGTGGACATGGGCAGGACATCTAGCTAGAATAGAAGATGGCCGGTGGACGAATCGTGCCGCAATATGAAATGAAAGTGGACATGGGCAGGACATCTAACTAGAATAGAAGATGGCCGGTGGACGTATCGTGCCGCAATATGAAATGAAAGTGGACATGGGCAGGACATCTAGCTAGAATAGAAGATGGCCGGTGGACGAATCGTGCCGCAATATGAAATGAAAGTGGACATGGGCAGGACATCTAGCTAGAATAGAAGATGGCCGGTGGACGAATCGTGCCGCAATATGAAATGAAAGTGGACATGGACAGGACATCTAGCTAGAATAGAAGATGACCGGTGGACGAATCGTGCCGCAATATGAAATGAAAGTGGACCAGTGTTGCCAACTTAGTGGAATTTCCACTAGTTCTGGTGGTTTAGACTTACCTTTTAGTGGACAAATTTTGGTTTTAGTGGTTAGTGGATTTTTCTAGTGGCTTTGGTTGCTTCAGTTAGTGGTAAGGTACGATATTCAACCACTAGCACGATTAACATATTTTCGGGAAATAACTGGAACGTTTACGTTATAAGTGTATATTTTTTTATGTGTAGGCAGCACTCAGAACTAAGGAGGTTGTTTTCTTGAAATAGTTTGTCAATTTCTTGAATAATTTTGATTATATTATACTTTATTTGTATGATAACTGGGTCAAGTTTGATTTGATTTAAAAATGTTTGTTTTCTATGCATGCACAAAAATATAAATACAACGGACAGTACAGTACAGTTCGGAGTTCGCATTGGATGTTTTACTTGTTTTGATTTATTTTGTAAAATGAATAATTATGCCTAAACCATAGTATACCCAAAAGAAATCATAGAAGAAGCCGATTCTTCCGAAGATGAGCCTTTAGGATATTATTTTTGTACTTATCAAAAATAAACAATAATTTTATAATAAAAAATACAATAATGTTGTTTTATTTTCAAATAATATTTAGGTATTATCTGTCTGGCATAATATTTTAGTGGTTTTTTGGTGGTTTGAGGGATCGCCAAATTTAGTGGTTTTCTGGTGGGTTACTATACCACAATTAGTGGTTTCGTTAAAATAAAGTTGGCAACACTGAAGTGGACATGGGCAGGACATCTAGCTAGAATAGAAGATGGCCGGTGGACGAATCGTGCCGCAATATGAGGACCCAAGGAAAAAAGAAAGCGAGGAAGACCATCAAGAAGATGGGTCGATGATATCAAGGATATAGCAGAAAAAAATGGAGGAGGCCTTTACCCATTTAATGTAAAAATACATTGGAAATCGAATTAACAACAATTAAAATAATCTAGTTAGTCCAAAATTATTTAAACTTAATATTAAATAGGTACTGGTGCCGATTTTCTTGTCACAAATTCTCTAAACTAAACTAAAAATCACTAAAATTTAGTTTATTCCTGTCAAACGACGATTTCCCATTCTGAAAATAGACTAAAGTGACACAACTAAACTATAATTTAGTTTGACAGCACTGAGTTTTAATTTAGTGAAAATGCTATTCTGAATTTGACGTTTTAACCAAAATTTTTGTTCTATATCTAAAATCTTCTAACTCTGACTATTTTTAATCACGATTAAAAATGTGTGGAATAAAATTAGATGTCATGAACTAAAATTCAAACCAACACCTCGGATTCAGTTGCAAAACGGTACTGTATCTTTTTTTTATTTTCTTTTGCTTATAACTCGAAAATGGTGTGTCCTCTCGCAAAAATTATGAAAATTTTGACCCTCTCTGTAACCCGCAAACCCGTAAGACTCATTTTTTTTTTTTTTGTTTTCTTCCAAAAAGTGAAAAATTCCATATAAAAATACGTCGAGACGGCCACATTGTGCGCATCATTCGACGCGCGCCAGCGGCAGCGGTCACACGTGTGCGCAGTGCGGTTCGAAGTGCTCTCCGATTCCGGTTCCAAGCGATCCTGAATATCAAGACTACATAGTGTTATACTTTGTTATTTATAGTAAAATATTATTATATTTTATTATTTATAGCAAAATTATAACGACTATCTTCAGCTACTTGCTGTGTGCCTTTTTCAAGGCACAGCTTGTAAGGGTTTCGATAACAGTTATCCGTCATTGAAACGTACGTCGTGTTGTTGGCCCCTTCTGGGTAAAACCACAGTTTCGTGGTCCTCGGTGGATACCTATACGGTGCCAACGAAGCCGAGGGGGTGTTGACCCAAACGCACCCGCCGATCCCCTTCAGGGTGAGGCAGAAAGTTGGACGGGTCCCAGTGTTCGGCCTTGGGGGGTCTCCTAGTCGGCATTGGTGACAGTTTTGCTTTCACAGCTACACACCTGTTGTGGTCGGGTGTGTCTACCCCGACACAACAGACCCTGTTAGGACCCCGTTGCACAAATAAGATAGGCAACGGGCAAAAGCAAGCTTAGGGCTCACCTTAGGTACTCAACCTCCCTGTCTATACCCGACAGGGAGGGTTTACACATCCCCGGGCATTCCTCCCGGGGAGTTAGAGTTAGGATTTATGTTAGGAGAAAGTAGGTAATTAGTACTAGATAGACATAGAGAGATGGATCCTTTAATTAGGAAACTTTTCTCTATCATCCTTAGGCTATTAGCCGAGCCCACTGCGGAAGAAAAGGCCGCTATTAGGAAGGAGATAGACGAGTTAGCGCCGCTACTCGATCCCAAGCCCAGTCCTTCTGACTCTAACATCGCTGATTTCAGCGATGTTATTCCCCAAACCCAGTCTCTTCCAGCTATAGAGCTGGAAGACCCCTTCATTAGGTCCCCCAGTCCGGCCTTCAGCCCGGCCTTCAGCCCAGCGGTAGAGTCAATGGACACTACCGAGCCGGCCGCTTCCTCAAAGCGAGCCGCTACGCCCTATAATTATGCCTCAGACACTGAGAATGCCTCCGCTCCTTCCTCTTCCTCCCATTCCGAGGACGATGGGTTTACCCCAGTCTCAGGAAAGGGGAGCAAAAGGAAGAAGAAGAGACAAACATCCAGTCAGGCAAACAAAGTCATCGCCGTCGATGACGTAATTTCCCCCACCCCTACCCCCGTAGCGCAAGTAGCCGGTATAGCGCCTAGCAGCGCTACCGTTGCGACAGTAGCTTCCCCCTCCACCTCCCCCGCCGCGACCGATGCACAAGTTGCTCCCGCCGTCTCTATCACTTCGGGCACTAGAAAGCCCCGTCCCCCACCCCCCGTGTTCCTTCAGGACAAGGGGAAGTGGACAGATGTGTCCAAATGGTGTGTCGATAAGAAAATCGGCTTCACCAACGCCAAGTCTACCCTACAGGGTATTAAAATCTCTGTCCCGACCGCGAACGATTATCGCGAGTTAACAAAGCTTCTGAGAGCTAGAGGAATCTCATTCCACACCTTCTCGCTCCCAGAAGAAAAACAGATTAGGGTCGTTATAAAACGTATCCCTAAGGAAATAGCCCCCGCCGACATAAAAGCCGACCTTCAGTCGCAAAATGTCCCCGTGGACGAAGTCCACCGCATGCACCGCTCGCGTGGCGGTGAAGCATACGACATGCTACTTGTCGTATGCTCTCCAGTAGAGGGGCATCACCCCATTTTCAATATTAGGTCCCTCTGTAACCTTACCGGTTTTATAATAGAGAAACCCCGTAAAAACGGGAATATAGGGCAATGCCACCGTTGCCAGCTATATGGCCATTCGCAAAAGCACTGCCATGCGACCCCCAGGTGCGTAAAGTGCCTGGGAGAGCACGGCACTGCCGAATGCACGCGTCCTAAGGACCGTTCCCTCTGCCTCAGTCCTCCCAGCTGTGTGCTATGTGGCCAAGAAGGGCACCCAGCCAATTACCGTGGCTGTCCCAAAGCCCCCAAGTCAAGCTCTCCCAAGCTTAATAAGCGTGCTGACAATCGTCAGTATAGGGAATTCCCTCCCATTCCTTCCTCTCAAATTCCAGAGAGACTTAGCCCTCAGCGCCCCAGTCCCTGGAATATGCTGCAACACCAGCAATCATTCCCCAAGTTAGCCTCCGCGAAACCCCCTGCCCCCCACACCCCCCTCTACTCTCTCATGGACCCGCGTATCCGTGCCCACCCCCCAGCGCACCTCGCGCCCCCCGCGCATTTTGCACCCCCCCCTCCCCCCGCACCCCCCGCGCCCTCCGCGCCTCTCGCAAAACGCGCTCCCGCGCCAGCTAACTCTCGCCCCGCTCCCACCTCTGTGGCTCCCCAAAACCCTAACGTAGGTAAAGATCCCTTTAACGTGTTAGCATCCACGTTCATGATCTTTTACTCCCCCCGCGCTATCAGAATGGCCGCCGAAATCCAGGCAGCCAGGGATAGATGCGATCTAGCTCAGATCCAAGTGATCTACAACGCGTACTCGGACGTTACGCAAGCCCTAATTTCCCTCGCTAATCCAACTCATAATGGATAAAGCCATCTTAGCTAGGTTTAAACCCCGATCCCTCAGGCTAGGTATCTTCAATGCCAATGGCATCAACGGTCAACGAGATGAGATCTCTCTCTTCCTCCGCGACCATCAATTAGATATTCTCCTAGTTCAGGAAACGTTCCTCAAACCTAGTAACCGCAATCCCTCCATAGCCAACTATCGTATAGTCCGTAACGATAGAACGCGTTGCCACAAGGGCGGAACCCTCATTTATTATAAAAAGGAACTTTATTGCATCCCTATGGACCCTCCCACCCTCTCTCG
Organism: Lithophane semibrunnea; assembly: GCA_947363905.1. NCBI lineage: Eukaryota > Metazoa > Arthropoda > Insecta > Lepidoptera > Noctuidae > Lithophane > Lithophane semibrunnea. The sequence goes on from OX376201.1 coordinate 16,656,451, forward strand.
TTTAGAAGTCTCTATATGCCGTCTAGGCATGTCAGGTCACGAACCGATCACTCTAGTGTCGGCTTACCTCCCCCCCCAGAGTGCCGCTGAGGACTTTCAGTCCCTCTCGGACGACCTCTCTGCCCTATTAGGCCTTAGTAATTCCGCTATAATAGCAGGCGATTTCAATGCCAAACATCCCGCGTGGAATAGTTCCACTACCTCCACTAGAGGGCGACACTTGTTCGACCTCTCTTCCTCCAAGAACTTTGATGTCATCGCTCCGATGACTCCCACTCACTTCCCCCACGACCCCAATCATACCCCCGACGTACTCGACCTGGCGCTCCTTAAGAACGTCAGCCTACGTCTAGACTCGATAGAAACGGTAGACGAGCTTAACTCTGACCACCGTCCAATAGTTATAAGACTGGCCCCCCGCATAGGTCTCCCGGACGACGCCTCCCAATCTCCCCTAGCCACCAAAAGGGTAACGGACTGGAAGAAAGTAAGCGAAAAGCTGAAATCCAACACGTCCCCCCAACTAGATTCTATCCCCGATAAGTTTGACTCTACCGCGGACACGACGGCCGCGATCGACTCACTTACTGATCACGTACAATCTGTTTTGAACGAATGTTCAAAGGAGGCTCCGGCGACGGACGACCGTCGCTGGAGGCTCCCACAGGAAGTGCGTGATCTGATAACTGAGAAGAACGCGTCTGTCCGTGCGTACACCACCTTTCCCTGCTCCGCTAACAAAGCTCATATGCGCTATTTACAGAGAACTGTAAAGAAACGTGTACAAGAGCTGCGTAACGCGGGTTGGGATAAGATGTTGAGCGACCTAGAGCCAACTCATCTAGCATTCTGGGACCTTCAGAGGAAACTCAAGTCCCCGCAGGAAGCCGCCATGCCCCCCCTAGTACGTCCCGATAAATCCATCGCTTTTGAGGATTTAGAAAAGGCAGAATGCCTAGCAGACAGCCTAGAGGCTCAATGCTCCCCCAGCTCCCTACCAGTAGACCAAGCTCACCTCCATGAGGTAGACGCGGAAGTCGAACGTAGAACCTCACTTCCCCCCGTAGAAGACCCTGATGACCCCTTGCCCCCCGTCACCCCAGACGAGGTGCACGGGATCATCAAGGATCTTAAAAATCGTAAAGCCCCCGGTTCAGACGGAATCACCAATAGGGTGGTTCAATTGTTCCCCGCCCATCTTATAATGCTATTGACCACCATCTTCAATGGTGCTCTGTGCAATAATATCTTCCCCCAAGCGTGGAAAGAAGCCACCGTCATTGGTATCCCGAAGCCCGGCAAGCCCAGGTCGGACCCTTCGAGTTACCGCCCAATCAGTCTGCTCAAGGTTCTCGGCAAAATCTACGAGAGGCTTATTTATAAGCGTCTCAGAGACTATGCAGAGACCAAGGGCCTCATCCCCAACGAGCAGTTCGGCTTTCGAACTCAGCACTCTAGCGTGCATCAGGTACACCGGATCATCGAACACATAAGCTTTGGTTTCCAACGCAGTGAGGTGACCGGTGCGGTATTCTTCGATATAGCGAAAGCTTTCGACAAAGTCTGGCACAATGGCTTGTTATACAAGTTATACCAACTCGGAGTGCCTGACCGTCTCGTGCTCATCATTCGAGACTTTCTGTCGAACCGCACCTTTCGCTACCGTATCGAAGGTGCCCTCTCCTCTCCCCGACCCATACGAGCCGGAGTCCCTCAGGGCTCCGTGCTGTCTCCCCTCATTTTCACTTTGTTCACCGGCGACATTCCCAAAAGTAAAAAGGCGCAGTTGGCTCTGTTCGCAGACGATACGGCCATTTACTCGAGGGGGCGTCGACCCGATCAGATTCGCCTAGCTCTCCAGGCAGCGGTCGACAAGCTCGGCGCCTGGTTTCGAAAATGGCGAATCGAAGTAAATCCAGATAAAAGTCAAGCGGTTCTCTTCCAGAAATCGCGTAATCGTTTTAGAGCCCCCGCCCCCAGTCCGCTCACCATGTTTGGCAAGCCGATCCCTTGGGAGAAGCGAGCTAAATATCTAGGTGTAACGCTGGACGATAAACTCTCGTTTCAAGAGCACATAAAGCAGGTGCGCTCGCGTGCCGCTTTCGCTCTAGGTAGACTCCACTCCGTCCTGAATGCACGTAGCAAATTGTCACTCAAGTGCAAATTGCGTACCTACACGGCGTGCATTCGTCCCATCATGACCTATGCGGGGTCCGTCTTTGCTCACGCAAAGCCCCACTACATCCATAGGATGCAAACCCTACAGAACCGTTTCCTACGTAAAATCACGTCAGCCCCCTGGTTCGTTCGTAACGAGATCCTCCATCTCGACTTAAAGATCCCCACAATCCGCCAGTTCCTAAAACGCCTTTCCAAGCGTTACTTCGATAAAGCCGCCAAACATCGCAACCCTCTGGTTGTCGAGGCCGCTAACTATGCCCCCTCTAGGATTAGCAAAGTCCGCCGTCCGAGGCATGCACTTGTAGAGCCAGACGATCCCATAACCCTCCTCCAGGAGAGCAATAGGGCCACCAGTACAGTTCTGAAACACAAAAACAGACGCCTACCGTCATTCCGACCTCGCCGCCGAGGTCCAGCTCGACCGCGATCCCGATTAAATTCGTCTCCCCGTCCCTTGTCCGATGATGTGCCAGCCCGCGCCGCAGCTGAGCACGTAGCTTTAAATTCCCCATATAATAATAATAATGATCCTATATTGATCCAGCCTGTCCCATCTTGCTGTCCTCCCGTCAGTGACGCCCTAAGCCGAGGTTCGTACCCCACAGGGGGTGCCCTTAGCGAGCGTTCACTTAGTTTTAATTTAGAATAGTCATATGCCCCTGGCTGGAGGCCCTGAGTGTAGTAGCTTAAGGCAGCCACAGGAAAGTCCGGTTAAATAGTTACGATTTTCATCTAAAATCAACTATGAGATGCCCTAGTTAAAAAAAAAAAAAAAAACCACATTGTGCGCCTATCCAGCTCGAAAAAAATCACGTGGTAGGCAAACAAGTAGGTACCAAGTGGAGTCGCGATTATCAAATTCGATTTTAGTTGTGTCAAAATAATTTTTAAATTTAGAGATTTTTTTTGGCAGAATAGCTCTAAGATTCTCATAGTAAAAAGTAAGGAATTTTAGTGATAGTTTAGTTAGTTAAGTTCGGTGTACAAGACAATCAGCACCACTATCATTAATATATTGCAATAGATATAGATCTCAAGAGAAAAATCGAATAATTATTAACTTTGTTACATTCTAACAAATATTCTAAAACTCCATGGAAAAGTGAGAAAAATAAGTCTTATTTATCATTATTAACTAAGCGTATGTACGAAGAATAGATGAATAATTAAGTTTAATCACCATTTCGCCTGCCAGGCTTGGTTATAAATGGTACAATGGTAATTGGCGATAGTCCTCTCTCCCATCCAATTAACAATAGCTGTCAAACATTACTCTAAAGTACTCTAAGGGGCGTATGAATCTTATTTAAATGCAACGTTATACATGTAAGTGACACCCCCAGCTCTAATAACGCGGACATTTTACAAAAATCAATAAACACATAGAACATCACAATATAATAGCAGAGGAACAAAAAGGATGCAGAGGGGGCCATATGGGGTGTAAAGAGCAACTAGTTATAGATTCAATAATCCACAAACATGCCACCACAAAAAATAGAAATCTACATTGCACATAATTATATAGATTATAAAAAAGCATTCGACAGTATTCCACACTCCTGGTTAATTCAAATACTACAAATTTATAAAATAAATTCAAAAATAATAGACTTCTTACAGAATATCATTTCCCGTTGGAGAACTACACTCCAATTAAATTACCGACGTAACGCTATTACTACTCGGCAGATACCCATAAAGAAGGGTATTTATCAGGGAGATTCTTTGAGTCCTTTATGGTTTTGTCTCGCTCTGAATCCTCTGTCGGAACTACTACATCGCAGCCAAGCCGGATATTCCCTTAAACATACTACAGATGAAACTATTATCTCACACCTTATTTATATGGACGACATAAAACTATACTCAAAGTCTGAAAAAGACATGAAAAAATTAATAGATATCACGACAGAATTTAGTAAAGACATCAACATGCAATTTGGTTTAGATAAATGCAAAACAGTACATATTTTATAATAAGAGGTAAAATAAAACCGGGTGACTATCCTATTAACAATACAGACACAATTACAGCAATGGAACCAACGGATTTATATAAATATTTAGGGTACAAGCAACTCAAAGGACTAGATCACTCAGCAATTAAATACACATTAAACTCAGAATACAAAAGAAGAGTGGTCGCAGTATGTAAAACCCAACTCTCCGGAAAACATTTAATTAAAGCGTTGAACACATACGCAATCCCGATATTAACATACTCATTTGGAGTGATCAAATGGTCCAAAACTGACATACAACAAATAGAGAGAACAACACGCACTACACTCACTAAACACAATAACCTACACCCTAAATCTGCAATAGAAAGACTGACCATCAAACGGCAATACGGAGGGAGAGCCTTATAGATGTCCATCATCTTTGGCAGAAACAGATAGCCAAACTAAAAACATTCTTCCATTATAAATCACACACAAGCAACATTCATAAAGCCGTAGTTATGAACGACATCACATCTACACCCCACTTAACCTACACGAACAGATAGATACACAACACACTAGCAATGAAGATCCACATCAGCAAAAGTTAGAAGACTGGAAAAAGAAAGTGTTGCATGGACGGCACCCCCATGACCTAGAACAATCTCATGTAGATACAATAGCATCTAAGAAATGGCTTAAAATTGGTAACTTATTTCCGGAAACCGAGGGTTTTATTATTGCAATACAGGATCAAATCATAAATACTAAAAACTACAGGAAATTCATTATAAAAGACCCCACAATAACAAACGATAAATGTCGCAAATGTCACAGCCAACCAGAGACCATACAACACATAACAGGAGCATGCACAACACTCACACAAACAGACTATACACACAGACACAATCAGGTAGCAAACGTCATCCATCAAAAAACTAGCACTCAAATATAAACTCATACAAGACACAAACACTCCCTATTACAAGTACATACCACAAACAGTTCTAGAAAATACCACACACAAACTCTACTACGATCGCGCCATACTAACCGACAGGACTGTTCACTATAATAGGCCAGATATAACCCTTCAAGATAAAGTTAATAAAGTCACATACCTCATAGATATTGCAGTCCCTAATACACATAATTTACAAAAAACAATAGGAGAAAAAATGAGTAAATATGCTGAATTGAAAGAAGAAGTGACCAGAATTTGGAGGCAGGCAAAAGTCTACGTAGTTCCCATTGTTATCTCCACGACGGGTGTTATACCCAATCACCTCCATCACAGCCTTAAACTAATAGACCTAAAAGACTCAGTTTACATAACACTGCAAAAAGCCGCAATTTTAAACACCTGCAGAATTGTTAGAAAGTTCATGCAAGTTGAGGAAAATGAAATCATCAATCAATAAAAATAAAAAATAAAACATCTTCACCACACACACACACGCTACTTGGCTTGGCCCGTTAAACTAGCCAAAGAGCTAAGAAACAAAATTTGTTTACCAAAAATAATAATAATTTGTTTATTTATAAGAAGGGACACGTTTACAATAAATACAATAACAGTTTAAAATAGAGCACAGTTGCATATTTGCCTGAACTAGGTTGAACCTGTGCTTCAGGCTAGAAAGTGCATAGATACTTATTTTAATAAATTAACAATGAGTACAAAATTAAAAACTAAAGCAAACTTAGGTACATAAAAACAAAGAGGCACGTTAGCGGTTCTATTTGCAGACAACAAGTAGATCTTCCGTTTGTGCATAATCTAGGGATAGAGTATTTTAATATATGTAATAATAAGAGAAATTCGTGTGTTACTGATACCAAGAAACGCAAAGAAAATAGTTCCATAATTTTCTCGCATCGCCATCTTTTTCAAATACAGACAAGCAGACAAAATTTCTATTACTTCTTGGCAGATTTATCTCAACACATTTCTGAAACGGAAAACTATTTAATGTTTGTAGTCTCACAAATCTCACTGCAACTGAAATACCAGCAAATATTTTTACGATGGACAAAACTGGTTCTCTCATGGATACAATAGGAGAGAAGGGAAATCTCATGAAGAAAGTTGATTCTTCTTCGAAAAATATGAACAAAATTGAAAAAGATTTATTTTACTTTAAAAGGTTCGATATCGGTAACATATCGGTAACAAAACTCGTAGATCTCAGGCTCGATATCTGATAATTCAGTCATTACCATAATAATGAGCGACAAAGGGTAACCGATCAACCCGAGGGGAATTAACCTCGGAGATTGGAGCAAGCGGACGAACGACGCAGTTTTGTAACCGTGAGGCTATGGAGCTTTCGTAAACGTGTCTGCTGAGCGACTTGTTCTCTCTACGTGCACGATATAAGTAGGATAATTTACTGTAACTTAATAATAAACTCTGATTTAATCAATACTTAAGTACCTACATGGATGATAGTAAAACAGTATTCAATATAATCGTAGTCGCATCATGACACTGTCAATTGTAGCATTTATGACGATGCTTTTAGCTGCTTCAATTTAGCTGGATTTTATCTAATTTTGGGCGAAAGTTCGAAAACTTAATACTATAAAAGGTAAGTACTTCCTAGCTATGTAAAAATCTTATGTTTTTTCTTCCGTAAAGCAACATAAAACCTTTTATCGAAAATGAATACGACATTCCTGGTTCATACAATCAACTTACAACAAAATATCCCATACATTTCCGCTCAGACGCACATTCCTAAAGAGAGGAACAGTTTGCGAGTAGTTAATCTTACGGACTGCTCACGGAGCATGTCTGTACATAAAAGGGCTCGTCCCTAGGGTCGAGGAAGCGTGTTCACATCGCAGAACATACGGTCAGCCGGAGCCGGCCGTGTCGGGTTCGGGCCGTCTCGGGTTTCGGGACTACCGTGAAGTCTGCGAAACTATTGTTCTAGTGGAGAAACTTTGAAAATGGATCTGAGTTTAGCATAGTGTTGAGTTTTTAACCGACTTCTTCAAAAAGGAGGAGGTTCTCAATTCGTCTGTATGTTTTTTTTTTTTTTTTATGTATGTTACTCGATTACTCCGACAATTATGAATCGATTTTGATGATTCTTTTTTTGTTTGGTAGGTCAAGCTTCAGAGGTGGTCCCATATAAATTGTATTAATTTTGCTTGCGTAGTTTTTGAGTTAGCTTCAATAATTACGTATTTTTCCCACATTGCGTATGTAGACGATATCTTAATCATCATTTACATAGCAGATAACGGTATACGAATTTGTGTGGGGTAGGTACCACAACTAAAAAGTGAAAAATAAAAACTTGATAAAAACAAGCAAAGACTCCGACTTCCGAAATTAAAGTTATTTTTCACTTTTTTTTGTGAAGTCGGTTGTTTTTTTTTTTTGTAAAAAGTTTTAATAATTACAAGTCATTATAGTTACGTTATAGTTTGGGGGCGAGGTTTGAAGATGAACTTGAGGCGTCATGTTCTATGCTAGCGGGGAGCGGAAGCGAAGATTCTCGTACGTGAGGATAGATTACCAAATTAAATTGTACCGAGATTTCTGTCAATCAACGAAGTATCAGAGGACCTAACGGTAAATAAATACTAGGTACATATTAGATTAGGTAGGTAGTACACTAAAAACCAAATCTGTATAGGTTTATTTGTCACAGACAAATAAACCTATACAGTAAAACTCTGGTACCTATGCAGCGGCATCCGGTTAGACTGGAAGCCGACCACAAAAATAGTGGGAAAAAGGCTAGGCAGATGACATTATCACCTGCCTAGTCTTTTCCCACTATTTTTGGGGTCGGCTGTGCTTAGAAAAAGGGATAAATAAGTTAATAGGCCTCCTTTTTTACAAATTCTTTGAATATAAATTTATGCTAGCTGCTTACATAACATCCTGTAGGTACACTTTGTAATCGTTTCAGAAAAAAAACGAAACTAAAATAACAAAAGCTAGCAGTCACCGTGTGCACTGGCGTGTCCACAAGTCAGGCTAGCTACTAGCCTAGCTAGTGGACAGGACAATGGGCACTGACAAACAGACCTACAGCATCTACATACAATGCTATACAATAATATTGTATCGCGGATTGAATAATAGTTGTTTATTGTATTTATATAATGGATACAATACAAGTTTATTTACAGAAGTGGCTTTGCAATAAAGGATACGAAATGGTAGAAAAGTGTAGCAAAGAGTTAATAATCAGATTTATTTAAATATTACCAGTTCTCAATAAACAATTAATATTTGTTTTAAACAAATTGTACAATCGCTTTCAAAAGCTTTATAATTTGATTCATTATATCTATGAGAATTGATTCGGAAATCAAGACTGAGAGGATAATTTCAAAGTCGCAGAATTGTATTGAAAATTATATTTTGCTCCTCTGATCAAATCAACGATTGAGATTTTCATTTCAAAATAACGACAAAAAAACGCAATATGAAATGAATAGTGCTCGTAAACATTTGAAATACAACAGCAAATCTTCCTCTTTCTAAATTAAAACGTTCAAAGAGATTTAAATCTTAATATTGTATGTTCTGCTACTAAGAACTGCATCAAACATATTACTATAATCCCAAAATAATTAAAAAAAGCTCCCCTCTGAAACTAAGAAATAAAACCAAATATCCATTATTATATAAACAACGACAGGGCTAATAACTATGCAAATTCCGTCAAACAAACTGACGGGAACAACTAGTGCGGAATTACGCGCGTACAAATTATTGGCCAGTTTATGTTGAGCTCTCACCCCCCGCTGGTTCTTTGAGCTGTTGGGTTGAAAGAGGAGGATGTACTGAGGTGAGGGGTCAGGGTTGAGTGGTCGATAGTGTTGGGATACTAATGAAACGTCTGGATCACTGGACGCCGCGGGCTTCGGCAGGGTATCGTTAGTTACAGAAGTTTGAGGTTGATAGTTTCATTATTTTTAGCTTTAGATACTTTTTTATATTTTGGAATTAAACTTTTTATACTCAAACCCCTCTTTTCTATATATTCAGATTCATGACTAAACTAAACTGAATGAAGAGATTATTTTTGACTAGGAAGCAGTGCATAGTCAAAGTTTAGTCAAGTATAGTCAAAGCAATGCTCATCCTGTACAGTAATTAAAAGCCTTGCTCGCCTGTTTCATTGCAAACAAAACAAAAAAAAACTTTTGAGTAACAAAACTCAAAAATGCAAAACGGGAATACATCCGAACTGTAACTTCCCAACAAACAGGGTCGCCAACATCAACAGTATCATCTAACAAACGCTGTGCGCGACTGTACGTTCAAAGCACAAATTCATTTAACTGAAGCTCTCTGTAAACTTCAGGGCTCAACCCTGCAGCTATAATGTCCACGTTTTATTGGCGTTTGATTTTCCAAACTTTGGAGGGTTAATAAACATTGACAAAATTATAGGGTTATTAAATTTAATGGTCGTGAAAATGGAAGCGTCTTGTGGAATTTTGATCTTGGAGGGTTAACATTGTATGCTTAGTGGTTATGTAATTAAATCGATGAATTATATACTTCTATTTATATGCAATATTTCGAACTGACATTAATCCAAGACAGTAGGAAATTAAAGATGAAAGAAATGTTAATGTCCCTTTCTTTAATCTTCGAATCTATTCAAATTCAAATTCAAAACATTATTTGCTTGAATATGGCTACAGGTACATGAGGTGTTAAATAAAACAGAAGATCTTTAAACCATATCCTAGCATAATAGGTGTGCTGTGCAAATATCTATTACAATAAAAAATAATAAATCCAACATTAATTCATTTATTATAAATTATAATTATAATTTGATTATTATTTCTTTACTTAAAAATGTAATTAAATTTATTATAAACCATTACCAATACTAGGGAAGAAGAATATAATAGTCCTCCAATGTACGGACGGTATTTCGGCCATGGCGGCCACTCTCAGCAGAGACTAGCCTTTGGAATAATCACGTAAGTATCTAAAATATAGGACTTTTTTTTTATCATTGGCCAAGTTAATGCAAGCGCTACTGCTTAGCATGTGGTCCTGGGTCTGATTCCCTGGTCGAGCAAAGTGTTTTTAGTTACTATTGCTTGTTTAGAAAAAAAAGAGAAGCAATTAAGTCGTTGGCCCCGGCTGTCATTCGTGGATCTTTGACAGTCGTTACGAGTCGTCAGCAGCCCTAAAGTCTGACAACCAGACTTACCAAGGGGTAATAATAACCAGTCTTATCAAAGGGTATCGTATTACCCAGTTACTGGGTTGTGGTGGGCAGATAGGCAGTCGCTCCATGTAAAATACTGGTACTCAGCTGCATCTGCTTAGACTGGAAGCCGACTCAAACACGGGAAAAGGCTAGGCAGATTGATTGTAATAGGGACTTAAACGTGAGGTGGTCGGTGGTGGTAGGACGAAATGCGCGTGTAGGTACTGTAGCTTGACCTCTGCCTAACCCTTTGGAAAATACAGGCATGATGTTATGTATGAAAAAACTCCAATACCTCGAAGAACTGTCAATAAATAACAACTGAGGTGAGCTTTACGTAAAACTCCTTAGACTCGTAACTGTAGTCCCTGCATTATACATTGGACATCGATTGCGTCCCCCTCTCATTATATCGATTATCGTTCACCCAGCCGACTCGATACTGTCAACTCGAGTGTTTCGCAACTCGACTTACATTCTCACGACTGCTGGATCATCACGATTCGTGTTAATGGAAGCCTTTTGGTTTATTAGACACTGAATCGTGTGCTTGTCTGTAAATTAGTTACTGTTGTGTGTGGTAACAGTGATGTTACAATAGATAAAGACGTTACTGAGGTTTATTTTGTTGTCATTTGTGTAGATCTTAAACCTACTGTGCTCAATCAAAGTAAGATTTAACTGCTAAGCTGTTTTATGGAGCTAGTTATGTATTTCTTGTGGATTCTTCCTATTTTCATTCATTTCTTCGAGCGAAGACTTTATTTTAATGTTGTGTATAAGTAGCTCTCCGGCTCTCCCCCTGTGCGTAAGAGGGTGATATTCAGTAATATGAACAAACTACTACGATGACTCACTTCCCCCTTACTACCCTCCATAAGTCTAGGTTCACTAAATTCGAAATCTTTCAGTTAGATTTATCTTCAACGAGAATAAGTATTTCACAGCCTTAGCTCAGGCATAAACTGGCTTGCAGAGGGAGTAAAAAAATCGGTTGATCTTTGAAATCTACAACTTCAACGCACACACGATCAAAACAATTTAATCGATCACCTCACCTGCCTCTTTACAAACATTTTTCGAGATCCACTTATCCCGAAATTCGTTAACAATGCACACAAGGGTTCGATTCATTGATTGTATGGTAGAATACATTAGAGATAAAGATAAGAGAGATGAATCGGGCTCCATTGACGGATCGCTTGCCAGGGGCTGTGAGCTGGGCAGCCAGTCGCCCAGCCATGGGCGACTGATAAGCAGACTAATATGAAGTTACAAGGGTTCACAGTTCATCGGAGAAAGCGTTTACTTTGGACGATGGGTCTTTAATCTGTTAGATGAATCGTCAATGAGGTTGGGTCAACGAAGATAGAGTCGTAAATTGAATTCTTGTGGCGTTTTCAAAAATGTTTTACTATTAATAGAAATGAGCTTTGTTTTTGAGACGAAAATTCCTTCACAATAGTGCAGTTGGATATGAAAATCGGACATTTTGGGAAGGTTAAAATACACAGAAAGTCTTACCAAATGCAGACAAAGTAGCCACATACCGCATTTTACCTACCCTCATTGACCATAAATTACTGACAAACACACACTGATGGTCCATTAATTCCTCGCTCCTGTAAAAGGACCATCACGCTAAGTATGTCAGTACTGCGTTCCACTGATATTAAAATCATAGCGGTGACATTACATTATTTTGCATCAGCCCCGACGGCTTCAATCAAAACGCCATTTGTCTCGGTTACAATGCACTGATGAATTCAATTTGTCTGGCTGTGTGTGTTCGTTTAGACAAGAAGGAGGTAGGATAGAAGAACCACCATTGTGCTCCCTGGCTTAGAAGATACTACCATACCTTAGAAAATAACTTTGAATAGTCTTATGCTCGATTCTTATGAATCAAAACGAATCGTTTTGCTTACATGTAATTATATAATTGACAAGCTGATGCCCGCGGCTTCTCCCGCGTGGATGTCGGTTATTATACACTAAAACCTTCCTCGAGAATCACTCTATCCATTGCTGAAAACGGCATGAAAACCGGTGCAGGAGTTTTCAGTTTATCGCGAACAGATAGACAGAAAGACGCGGCGGAGGACTTTGTTTTATAATATGTAAGGATGTATACAAAATATTGTAAAACAATTTTAAAAGAGTAACGGTGGAGTTTCTTGCCCATTTTTCTCCATACGAAAAGTACCTTTTGGAAGGGGCAACTAGAATCAGTTCTATTTCTTTGTTTTTGAAGTTCAAAAGTGCCTATAATGTGCTTTATTAAAATAAATTATTTAACTTTACCAATGGTATCATTTTTTATTGCCAAACTGGATATTTAAATACATCCATACGTAAATTTTACCTGTGATAGCTTCTTCCATAATGAGAGGATCTACTATGCAAAGCTATGAGTTATTTGCTCCATTATTGGTAAAGATACAAGAGTCTTAAACACCGATAACGGTCCGTAAATTATAGGAATTGACCATTAGAGTACTCTAGTTTCCTTGAATACGTAAAACAAGGCACAGGAGAGACGCCGATGCGTTGTACTCAGGATCTTAGAGATCCTTTTGTAGTTGAAGACAGTGAAAGTTTGGTGTGAGGCAGCAAAAATCAAACATACTCTTTACTTCCCTACATAGACATTCCTCATAAAATATGAACGTCGTGAACGTCTCCGTAAGTTGAACTTCTGAACCTAATACATTTCGTGACCAAAGTGTTCTTAGTACTGCTTACTAATGCTAAACTAATTTCCCATCTTCCTAGTATTTCCTAACTATTCCGGGGCGGTTATCGACTAGATAAAGGTTAATAGGGGTCAGATCACTTGATCGCTGATGGTGCAATGTAAAAGTAACATAATTATGATTTAACTGTAGTTCTAAATAGGTTTTTAATGATGCAACCATTTTATACGTTAAATGGGGTACTTAACGTTATGAATTTATTATTATATGCCACGCCCGATAGAAAAGGCGTTTATTGGAATTTATTACCGCACAAAGTCACGTGGGCCAGTTGTTCAGCTATTAAAGTTGCTTTGTTACTTGTGCGAGTTACTTAACAACATGCTTACCTTTTGCATAAACGAAATTCTGTCGGGTCTATTTCGTTAACGATTATATTCGTAAACTGTTGGCTACAGCAATACCGCCGTCTAAACGCAAGTAGTTTATTCTTCTTTGTCATTATTTGCCTACTTTGCTTTCTAGAGACAAGCATGGACATTAAATGATAAATGAATCGTGTAGCTCAACTCTGAACAAAAGGAGCTCAACGTTTCGACGAAATAAATGAATAAATCTGTTTTATTTTGCTACCTCAGGCGCACAAACCATTCACTATCGAATAAATAATCAGTTATTACCACTTAAACTTTCAAAATATACAGTTATAACCAAACATCAGGTGCTCAACGAATTCCTTCAGCGTACGGCTGGCGTACTGTACCTACCTACTTTCCTCCATTGTACTCTCGAGCACAATAAGCAATAATTTAACGACTCGGCAAGTAAATTTAACTTCGACACAACAATATTAATAATTTAAACCATGTTGCGTATGGAAATCGCTTTTAAATTACTTAAGCTGTTAATGTAACAAGTAAGTAGGTGTTAGGTATGTGAAAACTGACGACAATGAAACAACGAATAAGGTGGAATATAGAAAGTAGTTGCCTATTACAGGTGCAATGATAATTTTAAAACTAATTTAAAGACTTCTTTTCAACTGAAATGTTCCTGAAAATAGGTACTCTGAGTGTAGAGTTATGTAAATCGTGCTTCTTTATTATAAAGTGTCTGAAGGTTCGAAGCTTTTTGCTTTGTAGTTAATATTGGCCAAGAACTGCCTGGGGTCTCACAAAAGACAGTTGATATTTATAGTAGGAAAAGGTTAGAGCAGCATCCGTATCAGCATGCTGCTTCAGAAATCCTAACAATTGATAAAATTGCCGATTAACAAGAACGTGAAAGCCTTCAACGAAAATTCTACTCAAATTCATTCATTAATAAAAATAATAGCCGTCGATAAAGTTGCCAGTCGAAACAAAAAACAAAACATCGTTATCTTAATTTGAATTATTTGAAAATCGAATGTATTATTTACCGCAGGGTTTGTCAGCCCACGTTGTGATAAATCAAACGGAATAAGAGCGAGTGTCTGTCTGCATTGTATTGTCTTTACTCTAAAACTGAGATTGTTCATTGGAGAAAGTGTCGTTTTTAAGTCAGTAAGTGACCGACGACTGGTTGTGAAGGCATTTGAAACTCTAATTGAGTCAGTCAAGAATTATCTGTTAGTAAATAGATACTATGGCATTATGTCAAAGTGTTGGCACGTGTACCTATATCAGGCTCTGTGTCTACCCAGAAAAAATATAGAGCTATTTTCCTGTAAATATTTGTGAAGAAATAAATTCACGTGAAAATGATAGGTAATCTTCTTTAAATTTAGCCCAGACTCGTGTTTCTGTCATCAACATCATTTGACACGACGCGTGACGCTGCGGCTTAAAAAAACATCCATTTTCCTCACAAATTCTTATCATGTCTGGTACAAAAAGCGTCATGAATGAGTGTTTCAAGCTGAAATTAATAACACTAATCTATTATTACACATGCTTAGGCCATTGCCGCAACGGCCAGACGTTGTTCAGCCACGCGACGTTCTATTTTCAAATTATTACAAAGCGTCGACCGCGTTCCGATTAATTTGTCATACTATCATCGCGTTCCATGGCAAGGGAATGTTTATTTTTATTACAAACAGCCTAATCTTCATCTTGGTGAAAGATTTATAACGTGTAGCGGTTAAGGCAATTATAATTGTGGGCGCAGCGGGCGAGGAATGTAGCGTATTTGTTGCTAGCGACGGTTTTTTTTTATTTATTTGTTTAACTTGTTGCGGAAATTAATGTTTGTATTCATAATTGTTGTGTCAAGTTGTGGAAATTTAATTTGTATGATTTGTTGCCCCGGTTATTTTATTGTGTTGTTTTAACAGCTGTTTTGCTTCTCCGTGAGAAAATTTTATCATTACCGTGCACGTTTCTTCGACCGCTTTTGTTTTTGCAGTAAAATAAGGCTGTATTTACAGATTCCCCGAAGCAAAACACGGAAAATATTAAAACAACAAGCCGTATTTTTTCCTCTTCTTTTATTCCAGGGGCTTGATTGTTGAAAAGGATATAATTACATATTATTTTCAATCAGTACGGGGAAGGAGGCTGGCGTGTCGATAATGCGGAGTATCGGACGCCTACTAAAGTTGTGATACCGCCTAGAGCTGCACTACACTTAATCCCAGCGTAGTCTAGCGAGGTGAGGTAGGGACGCTAGCGGATGAACGATTATATAATGAGCGTTGATATTATAATTACTAATAGCTACGACAATAATTTGATGTAAATGATACTATACAATAATAATAATTTGACGTAAATATTTGCATGCTGAATGGCAAAATATGGCTGATCTTTGTACTGTACTAACACCTATTGATGTATCATCTACCCATATTTGCAAAAATAAAATAATTCTTATTCTTATTCTTGATTCTAAAAGTTGGCAACGTCGCAAATAACTATCAAATATTTACCTGTTTTGATTATTTTGGCAATATTACTGTATGGAACTATGAAATATCGCTAACTGACTAGAATATTAATAATGAATTGCAATTATAACACTGAATTTAAGTTGTAACCGGTTTTTGGTGTAAAAAGGCATTTGGAAAGTTTCCAAATCCTTTTTTTACAAATAAAACTTTTCGTTGTTACGATATTATTTATTGCATTTCATAATAAATAAATAAATAAATAATAATCAATATTTTAGACAGCAAGTTAGCCATATTTAATATTTCCATAAAGTAATACTGCCAAATTAATCGAAACAGCGAAATATTTGACATCTATTTGCGACGTTGCCAACTTTCAGAATAAACGCTCCACTAACTTCACAAATTTTCAAAAGTTACACAAATGGTAAGTGACGGTGATATTATTAGTAAACGGTTTCAATGTCATTTAATCTCGCATCAGTGGGTAAACTATTTATATAATGTTTATGATGAACTAGATCAGAGATAAGAAGACAGACTCTGAGTTCGTTAGGAAAACCCATGATAAGTAACTACTTTAAGAAAATAAAACATTAAGAACTATCAAACCGACAAACAATGAAATTATATAAACAGCTATGCGTCTATCACTTGCACCACAACATAAATGCATAATTCTCCGGCTAGAGTCACGAGCGATGACTTTTAATAGTAATATGATGGGATCAGGCCGACGCAGCTAATGCGTTCGTGTGTTCCAAATCATTAAGTAGATCGAACTCGCTTTACAATAGCCGATGTATAGGTACATCTTCATAAGTATTATGTATGGTGTATAGAACACGTTAGTGGCCTTTTGGGACTTGAAACGGAGAAATATCGAGCGTAATCTAATATTATATCGAACTTAGATACTTAATAATAATAATATAACTTAGATAATACTTTAGAAGCACTTTTACTTTAAGGGTTACGTATGCGAAGAGATCTTTAATGAGTAGGCGAAAGGCTGTATTTTTATTTGATTAACATGAAAGTTTAAGTGGAAGTCACTACTCGATACACAGTCGTTATTGACACAGTACTCTTTTTACTGTTTTTTTGACGGAAAAGTAGGTAAAATGACAGATAAACAATCAAAATCTATCATTTTGTCTATTCTTCTGTCGACAAAACCCGGTTCTACGGTAGTCATACTACGCGTGCAGGTCTTTTTTCAAGGCAACCCTAAACTTCCACGTGGCCCATGGATACAAAACCATTGACCGAATCATAGGAATAATATCTCAAGCAATTTTCTATGTCCTTAATCAAAAGGAGTTTTAATCCTGAATCTACATAATCGGATTGAAGGTGCTACCCGCCTACACGGAGCAGTATCTAGTAATAAATCTGTGGAGATTATCAGCGTCATTTATAAGCTGTTAGACAATGGCGGCCACTTAACGGCCACTATCGCTGATCGCGCTGATAGCCGCAGATAACTCGCCTTGTTTCTATTAACTGCTCTTAATTTATACTGATTATAAATCTTTGGTTCTGTAGTAAAAGACTAATGTGGAGCGTTTCTGTGTTGGATGAAAAGATTTGCTTGAAACGCTTTAGATTATTAAGTTTTGTATGTAGGTCATTGGAGCAGTCTAATGCCGTGATCCGACGGTGCGCCATATTGCGGACGGACACAGATGAGCCCGCACGACGCACCGTGGGAAGGAATACGTGCGGGGTATCGCAGACATCGGAAGTTCTCCGGTGGTCGCAGCGACCAGGTAAACTACAAAAACCGATACGAATCGCGCACTTGGTCGCAACGGCCAACTAACCGCAGACCATACAATACCCTAGAGTAGCACTCGTGGCCGTCTAGAGCGTGAGATGCTTACCCTTGCTCTGATGCGATGCGGGTGTCGACAACGTAGACACAGTGATCAGAATAATGGTACAAAAGCTTCCATGGAGATTTAGCTTTTATTTTTCTAGGTAAGCCTTCGAAATGAAATTGTTTATTCTGTAAATAGGATATTGGAATCACTCTTAAACGTCACAGTTCGTCGATGGGCACTGGGCATTGGGATCCCAAGAGAACTAGGAAAAAGTTTCAAGTGTCTACAAGCATCTTCAAGGCATTACCGGAATACCTTGAAGACTTGCTCCCAAATATTTTACATCCGCCATTTTGACATGATTAAGTAATAGAAATTCAATCATCATTTCCCGTTAAAAAAAGTTCTCGTCAGTTTCCAAGCAATCCACCAGAAAATATTAGTGTAACAAAACAACACAAACATTTAGTTCAAGCTGCAAGATCAATAAATAAACATTTGTAAGCCAAAGTTTACTGCCGGCGATAGTCGCAACAATGATTTTATTCCGCTCAGTAATATTCAAAGACGGAATTAATCAAATAAATCGATTTATAATTAACAAAGCAAGCATTCAGACTTGCTTTTATCTGCTTGATTTACGAACGTACTTAACCTTCTAGCCATCGAGTGTACAGTGGCCTGCCACCCAGGCCGCCACTCATAAATTCTTAATACTCATAAAATTGATAGTTTTTATGATCCTCATTTATGAATGTTATTATAGATTGTACAAATTGCTGATTTTGCATGCAACTATTCGAATTAATGGCATATTGATTTGCTGGTGGAGAGAAAGTCTAACCTTCTATTTGGTACAGTCGGAGAAATTAATTGTTAAGAAAATCGACACCCTACGTCAATTTACTGTGTTATAGCCATTTCATACAACTGTCATTATTTGACAGTTGTGATTAGATTATACGGACAATAGTGAAGTCGGTAGTCAATTTGCTAAAATGGCGCTATGTTTTTCAGTGGCCAAGTGCTGAAGTTAACCAGAAGTAAGGGGTTTGAGTTTTATCAAGATAAGGCCGACGGGAAAAGGAGGAGGTTTGCAAGTCAACGCGTTTATACATATTTCATTATGTGATGTGTATATTATATGAATGACGCACTTTAATACGAACTTTATAATTAGGCTAAACCTGAACTCATTACCGCAACTATATTAGAATGAGTATTTTTAATGTAATATTGTAATGTACTACCACAGGAACCGTACGCAAAATACGCGCTCTGACGAGGAGTTACGGACCATATTACCGATCTACCTACCACAGCAAATGGAAATATTGCATCTAGACCAAACAAATAGTTGTCATAATAACAAATAATTCAGTAAGTCCGTGATGAAAGCAGACGTCTTACGGACCTTATCTATAATAATTGACATACACGTGTAGGAGTTGTATGTAGAGCAACATGACGTCATCCTACACTTGAATGAATTACCTGAAAGAACAGCTTTGACTGCGAGACGATGCTCATTAAGGTTAGATATAATTATCTTTTACCGCATTACTGTACCTACGTGGTACCCATTCATGGCAGTCTCCTTACAACATGAAAGACAAATCCTACTAATATTATGAGTGTGTTTGTGTGTTAGAATGTTTGTTACTCAATCACGCAAAAACGGCTGAATGGATTTGGATGAAATTTGGCAAACAGATAGTTTATAACCTGGATTAACACATAGGATATTCCCACGGGACGGACTTTTCATCCCGATATTCTCACGGGATCGAGACTTACACGGGTGAAACCGCGTGGAGTAGCTAGTAAAGATATAAATCCTTTAAAAAACGCCAGGGGGGTAATTGCGTAACATACATAATTAATGACAATACATCGCAATGGGAGTCATGTTGACAGTTCACCCACGTTCATTGCGTTATTTACGTTGTTGAGCAGACGAATTTTCCAAACCAAGCAATGGATTAGCAATATCCTTCAAAACTCTCGGATTGTGTTTGAACGTGTGTTAGTCAATTAGGGCGCAGAGGGTGGAAATGGCAATTTTTTTTATTGAGTCATGTGAATGCTCTTGACCTCAATCTCGCCTGATAGAAAGAAATAGTTGAGGTCTATGATGGAACGAGCAAGCCCAGAAGATGCCTGTTCACTCTTGTTTTGAAGGCTGACCGGGTTTAAATACGTTGAAGGGAACACAGACGCTGGTAGAGAGTCGCCGATTTTGACTTCGATACCGTAGATAGGGAGCCCCTGGCAGGGCTGCGGGAAAGTCCGAAATGGATACCGGGGCCCTTGGCAACAGGCAACTGAAGGAGCACGGGTGGGTTTTAGTCAGTAAAAGTCTGACACGGCCTCCCGCTCCGCCCAGACCGGGAGAAGTCATTTGATGATTTCCCAAATTCAAAAAAAAAAAAAGGCCTCAGGAGCCATCCTTATGTCTACTGCATAGAAGTCAAAATCGGTTGAACGGACTGTAAAAAAGGTTTATTTAAATGTCTTATTTCAAATGAAGTAGACAATCGAATAAAATTTTCGCAAATGAATTTTCCATCATGGTTACTGCTGATAGAATGTCACTTTGTCTAGACCCACAGTTAGTATTATACCTCTCGATAGCAAAAGACCCTTGAAGCTAATATTTGCGTGAAAGAAAATCACGGATTTATCAATTATATCTTATCTAGCTGTCAGACTACGCAACTTATAAACGCGTAAATAATTAACTGCGAGGCGGTTAGTTATGAGCTAGGCTTACAGAGATTATCATATTAACACCGATAGATAAATTCAATTAATTTTTGCTATTGCGTTAGACGTTAAGACGCCGAGAATGGCTGGCGAGTTGGATTTAGCTGGATAAACACGCATCTTGATAGATCGAGTTTAGAACGTACAGAAATATTGGATGTAGAAAATCGGGGATCTAAAATGATTGGATAGAAATCAACACTAAAGGAAACACTGTTTCGTCTAGCAAACAACTGAGTCAACCGCAGTACCTGGTGGAGAATCACAACCAGAAAGAGAAGAAGAAAGTCAGGAACCTTTAACATGCAGTGCATTCTCCCAATGTGAGATCCTCCGAGAAAACAAAAAGCAGCCATCATTAATCAAGCCCACGGTAAACAGGTAGTTGAGGCTGTTGATAAAATAAAAGAACCAGATAAATGTTAGACTCATCATAATATTTACTTCATCACAATTATTTCTGAATCAGTCACAATCCGCCTCGCTAACAATACATCATCAGTTCATTGATGGTACAGGACTTGTAGCAGCACTCGTCGACGGGGCCGCGCTTGCCGCGCACGACCCCCAGCTCGGCCGCTGGTGGCCCCCACCGGTCACGCTTGTCCTCCTCGGGCCCCCAGCACAGCGTGGCCAGCATCTCGGATAGGCGCCGTCCACAGTACACGCCGCGCCCGCTCGCCGTCGGCGTGCCCGCACACACCCAACACATCAGCGCCACGCAGAACAACACTAGCTTCAACATGGCTGCTTTACTGAATGATGTTTAACTGCTCGATAGGATTGTCCCAATGGATGGGGGTTGAATGTGTTCATCCCTTAGATTGCTTCGCTTTTATATTATGGGATAGCTCATTAATATGCTGTTTCATTTTTGACACCTTAATATAATTATGTAGATGGTGGGCGTTATGGCCCTGGCACTTCCCACTCCTTGTAACTCTGTTTAAAATATTAGCCTAGACTTCGATATTCATTGACTAGATATATTAGACGTTTCAGAAGTTCGATAGTATCATTGTAGCATCAATTAACTACGTCTAAAAGTTGTCACCGTTAAGAACTTTACTGCAGTTCTATACTTAGTTGGATATCCTCGAATAATGTCTTGTCATGTCATCTGTAATTGTCCCTTGCAGAAATGATTGCCTTTTCCTGCTATATATTACTATATTCTATTATTCTTTATATTACTGATTGTTTTTCCTGTGCGTGTCTCAAATAAAATATTTTTCTTTCTTTCTTTCTTTTCTTTCTATCTATCGAACATTCTCCATTGCCAAAGAAGAATTTTAAAAACCGCACACATTTTGCAATATGACGTGGTTTGCTTGGAGCTTTGCACTGATCGCAATTCTCAAGGGGGTAAGCAACGTCCTACAAATATCAAGAAACCTGACATTCTTTGGAAGGTGACAAAGGGTTTCGCCATAGAACAATGACGTTGGTATTTGTGTCGTACGTAAAATTAAAGGTCCACAACGTGAGTAGGATGTTACACGACCTACACATTATCAGGTGCTAGAAAATAAACTGAATACTAATGACCTACATCCCGGTATAAAAGGGTAGCAATTTGAGGGATGAACACATTCATCCCCCATCCGTGGGAACAATCACATCGAACAGTAAACATCCGATCAGCCATGTTGAAGTTAGTGTTGTTCTGTGTGGCGCTGATGTGTTGTGTGTGTGTGGCATCGCCGGCGGCGAGCGGACTCGGCGTGTACTGCGGGCGGCGTCTATCCGAAGCGCTGGCCACGCTGTGTTGGGGGCCCGAGGAGGACAAGCGCGGCCGGTGGGGGCCGCCGGCGGCCGCGCTGGCTGGCGTGCGCGGCAAGCGCGGCCCCGTCGACGAGTGCTGCTACAAGTCCTGTACTATTGATGAACTTATGACGTATTGTTAGCGAGAGTTATATATTATGATGAATCTAATGTTTAACTATTTCTTTTTTCATCTCTATAATACCCTATATGCCTAAATCCTTTTGAATTGCCTGAAAATTACTAAGCTAATAATGCTTTTAGCAACAAACCATATCCCAATACCAATGCACTCTCCTATTAAGCTCCTAATTCTGAACCATAAGAACCGTACTAACACATAAACACCGGTACACCATCATTGCCTTCTAACTAACCAGTTGAGCAGCTCCGCGCTAATCAACACCTCTTCAATTTCAATAACCATCACTTTTCTCCACACAAACGATGTCGCTAATACTGCTATGTTGCTTTAACACACAATCGTTTAGATTGTACCTATCTACATAGAAGGTTATGTTAAATAGCGAATTAGTTTGAGAAACTTTACAGAAGTTTTAACTAATCGTAAAAAAATATGCTTGCCAATTTATACCATACTATATTATGTGATTGATACCTTCGTATGACGAATTGACGATACATGGATAGTCTCGGCCTCGCTGCCACCTTTCTGGCTGACAAAAATTTTGAACACGGCATGAGCAGGCTGTTCTTATCGTTCATGACGATAAAGAGAAGAAGTAAAATATACTTAAATGCATATTGAATAGAAAACCATAAGGTTTTTGGGACGCTGACGTTACCCTTATAGTTCTCCAGATAGAAGGTTTCTGTATAAGGATTGCACCTCGTAATAATATAAAACAAGGTTTAGCATAGAATTCGCCACCTTTCTATCTTGAGTTCTTCAGTCTAGCCACAGTCGTCTAACAGGGCTATCAAAGAGTAAGTGTCGTTCATTCAATTCACAATTGCCTCATTGAATGCTGTTTACGTCCAAATAAACATGTAACTGACTACGACATCACCTCAGGTCAGCGGATTCCCGTTAAATCTAACTTAAAGACTTGTTACATTCAACGATTCAACTGATGAGATTTGATTGCCATTCTACTTGGCCAAGTTGTTGTTTTTTTGTTAATAACTTATAATGTTTATCTACTTAGTTCATGTTTTCATTACCCTATCAATGATACACCTTTTTTTTTTTTTGAGGGTGGTTAATCTTCCGGTGACTTCTCCCGCTCTGGGCGGAGCGGAAGGGCGTGTCAGACTTTTACTGACTAAAACCCACCCGTGTTCCTTCAGTTGCCTGTTACCAAGGTCCCGGTATCCTTTTCGGACTTTCCCGAAACCCTGGATCAATGATACACCTGCTGATATTCCCTGGTCCTCTTTACCCGTCATTAACCTCCTTGGTGCCATCATTCGACTGTCATCAGTACCGTCATTCCAATGGATGTCAGTTAACTATCGTGCCATGGTTTACAACCATACAGCATACGTTTACAGCTGTCGCGTGTCGTAAAGGAGTTACGAGCAAAGGTTTTGTGCTTAAAGCAACAAGTGGATGGTCACCTTTGTGTTAATGTAAATAGGGATGGATTCACAAGTTGGTGCTACTATAGTAAAAGCTTTACAAAGGAGACAGAAAGGACATCATGTGTGGTTGTGACTTTAGTAACACATACATGCTGCTATTGATTGAAATATAATCAAAAAGATTTTCTAAACTCACAATGTCAACTATCACTAACGACAGCTTACGGGGTCACCGGCTGCTGATAGTGTAGTTAATGTAATTATGAGGTTTTTTTTTACGCACAACGGTCCACCTGCAGGCGTAGCATGGCGTTTTCTATCTCTACGAAGAATAGACATAGCTTTTTCTATACAAAGTGACAGTTCGTTTCTTCATTTTTGACATCCACCGTAGAAATGTTTCTACAATCTGTCATTTTGTCTTTCATTTCTAACGATCTTTGTCTACGTCTTTTTATATGTAGACAATTTCGGAAGAAAGTTTTCGATCCTTACTGTCAAAATCACACTGACAACCGATAAATCCTATGACAAAACAAAGAATTCTGAGTCGAATTATGTAAAAGAGTGAATTTCGTAAAAAGTGCAGTTGACTCTTTCTACTTTGTTTCAGTCGTACTGTCTACAGGAAACGTAATTTTTGTCTACTCTTCCGTCGACAAAACGGTGCACATGCTACGCCTGCAGAGGGACTAAGTGCGGAAACCAAACCCATAACATAGAACATAGAGGTTTTTTTTTTCTCGACTTTAGATATCGATACTTTATCATGTCCGTGAAGTTTCGCCAGGTAATTTAATTGGACCTTGACAGGAATGTATAGGACTAGGAGTGCCCCGAGAATCAAGCTTAGTGGCAAGCTTCTGAAGATGCCGATGATGATCGCTTGAGTTTCGTTACCCAGTTAATTTATTTTGTACACTTAATATTTGACCAACTTAACCCTAACTGAAACTTAAGTAAGTAGGTACAATTTACCTTATGTATCACCTTGAAGTTACATGTGAATGAGCACCCTACTGAACTGACTCAGAAACAGTACCTATGTGATATTCAATATGGCTGATATTTGCACGTACTTTGTCATGGTTATATTATGTTAAAAAAACTGAACTCAAAGTGTCACTTAAGGACTTATTTTAAGTTTCAGATGCGGTTTAAAACTCTGTTTACCTAACCCGTAAAGTACTTCTAAGAAATCCATACTAATATTATAAATTCGAAAGTAACTGTCTGTCTGTCTGTCTGTATGTTACCTTTTCACGCCTAAACCACTGAACGCATTTCGACAAAATTTGGCAAGGAGATAGATGATATCCAGGGGAAGGACACAGGCTATTTTTTATCGACATACCACGTGGGCGAAGCCGCGGGCGGAAGCTAGTAACAAATAACAGAGAAAAGTCACATTGTATGATAGGTTTTCAACCCAAAACCGAATTTTTTAGGTGCACTTGGTAAAAATATCTTAAAGACATAATCTGACCCGGAACAGTTACTATATATACTGTACCTACCATAACTTCACTTTCATATTATACAAGTTATGCAAGACCTGACTGAGAACCTGCATATCCAGTTCAGATATTAATTAATGAATTCAAATTGAAACAATCGCTCACAAGACTTAGTTAATTACCTATTCAAACGTACAATTCTAATTTAGCCTGCATTAGATACGCGTCAATGTAATACGCATTCATATTAATTGAATATATTTCGTCCAAAATTCCAAACACTGATTAAGTACGAAGTGGAGGAAATTAATTACTCGTACTTATCAAGCATATTACTCGTAGCTTAGCAAACTGTACTAAACTAATTATTTAAACCCTTGTTACTCGTCGGTATTCGAAATATTCTAGAATAGCAGAACATAAACGTTGCTATCTAAGTCTTTCTCTAAATCTCTACAATGAAGGGTTTACGCTTAGTTAACGGACTGGTGATCTCTCGCAAATAGTATATTGACTGGTGATCATGAATCGTATATTGACTGGTGATCACAAATAGTATATTGACTGGTGATCACGAATCGTATATTGATTGGTGATCACAAATAGTATATTGACTGGTGATCACGAATAATCTAAATCTTTCTCTAAAGCTCTACAATGAAGGGTCTACGCTTAGTTAACGGACTGGTGATCGCAAATAGTATATTGACTGGTGATCACGAATCGTATATTGACTGGTGATCACAAATATTATATTGACTGGTGATCATGAATCATATATTGACTGGTGATCACAAATAGTATATTGACTGGTGATCACGAATCGTATATTGACTGGTGATCACGAATCGTATATTGACTGGTGATCACGAATCGTATATTGACTGGTGATCACAAATACTATATTGACTGGTGATGGGTAATCGTAAGGGCTTGAATAGCAGTGGTGGCTTGGTAGTACGTAACGGTCGCAACTTACGAGTTGTAGGTTAAATATGTTGGGATCGGATTTCAGTCTAACCAGATGCAGCTGAATACCAGTATTTTACATGAAGCGACTGCCTATGTGACCTCCCCAACCCAGTTACTGGGTAATACGATATCCCTTGGTAAGACTGGTTCTCAGACGTGACTCGGGCTTCTGTCGCCCCGTAACGACAGTCAAAGATCCACGAATATGCAAATAAATGTTATTCCATTCTGTTATTCTATTCTAATAACAGTCGGGATTATTATTGTCTCCGACTATGTTTTATCTATTTATATTTGTAATCTCTTTATAATGTAACATCGTAAGTGTAAGCGTTGCTATCATTGGAAGCCGTACTGGTGAGCGCATGCAACGAATATACACAGGTACAGTCAGTCGGAATAGACATAGATCATTGCGTGACTGACAGATTGCTGGTCTACTATGTACTGTTTTATAGTTCTTTGAATAGATACACTAAACAAAAATACGATTGTCTGCCTGGTTAGTTACTTTTATAAGCAACACTAGGTACGTCTCATTTAACTAGCAGAGCGGAAGCTTACTGATGCAAGGACATAGAGAAAACTGTTCATCATGTAAAGTTAAGAACTGCACGAAAGCTACAGAGGCACAGACACGACTCATAATTATAAACGTTATTGTTGTAGAAATGTTTATGAAATGTCACGATAGTTTTGAAACTCACGAAGGTTTATTAAAACTATATATCATTGGTTACACACGTAACCCGGTTCACAGGCCACTGACCATTTACGACCATTATAAATACACATATTTGTAAACACGAAGAACTTTAAAATATGGCCAATAAAACCATTATAAGTTGTCAAAACGGTGTGTTAGAAAGGCAATAAACATACAGACGTGGGCAGGACAGACAGACGAGCAACAAACTAAGAACCACTCAAGGAAACACCCACCAGCTGGTAAGACTAGCACGTACTTTGTGAATATCTTTATTTTTCATAATTTTCTTCGAAAAAAGATCACAACAAACGATAGAGTAATCGAATCTGCATAACAACAGCAAAACGACTGGAAATGTTGGAGTGCACTGTGTCTATATGTAAATATGTGTGTATTACGGTGTGTGTATAAATAAAAAGCCTATCGGACCACTCGGTGTCTAGTAATAGAGCCTTCAAATAAATTAGAGGACCCCTGTGGCGCGGGGTGTGGCCCAAGACATAAAATTGCGGCGATTTTGCCATAGTAGCGATGAATATATTAACGCCTTATTTATATTCAAGTCACTAAATGTCTTGAATTATAATAAAATATGTGCTTTATATTGGCTGGACAAGTATGTAAGGTAATATTGCAGTTATTGGACAGCGGTAACTGATTTAATTTGCAATTATAGTTGTTACAGAGTTAGGTAATCCCTTCAACACTGGTAAGAAAATGAAGTGAAAGCTAGTTGAGTAAAACTTTGTAAACATTTGGAAGTTAGTTATTATGGTTTTCAGACCAACTGAATAGAATCTAATCAAAGGCACTAATTTAAAAGCGACACATACTTGTTTTTTTTTTTCATTTTTTGTGTCTTAAACACAATAGCAATTATGGATGTTTAGTCTATCGCCGAAATAATTTTTCAGATGAGTGAGTGAGAAACATTTTGAATGGTTCACACTTTTGTGTTCAGTTAATTTATTTCCCTACCATATTGTGTCTCTAGCTAGCTAGCTCTCACTAGCTTCAACTTTCTGACTAACTGACCGACTCTTTGACAGTTCAAAAGTGCCTGTAAATGGTTTAATTGAAATAAATGCTTTGAGTGTGAGTTCTCCTCAATCGCTCCGCTCACAACTTACGCCAAATTCTTACACCACAAAGTTAGTGCAAGGAAAAGTTATCGATAGTTTATGTTTTTTTTTCTTGATGTCGACACCTATCGACGTCGCCTCCCTAGCCGTGAGAAATGGCACTAATTTGCATTCGTAATTAGTTGCCACTTGCCAGTTATTTATACATTAATGGCGTTTGGCAATTTTGTTTTATATTATTTATTTTACAGCTGCTTTCTAATGAGTTTGAGTTAGGAGATGGCGATGTAGTAAATATTGTGACGCGGGAAAAGTTAAAGCGGTTGTATTTTTATATTAATAATTCTTCTTATATTGAAGGTGAGTGAAGTATATGAATAAAACACATTATTTTATTGATTGGATGGGGCAAAAACAATTGCCTTCAAGAACAGTAATTTTAAAGTAATCTTGAGAGTAAATAATGCTTTATTAAAGCGTAAATCGGTGGCTCAAGGTTTTCTTATTTATTTCAAATATTCCACTATTATTTTACCATAACCTATGTGCACTGTGGTCGCCTCCACATCTGTATAAGATCTTAACGGCCATATATTTTCAATATCTTTTGCTATTTATGACTATACAAATAAAGTTTACTTTTCTTTAATTTTCAATTGTTAGTTCTGTTCATTTAATAAATAATTAGTGATGGTACTTACAGTTACGCAAGACTACGTGGGAGTTGACTAATTATCGATACTTGTGTCGTAATAACGTAACTATTGAACAGTAAATAAATTTATTCTAACTGTATAACAAAAACCAGCCAAGGGCGAGACGTTATTCATTCTTTAGTCGATTATTGGAGCAGAAGTAAGCGGAATCGACCTATTGTGAAGCTCTTCAGATTCAAGAGAGGAATTATTGCTCTAAGAATAACATTGATAAGTATAAAAGCTCTTATTTTCTTATTCCGGTTAAGGGTCGGCGCTTCTATTTCTGCTTCGATATATGTATATCGAAGCAGAAATAGAAGCGCCGACCCTTAACCGTGTTTGTTTTTAAGTTTTATGCGAGATACATTGGGATGTAGGTATCTAAGCATGTGCTTAGATACCTACATCCCAATGTATCTCGCATAAAACTTAAAAACAAACAAGTTGTCATAATATTTTTAAAGACTCACCTGCGTACAATGACGTCTTTTTGGCTTTTACGACTGACAGCTGAATAAACCAACCAACTGGGCAGTTCTAGTGGCTGAAGAAAAACATTGGGGTTGCGGTCACTAGATCACTTACTCCGTTGTCGAAAGGTGAGGTAGGGTAAACCCTCTCACTTATGGAAAGACAGATTGTTTTGTGCTCGGATATCTGGATATGATTATCGGCACTTTTAACAAACTGTATCACTTTCACCACATTATTTTATTATATAAGGATATGAAGATAAAGGAACTAACTTCATTCGGATAAGTCACCAGATAATATTTCTGCTGGGTAGTTTGTTGCGCCACTTCTTCTTCTCAGCTAAAGCACAAGGAAGTGGTGAAGGGTGGGCTTTTTGAGGGACTGTAATTTTGACGTTCGAAAAGTGCTGATTCTCAGCATAGTTTGAATAAATTACTTTTGATTTTGATTCAATGTAACTTAAAGATTGTTATTAGCTTGCAACCAAGACATCACTAGGTACATCATTATGTCGAAAGGTCATTCCTACTTCGACCTCATTGTAAATCTATTAGAATAATACATGTAACATTAAAACAAACACCATTTTAATGAGTCGTTAAGAGCTTATATTAAGCTGTTAATTTGATCTCCGCTTCAGAGCAGCACATAACTAATGTTTTAATATTCTCACCGCACGCCAATAGAAAATGTTAATTACCTGTAACAAGAAACAATAAATTTGGTTAAGACAAAGTGTGAATAACTTAAGTGATTGTACGTGGAAGAACTGTTTAATATAACATGTCACATTCATGATTTGTACTAAGAAAACACTGGGTTTCCCCGCGTCATGGGCGCCGTTGCGTAATCATGAAACATTCGGGATTTAATAGTCATTAGATGCGTCGAGTACTCGAGTCGATTCACCATTTCTCCCACTAAGTATAAACAAAACTACTGTTTTCTGTTACTTAAACGATCTTATACCGACGTATGCTTGATTAGTTCTTAAAAAGCTCGAAATCAAGCTTACGTCTTGTCAAAAAACTTGCCTCAGCAAATATCATAAGCCATTAAACGGCCGGGTGAAGTAGTAAGTCTAAGAAACAGGCAGTAACCGCCAATCCGCAAGCAGTGACGTGACTGCTACTGCCAGAGAGAATAAAGAAGTGTCAATATAAAGAAAGAGAGAAAGGAAATTTTATTTGAGCCAGTATAAGGCACACAATATTCACAAAAACAGAAAAAAACTTTAAAACAGTATTGTGTTACTCACGGCTGCGTCAACTAGAGTCTGACACCAGTTTTCAACTGGACCTTATAAAGGCAGGTGCTTTTATCCCGCATCAAGAGAGGGGTATTAATTTTTCCCCGATACAGATCATTAATACTAAGTTATATACAACGTCCTAGCACAAGTTCGCAAGATTAGCAGTCCTACCAGCTGTTGCCATATTTATTCATATTTCTACTCTATCGTAACTAAACCCCCTCACAGACATGGCCATACATTTGGTCGTGCAAAATATTCGGAATCCTCGCGAGTGTCAGATGGTTGCGCCTGCGCCGGTACGATGGCTATCCCTCGCGTGGGTGGTACACCACTTTATGGCTTGTCCGCTGTTAAATAACACGCCTGTGAATGGTTACATGTGTTTTTCCTGTGGGAAGGATTCTTGTTCTACTTTTGTTTTTGAGGACTGGTTTCATTGACTTTGTGTCACAAGAACTAGAGAATTGGTTGGAGTTTTTAGATGTTTTGCACTCAGGTCATCGTGTAACGAGGACTTGGCGAAGTGTGGAAGGTTAATCCGCATTATTAGTATTGCATGGTTAGACTAAAATTAGACCGTGGAGTTTCTTGCCGGCTCTTTTACATAAGAAACGATCAATTGGACCGTGCACCTAGCTTTTGAAGTTTTATAAGTGCTCAATGTAGGTATAAAATAATTTGAATTGGTCCGAGTACTAAATGAAAATTTTTCAGTAATTACCTATGATTCTTGTGATACATGAACTCCTAGTACAAGACTACGCAGATATTTGTGCCAGGGCTACACAGATGTTTGTGACTGTGAAGTGTAAATAAAGAAAATTATAGAAAATTAAAAATTACAAGTATATTATTTTGTAAAAAAGAAATATATTCAGCATAATACTCATCTATAATGCAAGATGTGCACATATTACAAAAAAGGCAGTCAAGATAAATACACACATTTCCTTAAGAATTCAAACCGTCAGTTACTACTATATCTGCGAGACATTCCGTCTAGATGTCTATCGCGTCCTGGATCATAAACACTGGGTTACACGCACGTGGGGCGTATCGTCCTCATAACTGCACCTACCTACGTGTGATGTGAGGTGAAGCTATCAGGAAAGGACAGTTATTAATAGATAGCCTGCGTCTGCGGTGACTCATGGTCTATATTTGTAATTCTTATTGCTAAATGATGATAAGTTTTCTCCACAAAGTTGCCAGGTCTTATATAAACTATTTCACTTGCTTTCGTAACTCGAACACCATTTTCAATAGTGCGGGAAGATTTAAAAGGTGCGATTGCGACTTTAGTCACCGACCCGCTTGCCAAATGTAGTAAGTGACTATAGTATACGTATTGTTTAATCACTATATATTATAAAACAAAGTTCCCCATCACGTCTGTCTGTCTGAACACAGTAAACTCAAAAACTACGAAAACTACTCAAAAGACTTATATTATAATGACCACGACACTTATCGAAATCACACAGGCCAGAGCGCCGGTTCTTGTAGCCATTCAAATGCAAAAGACCAAGATACTTCACACTTATTCTCATTATATAGATGATCGCTACAACCCCATACCTTGTACTACAATATCAGAGGTCCTGTAGCACTAAAACATAAAGTAAAGGATATGTAGGACTCTTAACAGCTAATGGCAGCACATTTGCATTGACAGTCGGATATCAAATGGATACTGCCACGAAGTTGATAGCGTAAAAAATGTTCTGTGAGATAACTGATACTGTAAATTAGTTGCAAGATAAGGTAAAGGAAATTATTTATTTTGTTGAGACAGGGATATTAAGGGCGGGTAGTAAGCAAAATTGCCTGTCTTCAATTTGATTTTTCATGAAATTGATAAGACTTAGGTGTAAAATAAAAATAGTATGAGTAACTACATGATATTTCCAAACTTTTTGTGGAACAGAAACACAAAATATTAAAATTTTCTCGATAAAAAAATATCACGAAGTTACCTCTAATTTTCACGTATTTTCGATTTGTACTTAAAATGCTAATGCCTATTATGATAAAAATTAGATGATTATATGTATTAAAACAAGGCAAAAAAAATTGTGTAGGCTTTTTTTTTTATTCCTTTTATTACGAATCAAAGCTTGTAGGACTTACGACGTTCTTAGTTCGTGGAAGAAGCCATCTTCCGTCGCACATTACGGGAACTTCAAGCATATTTTTGTTTCACAAATCAGTCGGCGTTGCTCTGTTGAGACGAGAGGACTACGCTCAAATTTTTAGCTGCGCTGATATATTATTTATTTTCGTAAATAATATTTTCGTAATTTATCACATTCCACAAAAGAAACTGAGACATAGAAAACATGAAAAAAACACTAAAACCACTTCCAAAACGAATATTACAAGTGTTATTGATTGATAAATAAATAAATACCGAGTCTAAATAAACATATAAAATTCAATGTTGATATTTGAAAACTCAAGATGACATACATTTTATTTGACAGATTTTTGACTGGTATAGTAGCACGGAGTATAGAAAGAAGTAGGTAAAACTAGCGCCATTGCTCTGTATTGCGGTGAATTTTCTTGCGGAGAAAATTTACAACATAGCCAACGAGCCCATTCTACGTTCATTTGAAAGTTCGCACTGGAGATTAAATCTTATTACGATTTACTCAGGATCCAAATTCGTTTACTCCCATTTTTTTTGACAAACTTCTTGTAAGGTGACCCTTAGACGAACAATTGGAGCGACTGACCGCCCCTAAATAAAACTTGTTTAGAATAATACCTTTATTCTTCGGTTATTGGTATAACGAACGAACTCGAACAGATTCCGTATGACTCCGGATTTTTAATTTGTCTGTCCGTGATGTCTTGTTTATATCTCTTTAGTTGACTTTTTTGTCGTAGTTGGGTTTTAGTTTTTACCTGACTGCGGCGAAGCAAAAAGGAGGGTTATAATTTTGACCGGTTTCTATGTATTTATCTATGTCTGTTCCCACATATTATCTTCTAAAAGACTCATCACAATTTGACAAATGAGGTATCGCTGGAAGCTTCTTGATCGTCCGCTGGTCAAAGGCTATATGAAGACACATTAAATTGAAAATTGCGCCCTCTAGGTGACATATCGTGAACAACAAAAAATATTTTTTAATCATACCATGTTGGGTATCAAATGAATGGTTTTAATTAGCACATTTCAAAAATATATATTATAACCCCAAAAAAAAGCAGCGACAATCAAGACGTATATTGCCATATGTTTATGTTAACGCGTGGGATGATAACTGCCGCTACACGCGGCGCCGCACCGTAAACAGAAAAAACGTCAGACGCGCCGCGTGACGCCACACTGCACGCGACGTGACACGCCCCGCGTCTCCGCGTCGTGTTTAATGAGAGGGGTAGGTAAGGGTTGCGCGGGTGAAATATGATTTTTTGCTGTCAAACTACTCCCCCTTAATAGTGGATTGCATCTAACAACATTGCGCCATTGTTTTCAAGATACTATTGTGACTGGTGGCTGCATTTCTAGAATCGACTCAGTTTAATATTCACGATTGAAGTATAAGAAAAATAACTTGTGAACAGTTTTCATGACATAAATATGAAATGAAAACAAAAATTAGATTAGGTATTATTATATTAAGTAGGTATGCATTGCCTAGGAAGCAGTTTTATTAAACAACCTATTATCACACTAGTCTTCATAAAATGGTGAAGGAAAACATCGTGAGGAAACCTGGCATGTCCTAGAACCAAAAATTCGACCTCTACCAACCCGCACTGAGCCCGCGCACCGTCTCATCGAGAGGAGGTCTATGTCCGAGCCCCTGCTGGTGCAGTATCAGGGGGAACATAGTAGGATGATTATGCTTTATGCTTCATGTAAACTGGTTGCTAACATTAAAATGTTTTCCACTCTGTAAAACGTGGTTTTTCATACTGTTCTCACTCAGGTAGGTACGAGTTTTATTCAATCGTCTATTGGCACTAGTTTTTCCTTTTGGGGATCAGTAAGAAGCGATAAACCTAGAATTACTCAGCGATTGCCGATAATGTGCACATTTACGAAGCGAACAACGCGAGCCGCGCGAGATGATAAAATAAACAGCTGCAACATTGTAGTCCTGCTCATATTTTTCTTCTACATTTAAATGTACTGATGACAGTCTGATATACAAGAAAAATATACATTTATACCGTGATACCCTATCACTATTGATTGACATAAAATAATTGATGAATCGCCATCATCACTGATGACGGAGGCAGGCAGATGAATCAAACAAACAAAAAACGGTCCTGTCACTCAGAACTTCATGTCTTGCCATTTTGATGTAAATGTGTGTGTGATGTGGAACCTACTACGCTTTGGAATGGGCAACTAGCTACATACTTTCTGACTGACCGACCCCTTGACAATTCTAAAGGTTCTATTCAATTGGTTTATTTGAAACTAGCTTCCGCCCACGGCTTCGCCCGCGTGGTATGTTGTTAAAAAGTAGCCTATGTCCTTTCTCAGGCTCTTGACTATTTGTCATTTAAATCGGTTCAGTCGTTTTGGCGTGAAAGCGCGACAGACAGACAGAGTTACTTTCGCATTTATAATATTAGTAAGGATTAGTAGGTAATGATAAATGCTTTGAGAGTTTGAATCGCGGCAGAATGATTAGTTTGTCTATCTGTCTGCAAGGTTGGTAGCAGGTGCCCAGTCAGTCAGTTACTTGACACTGCACCTGCAGGCAGCTATCTACGCATTTAACTGCGATATGGACGAGAAAACTTTTACACCCGGAACATATCAAATGTCACAATTAACAGACAAATATCAGTTAGGCAATTATCTTGTAACGGCTTACTTGCAGGCGGTAACCTTTACTTAGAGACGTCTAATGATCAGTTAAATAGAAGATAACCAGCCGTTTTATTCAGAGATTTCTGATAAAACGTTAATTTTCTAAGTTCTGCTGTAAAATAAATGCTTTATCTTCTGAATATCATAAAATTTAACAGCAAACGTTGATATTTTAAATTCAATATTTATAATTTTACATCATTTCTATATTCAAATTAAACGTGAACATAAAAGTACAAGTCCGCAGTCAACTGCAGACAGCAGCAGCGGGCGACGTGTCGCCGCGACACTACTGGTTTCTATGTACCTATTTCTATAAAATACGTTCAGTAGCTAGCGACACGTCGATTCCATAGAAATACATGGAAACCAGTAGGTACTTAGTGTCGCGGCGACACGTCGCCTGGTGCCGCTGCCTCCAGTAGGCTACAGAATTGAACACTAACTATCCCATAGGTATTGCCATCGCATCTATACGGTACGATTCAATATTTTCATGGCTAAACTACGAGTTTGATAGCTAGTTTTAGCTAAATACTTGATATCTGAAGAAAGTCAGTACTTTCCATCTTAGAAACCATAAAAAATTACGAGCCTTCGTAGCCGTGACACAGCCATTGTGACATAACCTTCAAAAGGATTCCTCCAAGTCCAAAAGCACTGCAATCTTTCGCGAATCTGTCTCAACCTTGTGCCAAATGAGGTGCTTTGTCTCCGTGACATATTTGGGCAATAACACCGCTTGTAACCAACACGTAACACGTCTGTTCTACTTTCCCCGGATTTAGATCTGTTTCTGTATTATAGACGTGTTACATCAAAGTCGATCTTAGATATGGAAACAGGATG
Source organism: Lithophane semibrunnea (assembly GCA_947363905.1). NCBI lineage: Eukaryota > Metazoa > Arthropoda > Insecta > Lepidoptera > Noctuidae > Lithophane > Lithophane semibrunnea. The sequence goes on from OX376201.1 coordinate 16,692,598, forward strand.
TTTTGGATGATATAAAGTTTTGTAAGACATTTTCAGACCGAAAAATCAGTCACCGTATTTGATCTCAAAAAACTGCTATATAGTTTCTTTTATTGGAGAATTTACTGTAGACCCATTTAAAGATCAAAGGAGAATTCTTACCATAATGTTGACTGGGTAAAAAAATATATTTAGTCATTCAGTCAGATAATAAAAATATATTAGACACGTATTTTTGGTTTATCATAATTATTAATAAAAAAATATTCAGATAAAACGCATTAAACTTGGGGGCTCGCTACGTCACAAGTCAGTATAAAATCTACCGGCCAGTGACGTCATGCCACATTTTTAACTCAATGAATATTGCCGTAATTTTTTTTATTAAGTACGTAAAAAAAGAAAATATACATGTCAAATATTTTTTATTACTAGTCTATATGAAGGACAAACATTTTTTTTTGTCATCTTCCCTATTTATCGTATGTAAGGATCGTAGCAGATAGCGGTCTGTAGTTTCTGCCTACCCCATGGGAAGAAGTCGTGAGTTTATGTATGTTTTTGTGTATGTACGCATTCAACAGATTCGTGATATCTTTACTGACATACTACTGTAGGTCAATTGTGCAGATTTAGTGTTACTGCTGAAAGCCTCAATAATAGGTCAAACATCGCTATTATTAGAAAGGTAGGAATCAGAGCGGTGCTCGCAATCCGTTATTATTTCCGCATCGGGAACGTACCGTCACTCATCTTGACGTGAACTACCCCCTCGGGAGGAGAATGTGTGGCCTATTATTTTCCGGGAAACACCGCAGGCCCTTTCCCTAATTTCATCGTTATGATGCGGAATAATAAGGAGAAAAATATCTTATGTACGTATAATAAGCTGCACGTCAGTACTAACAGAACCAGTATAAGTCGACCTTTATTCGATTGAAACTCCGGAAAAAGTGTCGACTGTACCAACTTGATTAGGATCAGTTTTATAATATAATGTCTATATAATACTAACCTATAGGTACCAACTTGTATATAATTATAATTGATTCAAACGAAACCGTAACTATATTTACTTTCATATCCAGAAACGTATTTACTTACAGAACATCAAAGGTAAGTAAGTACCAAAAGTTCATAACAAGATAATATTGGGTCCCCACCTATGAAATTCGCATTTTTTTCTCACAAATAGAGAACCTCGTCACTTATATCGAATAATGACCATAGACAACTACCAATAGTAAAAAAACCTTATTACTTATAGTTTTTTAAACATAAAAAATACCTTAAATATGACTCCTCATTTTGTTAGCAGAAATGACCACTATTTTTTTTTTAAACTTAGCCAAAACTTATTTTTGTCGCTTAATCTAAGTGGCATAAGTTAACTTAGTTTTAAAACATTTGTGCATAAAAGTTTTAAAACATTAGTGTTCATGGTTGTTATATAAATTAAGAAAATGTTAGTATGAAAAATGCAACTTCTTTAAAATTCCCCATACTAAACGCTGATTTCATAGGTGGGGACCTAATACATATTTCGTGAAATGTTTTTTGATCAAAAAGATCCGTGAAAATCATAAATTTACATGGAAATGATTTTCACAAGAGTTAAGCTTAGCAGAAGAATAACATCATTACATACCCGGTTCTTACAATTCCAGAAATAGAATGACCCAGCTCATTATTACAGAGATACTTTCCCCATGCCCTACAATTAGTAACACTAAGTTGGCAAGCCGCAGAGCATGTTAACTTAGACCAAACACGGACTTACAGCAGGTACATTGAGTACATTCCCGATACAGTTTCACTTGGAAAACGTATGATTTAGTAAGTAGATAAATAATGTATTAGTTAGGTAATAAATACTTACAATTTATTGCGCGTCTCACTCGTTTGAATGGGAAGAAGTTAATCGATGCATTTGTAAGGAGCGGCCTTGGTTGCTATGAAAATATGTCTTCCTGCTGTTTCTTAGAACTTCAAACGGTATCAGGATTTACAGTTACAGTGTCTTTGTATAATACTTTTAAACAATTCATGTTTTACCAATAGAAACCATCATAATTATACCGTGCCGAATATATCAATGATATTGTATTTTTTATACTATGCTAGCTAGCTCACTGCGTCCTTAGAGACCAAAAAGTAATAATTAATTACAATCAAGCAATTTTAATCTAACTTAATTTTTTACGTGAGTGTTGATTGTAGGTATGTATAAAAATATACCGACAAATAAAAATAAAATCGGCTTATGTCTTTTAAAAACAGCAGATAGACTTAAATTCATCGAAAATAGATGCCCATCCAGGAGAAATTCACGAAAATGAATAAATTATGAACTGTTGCCGCAAACAGTCATCGAGTAACAAATTAACTACAGTTTAAGTCCGTCATCTACGCAGCAAATATGCATAAACGATTGCAGTAAACACTTTAACACTCTCAATTACTATTTAAACATATCTAAAGTCACACATATCATAGCGTTCTTCAAGAATTTATGTCAAAATGTGACGCTTTCTTGTTTGGTCACACTTTCGCGCTGTGAATATTCATAAAATGTCTGCCAACATACGCGAGAGTTTGGCGTATGTTAGTGAACATACACAGTCCGAAGGTTTTCAAGATGTTTTCGCTATAAATGTTCGTGCTGTTGAATAATGTGGACGTTTCCTTGACAAGCTGTTCAGGCTGGACCCGCCATCTTCCGTGAGCCATAACACGTCTGTCTGTCCGTCACGTGGGGAAAATGATAGGATGTCTTAAAGTTGCCGACGTAATAGGATAGTAAGATAGGCAGACACAGGTAGGTTCGAATCATATTTTTGGAGAAAATGGGTAAAGCTACTCTTATAAATTAATAAAACCCGACGTGTTCCCATGCGTGCAATGATCAATTGATAAACGTGCTCCGAGGTAAAATGATCCAACTCTCTACCATAACTTTTACGAAAATATTCTTGAAGACAAAAAGAAGACTTGCTCTTGAGTAAAAATAATATGAAATTGTAATTTTATTAGAACAATAATCATCTCTAAGCCACCTTCAAAGCTAAGGCGGGTCTCGTGACTATCGACTAAAAGCGATTTACTTATAGGATAAGCTCAGACTGCAAGTTTCAACTTAACTCTCACAAATGCACAGTGCACCTAGTCTGTCCCCCAGCCTCCCGGGAACCCAGGTGTGTTATTAACCCAATTAGCTAATGTACACAGTGCACACTGAAGATGTTTGTTTGTGTGTCAGCTTGTAGTTGAGAATAGCTGAACGGCTGGCAGTCACGGATACTGTGTGCAAACACGACAGACTCAAGTTGCCGACTGACTAAACACTGACATGATACTGGTCTGTTTACACGTGGATAGTTAACGGGATTTTAGTACTTTATGAATGGTGGGAGTTGTGGAAAAGTAATATTTTTTGCTTTATAACTATAAGTAGAGCCTTCCAAAATATTTTTTTAATGTAGAAGAATTAATAAAAAATAGAATTCTATTATATTGAAGTATATGAGATGAACGCTTTTGTTTGTACCGCCAGACTTGTCACGATCTCTTTCGTAGTTCGTAGGTATCAGAAAACTTTGCATACCTATCCAATTTTAGGAAACTTATAATCAGCTTATAATGTTCCCACTGCTGGGACACAGGCCTACTCTCTTCGAGAGGAGCCACGCGGGCCCAGTGCGGGTTGGTAGATGTCACATGTCTTCGAATTTTTGGTTTCAGGACATGGTTTTGTCACGATGTTTTCCTTTATCGTTTTGAAAGCAATGGTGATGAAATTATTCGCACAAAGTAGAGCGCCTGTCGGAGTTCGAACTTAGGACCTACAACTCGTAAGTCTGGGCCACCACTGCTCTCTTCAGAAAACTCGATTGTCAGTATTTATCATCCAACAGCTTTTAACATAAGGTATCTCGTAGCTGTCTTAAAATATCTAAAATACGAATACCAGCCTTTGAATGTCCCACATCAGAGCAAAGGCCTGTTCTTATACCTACAGAGTAGGCACGAGCATTGATCCCCATTCACCACGTTTGCTCAAAACGGGTTGGTGATTTCTTCAGGCTTCCTCACGATGTTTTCCCAGTATCTAATGTCCAAGATAAACTTATAAAGCATATAAATTACCTATGTTGATCTAAATTCTTTAAGTTGCATCTTCCATTAATATTTTCGAGGTTTGCATAATAGGTAAGTTTCATCACACGTTCCTCTTTCTAACAAGACAGAGCCCAGACGAGTTTTCACATCTCCTTTCGTCGAAAGTGCAAGTGAGAATCGTATATTATTTTATAAGAGCTCATTCTGTACAAATGTGATATTTTCAACATAAAGCTGAGAAGTTTTAAGCGCTGGTACTGCCACAACATTTAAGATTTCTCTACAAAATAAAGTGACAGTAAGATGCATGATGTGTCGATTGGCAAAAAAAACAATCGCAAAAAAATTACAAACGGATCCGGATGGGAGCACCATTAGCACCATTGACGGCAGCCTGTCACAACATTTCTTGCATTTACTTCCTCTACCGGGATTTGGAATTTCTTCACATTGATATTATGGAAGCAAATTATTCTCCATGAACAAGTTATGACTTCTGAGACGTTATGAGTTACACATAAACACCTACCTGTCCCGCCACAGGCCATAATGTACTAGAAAAGACTTAGGAAACGTCCGGAAATGTATCAAATGAATGTTGATATTATACCTAGCTTTAAGTAGGTATTTCAAAATTCAGTTTGAAAAGAGGAAACAGTCTAGCTTTTTGGATGCCCACATATCATTTTAAGACTGTTAGCATATCAATCAATCTGCCTAGCCTTTTCCCAACTATGTTGGGGTCGGCTTCCAGTCTAACCGGATGCAGCTGAATACCAGTATTTTACATGGAGCGACTGCCTATCTGACCTCCACAACCCACTAACTGGGTAATACGATACCCCTTGGTTAGACTGGTTGTCAGACTTTCGTGCTTCTGACGACCCGTAACGACTGTCAAAGATCCACAAATGACAGCCGGGACCAACGGCTAAGACTGTTAGCATATAACATATATGTATATAACTAGCTTTAATTCTGCGTATACTGATATATGTAGCAGTTGTCAACCTACGTAAGTACACCGTGCTCGCTCTTAGTACTTTATTCTCCGATTTCCCGTCCGGAATTCCGGATTTACATTTACATTGTAACATCGGCAAGTAAAATGTAACCCGCTGTCATCAAAACATTTGGATGCGCGCTGTAAACGCTCACGTATCGGTAGTTCTACCATCAATGCGCCCACGCATATTTAAACCTCGCTCAGTAGTTTAACTTGACCATAAACGACGTGGGAAATAGAAAAATTGGGAACGAAGCTATCTATATGAAAATTGGTTCAATTTTGGTACCCATATATGGTACTTACGGCAGTTTATCGACACACAAATGAATTGGGTGTTACTAAATAGACCAAAGACAATGGATTAAGCTTTTTACGAAAGCCAAACTCTACTCTAAATTCTTTATCACATTCTAAGATCTACAAGAGAAATCCAGTGGAAAAGAAACTAAAACTCGCCAGTCCGACAACAAGAAGTGAAGTTAACTTAACTTAGAACGTTAGTAGTAAAGCTGTAGTTAAGTTGAGGCAGTAACCGACTGCTCGGTGACAATGTGTTTAACACGGCAAGCGATGAAGACTCCCTGCTGGTAGAGACTCACGGGTTTAGAAGCATAGCGAATGACGGCCATACTTGTGCAAATTATCTTTTCGAAATTGACTTTATAATTACATAATTATCATCATCATCATCATCATTTCAGCCGAAAGACGTCCACTGCTGGACATAGGCCTCCCCCAAGCACCGCCACTTCGACCGTTTCTGTGCTTCTCGCATCCAGTGCATTCCCGCGGCCTTCACCAGGTCATCGGTCCACCTTGTGGGGGGCATTCCAACGCTACGTCTTCCTGTACGCGGTCGCCACTCCAGAACCTTTCGGCCCCATCGGCCATCTGTTCTGCGAGCAATGTGCCCTGTCCACTGCCACATAAGTTTGGCAATACTTCGGGCTATGTCGGTTACCTTGGTTCTCCTACGGATCTCTACTTCTCGACATAATTATCATTTACGACTAACCCCAGCTTAAACGTTTTTTATAGCCTGGATGATTGCAGCAAAGGCAAATCAAGCTGAATAGAAAATTAATTTCGACGCCTTAGAGTGAAAACCCCGTAACTGTAAAATAAGTAACGACGTCTTTTATGTTTTTATTCATTTATATCTAATAAATTAATATTAATTCACGGCGTCGGTATAACCAATGGTTGACTAAGCACTGAACAAGTCCCAATGTAAAAAAGTCTCAAATTAGAACAATGGTTTTGCAAATATTGACACTTGCAGGAATGCTTGCCATCTCTCATCCCCGTATGTCTCAACGTTAAGTGTGTCTGCAAGTGCCAGTAAAACGCAGCTAGTTAGTAAGAGTCGCAGTCCTATGAATAAATTAATAATATCCCGCGTTATGGCCGCCACTCGGAATCTCGTGTAATTGGAACTCATATTCGATCAGCATTTTATCGCCCGCCGCCATTCCGTGGTGAACGAAAAGTGTAGATAATCAACTTATTATCAACTTTTTAAAGAGTAATATTACACTTATACTGTTTTACGTCGCACTAGCAAAAATAAGATTCCATATTGACACATTTTCCTTCTATTTTATGTTTATTTTTTGTATTGCATTTTATGTTTTAGGGGCGGATGTGTCCTAAACATAATAACTCTACTTACCAACCTATAATAAATATCTCTGTCTTAAAGGTTGTCTGTTAAATTAATTTGCATTTTTAGTCGTTTTTGTGGGTGTATGTACTATTGACACACCTCTCTCTGCCTAACCCCTTAGCGATAACATACGTGTTATGTGTTTATTTTTAACACTGAAAAGTAGAGCCTTAATACTAATATAAGTCGTCTCAATTCATCTGTGATACAGCTGATACTTACATTGAATTCGCAAAAAAATAATCTCTACTACGGCTTTAAAAGCCGGTCTGCGGTATTCTTTTGTTAAAAATAAAATGACAATAACAATCAATATTCAATATGGACTATTCATGGATACCAAGTTTTTGTGGACAAGGGAATATTATTATAATACAGACAGGTAGCCTTCCACCAAGGCTTCCACAATACAGTTTTTTGGAACCTGATTACTTAACTGTAAATGGCGAATATCTTGTCTTGAATATTAAACAGCAGCATTTGTTAAATAGATTTACACAATTTATTTTAACAATACAGATCAAATAACACCACTACCAAAACGGTGATAAACTTCAAGTTCGCTAGTAATAAATCCATGTCATAATAACCTTAAAACTCGTACACAGCCCGATCTAAAGTTGAAATAGCTTTTGTTTCCCATTCTGTGCACAACACGACCATTGAAATACGAATACGTACATTATAAGCTGGCAAAAAGAGAAATAGAAGTGTTCGTTACATTTTGAAACGGATGGATGAAGGTACAGTGACAGAGGAATGGATGGATTATCCGACTGTGTACGGATTTTTTATCCGTGGATTATCCGCGGGCATAAGGCTTCTCTGCCAATCTATGGCAGGAAGTCTAGAATAGGGAGAACGGGTTAATGAAAATGCAACAACATTGTAGCTATAAATATGTCGGATGTTTATATGGATATGTTACTTTTTCAGCAACATGCATTAGAATTACTTTACGGAAGATATTTTTGCGAATAGGTACACACGGCTACACATCAAGCAATACATTTCCAGTTTAATTATGCTGATCTGATCCAGAATAAGCTGACCTCGCATTGTATGGAAATCCTATACAATGCGAGGTCAGCTTATTCTGGCCTATATTGTAAGCCTTTGTAATATATTCGGCAAAACATAATAATCATCAGTTCTCTCTAGATTCTATTGCGTGCAGATTTAAATACTTATATTATATCAATTTACACCACAAAATAAACCTACCCAACCTACTTATACCGTGTAAATTAGCATAATAACTTAATATCCGCAAGTCTGACCGTATTACTATTATCTGATTTAACAGTTTCTTTGACAATAAGTCAGCTAGTAAATGGCCAAGTGCTGGATTATCGTAAATAATAAGTTATAATAACATAATATAGTTGCGTGGTACTGCTGGTACTGGAAGTGGCACTAATAATTATTAAGACAAGATAATTTGTGGTTGAGAAACACTTAAAGTATTGAATGAATGGTGTTTGTTGGTAATCAATGGTAATAAGTGGAGGATTATGTTCTTAATTATGGTGTGGTGGGGTGTGGGCGGTAGATTTGTGGTATGTATTCGTGACTAGCTTCCTCGATTTATTGCATAAAGATACCTAATAGTAGATAGGCAGAAAACATGAAAACAATGGTTCCTTATTCTATCTGCCAAGTGCAAATTGAGTAGTATTGGCTAGGCTCCTTTGCAGTTCAATATTCTTTAGTTTTTAATTTTTTTATCAATGAAAAACTGACGTGGAAATGTACAAAAAGTTACAAAGGTACATAAGTACGCCAGGCACACAAGTGTCACTGAGGTACAAAGTTACAATTAGCTTAATTTCTCTCCCTTCTTTTCGTAAAACGACAGAAAAATTACATAAATGTTCATAAAAAACACCCCAACGAACGACTGCATAAGTTCAAGTTTCAGGTAAAATAAATAAAATTAGCATAGCTCTGTGCGAAGGGAAGTCTATGGAAAAGAAAATAATTTACGTAGTAGATACCTATGAAATGAGTAGCTCCGGAACTGACGTCATGATTTATTCATTTCGACTTCCTTTGGAAAATTAACGAGATCCATTCATTGGGAAAATAAAAGGTGTCAGTTTGAATGTTGAGAGCTTATGACGAGTGGATACGATTGCCAGTGTTAATGTGCCTTAATTAAACATTTTGCTAATTGAAGAAATATTTCTGTCCTTTTTTATTTTAATTACTTAATTAGGAATGTACATTATTATTTATATGCAAAATATTTACAAAATATTTATAATAATGTACATTCATAATAATAATAATATTATTATTAACTGACTTTCCCTAAACTAAAGACACCTCTGAGATGAATTTAAAAGAATTTACTTTTTGACATTTACCATGAATATTAATATTTTATTTCAAAATTCTAGCCAATAACACCATTATTACTGACAGTTACAACACCAAACGATTATCCAACCTTTGTGGAAAAACTTTGAAATTACAACATTAGGGAAACTTGAATGTAGGTACTAAAGAAAACATGACAATCAAGTTAGCCGACATTTTAATACAACTTAAAATTCAAGAAACGTTCTCGTGAAGGCTAAATTATAATAATTTCCTGCTCACACTGCCAACATCACAGCGTGAATGGACTTTTTACAACTCTGCGCTCAAAGAAAACATAGTTTTGGAAACAGATTTCCAAGAAAATCTACCGTCAGTACCTAAAAGTAGAGTCCAAAATCCAATGTGTGGAGTAAAGTTGACAAATCATCACCAATAAGAGTGTGTGCCAATGACATTATGCGTAGACACGAGTTCGGTCCCATCCACTATGTTTATTCTATCTTAAACAAACAAAAGTCTACCCTATTTCATGCTAATAAGATCTACTTTCACCTAAACCTACACAGAGCTTATATTTTTTACCAAACTTTATGTTACCTCAAACAATTGAAATTAACCTTTAGGAGTAAGGTAATAAAGTCGTAATTATGAATGTTAAGTTGGTTCATTAAGGGGAAGTACTTTCGGTAGAACTTCCGCGGCATTATGTAGCGTTAATCCGCGAGAAGTATGCGTGAGCGCGACGCACGCGACGTGCCCTTAAGGGGACGCGACAGCCGAAGGATTACAAAAATATTTTTTATTAATGTTAGTTGACCGATGAAAGTGACATGTGAAAAAAATCTTCGTAAAAAGTGTTTCCTCTGTCGCTTAGTGGTCGTCGTAGCCATTACAAGACCATTTCATAAAGATCAAACAGTGCGATGAGCTTCGACAAACAATTTATTATGTACTGAACTATGAATCGAAGCTATTCCCTCTTTTTGCAATTACTCTTTTTTAAGACACGGCACGTTTGGCCCAATAATGTAAAAGGTTGGAAACTTAAATTTTCATAACAAAGTTAGGACACGCAGGTAATAAATATCCAATATGTTGTTTTTAAAGGCTCCCGATATTGGTCATAAACTCATAATACATTTTACTTCGACCGTAGTCTTCCGAGTGATCCAAGGAAGGAAGCTGCAAACTTTTTTCATCTCATTACGACTCAAACAACTTGGAACGTTAAGAACTTAAGCAATGGTTTTACTGCCGGAATAACTGAAAAATCTTGTTTTCGCTGTTCTATCGTATTTAATAACATTTTGACCCGAATGTTTGTTTTGGAAAGTTTGAAAAAGTTCCCAAGTTTGAAAAATGGCGGTACCTATACGTAAATACGACAAGTCCTTATAGATTCTTGCGTTATGAAATTAGTATATATAAAAACCCGAAGAGATGAAATTTTAAATTGCATACCGCATCGTGAAATCTCAATATCCACAGTCTCCCACAGACGGACACTGACTATCAATAAGCACAGTTATCCCATAGGTTTTCCAATTACAAGTACTTAGCATTGTGTCGTTATATTAAGTTAAACGTCTGTCCGCAGACGGGCGGCGGGCGCGGCTCCATCCATCTCCGTCATACAGCATCATTTGTAGTTCCCGCCACTCGCCAGTCCTGGCCAATCCCCGTATTGAATCTCAGCCCGCTCTGTTTGACTAATGGCAGCCCCGCCATCCTCCAAACTGATTTATTAAATAAATTAACGTCCGCTTGATAAACGAGCTTTTTAAAAGCAAATTCTGATGCGAATTATCTAACGCATAGACTTCGCCTTAACTTCGGTTAATCTCGTTTCAAAAGAACTCGCTTTATTTTGCTGAACAGCCAAAGCCCCCTTTTGATTCGTTCGTACTAAATTCTACGTGTTTACAATCGTCACGGGCGATACAAAAAAACTGTATTTTCCGCCAATTTTAACATAACCTCAATAAAATCCAACCTTTCTCGTAACCTCTTTTGTGCGTGGAATAGACAAAAAATAATGTTTTCATGCGTCGCAATAGAAATAAATCAACATGACTAAACTCACCCCAGTGGAAACCGTAAAGTTTAGGGCGCATATTGCTAATAATAACAGGGGCAGTGCCACCCCCGCGTGCAATGAAACGGATACAATAAATAAATGCCGTAATTAACTCTATTCATATATCAAATTATCTGCCGTATTTACGAGTTCCCCAAAATTTTGGCGTGGACAATGAAGTCGTACAATTTGTATAGAAAGCGCGCGAATTGGAATCGGATGACAGTTGGACGGCCATTTTGTATTGTTGTATTGCAATAATAGTGCAGACGGCAGGTCAGTGGGGGTGTCAGTGTTGCAGTTGCAGGCCGGATGTCACGTGAACATCTGCGTTAACTTTGGGACGATTTAATTTGTCCTAATTGAATTGTAACAATACACAGCTGTTGAATTAAGGCGATTAATGTTATTAAGCTAATGAACGCGTGTGAAAGGGACACTCGCCATTGTCATGATCTGTTGCTTGTCTCTGCATAATGACTCGCTACACAAAGTCTACCGGACGTAATTCAATGTCCACCCTCTGGCACATAAACCATTGCAGCTAGTCATTCATCAGACTGCACACTGTGAAAGTTGCATACTGAAGATAAGAATGACGATCATATTTGTTTCAAATTAATAATTAATGCTGTTTTCAATACCGATAACATTTTTAAATCACTTTACAATTTCCTACAATCGGAAGTTAATGAAACAAACAACTCATAGTTTAACGATATCTCAAATACCACGACCATGATATATTTCACGCACGCCATTGCCCCACATCTAACACAGCAACTATCCAGCATTTGATAACTTCATAAATTACACAAAACGATTCAATTTAAGATCTGAAGCATTCATCTAAATACGGTATTTGTTTGACAACTCGGAAACATACTTATTTTGGCGAAAGGCCAATTTAGAGCCCATGTAGGCGAGCTGGAATGGCTCCTAGCCTGAAATAGAACAAATTGCAGTCATTTGTGAGACAACGGTGTATCTTGTTATAGGCAGGCTGCAAACGTGTGGGAAGGTCGGCTACATAAATTGTTTTTTTTTTTTTAAGTTAGTGTTAATTTAGGACTAAGCGTAGGCGGTGCAGCTTAACTTACTTGATGACGGAGAAGAAACAGATGTTACTAAACTAACAAGAGCGGTTTTGTTCATGGACAACAAAAAGACATTATGGCCGAATTTCACCAATAAAACTGAACACGATCAGCACATCTCAAACGAGTTCAAGAGCCATTCAAGTCAATTATTCCATTTTGATGACACTGACAGCTCTTGAACGCGGTTTAGATCGCGTTCAGTTTCATTTGTGAATTCCGCCCCTAAATGAGCATTGCACAGGCATAAACTAAAATACATCTGAGGACCTAAACAAGTGACAATCGATTCGAAAGCGTTTCGTATTTCTACAACGACTTTCAACAGGATAGACATAAGTTTTCGATGGCATAATTGTCAGTCCTATACATTTTTGCCTTTTCCATCATCGTTATCGCTAATAGAATGTCACTTTGTCTAGGGCCTCAGGTTACCTAACACCGAGGTACTTAAGGTACCTTTTCAAACAAGCTTTATTGCCTATGCTTACACAATATAGAAGAAAAAAATAGCTACCCTCACAAACCACCTGTTGTTTCAACAAAACATTTATAAACATACTCCTTATTCTCAAAACAAATTCGTATTACATAACAGAACGGCAACAAACGTTTCCATTGACGACTGTTAAAAAAAGCAAAGAGTCCTGTTACCGAGCGCTCCATAAATCTAGCAGTAACCGCGCGTTTAACGCCGCGTTAAAATAGACCTGAGGTTAGAGTGGCCAGGTGGACGCCGGTGCCGGGACCACGGGTTTATGTTTAGCCTGGATTTTGTAATGGGACTTTGAAGTAACCTGTCAAACGTTTCGTTTCCTTGTATGGGAAAGGTTTTATGGATGAAATGAGAGACCAGAAGAACAATGTAACTTGTGCAGTTTTTAGTAATAGACTAGCTGCCCCGCCCTGGCTTCGCATGGGTAGCACTAAGTATCTACCCTACCGAATAACCCTATCCTACTCTACCTACCCTACCCCTACCTACATACATACCTACCTACCTACCTGTAAAAACCTTGCCATGAGAATAACGATCACAGCAAAAAAGAATTATCCAAATCGGTCCGACCGTTCTCGAGTTTTAGCGAGACTAACGAACAGCAATTCATTTTTATATACATATAAGATATAAAAAATAAGATAAGATATAAGAAGAAGAAGACTACTGAGAGACTCTATCAGTGCCATACGCAGCATCTTCAATTTGATGCAAAGCATTTAACAGAAGAGAAACTTTATGTATAACCATACATTCATCAAATATGTCGGAATCTAATTTTCCTTAAGCCATATTTCCATAAACGCAACTAACAATCTATTCATAGCAATATTAAAAATACCTGAAGCATTTAAAATTCCGTATCCCAAAATGTAGCGCCCCATATCTGGCAACACTACACCATGCTATAGTTAAAGCGTTAGTTATTATTACAACGACGGTTTTATGACTGATATTCGAACTAAACGTATCGTTATTTTAAACAAATGTGACGTTAAAAACTATATAATAACTGGGGACTTTCATAGCTTCCTCGAAGGTTTCAAATAGAAGCACGTGTAATAAGGAAATGGTTTTCATAAAATATGAGACGGTTTTTATGAAGTTTCGATTTGAAGTGACTTTTTCCGTCAATGGGAACTATGTATACTACGTTTATCTTTTGGGCTTAAACTTTTCAGTATGAGAATACTAGTTTTTATCGTCACAGCTAGATTTACTCCACATTTGTTTCTTTAGTCCATTTTTTACACATTCAATCCCCACCCACCTTTTTTCAAATCATCAAGATGAATAAAAAAACTTGGCAACACTGCTTAATAGGCACACGTCAACACATATACAGCCTTAAGCTCCAGCTAATGACATATTATTAGAAGAATATCCGAACGTATTTAACTGTCATTACTGTCATCAGCGACCATCCATCATGGCGGCTTAAATTCTATCGGCGGCGTCCTCTGAACAAGGCATTTTTGAATTATCTCGTTGTTATATTATAACAAATACGGATGAGCCTATTTCTATAATAATGTAATCTATGAATAGAGTGGTGGCCGCCTCGACGCCATCCGGAGAAAATATTTTGGTTGCAGTTTACTTGGCTTGTAATTTTAATTTTGTAATTTTAGCAAAAGTGTCACATAATACTGAGACACTTGTTCAACGCGTGTTTAATGTCATGTTTAAAAAGTGTTTAGGCTAAACAACTATTAAACATTGCTTGTGGTTACAAGAGGCAAATGTTTAATTTGGAATCACGCTTTATTGGATGGATTTTTTATGGTTTTCCAGAGAAAGCAGTCAAGCAGTTGATTGCTGTCACTATAAAAGACAGTTGATTAGCTCATATGTCTTTCCATAATCATTTTTACCATGTAAAACGCAAATTAATGGTAAACGCATGGTAGCAAACACACGATATTCATCGATGCCTCGCCATTATTGTAAGATTCAACATTAAATAGCTACCAGTTAAATATTTGAAGTAGGAATTATTACATTCTGTCCTAAGTAGCTGTTAGTTAATTTTAACCAAATTAATCTTAACAGGCAGGTAGCTAAATCCTTGCGGGTTATTTATCAGTATAAAGTGCGAACCTCGCCACACGTGGTAGGTCAAAGATCGGCAAGGTTAGCAGCGACCTGCCTGGCAGTCTTTAGCTGTTACGAAGTTAATAACACTAAGGTTTTTTTATTCATAAATTTTATGCGGTATATATGTGCTCATATAATTATCTACCTACGTTCAAAGTCATGCTAGGCTGTAGCGGTCACCGACCTTTATAGTTATTCAGGATTCAGTGTGACAGTAAATTTAAATTATTGTTACGAAGTTGAAAATTTTTTCATTATTATTGTGTTATTGTTGACAACCGATATTAAGATTTAACGGTACCTTACCTTTGTAGGGTATTCTAACAGGAAAACAGTAAGACCAATTCTCTAAGACCTTCCCCTCCACAAGTTCTTCTGACTTAATAGACAGCTGGCCACATGAATAAATAATGTACCTGTGCTGCTAGGGAGCTTGTTGTGCCACTTCTTCTTCTCAGCTAAAGCGCTAGGAAGTGGTGAAGGGCAGTCGTTTTAGGGGACTGTCTTATGTAATTTTAACGTTCAAAAACTGCAGATTCTCAGCATAATTTGGATAAATGACTTTTCATTTTGATTTTGACGTATTATATTACTACCAAAACGGAACATATAAGGTCCGCACCTGAAAAGGACATCAACCAGACTTGTCAGACAGACAAAACACAAAAAGGGACAAGATTAACTTTCATCTAATTCTAACTACACATAATAAGGGCTACATTATTATCATTATAAAAGCAAATAACTATTAACTCGACAACCAGCTTTACAATTTTATATTTTGAGAACAATTTATCATAATAAGCTCTTATCAACCAAATTACGTTGACCTATCAAAGCCTCCTAAATGTTCCTACTCTAGTATTAAGAGAAATAAATGAGGGTTCATCTTATAATGGTTGTCTAGTAATTGAAGCTTCGCGTGTCTGCATACATAATGCTCAGGAAATGACTTAAGTGCTGTTTTGAAAGAAAAGTGAAATAAATAGTGTTTGTTTTCATTGAAAACTTGTTTCTTATGTTAATAAGTTTGGTTACGTGAGAAAATATGTACTGCTCTGGGAATGTGAGAAAAATTACTGTGCTGTCACATTGATAATTTTTAATAACATTTCAAATGAATTATTAAGCTTTTTGAAAGTGATTGCGAGACTTGAAATAAAAAATCCAGTCATTTTACAGAACATGAACATAGAAATAAAAATTCGTTATGTTTATGTTTTAGACTTTTAAGTATTTTTATTACTTTTCACGCGTTTAATAATTAATACATTCGCTCTACCTTTCACAGTGTGAACGCGGCTTTAGGACACCTTGATGAATATAGTTTATGGCTACCACAGTGCACCAAGAAAAACTACAGCTGGTTTATCAACCTCTTGTCATAAAAATCAGTACCTAGTGTATAAATAAAATAACGAGTCCAGCCAGCCTCCGTTATATTTGCGCTCGCGTTGATCTCTGACCCAACACGTCGCTCGCTAGGCTTTGACTGATGCCGACACGGTTATATTGATACTGGGGTCCTGCTTACCTGGTACATTAAACTAGGTTTATTAGGTTTAATGTTATTATTAACATGGACGGATGTAAGGAATTGTCTGATTGAGGTCTTGGTGAAGAGATTCAATTATTAGAACGGATGACTAAGCAATACCTTTTAAATGTATGCATTATTTATCTTTTAAATGAGGATTGTTTAAGTGGGGTCTTGAAATAGGGTTAATTATAAGGGCTCTACTTTTTTATGGCAAAAAATATGACTGGTTAAGTCATGCAGAATTAGTGTGTGAGCTGTCAATCCTTAGATTTCCAGCGTCAGAGGCCTTATAGTATGACAGTTCACTTCACTTACACCTACCCTACGGTGATATTTTAAAGAATAGACCGGCCTAAATTATAGTCAACGACCGACTTTGCCATTGTTAAATTATCGAAAGAATCAAATATTTTTTAAGTAGGTTACTGTGGTCATTAGCAGTCTGCTGAAAGTTTGATCCTACCTGCACTGCATCTAAATTGAACAATTGTTTGTACAACAACAACTCAACGCAAAATATTTTTTTCTGAGTAATACAAGCTTCAAGAATCTATTTGGTGGAAATCAGCAGGACGTTCGACCGAACACACAAATGTATACTACAAACAATTTATACGAAATAAGTCAAAACACCCTACCTCGATACAAAACAACTATTATTCTACCAATTGTTTTTGTACAGCCATTGTACTAAAACTAAAAAAACAAACTTTTAGCATAGTGGGCGGTCAAAACTTCACTACACATCAATTATATTGACAGTTCAACAATATTTCATTTGCTGCTACTCTACTTACATCCCAAACGATTTTAAGACTTATCTTTGAAGTGCTAAGGGTGACTTGTAGATTTTAGGGATGGTAATATTAAGTTTGTAAGAAATAGTGACATAAAGGACAAAGTGTCAGTTTAGTTGTATTGAATGAATGAATAAACAATGATTTGAATGATGACTTCCGAAGGTAATTGTCTGGTTGTGTTGGTTTTAATCTCAATGCCGCTGACAATGATTCATTTGAAATCGTTATGGTTGATGATGATTGCGGTCATCATTAAGAAAATTAATGGTTTATGTGTTGTTAGTACTTACTGTGTTTTGTGTGCTGTGTTGTAACTTGAAATTAATAATATAGCCCTTTCCGAAATACAAAATAATATAATCATTCGACTATAAAGAAGGTTTATTTAATGGAATATTATGAAAAGTCATTTTCATAACAAATGGTCACAATAAACTTAAACAAAAATATAAGAATAGAAGTGACATTACTATCATGTAAAATAAAGCAGGCTATTATGTAAACAGCAGTAGTTTGTCAAAGTGAATAACTTGTAACTATCTCATTGGGCTCGTGAATGCCATCGCTTGTAAACTTGGGGACACGCCAACCGGAGGTTTTTAGCTCCATTTTATTGTGATAATGTCTTGATGCTAATGTTGTTATGAAAAATCTCGTACGCTAGACTCGCGACAATCTAAGAAGTCCGTTTTGACAGCTATAAAAATCCTTTGTGTAGCAATGACAAAAAAAAATAGTTTCTAAAATACTGATTCTCGAGACATATCGATTAAACATACTTAGAGAGTTTGTAATCGACGACTTATCTACATTGATTAAAACTGATTCTCAAGGCTTAACGTTTAATTACAAGTACGAGAACGAAACGTCAAAACGGACTTCTTAGATTGTCGCGAGTGTAGGGCGATTATTCACGCGACGTTTTTTAATGGTGCACTTGATTTTTAACTCCGAGGGTTGAAAATTCAACAGCGCGCTTCTTGTACGCGCTGGGGCTCCCAGCATCCCAGCGCGTTCAAGAAGCGCGCTCATGGACTCAAAAAAGTTGCTCAGTTGAAAATCCAGTGCGCGATTAAAATATTCGCGGAAAAAAATCGCTCGTGCGTACGAGGGCTCATTGTGTAAGAGATGTTTTAAACCAAGAAAGAAGAGAAGTCAAAGAGCGCTTAGATAACTTAGAGTATAGGCTAAGACATGTAATAGGCAACATTGAAGTAAACATCTAAAAATATACCTACTTAGTGAATGATATGCACTTAGCGAAAAGATAATTCGGATTAGGTTAGACCTTCTCTGTTCAATCCAAAGTTCCAAACAAGAATAGGAGAATTATTTTTCTCGACAAGTATTTTAATCTAATACCCAAAATCTTACATTTTCTATGAATAGTGTTAAATTATTAATCAAATAAATTGCAAAAACGTAATCTCAGTCTATGTGCTGTCTAAAAAAATACTGAAAACTGCCGTATCATAAATCTCCAATATATGTAGACTAAATAGACAGATATTATGCTCATACTCAATTCTCATGATCCGTAATGACTAATGGGTCGAGCAGTAACCACGAGTGTTATTTCAGAGCAGCACTCGAATCGAAACCGAATAAATACGGTCAGTTATGATAACTGTGCTATTTACTCTACAAGTACTGATAGTATGTAAACCTATTAGGTAATAGGAATGATGGGTATCTAGCGGGTTTTTTTTATAATGTGGCTTTGGAAATTCCTTGATCATCTTTTGACAAGCGTGAGAGGATGAAAAGTACTCTGGAGACAAAATTATAGACAACTAGTTGATGCCGGCGTGGATGTCGGTTATTATATACTAAAACCTTCCTCGAGAACCACTCTATCCATTGGTGAAAACAGCATGAAAATCGGTGCAGTCGTTTTTGAGTTTATCGCGAACAGACAGGCAGACAGACGCGGCGGAGGACTTTGTTTTATAATATGGAAGGATGTAGATATTGAAGCTGTACAGTGCCACCATCTCTGTATCTTCATCCAAGGCTAACAAGATGAAGGACATCATTTAAATTGATATTAAGACAGTGTACTATACATTTGATGAAATTAAGGAGACTGTTCAGTCTTGAGAAATATTCTCTCTAGCTGTACGTGAGCAGCTTATGTTCTAAATGTTTTTGTGAGATTTATAAGGATAACATGCACTGCAATGCCATGTACTTAATCATCCAAGTTATATGGTAGAAAAATAACGTATGTTTTAAAGTTGGAATTGAATACTTCTACATGCAGGACATAAGTCGATAATACTTCTACGCCTCGTTCCATATCAAAGGCAAAGAAAAACAAGATTTCCATTTTATAAAACAGTTAAATCAATAAATAAACTACTTGTTTCATAAAAAAAAACGCCCGTAACTATTGCGGTCTCATTTTATTGCAAGAAAAATTACAAGATAGGTTAGATTTATTGAATGTTTATTATTTTATGGATGCTTAGAACCAGAAGAAGTGGACTTTTGAACATGGGGCTCAACCGTAAAGCGGTGTGTAGGACATGCAAAAAATGGATCAAGCCATTATCATCGCTCTTGACTAATTACTAGACGATTGATGATCGTGTTTCCTCATTCCATTTATCAGTTATGTGCAAGTGTATCCGAGATTCGCATTTACGAAAAATCAAGAACATGCAAAGGAAACAAATAATACCTTATGGAACTAAATATCTTTGGACTCTGCAGTTTAAAATTTAAAATCGAATAAACTTAAAAATCTAATGACGTAGTTATGCCTATGTAATAAAGGTAGATAGGTATAATATTATTTGAGGAGCTCGTGGCTAAGTAATAATAGCAGTAAGGGTCGATCTATCAGGTTAAGCTACGCTTGTCGGGGTTAGTCCGTGGATGGGAGACCATCTTTACATATCGAGACTCCTCCATGCCTCGGAAAGCCGTTGGTCCCGGCTGTCATTTGTGGATCTTTGACAGTAGTTACAGGTCGTCAGAACCTCGAAAGTCTGACAACCAGTCTTGCCAAGTGGTATCGTATTACCCAGTTACTGGGTTGTGGAGGTCAGATAGGCAGTCGCTCCATGTAAAATACTGGTAATCAGCTGAATCCGGTTAGAGTGGAGCCGACCCCAACATAGTTGGGAAAAGGCTAGGTAGATGATGAGGTATAATATTATTTAAAACAAAAAGTTGAAAGTGTTCAAACTCATTTGGAAATATATTATGTAACAACTTAGAAAAGCAGTCCACTATTCAAGTTAGTGTAGTGTAAATACTACAACAACAAACGGAGATACAAATGTTATGTGGCCAATTACGTTTATCGCTGGCTCTAGTAACTCGCGCCAGTAGCTCTCCCGTTGAGGCGCTGCCAACTCAACTAGATAGGACCGGATAAACACTCGGCCGTAAATACTCGCTTATCTGTAAAGGTCTTTTACTGCGTTTTGTTAACAAAATTAGCTGCAATGTATCAGTCATGGGTTTTGGAGACTGGGAGAGTAGATTAAGTTGGTAAGTGACTTGCTAAGAAGCAGGACATGTAATTATGCCACCTGGAGCTTTTATTTCACGTTATACCACTTAATTCTGCAGGTAAAAAAAAAAGTTTTGGACTGGCTGAAACTCGTTTCAATTTCATGAGCTTTCATCCTCTGAAAAAATGCAATTATTTTCAAACACAGCTTGAGTATTTTTCAATTATTTTGCATTTACATAGCCAGCATGATAGCCAAGCTATTAAAACTTGCAATAAAAATATAACACTTATTAAAACTCACCGGTAAATTAAAAACAGCAACCATTACTAAGTATTAATTCACTTACCACAGGCCATCATAAGCCCGCATAACCTAACCATAGACAATAAGGAGACGGCCGATTGTTCCTCAAAAATAGCCATTAGACATGTCGTAAAGGAAATAAGCCATTGGTAATCAAATACATGCTTTTTATCACTTCCTAAGGCAATAAAACATGCCGTAGCGACATTTCTCGACAAATAGTTTGATAATATCAATCATTGGAATTGATAGGGTTGGCGCGACCAGTTTTTACTACAAAACACTTGACTTTTATAGGATAGTTAGCATTATAATTGCCATTTTAAATCGATATTGAACTAAAGGTACCCGATATGTTGCCAAACTCTGATTTGATAGCAGAAATTCCTCAACAAGAATACATTAATTTATGTAATGACTATAAACTACATTCTACTATTAGAAATAGTTTGCTTTCCTGATGTTTTCGTATAGTGACTATTGGATGTAAGTAATCCCTTACCTATAATTGCAACTTTAGGAATTGTTAAATTAGATACGACATGAGACTCCGGAGTTGCTGCAATCCATTTATCTGATGTCTAGTCTTTTTTGCTCGTTGCATGCGAGTCTCAGAGAATCGAATTTGAAGCTAAAACTGAGTGACTAATCTGCTGTGAGTGAACGAAAAAGGCTTTCCCATATGTTTTGGACGCTCCTACTGATTTAAATGAACCTTTTTAGGACATTTCGATTTGCTTCAGCGCATATTCCTAGCTGTCAATTGTATTCCTTACTTAGTTATCAGGGGCAGAAAGAATTTTGTGGTCAACGCATATTTTAAAAGATAATGAGAATGTATTTTGAAAGATTTGTAGTTATATGAAAGGACTAAGTAGTTCTCGAGATCTTGTACTTTTTATGTATTGCTTACAGCTCACCTATCTAATCTATATAGGTAAATATGAACAATTAGCGTTTACAAAAACCACATAAAAGCTTCCACAAATAAAAAAAAACATACGCACTACATAAATACATAATGTGGTAAAAATGGCAGGTTTATAATAATTTCATAACGAAAAAGTGCTTAATTTCGAAGCTACGCGGCTACGTCATTAAAATCCAATTGTTCCTGTATTGCCAGCCCTGTTTGGTGCCTAAAGCAATAAACTAGAATTCCGAGACAAACAGCACGTTTAACACTAAACTAGCACAATAAAATAACATTATCTTGATGTCGATCGACGCGCTGTGATTCATCCTAATTTTTATCCTTTTTATTGTCAGTACTTTTTAAGGAAAAAGGTATCATTGGATCGTTATCGGCGTGACACAGGCGTGTAAGTATTAAGCGGTTAAAGCTTTAAATGGAAAAAGGATAATGATGCATTTAACCCAGATCTAAGACATTTTTGATAAGGTCTATGAATAAAAGTTTGGTAAGGTTATTATAGACTTGACGCACAGAATAAAATGATTATAACAACTCTATAGGTAAAAGGGAAAAATACGTAGTTACGTGCACATCGCCATCTAGCACATTTGGAACACTACTAGATTTGCATTGAAATCGTCCAAAGGACCACTTACTATATTTTTCCATACCACATTGAATACATCGATTTTCCCAACCCGGCTTTGCTACCAGGAACTGTAAAAATGACCCCTTAGCACATATTTGCTTCACAGGTAATAAAAAAACCCAATTTATCAAGCTTTCCGTCAACTGCCACAACAAAGTATATAATATAACTTTATTGAAATAGTACAAAGTTAAGTTATTTATATTTTTATATTGTCACGGCTATGTGGGTGCTTCTGAATGTCCGTAGCGATAGTGAAATGGCTCGAAATGGCCTTTATTACACCGAATCATGGTTTTATGGCTTTATTCTGATATCATTTTTGTTGAAACTGGTTTTTGGTCTATATTTTATGCAGTAACTGCAGAAATAAGACGTCTTTTTTATGACTTTCTGGTAAAACAAGTTGTATTAGAATATGGGATGAATTTTGTTTATGTTATCAATGCCACCTATGTAGTAAGCAATCTCTGTCAGTATAAAATCCTCGGAAAAGTAATATAGCTCGGGAATTTAATAAAACTAGTATTATTTAATAGCACTGCCGTTATTTTAGTAGGTTATATGCAATACCAAATTGTTATTTTTTCGACCATTGTCGTGAAAGTTATTGTCAAATTGAACTTTTTTGTAACATTTGCCGAAAAAGCAAGTGTTCTTGAGTTTTAGTAAAAAGTCGGTATTATCTATCTCCCCTAAGTAAGACGGCAGCTTAACAATACAATGTATCCAGTTACCAAATAATCCATTAAAAAATGCAAATAAAAATTAACGATCTACATAAAAATCTAAATAAGTCTTGACCATTACTTTTAAGGGGAGATAATAATACTGAAAAAATAAAAAGAAATATCCTTGAGACGTCTTTAAAAGTAGAGTTGGTAAATTTATGATAATATGCGTTTGTGGATCACAAATCATAGAGGTGGGATGCGTGGGCGCACCTCTATTATCGCGGCGGAGTTTGTTAGCTCTACATTGTGGTACCAAATGGATGGGTAATTACGTGAGGACAAAAATGTACGGTAATTGTTGATACCAATTCAAATTTCTATTGTGTTAAAGCTAAGTATCTACCGAATCGAAAGCTTTTAAAGCTTCCACCAAATACTTTAACATAGGTTTTCTTAAAAAGGTTCTAATTGTCAGAAGCCCATGAAAGTAACATAAATTAAAAACTTAATCTTCTTAAGCATACTAATACCGATGCCCTGATTCCCATTCAATAAAAACAGTAATTCTGCTCTTCAAAACTGGTAACCAATTTTTCCATCCACGTTCTAATTTTCTAATATGGTATTCTCATAAATTTGACGGCCATCAATCTATGATGGATGGGGTTACGCTGCGCTCGCTCTGCTCAGCGTAAAAATTTATAACTCATAAATGTTAATTAACGGACAGCTATGCCGTGCAATAAATCAATTAATTTAACCAGCAGTTAGCTGTCAGTGCGGCAGGGAACGGGTTAAATGTATCTTACACTTACGATTAAGTACTAAGCTATTATTTGGTAGTTTATGAAATCTTTCACGCAATATCAGTTGATCTGATTAAGAGAATTTGTTCAAATAAGATCGTATTCGGTTTCATTATCTAATAAACTCTCATTAATATTTCCAAATGGGTTATTTGGAAGATTTTTCCAACTGAACTAATTACAAATCAAATATTTCGTAGTAATATCTTCAAGGCTGGTAAAACTAAAAAAAGATTGCGCTGGCACAAGGATCTTTATAACTCCAAAAAGATTAGAAATATATGTTTTTACAAGACTCGTTTAATTATGAAAACTCGCAGTAATTACAGTGCAGCAGTAATACATATGGAAGAAACTAATGACTCATTGTGAAAATTTTCTCTCTACTCGGAAAATTTATTTGATGACGATTATGGGCTCTACATAAAAAGTTCTGTATGGGCTCTATATAAAAATGTATCCTCGTTACTCCCTCTGCATAAAAATAATGTGTAATATTCTGGGCTATGAAGGCAGAGCTATTTTGTTAACCGTAGGCCTCACACTTAAGTAAGTCGTGTAGGCGAATGGTAATCTTCCTGCATCGTAGTTTTTTACTTAACTTTAGCTTTAAAGTTAAGTTTAAAATAAGAAAGGAGCTGATTTACATTTTCAGATTCTTTGATTCTATTTCCTTTGATTTGATCTATCGATTTCAAAATGATAATACTTACTTTTATCTCTTCATCATTAAAATAAAGATTTTCAATTAAGTTAGAGATCGTTATTAATTCAAGTGTTTTTTTTTTCATCTTGAAGTAACTTTGTAGAATTTAATGATCGCTCTACAATTATTGCGGAGTAATTACGGAAATAACATTGATTGGACAGTCGTAAAACAAACAGAGAGCAACAAAAAATAAGCAAATCATCTAATTGTTTGAAAACAAGAATGTAAATTACCTCTAATCTACGGATACTACAATAAAAAATACATCGATTCGTAGAAGCAACTAATAAAATATAGCAAGCAGGATGAAGTATTAGGGAGCTGACCTTTGCATTCGTTGGCATCCCTGGCGGTGGCGCGTCCCCAGGGTCGGTCGAAGTGGAAGGGCTTGCAGCGCTCGCAGTCCCTCCCCGCCGTGTTGTGCTTGCAGTCGCAGGTCAGCTGCTGCACTCCGCCACCAGCTGTCCCCTCCCCGCCCTTCATAGGAATGCACCTCGAAGCGTGACCATTGCACTTGCATCGACCCCCGACAGCAAAGTCCGACACCGCGTAGTGCTGGCTGCCTGGAGCGGCCTGCTTCTTGTTGTCGATCTCGTCGCCTTCATTGACCATGTGTAAGCGGTTGAAAACTACCCTTACATCAGTCGCAGTAACCCAGTCTTGGAGAACTGGGGATATGTCGAAGTTAGCAGCGCTTGGACGTCCCTCAAGGGTGCTAAATGCCAGCCGCGCTCCGCCAGAGCTCTCTCCAGTCAGTCTGTGACTGTCGGAGCACCTGGCTTCCTGCTCGTTAGCAGCAGTAACAGTCGCCTTGTTGGGCCTCCCGTACACCCGTCTACATTGACTGGAGTAAAACTGGAAGGGTTGCCAGGTGATGCCGTTGTCCGCGCTCTTGTAGATAGCGACAGAGTCAGGTCGAGCAGCTTTCGGACAGAATTGTAGGCTCACGTAAGTTAACTCATACTTTTTACCGAGAGATAAAGTAAGGGAAACGTTGTCAGGTGGAGAATCATAGGAGGTCGGGGGTATCGGAGCGGATCTCCAGCAGGTAACATCGTGAGGGTTGTTCAAGTCAGTCAGATGGGTCGGCGGGTGTCGTCGGTCGGACCTGGCAGCATCGCACACTCTGCAGGAATTTTCTGGAGGCTGGTCTCCGGGCGGGTCACAGAGGCGTTCGGGGCCTCGTCTTCCGCAGATGGACGAGGCGACAACAGGAGCGCCGAAGGCAGCGTTGACGAAGTCGGGGATGCAGCGGCGCGGGCGGCCGTCCTCCAGGCAGGGGTCGGGCGGGGTGGCGGCGAGCGCGAGGGCCGCGGTGGCTAGGAGGGCCACGGCGCGGGCGGGCATGCTCACTCACTGTCACTACACTCGCGTAAAGTTTCCGTGGGAAGGCGTTGCGAGCGGCACGTACTCGCCGGTCGACTGCCGCCGGCGGACTGAAGGGGCGCGGAGCTTTGCGAGCTTTGCTGGCGGCAGCGCGCACCGCGGCGCGCGGCGCACGGCGGTCGCCGGCACCCGCCGCGCAGTGAAAGTTTACTATTTTTAATATCGTGTGTGATTTGATTAGATAGTAGATACGTATAAATTACCTCTGTTGTACAAACGACATCAACGAGCCGTTCTTTGGCGGTGGACAGCTAAGTACTCTCTTCCGTGATT
Source organism: Lithophane semibrunnea (assembly GCA_947363905.1). Classification (NCBI taxonomy): domain Eukaryota; kingdom Metazoa; phylum Arthropoda; class Insecta; order Lepidoptera; family Noctuidae; genus Lithophane; species Lithophane semibrunnea. Next base: position 16,718,989 of record OX376201.1, read on the forward strand.
GCGGGTCTTGTTAACTGTAATCATTCATGCTATTTAGAAGATTGTTCGAATATGACTGCTCGGATTAGTACACTATTATGTTTGCTTTTTTTTTCAATTATCACATGAATCAACAATTAAGTTATCCATGTAGCCTTTATTTCTGATCTTTTATACGTTTGCTGCATTAGGGTCGCACAATAGGGACGTGGCTTCTGCCAGACGGTTTGATCCCGCGTGTGTAAGAATGCGCCCCTCCGCGCACCCATCATACCTGAGACTAATTCATAACTCGCTTACCCCCGGAGCCCCGGACCCCTGAGCTCTAGGGTTCCCTACGGCTCCATTGAAAACGGTTTTGTTTTGAGTCCTCCGTGTAATGCGGTCTGACTTTATGATGTTTGCTTATTCAGTTTATTTGTGTTTTTTGTTAGCGCTCTGTTAATTTTTTAATTGGTAGATTTATATATGTACACTTTTTAAAGAGTTGTGTGTGGGTTGATGGGGTCGATGTTATTAATATCAAATACTTAATCTGTACAAGCCTTAAACTTGCAATGGATAGTTTAAATTCTTAGTATTATCGCCATAATAAACGCATAGGGCTTTCTTTAATTACCTTATAAGTAGGATATGCCAATCGTAAAAAGTTAAAACATGAAACTTCCGGGGCACTAACATTACCTATAATATTAAACTATAATTAAAAGCTCGTACAGTGCCCAGGTATGGAAAGTTTCCAATTTATTACGATGTAGGCCGCATCAAACTATCGCCTCAGGCGGTAGTGCCCGTAGTCCGTAGTGTGCACACGGGATGCAAACTGAAAGCTTTTCACAAGTAATCATTATTACGCTTTTAGCAAAAGCTCTCTGTAAACCAAAAGTATCACTATCATCGATGTGTCATAGATTCATAATGTCCGAATGGTGTTCGATGGAAAATGAAAATTGTATTTCGAAAAATATAATTAAAAGTAGGTAGGTACTTGCTTCTTTCAAAAATGGAACGATGTCAAAAATAAGATCAATTCGATTTTTTTTTATTATTCAACCTTTTTGACCACCATTGTAAGTTGAGTTACATACCACACTGGTAAAAACACGGACAAATGAAGCAGTGAATAAAAAGCTTGTAAACACTAAGGTCTCCAAAATAAACGAAAAGCTTTCCTAAAGATACCAGCAGCATACATTCGGAACAATGGTACTTTGGTTTGAGCAAACTTTTTTTGTTTAACCTTTTCCCCACTGCTGGGCAAAGGTCTCTCCCATACTTCGCAAACCTTTATTTATTAAAATTGGTTGATAACTTTTCCTTAAGCTACTTACTTCAGCTAAACTACCTTTGTTTAACTTCAGCACTAAATAACTTAGATCTAACTCTTGAACTCCATTACCTAAATATCCTAAGCGCAGTATAATGTATGTGTACTTTTTTTTTTCTTGTAATTAACGCTCTCGTCACTCATGTGCGAATTATGTTCATCAATCACGTCGTTCATTATCGCTGACATGTAGTTAATTAACTAATTAAATAGCTTTCACATTTCATTGTGATTTGTTTGTATTTTAAAACTGTTTTGTTTGTTTCAAAATTGGCTATAAGCTGTTGGCAAAGTGCCCATAGAGATAGTTTCACTTACGTTTTAGAAGAGAAGGTTATTTTTTTGTGTATCTTGCGTATTTTTCGAATAAAAGTGAAACTTTTCCATGTTTCAAATACAAAACTTTTAACCTAAAATGGAAAACTTAAATAGGTATATAATTACCTAAAGACTTCGTGATTGTTATTTATTTATGTTGTTAGTATTTTATTTTTAAACCGATGGGGATTTGTGGACCAGAAAGTTCACAAATCCATTGATGGGGATTATCGATGGGGATTAGTGGAATAAACCAAATAACCTACTTATACCAGCACAAAATTAAATAGATTTGTGTCCCAAGTTCAACTTTCTATTACTACATGTACCTAACATTTATACAATGTTACAAGCGGTTATAATTCTGAATAATGATGTGCATTTTTACACAGACATAAGATTGCTGTCTGTCCGTCCGTCATGTGTCACCGAGCCTCAAACTGAGTACATTACATCACGCTTCACTCCAAGGGGGACCTGCTTGATGTCTGATCCTTCTTCATTATTTACGGGGATATTGTCAGCGTACGTTTGATGGTAGCCACCGATTGTTTTTGCGTTTATTTGCACAAATACGATGATTCATATTTATTTTTCATTGACATTTTATATTAGAGAGTTTTTGGAACGCTCCACTTATCACCGGTTCTTATATCGTACTGAAAATTTAAATAGATAGATAAATAGAATAGGTACCTTTTATTATGTAAACTATTTAAATTGTGAGTGTGTATGTCTGTGTCTTTCTTAATTTGAATGAAAAGTCATTGTTTTTTTTAGCTTCACCTTTCAGCAAAAGTTCAGCATTATTGTCATTGCAGCAGCAGCCTGTTTTACGCCGTTTGCACTAGAAAGACAAATAAAAATGGTAAAAACACATTAACAAATTGGCTTTTAACGAGTATAACTTTTGCGCATTTCACAGTATATTACTGTAAATCAAAAACTCCCAGTCTGTCATTGTTACTTCAACTGACAGAGTGCGTTCTAACGCTATCATAGCTGTTTCGGTCGATATGCACCCAACGATCCGCTACCGACTATTGTCGCTCGACTGTTCGCCGCTAAACGTACAGATTACTCACGTATAAACACGTCACCAATAATAAGAATAATTTATTTGTTCAAAAACATACATACATTTAAATAATATGATGACACACTATAAAACCCTTAAATCTATGAACAAATATTGTAACATCTGTGTCTGAACTAGATAAAACTGACTGATAAGGTTGACTGGTAGAAAATGCCTCAGGCATTAAGTCCGCCTTTGTACGGAATTTTTTTTTTTTACTTGTGCATTATGTTTGAATAAATAAATAAATAAATAAACGATATCTGTTTTTCAAATATCAGCGACATTAATTTATTTGACCTCTATACACATTTATAACACGAATCGAATCGATTAGAGATAAATCGTAACAAGTAATATAATTAACAATTATACACAAGAATACAGTGCACGAATCCTGATATAAGACAATGCTTGAAATGCCTCATAATTAAAAAGAGGCAGAAACTACAGTCACATGCTAGCTTCAACCCCTCTACACAACACGAAGACCAGAAAGAAACTTATATAACAAAAGCGCACATTATAAAATTCCGGAAGCACTCGACTAATTACAAAAAGTCCTCTTTAAGTTTCGTTTAAAATTCCGGACGTGCATAATTTCATTACAATTTTAATTTCTGCACTTGACTGCCGGCCCGGACTCCGGAATGCATGGATGACGTAGTTACGTTATCTTCCCGCCGGCCAGCGGACGGTAATTACTCACTTCCGTAACTTCCGGTCACCCCTGCAACCTTTATGGGCTTCATATTTTAATGGCGGAGAGATTTGCGCAATTTATAGTGTTTTTCGTTGAACAAGTTTTTGTTTTATGTGGCTGAAACAGTTTGTGTGGCTATCTCACGTATTAATGTCGGAGGGAGGAGTTCTGGATGCTAGTTTCATTTGTGGTGTAGCTTTGAGCACGGATGGCTTTCCGTATTTATTTCTTGGTAACTGAAGCTTTATTTTTATTTTTTATTAGCCTCTACTGTCCCATTGCTGGGCAAAGACCTGTCTAGTAAGCTTGATGATAAGTAACATTAAACACGTCCTGACTTCTCTTAATAAGTAGGTTCACAAATACATAGATAGTAAATATGAATGTCGGTTCAGTTTAGATATATACTTACCCATTATTTTCCCTGTGCCTATTGTGAAAACCGGAAGTTTTAAATAATATATCGATTTACAATACTCAATAACAGATTGGCACATCGTTTACGAGTTACAACTACTAACAAGTAAAACATGGCTGATTCATTCAAATTATATCATTTGTTTCAGTTCCATGATTATGTGGAAATAGCAACAATATGTAAACTTACTTAGTAGTTTTCGATAACGTAAATAAATAATACATTTGCTTACATAACTTATGTTATTTACTTCATCTAGGTATGTCAAGATCTCGTAATTCGTACTTTAATCTGAAGTACAATTCCCGAAATTGAAACGTTTAAAATCTAGTAGCAATCACATCTCATGAAGAATTTCTAAGATTTTTTTTTTAATAAGATGTGAAAAAAATTTAAGAAGAATTTTTGACAAATTGTCAAAAATGTATGAAAATTAGAGTTATTTTTGACAGATTGAGACTGAGATTTGAATACGAACGATCTTAAAAATACGGGAATTGCCCCTCTGAAACGTGCAGTATCAAGCTCTGCTTATAAATTAGTAGCTCACCTTAAAACCTTCAAATTCTATTCCATTGGGAAGTCAAAATAGACGACCTTAATTTCGTGCTCTCTTCCAACTTAGACGAAAGCGACACACAGTTTATTTGGTCATTTATTCTTGTTACGAAAATCTAGAGCTTTATACCCCGGCCTATATTCTCCTCCTTCTAGACACCTATTTCAAAAGGTACAGTATGATTATAAGTTGAGAGTATCCCGTAGTGTATGATTACGCAAATGCTACGCGTGACGTGGCTCGAACAATGAGAACAAAGTGCAATTGTATGAATGGCTGCCAGGAGATTGTATCGAAGATGTGAGGACCACTCCTAGAAATGTTATGTTGAGCAGCGGGATCATGATGTAGCTAAATTACAGGGGTTTTTTAGATAAAACTTGGATGGTTGGACTATGTGATAAATAATCGTATTTTTCCGAGAACTTTTTCTGCTTATCACGCCGTAAACTACCAGTGATGGTGTATAAAAGCTTTTCCACAATCAGTTATAATTAAGAGCCTTATAATTATATCCATAATGACCAGGACTACCATACGTAATCGTTATATAGGTGATCGCAGTTCGGTGCTAGTACCGAAAAAACATGCTTCCTTTGAACTGTGGCGATCCGCGCGACCGATTTATATACAACATCCCAACAGCAATCGTCGGGCAGTTGCCCACCAGACACAACACCCGTCTGGTCAGAGGATGCCTGTTCTATAGAGGATGAGTTAACTTTACACGCTCATACCTCTTTAGAACCCCTTTTTCTCGATTGCTTTATGACTCTCGAACCAGGAATTTTCTATCACATTAGAACTCTATACACGGTGGTTGCAATTGCAAATGAAATTTCAATTAATCGAGGCGAGATGTTTTACAATGTTCCAATTAGTCTCTCATCAATAACATAGCGCACATACAACATTCCTCACCCAACACCATGTAACTATCCTCTCAAGGCAGCCTTAAAAACTGCGCTTAGCAAGTGTAATAACATAACTGACCATACGAACTTGTCTGCGATGCGATCTGACGGATAGTCGCACAAAAACTAGCGGCCCAATGGCGACTAATCGCCGCCATTACCCCTGTATGGACTACTGCAACACAGAGTAGTGTGGGGCAGATAGATTGCTTGCTGTTTTAATATTATTTGTAAGCAATAACATAAACTAGAAACGCCGAATGGAGTCACGAATAATAATTATGCTTTCAGAATTAGAGATGTTATCACCTGGTCCCAACGAAGACTTACGAGTAAAATGTACACGGGGGTACCAAAGTACATTCGATAATACTAAAATTGTAAAGTGAAGAAGCATTACTTAGTATAAAAATAAACATTTGAGGCGATGCCTCCCCGAAAAATCCCCATCACTATCCAACAATAAAACTAAATCAACTTTGGTTAAAAAGAGACTACAACAGACAGGTATTTATTTAATCCCTACAAAAGAACTTTTGCAAAAAAATCCTGCAAACTCTAGCCGTACACTACCCTGTGCTAACCGCAGGACACTTATGGGCGCGGGCGCACGGACACAAAAACGGAATGGCAGTCGCTGCCTGCTTAGTGGACAATTACTTATCGACGCCGGGGACATGTCAGTCTTGTTGGGCGTCTTATTCTGATGCAGTAGTGCTATGTTGTTACTATGTATTTAGTATAGTAGAACAATTAGGTATAGACAGAAAACTGACTGGAAAAGTTCAAAGAAAATACTCAATACTTTATTGCAATCCACAATGTGTACATAATAAGTTGGTATGTTAAGACATCGAATCAATTATGGACCCTGTCGGGCACAGCAAAAGTTAATTTTTAACAGGAGAGAGGATGAAGGCGCTTTTTTTATATTCATAGTGAAATGTAGGTATTAGGTAACAGTGATTTTTATTGTTTTTGAAATTTATCGCTAAAGTATTCATCAATAGTGTAGTAGCTTTTGAATAATAGAAATTGTTTTAATTTATTAATAAAGATATTATTTTTATTTATGTCTTTGATGTAACCTGGTAACTTATTGTAGACTTTAATGGACATTACAAATGTACCAGAAAAGTGCATTTTTAATCGTGAAGTGGGTATGTTTAACCTGTTTTCATTTCTGAGTGCAATTTTAGTTTGGATATCTCCCCTAAGAATATGAAAGAGATTCTCCAAAACTCTAAACATTTGTGTTTTAAAACCATACCGTCTTATTTTGCTGCAGATTCCTGATAAGCCGAACCCGTTCCAATCATTTCGACACAGCAACCATAAATCTACCAGCACATACCACCAGCTTTATCTGCGAAACACCACACTTATCGATATAAGGGTTAGAAAAAATATTTTGACCCTCGAAGGACGGACTCCGGCCTTGCGTTGTTGACATTCCTTGGACCGTGGACTCACAAGTTTGTAATTTATTGGAAGGATAAGTCCTTCCACAAGAATGTCTTGAGTTGCCAAAGTTGTTAGGTTAAAACTTCGTCGTTTTCAAGGAATAAGTAAGTAACCATCGCCTTAGAAAAGAAACTCTACATCGAATCAAACTTACCGAGTATTTGGGTAAAGAAAATCTTTTCAAAAGCATCAACAATTTTCCGATACCTAAAACAAGATCTACTTTTTTTACTGTGTGTTTTTGATGACATCCATATTTATAAAAATGAGTCCCTATTTCCCTTGGTCACGCCATCACGCGTGAACGGCTAGACCGATTTCGCTAATTCTTTTTCTGTTGTGTTTGTTATTGTCAGGAGAAGGTTAAAATTAGAAAATTGACCAGACAACGTCTGTCGGGTCAGCTAGTCATCAATAATGATTACCGCCTGAAAGCACAAAGAAATAGGAAACTCCCCAAGCTGCACGTTTGCCAAAAGCTTTTCAGCAACTACACCCCTTGAAATAATCTTTCCATAATTCCAGAATAAGCATCCCGCACTCCCGTCTCCATAGTATCAGCACGCTACTAATCCCGGGCGGGTGAGCAGACGCTCGCAGGGATCGTGGGTAAAAAGGAGCGATGCGGAAGGTATGCGTGCACGCCGCGTCACTTCTGAGCGACGCCGCGAGGTCGCACGGGTAAGGACGCGTGCCTGTATCCATCATAATGCTTCTTGATAAGTCCGGGGGACGAGGATCGAGGAAATGAGAGATATGACTTCACTTGTTAATACTTAACTTATAAGATGAGAATCATTAAAGCTCTCCCTACCAGATTTATTTCAATTAAACTTATAACAGGCGCATATATTTGAATTGTCAAGGAGTCGGTCAGTCAGAAAGATGAAGTTGCCCATTCCAAAGGAAATAAAATTATTTATAAAACAAAAAACCCGCCTGCAAAAACGCATAATTAAAAGAGAAAAACAAGCATTATAATCTGTAGATTTTACAGGCGGGGAACAAACAAAAGTTACACCTTATTCTTTTCAGGTTATTGGTTTGTTCCCCGCCTTTAGCATTATAATCATTAAACACATAACACAGCAGAACCAATCGGAGAGCGTAGCTCAGAGCCAAACGGACACCCCACGTCATTGCAGTGACAAAGGAATCGATAAGGGGATTCAGCGTCGGTCATCAGGTGAACCGGTTGAGCATCGGAACAGCTGTCACAGAGTGGTTATACTGGGAGATGGACAGGGCCGTGGCTTGCGCGACGTACTGCAGGATCTCCTAGGGCATGAGTATGCTGTAGTTTCCTATCTAAAACCAGGTGCGGCATTGAGTGAGGTTCTGCTATGCCCCAAGAACAAAATTAGCAACCTGACAAAAAATGACTACATCATTGTATTAGGAGGATGCAGCGATAAAAATCCCTATGATATCGATATAAATCTACACCGTTGGCTAGCATTAACTGCAAATACAAATGTGATCATCTCGGAAATACTCAAAAACAAGTTTTTACAAGAATCGAAACTTAACTATTTACTTAGGTTTATTTGCAATAAACATAAAAGTTTATTTATTTATTTATTTATTAACTCATCATCACTATCATTACAGGAATTTCCTAATTCAATAGCGTGGCCATAATTACAGCTTTATTATTCACCATAACATATAATGTACAGCGCGGTTTTTGAGAACTCAGAGAACAAGTAAAAAGATCTATGCTGTCTGCTACGTCATTAAGTACACGCAAGGTACGCGTTATAGGGGCTTTACTCAGTAGATTGGTCATTGGTGGTTGGTAAAGTGTAATGTACATGGATATGAACTACACTAGATTATTACCAAGTGGGAGAAATTATGTAATAAACCTTGCAAGATCATTATTAAAAGAAATACTATGTTTAAATTATCATTTCCAACACTTTCAATATGAAAAAAATATTCAAAATAAATTTAAAAAGTCCTTTGAAAACAAATATGTCCAGGTTAACTTAGATTCTGAAAAACATGTACTGGTCAATAAATTAGACGATAAGAATCAAACAGCTGAAATCAAAGCACCTACGAATACCTTTTTCGTGAATAAAAATGTATACATTATGCACCAAAATATTGCAGGACTCCTAGCAAAATCTGACATGCTCACAGTGTGTCTATGTGAGTTATTAGAAAAAAGTATGCAAGTAGACCTATTATGTATTACAGAGCATTTCATGATGGAAGGCTATGAAGTCCATCTCAATATACCTAACTACTGTTTAGCTGCATGCTTTAGTCGCAAGGAAAATAAAAGAGGTGGGGCTTGTATACTCATAAAAAATGGTCATCAGTGGAGAGAATTACCAAAAATCGCTAAATTATCTATAACAGGTATCTTTGAATGTTGTGCCATAGAACTTATAAATTATAGAATTGTAATTGTATGTATATATAGAGTACCAAATGCAAGTAATTTTGATGAATTTATGAGTAGATTGGAGATACTATTACGTGTTCTAATAAAAAAACCCTTTAAAAATGTTGTACTGGCGGGTGATTTTAATGTAGATATATTGAAGAAAAACAAACAGACTCTAGAATTTGAAAATGTATTATTAAATTTTAATTTAAAATTATCTATACGTCAACCTACTCGCTTAAAAAGCAAGACATGCATCGACAATTTTGCGCATAATTTTGACAGGTATCGTAAAGCTATAGTTTTGGAACTGGCTTTGTCAGACCATACGGCTCAACTACTCAATTGCCCGATTAGCACCGCAAGCACTAGAAATCATTGGCGAACCACTAGACGGGACTATAGTAAAGAGAACATAGACAAATTTAAATCCTACCTCAATAAATTATCGTTTGTTGAAGTACTCGTATATGAAGCCAAGGACCAAACCATTGCTTACAATGCCTTCACAGAAATGTTTTCTTTCCTTTATACACAGTGCTTCCCTGAAACTCTTATCTCTGTAAAAGTGAAAAGAAGGCCTAGTTGGGTCTCTAATGGTATTAGAGTATGTAGCAAAAAGAAACGTCAATTATTATGGCAATATAGACAAAAACCTTCCGAAATTAATAAAAATAAATTTAAGAGTTATTCAAAATTGCTTAAAAAAATTATTAATTTAACTCAACGTGTACAAAATATACATAAAATTAAAAGATCAAATAATAGATCTAAGACTACTTGGGAAATAATAAACCAAACAAAACTTGTACCAAACAAAACCAATATTGTAATTAATTTTAAAAAAAGAACGTTCCGCTCACTTTTTTTTTGTTTGCAGATGAAATATATAAAAAAAATATAGCCTATGTCACTCCGCCAATTAAGACGAATCTAACGACACCTCAAATGTTAAAATCCATCAAGCCGTTTAGGGTACAGAGCGTGCCAAAGAAAAAGAACATACATACAAACATACATACATACTCTCGAAAAACACTACCCCAGAAGGTTCCTTCTGGGGCAGTCGGGTAAAAAGTATTGGATTATCCAGATACCATTTCAAGGTCTGTTCCTTATTTCATCTAAATCTTATTCAGGTTAAGTAAACTATCGTTACTGAAGAAGTATGTGGAACGAACAAGACCAGTACTAAATAACTGCAACACGGTAAAGCACTGCACCGCATTGGCAGGCCAAACCTTGTGATAAGCGATGTACTGTACCCTCTTCCTGCAACCTACGCAATGAAACTATTGCCATGTCCACAATACTTCTGCAATCCATGTTGGTTTCCTTAGAATATTCATAAAAGGTATGTAGATACCGCTCGGCAGCCGAGAACATATTGTACAACATGGAGCATTCAATAACTTCAAGTTATGATAATCACTATTACTTTTATTGACAACTGCTAGTTTTTGTAGTTCTTGTTAAACAAGCCATTAAAGGATACCAGGGATTTCAATCGGGGAGAACTTGCTTGATTTCCCAGATGAAACTTGTTTTTCTGATTTTAGAAAGCAGACTTCCAAGTTTTTCTTTTAAATGTCGCCGAATTTCAGGATTAGTGCAGCAACATGATACAGATAATAAGGATCTATATAATGGTAGTCCAGCCACTAGCACCTTCTGTTTTATATTAACTGTTTCTGGCTAAGCCCTCAGATCGTATTGCTTTCCTTTTTTTTTATCCTTCGCAATTACCCAGAAAAAAAATCACACAACTCGTATATAAACCCGTCTCAAGGTCGAATTGGCCTTCAAGATACGAAGATTCGCTTCTATATTAGGAATAACGAGTGCTAATATCAAGTAACGTTCAGTTTTTCTAAGAAATGAGGTAAGTAAATATTACCAAGGTTTTACATCTCCCACGACACGAGATAAAATTACTTATATTATTACTTTATGAGCTGCCGTGGAAACAGCTAACGCCCCTCAATACATTTTATCGATCGCAAGACTACCTGAATGTACATAATACACACAAAATTAATACAAATAATGACCCTAACTGCTCAATATTCACCTCACAGCTCCTCGCCATTCCTCCCTTAGAAATCCAATAACTTCGGTAGCTATCCGTCTGTCCCGGCTTTCTCTGGAACAAAGTGTAACGAGACTCTGTTGATGGAAAAATAGTTAAATAGAAGAAATAAAACACTGTTGGATTAGCTTCGTAGATTAATAATTAATTTTAATATGAAAGAAAATCAACTGAACCGGAAAACAAATCACATAATATTTTGCTCTTCTTTCGACATAATTATAATTAAAAATTATACAAGTCTATTTATCAGCGCTACCACTTTACTCGAATGCACCGATACTAAAAGCTGTTCGTAGGCACGTGTTATTTAGTTCCCTGTAAAGTTAATTTTCCTTTTACCTGAAAAATAAAGAAAAATATCGATTTTCTCACCAACAGTAAAATATTAAAAAATCTATTTGCTGCTTTATCAGTTTTGTGGTCACAAAAGCGACAGCCGACCGTGGGCTCCTGGACAAATTACACCAGCGTGTTGCCAATTTAAAACCATTAAGGCCTGTAACTGATATTGCAACTTAGTCTTATCATAAATAACGTTTATTAACACTGGAATATCGGAAAAGCTGTGAAAGCTTGTTTCTAATCTTTGCGTGGGCTGAGATGTGGCACAGTTATTGTTTTAGAAAATTGTGTTTATAGTCTGCGTGACCTTGGCGATTCAGTGGGCGGCCTTGTTTGTGGTCAGATTCATTGAGTTTTGGGCTGTAAATCTAAATGGAGATGAGATTATAACCACGAAAAGATTCAGTCCATTTCACATGAATCAAACATTGGTATTCCATCTTTCGCATTATGTTATTTCAGTTTGTACCTATATTTTTACAATCGAAAACTTTAAGTTTCAGCTGTTAATCTGTACGGAATCATTTCAGTCTCGCTGAATATGCTTATCATTGAGCTTTACATACAAATATGAACATTACGGGCTCGTTCAACTGAAATCTATACAGGAATGTAGACAACTCAGCTGTCACGCACCCAGTCGCAATCAGCCGGTAATTCAAGCGTACCCTAGCACAGTCACCTAGCAGACACGCATAGAAGGTGAACGCGACAGTCAACATCTTTACAATTTATTATTTACCCGATCTGTTATGGGCTACGTTATCGCAAAAATGGGCTTTTCCATGATTAATGACATAGAGATACACTGATTAATCTAACAATTACTAATTCGTCCTAGCCAGAGTGAACTCATATCTTACACGGCGTAGACTGCTCTATTACTTTTATATCTAAACCTTTTACAACTCCATTGCTTATTGGCTAACGGTATAAGATGAATGTCTGAAACTGCGGGCTGCAACTATTTGATATCATTGTTCTCTTGATTAGACAGGGAACGAGTATCGGCGGTAGATAGCGCTGTCTCGTTCTAAGAATGCAACAAAGTTGGATGGAAAATGCACAAGATCTCTCTGGTAAATATTTGGCTTTAATTTTAGTTTGTGTTTTTTAATTGAATGAATGTCAAAGTCAAAGTCAAATAATTTAAAGTCAAATAATGATGTTGATTATTCAAGGATATGACTGCCCATTGCATATCTTCTCTTTATCTATAAACTCTAGTAATCAATCACTTTCGGACACACAAAATAAGAATTCAGCAAGGTAGGTAGGTAATTCTAGAGACCAGTATCTACTTTTGAAAAATCATCGAATCCACTCTCCACACAAATCATAAGTAATGTATCGAAAGACACCACGATTTTCTTTGGTCTCAAATCTATTTGGTCAATGGTGTTGGCAAACCATGTTTATCATCATAAATAACAAAGCTAAAACTGAAAACACAAGCTCCAACATATGTCCACTTCAGCAAATCTTCCAAAACACGTCATTGACGAGTTGATCACGTCTCGGAAACACATAATTGGCTATTAGCAGCTGTTTGTGCGCTGGCGCAGCGCCAGGCTGGAACCAATCAGGTGCGCGACCGAAATACTGCAGTGTGAGGAACACGGTAGTTTCCTCACTGGGAACGTAGGTAAGGAGATATAGGAGAAGTTAGCTGTGATCTGTTCAAAAGTATTTCATGAAAATGTAAACAAATAGATCAGAAAATGTGCCTAATGTGGATTCCAATTTGAAGTGCCACAAATTGAATATTTTAATTTAAACTCGAAATTCTAATTTTAAATCACACTAAAGATATTTTTCATTTGGCAATTGAGTTTAATTTAATAACCTGAATGTTACTCGATAATTTTTCAATTAAAATTTTAAAATATTATTCAATCCATTTTAGAGTTGAAACCTTTTAAATCCAAATGAATGTGGTACTGGCGAGTGATTGCGCAAGAATTGAACAGGGTTTGTTTACACTCTCATCAGATACTTTACGAACAGACTATAGTGAAATATGCACAAAATAACTGTCGTAGTCTCGAAGTAACTAGTAAACTTCTCGACTAGAAAGCGAACCTGAAACTAATCACTTTGTAACCTGTGACACAATATGTAATGCTCCAGTTTTCGTGTTAGTGCAAACAGCGCTACGTAATATGGATAGAGTTTAGGCTTCCTTTAAATGACGCCGACGAATGAAAATGTAAAATCTACGCGGCGGGGTGCGGGGGGTACATTCATTCGTATACACAAGCCCGGCGGGCATCGGCGGGCGGTGCGCCGGTGCGGTTCCGGCGTCATGTACAGGAAGCCTTAGTGCAAGAAAAAAAGGATAATTGACGAAATTCCTATGAATCAGGATCAGAGTCCCAGTTCCCCAGAGACTGCAACGCGTTTATAAAATACAATAGATATATATCTACTAGAACTCATAAATGCAAAAAACATATTTAGCTCACTTGTAAAACAAATTCACACAGCAATAATTTGAAGTACAGTCAATAAAACAAATGTAGAGTCATCAACTGAAGCACATCAACTCAACGATCACTGATTTGACGTCTGTACCGCGTATTGACATGCCAACTTTCATTTGCACTTCAATTTACACTCTTCATTTGACCTTCAACCTTGTGGCTTTCTGATAAGATTGTGTGTGGAGTTTTTGAGGTGTGGTTAGTATGTTTGTCTGTCTGTCTGTCGGCTCTTTGAGCCTCCAATGATATACCAATACTTAAGATGTAGGGTCTCATTAACTTTGTAGGTGTTTTTGATGGCAAGCGATATAACTAAGTGTTGGACTGATCGTTCAAGTAATGCTTATGTGGGCTTCGAAGTATTTATATCAGGTGACTATTTATGGGCAACACATTAAATAAAGTTGTTACTTTGTTTGTCAATCAAGGCTGCGGTGTTGAATGGTGGTCAAAATATAATAAATCAAACAATTTGTAATGTGTAGTACTACTATAGTCTGAGCTGTAACAGAAGTGTATGTGCATTGACAGAACCTTAACGAGTGACGATGACAGGACAGGCACCAATCCTGCCTCCTGGGGGCCTCCCACCCACCGCTTACAGCAGTATGATTTTAATATCTCTGATCTTGATAAAAAATTGTTTAAAATCTAAGCAACGTAATGACATAGTTGGTTTATCAGTTGAACATTGCATCGAACTGTCCTGGGTTGAGCTGGATAAGCATGTCGTAGTGTGCGTGTACAGACCCCCTAATTATCAGAACTTTTCCTTATTTGAGTCAATAATGGAAGATGTCCTAGCGAAAGTTGCATCCAGTAACAAACCCGCAATTATTTGTGGTGATTTTAATACTTACTAATATTCTGGAAAATAATTCAAATAGCTGTAGAATGTTAAGCCTTTTTAAATCGTTCATTTTACAGAACCGACTAGAGTAACTCCAACTTCTGCTACTTGTATCGATAATGTCTCCTGCGATTGTGATTATTTAGATAAAGCCATCGTAAACTATTTGCCGTCTGATCATAGTGGACAAACGGTAACTTTTAAGTTTGATATTGTGTGAGTATATATTATTGTGTTGTTTGATATTGTTCTACAAAATAGCATATTTCACTATAGTCTGTTCGTAGAGTATCTGATGAGAGTGTAAACAAACCCTGTTCAATTCTTGCGCAATCACTCGCCAGTACCACATTCATTTGGATTTAAAAGGTTTCAACTCTAAAATGGATTGAATAATATTTTAAAATTGACCAATGCAAAAAATGCAAATACTATTTAGACCGATTACAACAGGCAAATTAAATAGATTCAATAGTACCCTAAATAATAAGTTAAATGCCCTGGGCCAGAATATGGACGATGCAAACAAATTGTATGAGGATTTCTTTTCAGTAGTGCACACTGAATTCAATAAAACTTTTGAAAAGAAAACAAAAAATATTTTCCCTAATTTTATTTTTAGTGACTGGGCAACTAGAGGTATTAGGATAAGTAGGGAAAGACTGTTCGAGCTGTATGGCCTTAAGCCTTACATTAACACTGGAACTTTCAATAAGTATGTTGCTACATATTCCAAAAAATTTCGAAATACCTGCAAGATAGCTAAAGCCCAGGGGCCCTACCATCAACTTTTAAAATACTTGCCAAGTACATGACAGGTCATCTTAGCAGGCTAACCTGACAGGTTTTCTATTTGTACCATGAGCATTTCCGTCTGACCTGCAATATATCAACTTCAGACCTGCTACGTGACCGTTGACCGGTACGCCATATTATAAACAAACGTTTGGAAATACTTTTTCGCAATGTTACCGGTTTTACGGTTTTAAAGAACTAGATTAAATTAATTTAATAACAGTTTATAACGATCAAGAGAATTCTTTAAAAAACTGTGTTTCGTAACAAAATATCTTATTTAACACGAATACGACATTGGAGACCCTTTTAGATACTTATGAAAATAATCTTGAAAGTTACCAAAGTTATTGCTATTTTCGAACGACTATCCTAGCCATTAAGTATAAAAAAATATCGTTTTTGATTGCTTGTCAGTTTGACTCTAGTGATGTTACTCAGTCACTAACGGTCAGGCACTCGATTGTTCCGATTATGTAATTCAAGTACTCAATTCAAGTTGAATCTAAGGTAGTTACTAGAGGGAGGTTTCCAACAGCTTCGCACGTTTGAAACGCATACAAAAAAACAGAGAAAAGAATCATAGCCCGATCCAAAATACAGCAACCGTTCCATATTGGTATATTGGGGTTTAAGTCAGTGACATTCGGGTAAGATCGGCTTTGTTCGACTTTGTTAAAAGCGCTTTCTCCACATTCCACTCTCAATCTGATAATCAATGATGATACGATGATGATTTTAATGACAAATTACAAGTTATCAACAGAAATCATTGACCCACAGTACATATACTTTCACTCATCTTATTAAAACTCTTTGACTCTACACAACATAGTATTTTGGTACCTTGAGAGAAAATGTAATCGAGTTTTTATTTAATACAATGCAGTATCGAGTTAAACAAAGTTTAGCCGCATCACTATCTGACATTGTCAGAAAGACAAGTCAAGTCAAGGGACAACAACACTTCATTATTTTATTTTTTCAGTTTCTTTCGAATTGCATCAATTTCATATATTTCTTTTTTGCCTGTGTGTTATTGAAGGATTATAATGAGTATGGAATCTTCAAGATGGTACAGCATTTACTCCAGATGGATGTTGTATTATTTGTTCTGTGAGATTCTAACGCAATGTGCGAAGACATAGTCCGAAGCTACAGATGTGCGGTGAACGCTTTTGTATCAAATGCACGTCGTATAAAGATGAGAGGTGGAGCCTGGTGGAGCAACCTGCATCTTTATTAGATGAGATATTATCTAATTCTAAGTCGTCCGACGTTGAAATTGATACTTACGGTAATAAAAATGCTTTGTTTACATAATGTGATTTTGGCTTTCAATAACCGTTTAAAACACCCTACGTTCCTACTATACATTCCTACGTTCATACATTCCCACATTCCTAGGTTCCTACTATACATTACGGAACAGTGCACTATTTTACTAAACTACAATACCGATGAAGTGTAGGTTGGCCTACTCATTAAACAATTTTTTAAGTTATGATCGTATTTCTCAGTAACCTCGTTAGACGAAGTATAATCATTACTACCACTGTAATCTAGAGATCATTATCAGAGTACATATTCACAAATGAACATGTACTTACGTATTTTATTTTAAATTAAAGAAAACAGTTCACTAAAAGTAAGTTTTATACGCCTGCTTAATATGACTGCAGGGCAGTTCAGTAGTCAAGTGTTTACATGTCAAAAAGGACTTGATGGTACAGCTTAACGCAGGTCAGACCGGTGAAATGTTGTCACGTGACCACTGACCGGCTTTAGTCACGTGATCGCTGGCTTGCCTGTTATTTGACATGTTCACGGTACAAAATAGCCCGACAGTTCACTTTCCGTCGAAAATTGACCTGCTATAAGAGTTCATGGTAAGCCCCCTGCTTATTAGCAACTAGATCAAATCAGCAGAAAATAAAATAAAATCAGTTTGGAAGTTATAAATAGTGAAACTAATAAGAATAAAATACGAAACACTGATTACACATTGGAGACTTCACGTGGTGCCATAAGCTCTAATTTAGAAGTAGCTCAAGAATTTGTACACTCCTTTACTAACATACCAGCTAAAACGACGGAAGTTTTAAATTCCTCACCCGACGTCTCAATTGATTTATTAAGAGCGAACGTTCCAGGCTGCCCGGTTGAATTTCAATTTAAGCATATAAACCCTATGATAGTTATAAAAGCTTTTCGACAAATCAAAATAAAATTAACCGAAGATCTATGGGGATTATCTATCAAAGTTTGTACATCCATAATCGAGACTATAGCACCATACTTGGCTTTAATATTTAATTAATGTGTGGATCAAGGAGTCTTTCCGGATTTAATGAAATACAGTAAGGTTATACCACTTTTAAAATCTGGAGACAGTAAAGACACCAACAATTATAGACCAGAGTCTGTTCTGCCGGTGTTCAGCAAGGTCTTCGAAAAGGTAATGCTCAATCAAATGCTTAATCATTTTAACACCAACCAAATCTTACACGATCAGCAGTATGGTTTCACCAAAAGTTGTACGGCTGTCGCCGGTGTCACCTTATTTAAACACATTTTTACTGCGTGGAAGGAGGCCCAAGATGCCATAGGAATCTTTTGTGACCTCTCCAAGGCATTTGACTGCGTAAATCACAAAACCTTACTCTTAAAACTTGAGCATTACGGACTAGGTAAACTTGCGCTCAGTTTAGTAAAATCTTATTTAAATGATAGACAACAGCAAGTTCAAATAAATGGTGTCAATTCACTCGGTTTAAATGTAAAAATGGGTGTTCCACAAGGCTCGATATTGGGTCCTTTCCTCTTTTTAGTATATATTAATGATCTACCCCATTTATTAAAAAACCAACCACAAATGGTGTTATTTGCTGACGATACTTCCTTAATTTTTAAAATAAATAGACGTGCATCAAATCTTGACGATGTAAATAACGCCCTACTGCAGGTCCAAAATTGATTCACTGCTAATAATTTAGTATTAAATGGGAAAAAAACTAAATGCATGAGATTTGCTTTACCGAATGTTAAAAATAGTGATTGTGACATAATATTGAATAGGGAGAAACTAGAATTCGTCGATAAGACTGTTTTCCTGGGGATCACACTCGACTCAAGGCTGCAATGGGGTCCTCATTTAACATCTCTTGCAGGACGGCTAAGTTCAGCAGCATATGCTGTGAGGAAAATCCGTCAATTCACTGATGTAGATACCGCGAGGCTAGTCTATTTCAGTTACTTTCATAGTATCATGTCTTACGGTATTTTACTATGGGGACGGGCTGCAGATATCGAGTCTATTTTTATTCTGCAGAAAAGAGCTATCAGCGCAATATATGGCCTCCGTATGCGCGATTCTCTAAGGGAACTGTTTAAAAATATTAACATCATGACGGTACCTTGTCAATATATCTACGAAAACATCATGTACGTAAGGAAAAATCTAAGTCTTTTTAGTAAAAGAGGTGAAAAACACA
This sequence comes from Lithophane semibrunnea, assembly GCA_947363905.1. Classification (NCBI taxonomy): domain Eukaryota; kingdom Metazoa; phylum Arthropoda; class Insecta; order Lepidoptera; family Noctuidae; genus Lithophane; species Lithophane semibrunnea. Next base: position 16,738,203 of record OX376201.1, read on the forward strand.
ATTATAGGACTAGGAATAGGGACCAATTAGTTCAACCGGGCTTAACTTAATTTAATTCATTGATTGTATTTTTATTGTTTTATTTGATTTTATTAATTTTAAGTTAGGTATTGATTTTATCATTTCTATTCTTATCACTTTTATTAAAATTAGGCAAACTCTGTAAGTGCTGTGCACACCTTTAAGTGACAAGTTCGCTGTAGTTTATAAGTTATAATAAGATATGCTCTCTGTAAATGTTTTTGCGATCTAGTCGTTGGAGTGCCATAATAAATAAATAAATAAAACCGGGCTTCAGACTGGCTAAAGTAGACTAATCCTTCATCTGTTTAAAATGTTACAATAAAATACCTCCCCACATACTCCAACTGAATGAAACAAAATTTAAATCTTGTATAAAACGCACACTATGCCGCCAAGCATATTATAAATTGGGGGATGACATCACTGACAAAAATGCTTGGCTCAGCGCTGGTCCAGCTCCACAGGGCGCAACAACTAATTGATTAGCATACGAAAATATTGTTGGAGCTGCTGAAGATTGTAAAAACTATCTTTACATTGTATAAATTCAATCTCCTAGTATTGTTTAACTGCATAGCACATGTGTGTGAGCACTATGTACTTACCTAAGTACTTTAAAGCTACCATTTACTAGGTACGTCTTTCATTGACTTGAATGTGCCCTGGCGGCTGTAAGCATGTCATGCTCACGTTAATATCCGCTGGTGGTGGCGTGTGTGTTGGATCATTAAGTTCCCTTCAAAATGGTTGAGCTGAATGGTGCTGATCCATGCGTCATGTTCGAGAACGGGCGCCATCAGTAGGGACTGGTCATCTCTTAGCTGCCACGGCTTATTTTGATTTATTTTAATTTTTGAATTGTTTTGTATCGTTTTATCTTTTATTTACGGACTCTTTTAACCTGCACGTTTTTCTACATTGTACTCACATGTATGATTCCAACATGAATGATGTAAACAACATATTGTAACAATATTCTGATTTAAAAGAGTGTCCGTGGAGTTTCTTGCCCGTTCTACTCCATAGGAACCTACTACGCTTCGGAATGGGCAACTAGCTTCATATTTTCTGACTGACCGACCCTTTGACAATTCAAAAGTGCCTGTAATTGGTTTATTTGAAATAAATGCTTTGAGTTTGAGTTTGAGTTTGAGTTTGATGCACTTCTCATCAGAAAAATCGAAACACCTTGCAAGTTTATGTTTTGTAAGGATTATCAGAAAAATGTGTATATTTAGGAATATATGTCAAATGTCATTTAATAGTGAATAATATGAGGTTTTCAAATCCTAGTGTTAATGTTCTAAATTCAAATTAAATTTTCATAGGTTTCGTTTTTTTTTATAACAAGTTATTTTTACCCTGTATGGAGTATGAAGGAAATTGATAAAACAACAAGTAAAGCCCAAAACACACACAGAGCGGGTGCGGGGCGGGAGCGGGTCGGGTCGTTTTCATCGCGTGAGTCGCGCGGTTCATCGTGTTCACACAGAGCGCGGGCGCGGGGCGGCAGCGGGTCGGGCGCGGGACGGCAGCGGGTCGGGCGCGGTTGTACTTTGACAGACGGCAACGGTTGCAGTGTGAAAATGTTGGGTGATTCTGACACGGACGAAGAATTATTATTTTTTACTTATTTTAAATAGAAGAACGTGAAAATGGAAAAAGTTGTAGGTTCATGACATTAATAAAAAAAAAACATCAATATGGAGAATATCATCAATACGTGTATTGCAACGAATGTAACGCCGCTACACCCACATTGCTATTCTGTAACCATCTTACCTTGAAAACTTAGGTGAAGTGAGAGTGGAGTGAGTCATTGTCATCGATACCTACTGATGCTAAAGCAGTGACAGTTCACTCCAAGCTCACTTTGATATTTTACTGCACTTAGTTTTCACGGAGATATTTTTACAGAATAGCACAACCGCTCCCGACCCGCGCTGTTGTGTCAGCGGGCGCGGCTCCCGCTCCGCGCCCGACCCGCGCCCGCGTTCAGTGTGTTGACATCCATATAATTCCTTGAATTACAAATTATTATACCCGCCGTACTCCCGCGCCCGACCCGCTCCCGCCCCGCACCCGCTCTGTGTGTGTTTTGGGCTTAAATGAAAAAAAAAGCTAAGAAACGTTTATTTAATAACTTGTATCCCCGAGCTCTTATTACTGCTTCCATACGGTTCTTCATCGATCGGATGAGAGTCACGATCAAATGTTGTGGCATTCCATTCCATTCCTCTTGGATTGCATTTTGCAGCTGGCTAAGAGTTTCTGGGGCAGGATCACTTGCACGAATTCGTCTCTTTAATTCATCCCATAGATTTTCAATCGGATTCATGTCCGGGCTTCTTGCTGGCCATTCCATAATGGAGATACTGACTTCGGTAACATAATCTCGTACGACCCTCGCGGTGTGAGCCCTAGCATTGTCGTGCATGAATATGAAACCGTTGCCAATAAAATGTGCATAGGGCATCACGTGAGGCTCAAGACACTGTTCGATGTACCGATGACTGTTTAGTGCAGGCAGACGTGGCCCAGACACAAAGACAAGCTCTGTCTTACCGTCGCCGCTGATTCCTCCCCAAACCGTCCACGAACCGCCACCATAGCTGACCCTTTCTTCAATGCAGCATTTTGCGAAGCGTTCTCCATCTCTTCTGTAGACCTTGTTCTTTCCGTCGTTACCATACAGCATAATTTTACACTCATCAGAAAGGAGGACTTTGTTCCACTGGAGGTATGACCAATTTAGGTGCTCACGTGCAAAGTTAAGCCGCGCTCTTCGATGGTCTGCAGTTAATTTCGGCCCATTTGCTGGCTTGTGCGGTACCAGTCCACGTTCCTTCAACCTTCTTCTAATTGTAGAGTCACTTACAGCCACCCTACGTACATGAAGCTGCTGCTGCAGTTGAAAAGCATTAAGGCGTCCATTTCGTAAAGAAGTTGTTGCAATAAATCGATCATCTCGATCAGAAGTGACCCGATTCCTGCCAGATCCTGAACAGCGCGTAAACAAACCAGTCTCCCGATAGCGTTTGTAGACTCTATGAACAGACGACAGGCTTAGATGCAATCTTTCAGCCACAACACGCTGACTAAGTGCAGAATCCAGCAATGCCACCACTTGGGCGGCTTCTGTGGGCGAAGTATCCATGTTTTAGAAAAAAGACGTCCCACAGTCACAGTACACACACAGTATACAGAACACAGAACAAAAAGTTTTAAGCTAAGCACTAATTTTTAGTTTTCAAAGGTGAAATGTACTCCAACTCTAAACACACATTTGTCTCAAAACTGTGAATCATTTCATTTATAGGATAAACAAATGAAATTCTAATTTTGAATTTAGAATTTTCGCTTATCAGGGTAATGGCCAAACTGCCAGCTATACAATCATGTGATTTTACTCATGGAATGGAAACTTTTTTGTGTTAAATTAGGACGGAAACCATAAAAACGGAAGTGTTTCGATTTTTCTGATGAGAAGTGTATTACTTCAGTGTAGGAAAGAGATGAAGCTCTTCAGGACGTATAGCTCCATCTCTTTCCCCCACTGAAGTAAGATTAAAATAATACTGCTGTAAGCGGCGGTGGTAAGCCCTCAGATCTTTTAATCATACCGTGAGTTGTTCTTCAAGAGGAGAGGCAGAATGGAACTAAACATAACCAAAGACGCACGCACTCTTCACCGATATCTCTATCTCCTCTCTTTATAATACAGTCAATGATGAATTCAGGCAATTTCTTCTTCCCATCTAAAATCTTCGTTCAACATTGTACTATGGTAGGCAATTTCAGAATACTCGTAACTCAATGTACGAGGAAATCGATAAAATGTCCAAGTTCTCACTTTCGCTCGTAAGACTACACAATAATTAGCTGCGACAGTATTTACGGCTCAATCTGCATATTGAATGAGTTATTAACATAAATTCCCGTAAAAACGTGTTAAAGCATTTTTTGGAGTTCCGCATCAAAATTTCGGTAACTTTCATGCAAGCAATACGAGGATAGACTGATAAAATGACTTTTAATCTGGTGTTCCGTCGGTCTGTATATAAAAGTACTATCCTAACATTAATCAACTAGAACGAAGGGGCTCGAGACAGTTTACAATGTGATGCTAGCCTATTTAAATTCTTCAAAAAAAACCTGGTTTTTAAATACATAGTTGGTGTGCTGTTTTGAGTAGATTATCTAAATCAAGCAGAACCGAATTTACACACAAATAATTAAAAAGAGCTTCTTACAAATCATATGGATCTCTTCCTAAAATCTCACTGAAACCTGTCTGACTGTAAAGCTGCGTAGTGTCACGCGAATCAGCAGGAAGGCGCGGATCACATCGGTATGCGCGCACGCATCTTTGTCGAAAGCGCCGCGTAAATATAGTGTGACAAAACGATCGCAACTCATCTTCATTCCACAAATAATTCAATTAAATTGGGTTAGTGTGCTGAGGAATACGGAATTAAATTACATGATGGTTCTGATGAGAAAAGTGATGAATGTGCTTGTTGGGATTTTGGGACCCCTTTAAAGAGCCATTAGATCATCATCTGCCTAGCCTTTTCCCAACAATGTTGGGGTCAGCTTCCAGTCTAACCGGATGCAGCTGAATACAAGTATTTTACATGGAGCGAGTGCCTATCTGACCTCCACAACCCAGTTACTGGGTAACACAATACCCCTTGGTAAGACTGGCTGTCAGACTTTCGGCTTAACGTGCTTTCCGAGCCACTGAGGAGTCTCGGTATGTAAAGATGGTACCCATCCACGGACCAACCCCGGCAAGCGTAGCTTAACCTGATGGACCGACCCGTGCGGCTGTTATTACTTAGTAACGAGCTCCTCTATAAAGAGCCATTACATATTGAACCCCATTACGTTAATTGCTAGGCTTTTCTACCTATACTCATAGACTGAACAAGAATGTATACGATGTATGGTAGGACTAAATACTACAGATAGCTGTGAGCCTGTCTTCAAATCATTAAAAATATTGACTTTCCCATGCCCATATATATATGAAGTAGCAGTGTTTGTCAAATGTAACATGAACTTGTTTCCTGCGATAGCAGATACTAGAAAACGAACCACTCAACTTAGATCCAAATACAAAACCATGTTGTGTACAAGTAAATACAAAACAGCACTAGCAAGGAGAAGTATCTTAGGCATGGGTCCGGATATATACAATAAAATTCCTGGTAGCATTAAGAACAAAAATTTGCACAACTTCAAAATAAAATTAAAGAATTTTTTAATAGGAAAATGCTATTACTCAATCACCGAATATTTGAATGACATGTCTATAATAATGTAATTGTATTGACATTTTCGTTAAAATAAATTATTTCTGTTATTATTTTTACTTAAATTGACATGCTTGTATTGTATCCGTAGACATAGTTATTGATGTAGCCAATGACATTAAAATTTGATGTAATACTATGACATTGTGATTCAAATGATCTGACAAAATTTGTAGGATGGGAATAAGATACTCTAATGTTACTTTAAAATTAAACTAATTTAAGATTTGCATGCCCATGTGACGGTAAAACATGGAGAACTTACCTTATAACAACACCTATGTACAAATTTACCGATGTTTGCAAAGGAATAAATGATTTGATTTGATTTGATTTGAATGACCTAGCCCTGCATGAAATCCTAGACTTGTTCTTTTGGATCATAATTTGATATTCAACTGTCCATTCCCTGTCTGTCCAACCAACATTACTATAGAGGAAACTCGCTCAAGTAAGCGGTCATCATGGTTGTCCATGGTGACAGTTACTACAGAACTACTGTTTGAAAAAATATAGCTACTTTTTTTCAACGTAATCAGCACCTACTCAAACGAAATGTTAATAGCTATTGCCACATCATACATCATAAATCCATAACCACTCTTCTAATTTACAACCAAGTTAACCGTTTTGCTCCCAAAATTATGACCGAAATAACCTCCAAACGAAACTAAATTGTCTTGAAATACATCATGGCGAAGAATCCGTATAATTGTAACATGTTATGTTTATTTATGAGATGATAAATCTGAACAAACACCGGGCTATGGCAGGGCCCTTATCGGGACTGGTTGTAAATTTTATAGACCTTAAAACAAACTTGGAATAAAGTGGTCGAATAAAACGGATAGCTGTAGGCTATTTAGTATGGACGACGTCGTTTCGGATGGTTGTATTTGTCAATGAGTGCCTTACTACTATAGGTATATTTATTCGTTCATGGGCAAAAAGATCTTTTGCATTGCAGTTCTTTCTATCAATAGAAAACCATGATGGCAGTTCTTTTTTTAAATAAACGTTTCAGGTTCATCATTTTCACAGTTAACGTGCCTGTTTCACAAAAGCGATTAAAATCTGCCTGCCTTTTCCCAACCATGTTGGGGTCGGCTTCCAGTCTAACCGGATGCAGCTGAATACCAGTATTTTACATGGAGCGACTGCCTATCTTACCTCTACAACCCAGTAACTGGGTAATACGATACCCCTTGGTTAGACTGGTTGTCAGACTTTCGTGCTTCTGCCGACTCGTCACGACTGTCAAAGATCCACAAATGACCAACGGCTCAACGTGCTTTCCGAGGCACGGAGGAGTCTCGATATGTGAAAATGGTCACCCATCCACGGACCAACCCCGGCAAGCGTAGCTTAACCTGATGGATCGACCCGAGCGGCTGTTATTTCTTAGCCACGAGCTCACACAAAAGCGATTCTACAATTATTATTCGTTTCTACATTGTAGGTTTTCAGTCAAGAAACCAGTGTCCAAATACATGATTGTATAGCTACAGTATAATGTCTAGTGACTACTTGATCACACTCGCCAGTCGTGTCGTGGTATATAAACATCTTCCGACCAAGCTAGGTGTGTTCCTGATTGAGTTTTTACTGCGCCCCTACAGTTGTCTGTCCGCGTGTCTCGTTATCACACGAACACGTCCAATTACTGATAACGCGGAGATACCTCCGATTTGAGCCACATTTTACTGCAAGTGAATCAGTTTCCATCTTATTATGGCGACGCAAGCTTCTCCTTATCAGATTAACGATCTCTTGACCAATGTCCTGGTGCAATGAATATCCTGGTGTTGATACGAAGGATACATAATCAGTAATTCAACAAGGAAGTCTGCTGAACAAATATTGAACATGTTACAAATGAATTTGGAAGAATTGGTCACCGAACGCCTGAACTTTCACAAATCAAAGCGTTGGTAAAATCACGATGTCATCTTTTTCTAAACACTGTATTTTAGAACCTTTTTCGCTGATTTCGACACACATAACTGGGTACATAAAATTGCACAGTCAATGGGACACTGTACAGGTATACAATTAAGGTCCTAGTTAGAGAAGCCCTATAATGCCCTATTAGTACACAAAACACATAAACCTAGAGTGAACATTCCCTAAAAAGGTGAACTATTGAACACCCACTGCGTGTCGTTTGAGGTCCTATTGCTAATCGAGAAATATTTGCAATACCCCGCTGTAACAGAATTTTACTACACAGCCTCTCATGCGAATTTAAATCGATAGAATTATTGTTAGACGTAGGTTTAAGTGCCGGCCACGAATTATTAGGCTATAGGCTTAAGTGGTTTAAATGATCCGTTATACACGATTCTCGAAGGTAAGTATATAGAATAGTGTTCCATAACCACAAATTGTACCTACAATATTATGTGTTTACTTGTGATTTCATCATCTTTAGTTGTAGACTTTTCCTGAACTTCTTACTCAAGAGTGCATATCGATGTGACGAATGCAGCACAATAATATTCAGGGCTCATCAAATCAGGCGTGTCTTTCGTCACAGCGTGCCCTGATCCAGTCAGTGCACGCATGTGTCAGTAATCGTGTCCTTCAAATCCATGTGATTCTTTCCTCAAAAGACAATTTCAGACACTAATATACGTACATGGTCCTCACATAATCCACGAACAACTGTGACCGTGAGTTTGTTTCGTCTCAGAGTAGTCGCATAGTAAACACCACCTCATCTAGATTTTAAAATATTTTTGATGTGTTAAAGTAAACAATTAGCTAACAATTAGGTCACAAATTCGCCCAATATCATTGCTAAGTGTCAGAAAACCTTGAGGTGACCTTGAACTATTTATATCAAGAGTAGACGTCTGCCATCTCAATCATATTGTTTTATATATGTTATTCTATCGATTTTACCTGGAAACGACGTGCGTTGTATCAAAAACAAGTTGCTAACAAAACGTAGCGTCTGTCTGATGTCTGTATATTTAAAGCGACTCCTTCAAAGGCTAGACAGAAATAAATATGGAAGAGGATGAGACTGAATGAAGAATTCACGCCCCTTCTCTTATTCTGCGCGTAGGCAATAAAGAGATTTCAATCTTTCTGTTTATGATAAGACAACTCCCTAGAGTTCACTCCCTTTCTTCGTTTTGTTTATGCATAATTTCCGGGGTAGTAACAATAGATGCACCAGTATTATTCCTGGATTCCTTCATATCTATCAATAAAACAAAAGACTGTTGTCCTTTTTCATGCATTTGCAAAGCATTGTCATCATCATCGTAGCCTTGATGAAGTTGTAACATGTATCTCCCGATATCAATCCAGCATTGTTTCTATAACCCCTAACTAATATAAAAGACACCCAGCTTCACAAACGAATTCATTTCTTTAACCTGAAGGCCAATTCTCGTGCTTAAAAAACGTTCAAATTCAAGTCGCAGTGCCGCAAAAGATCCAAAACGTCAAAAAAGGTATTCTGCTAAACCAAAAAACTAAGTCAAAGGTGGCGTTTGGTGCGATGATATTGCGAATTGAATGAAAATAAGAAATGTACTGAAACGGTATTCTGCTAAATTGTCGAGTAGCGAATGAAAATAAAATCGATATCCGTGGGTATTCCCGTACCTAAGCAACCGTCAAAACTGACGTAAGCATGAGATTATTTGTTGACTGAACTGTCACGAAAAATTTTAGCTTCTGCAGTTTCAATTTCTCATTTTATTTTCATTTTGTCCTTGAAATCATCTTGAAATCCAATATTCATGAAATAAAAACTTATACAGGAACAGTGTTGTAAATACTTTTGTGTTTGTGTGGTGAAATAATACAAAACGAGTGCGTTCGCCAGTGGGAGTTATTTTCATTCCTCGCACAACGTGCAGACGCCGAATCGTCGGCGGAACAACGTAAAGAGCACAGCAGTAGCTGTTCTCAGCATCGCCGGCATCGCCGGGGTCACACATCAGGCGCATTTTCCATAAGCGACCGTGAGTTTTTAAAACTTAGTCTTACGAACTGAAGCCGCATTTCCTACAGGATAAGCGAAGAAATGGACTGGGTGTTGCAGCCAAGGTTGGTCTACAAGTACAAATTATAATACTTATATCAAAACTAGCTTCCGCCCGCGTGGTATGTCGATAAAAAGTAGCCTATGTCCTTCCCCAGTATGCCATCTATCTCCTTGCCAAATTTTGTCGAAATCCGTTCCATGGTTTAGGCGTGGAAAAGTAACATACGGAGAGACAGACAGAGTTACTTTCGAATTTATAATATTAGTATGGATATATTAATAGGGATATTATCGATTGATATGCAACAATGCAGCTATATTCTAAGCATCTTCATCACCGCATCTACTTATCAGCCACAGGGTCGAAACTCTATTCCTTCAGGTTCACAGTTGTGTAGAAAGGCTGGAAGTGTAACCGTGATTTTAAAATCTATGCGAAATGAATAAGTAATAGAATTTGTTTGTCTATTCACTATTTATTATACCTTTTATGTCTCCTTTTTAGATTACTTACATTTAGATGAGATACGAAGTCGCGACCTATTTGCGGTCATGGCAGCCAATTTAAACGGAGATAGCCAAGTATACAGGAGATACTATAGAAAACGAGGCTGTGCGCACACACAACATGTACACAACCTCTTCCCTCACTCTCATAGTCCGATGGGTCGGCAATACGACGTAACCGGGAAGAGATTAGTACCAACGGCTGTACGTCCTTTCCTAGGCACGGGGTTGTCACACTATTACATTACTATTTGGAGGAATCACGCGGACGACACATGGCGGGAAAAATGAGCAGGACGGTCGTTCTGATTGCCATTGTTCGACCTAGATAAGAGCGAAAAGGACGGTCCACGTCTGATAAAAAACCGTTTAAAAGCGCCCTAATACACAGTGTTACTTATGTTGTTTTGCGTAAAAATTTTTTTTTGTATAAATAGTTACCTGCCTATTTAATAATAAATATTCACTTCAGTAGGGTAGTCATTTTATTTTTCTACAGTCACTTCACTTCTGTGAAGCACAGGGTCCGTCGATGTGGCGACGCTTGAGAGAGGCCTATGTTTAACAGTGGACGTCTTTCGGCTGAAATGATGACGATGACTCCACTTCTATAGGGCTGACTTTATATTAAGTAAGCACTTCGCCTGCAACTGCATCACGGCACGTTTGCTCTTTCACTATGCTCGTGAGAGATGGCTGTGACCATCTCTCCAAACATAATACATATTTATATAGATTTGTATAAATGTATTACATTAATTTCCTCCAGCCTCTTTGTCTGAATGTATGCCCAAGCTTCTGAATAAATACTACTTGATAGATTAAGTATCTACGATTCTTGCAAAAATAATCTTTAAGGTCGGACCAAAACCATATGCTGCATCCGGTTAGACTGGAAGCCGACCCCAACTTGGTTGGGAGAAGGCTAGGCAGATGATGAAGGTCGGACCAACACATAGGTTAGATCATCATCATCATTTCTGACAGCCTTGTTCCGCTCACTGCGGAGTAAGTATATGCTACACATTATTACGCTATTTCCTATGGAGGGAAGATGAATATTCTATTTTGTTCCTGTTCTTCGATAGTTTACTGCGGGATTGTACAAGACAGGATTTGACAAGCTTTACAAGGAGCTATGTTGGAAAATAGTAAGAACGCAAACAGCCTTGTGGAATCTTCTTAGCAAGTGTTTGCCTCATAGGGTAATTGGCGTTTGACATATTAGTACGAGAGCCCACGGCCAAAACCATGTCGCATCGCTTTACGGCCAAAACCGTATAAAATCATTAGTTCGTTGAAGTTGTTGTTACGTTACATACAAATTTTGCGAGGCACATGTGACCTGACAAATTTTTCAACACGTTCAAAATCCTTCGTTCGTATTCTTTCTATTTAATTTTATTTGTAAATCTAAAATCTATCGTTCGAAATCAGACAGATTGTTAAAAAATAGATCGGTACTTTTTTTGGCATAATATTTGAAAATTGGGTCAGCTCAGACGTGATTGAGAAATTCTGATTGTGAAAAATTCTGAAAGGAGATCATTTATTTGATTGATTGTGAAAAATTCTGAAAGGAGATCATTTATTTTGAGTCCAAAACCCAAAGTTTTAGTTTTATATTTAAATAAAATTAAGGTAAGTACGTAGAATAGACTTGAAGAAAACAGCTGAAGGAATAGTCTTTGAGATTCAGCGCTATGGTATAAAATGATTAGGAGGACTTCTCCGACCAAGGTACCTCATTTTTTTTTCGCACTCTGCACTTTGTGCTTTTGGCCCAACTTTGTATGAGACGTGAATGGTCCTCAGGATTTTGGATTCAGATCTATCAATTTTATAGGGTTTTGGTCGAAAAACGACAAGGCAAAAATGTTGGTCATGGGCTCTCATACTATAAGAAAGTGTCATGTGTCATGTGTGTCTTTTCAAAGTTAGCTTTTGTATAATAACTACTTGATACCCTATATTTGATTGTTCATAAATAGTATTCAAACTGCTGAAAGTCCATCATTTCTTCGGTTTATGGGCTTAGCCCGCTTCCACTGCGCAAGTGACACAGTCAATTACGACATATAGATATAAGAAAGGCTATTTTCATCACATGTCAAAGAATCGTACAGTCGAAGCGATTCGACGTCTGCCTCGCATGACCTAGGTTGTGAGTTCGATCCACAACTATTGTTATTTTTTTTTGTAATTCATTTTTGTACTATTTTGATACATCAAGATTTCCATATTAATAATAATAAAATAACTGCATGCTTTTTAGGGTCCCGTACCGAAAGGGTGTAAATTATTTGTTATTACCAAAGGAACAGACCGATCGTTTGATCTTGCGAAAATGAGCAAAAGTTCATAATAAAGAAATGAAAAAGGCAAATGAAAACTATACTTTGATTTATTTTGCTACATTTGTATGCAGTAACTAGTACCTTGTATAAATTATTTTTTACAATATAGTATACTTGTAATATTTTTACAAGGTAGCTTGGCACTTTCATCTGTAAAGGATTTTAAATCCGCTGCAAAACTTCATCTCCCGTCAGGATATCGAAAAATCTGCTATTGATGCTAACAACAAACCCTTGTGTTTGTTGTAGAGGGTACGGAAGTTTTTTATCATAACGGCACTTCTATATCTGTATGATTTTCCCTGCAACTCTTCACTCAACGCACTAGAACGACTACAACAGTAGGTATCTATCCTGGATGCTATGCTCGGGTTTTGTTTCGAAATACGATGATATTCCTCACTCGGACCAAATAAAAAACCTTCCTCATGGATAATATAGTTATGTAGGAACTAAACAATTTTTTGATGGCTATTTCGGCACCATATTCGACAAATCTCTTTCTTGCTGTGATAGTGCTATATAGTTACAGTTATTTCACTCATAAACCAAGAATTTAATAAATAAAAAAGATATAATACTATAGTTTGACATTCAATATAATGACGTCTCTTCATGACATCTTAAACCATCGCGCTTGCGCGTCGCGATTTCAATACGTTCCAAATTATCTTTCTATCTGAATATTTATTTTAATGATTTTGTATTCTCAAAGATACATAATAACAAACGGGAAATGAAAATACTAAAACTATGTACTTATCCAAGCAAACTAATTAATACATTTAAAAAATCATAAAATAAGGTTGCTAAAAATTGAAGTATCACTAATTATCACAATATCGTCTGCGTGCATTGAACCAACATGAAAATATATTTATTTTCGTAAACGAAAACATACTCGACCGCCGTGAGACTCGACTGCGAAGATATTGCGATCGGAATGTGAATAAACCGAATATTAAGGTTAGCAGAATACCATTTTTTGATCTATTCACAATGTCATCGCATTCCGGTCGCATGATTTTCAATTTGCACGTTAAATAGCAGAATTGGCCTTCTGATCTAACCTTTTTATTGAACCTCGCAATAAATACAATATCAAATGTCGTGACAAATTGTGAAAGATTACCCCTTACCCCGGCGCCACTCCCCTTCCTCCACACCTCCCCTAGCCATTGAAAACATTTAATTAACAGGGGGTAGCTACCCCGTTAATACGCACAATCCTGCATTCTTGGGTGCGTAGTAATTTATATTGTGACTGACTAGCTGGTCTTTTTGTAATTAATTTGTTGTTTGACACAGGGTTTTATTTACTAATATAAATATTTTGCATACAACATAACCTTGTAGCCAGTTCGAAGAGGGATGATGTTAATCGGTTGACGGACACTGAACGAGATACAATAGAAGTTTTATAGTTAAAACGCCTGGGCGTTTAGTTTACCTTAAAGGATATATAGGCCTAAATACTATTGTCATCAGTTCATCACTGACTGTACTATGTACTTACTTAGTAGTGTGTCCGTTGTCCTAATACTTTAAAAGTTATTTTTGTTTGAACATAGTGAATGCGCAAGATTCGTGCTTTTTGCAAATGAAATGAAATGAAATGCAAGGAACCCTAAACACGAAATCATAAAAAAATTAATCCAAAAACAAAATTAATCATTAAAATTGTACTTGTAAAATAGTTAATATTTAAGTATTCAGAATATCGCTAGTCCATGTCCGGACACACTGTATAACTAAGCAGTTATACCTACCAGTAAACACCAAGATTTTGCCAAAGAATTGTTCTCAAGATTCTTGAGCAGTCAAAGTCAAAAGTATCATGTGCCTTTAATTTCCAGAACTAAGACCAGAACACAGTGGAGGAGCCCAAGATGACCTAATGAATTAATTTGTGCCAGACCAGCTAGAATTGTCTATTAGATTTGTAATTAAACAACTCGCCATCTTGTTCATCGCCTGAAGGCAGAAGGCTTCAGCCGTTGCATCACTTGTAATAACAATCCCGTAATTCTATATTAATAGTTTAATTCGCAGAGGGCGCTGTGAGCGACGGGCGGAAATTGCGAGCGGTTGCACTTCCGCATGCAGCGGTGCCTAAGTTCGGCGCAGTAGTCCGGGATACAGTTATTCCGTTATACCAGCATGAGTAAGGTAGGTGATGCTCGCGGCGGCTTTCAACTTAGATTAGATGTTATACGCAAGGCAAATTCGCGTTTTTACTTGTGTAAACGTTCTTGGATAAGTAGCAACAAAGGAGGTTGCCCATCTCATTGTCTCGTTAAAAAGTAAATATTGCAAATAGGCGAGGCAAGTTTCAGGTGAACTCGCGACAATCTAAGAAGTCCGTTTTGACGTTTCGTTCTCGTACTTGTAATAAAACGTTATGCCAGAATCAGTTTAAAGTCATTTAGATAAGTCGTCGATTACAAACTCTCTAAATATGTTCAATCTATATGTCTCGAGAATCAGTTTATAAGAAACCAATTTTTGTTTTCATCGCTACACAAAGCATTTTTATATAATAGCTGTCAAAACGGATTCTAGGTCCGTTTTGATTCTAGGTATAATGAAAAAAGGATTTACAAATGATCAGCCATCTAAACGCAACACTGCATAGCAAGCTAGATGAACGACATCAAACAAGAGTGGGTATATAAAACAGAGCCTAAAAATGTTAAAACTTTTCCGAGGTCTTTTAAACTTTTTTTTACCTTTCGCCCTGAGTCCGGCTTTCAGCAGTTACAAAAAAAGCAACGATAAACTAAACGTCCCTAATTCCTAACCCCTTCGATTTATCCCCGGGCTTCCCACATCATTGGGTAGTCTTCACGATGGACCGCAGTACCCTGGGAGACGAGCCCTGAATTATTCATGACAGAACAGCTGCCGCGATTCACTTTACATAATTCCTTCTGTTTATATCATACATTTGAAGAATTCGGTTCGGAAATGCGTTTTTGATTTAGCGATGTTTTTTTTGGTGATTTTTTCATGCGTTATAGAAAAAGATAGCGATTTATACAGTAACTCAACTTTTGATATAGTAGCTCAGCCTACCTAATGGGCGATGCGCGATCTGGCGAGTGATAAAACGGCATATTCCCGTCTTACCTTTGAATACTGAATTACCCATTATACTAAGTTTAGATGTGAGCCCACACTTAGAACCAGCATGGTTAGTTTAGAGAGGTTTTCAGAATCATGAATACTTAGAATATTAGGAATCCTTAAAAGAAATTAGAAGATGAACAATAGTTTCAGATTGCAGAAGGCAACATTAGCCAGTGGCCATTCATGAATCATGATGAATTCTGCTTCTCACATTGTATAATTTGCTAGTGATAACAACATCTACCTATTGCATTAATATTAGGAATACGATCTTTCTATACTATAATCACCAACCATTAACCCAGGAATTCGATCGATCCAGATGCAGCACCTTACACATACGCTTATATCCAAAAATTCGTGAAGTAAACTTATAAATCCATTCAGCCACTTCCACCCATACATTACAGAACCATGTTCATCCTCCACCATCCACATATATCCATTAGGAATATTCCTCTGTGAAGTAAACACGCCTTCATTGCCGGAGCTGAGCCGTTCCGAGTGCATTACCGGCACGTGACCGGCGTGCCCAATACCGGCCAGCGGCTATTTTGTGTAAAGTCTAGACTAGTTGCTGAAGAGTGCGGCCTTTTGTGCCGAAGTTCTTAGAATGGGATGGATGAGAGATATTTTGACCATTTTATTACCCGGCAAAGCAAAAAGGAGGGCTATGATTTTGTTTTATTTGCGAGATCTGCACGTAGTATTCAGCTGAGATGGAGCACAACGCAACCTCTGTCAAGTCTGCAGTGTTTATATTGAAGCCCGGGATAAACCAAATTGTAGGTGAAGACGATTCCCAGGTTTGGGACATTTTTTTTAATAATAATAATAATTTCTTTATTGGCACAAAAACAACCATTTTTACTTATAAACTAGGATACAGTAAAATGAATGAAGGTCGACACAAAAAAAAATTAAAACCCTGACTCCTAAACTAGGTTATCCTGTGTCTTAGGAGTCAGTGTTCTGCCATACAATGTCTCTTATCTTGCTGCGTGTTCTAGTAAAAAAAAACAAAGCAAATTAATAATATTGGCGCTAGAGGTTTCTGAGCACAATGAGAATCTTATGAAAACTTAACTATGAAAGAAATAATTAAATGAGTTGTGTAAGTAAGTTTGCGAGTGTATATGTGTGTTCATGACTGAGAGGATGTATGAGTGTTTAATGAGTGTTTTATTATATTTGTGTATCTATGGGATTACCTAAAACTGATGTAGAAGTAGCTCTTCAGTATGAAGATAGTCTTGATCAAGAAGCCAGTTGTGCACTTTCGTTTTAATTTCATGTTTGTTCAACCCTGCTAGAGGAATATGTTTAGATAGATTTTTATAAATAAGGAGACTTGCCACATAGAATTGACGTCTGGCGAATGCAGTTTTGTGATTTACTGATGGAGTTGTACTTTTGGCTTTACGTTTAGTTTTGTCCGGGGGTGGGACATGCTTTTGGATCCTAAGAGTAGTTCTGAGAACAAAAAGCTGTCGCACCGTGAGCAATTTACTTAGGGAGTATAATTCGGTGGTTGAGAATCTACGTGGTTTGCCAAGCATTACTTTAATCACAGCTCTTTGGGCTCTCTCTAGTTGAAGAAATTTGGTTTTTGCCGCACCTCCCCAAACAGGGATGCAGTAGGTGATAACGGACTGACAGAGTGACAAATAAACCATTTTTAGGATGTTTTCGTCAGCGCATGTTCTTAGAGATTTAAAGATGTAAATAAGTTTTCTCAATTTGGAATTAATACTGTCAATTTGTCTGTCCCACTTAAGTCCGTCATCAATCACCACACCCAGGTATTTGGCTTGGTTTACACGGTTGAGAGTTCCACAAGAGCAAGAGCTAGGATTAGAGCATGTGTGAACTGTGATCAGAAATTCTGGAGGCGCTTTAGTCTTATGATTTATAGAGAAGGGGACGAAGTTAGTTTTCTCGATGTTAAGGGTAAGGAGATTTTGTTGGAGCCACTGAGCAACTGTTCTTAACGATTGTTCTGCAGATTTCCTAACGTCGTCCCATGTGTTTCCATAAACTACAATCGCGGTGTCGTCTGCGTAAGTAAAAACTCGTGATTTTTGTAGAGGTAGCATACATAGGTCATTGATATATACCTGGAAAAGTGTAGGTCCAGTGACACTGCCCTGTGGTACCCCGTACGTGACGGATTGCTCATCACTGCGGTACGAATCAACTTTAACGACCAGCATTCTATTTTGAAGGTAATCCTTGAAGAGCTCGAGGGATTTTCCACGTATGCCTATACACTCTAATTTGTGCAGAAGGGTGGGGACAGAGACTGTGTCAAACGCTTTTTTTAGATCTAGGAAAATACCAATACATTTTTGGTGCGCATCTAACTTTTGTGATACAAATTGAGTAAGATCAACAACTGCATCTTCAGTAGAGACCCCTTTTTTTAAAACCGTACTGATTGTTTGCAATAATTTTGAATTTATTTAAGTAATTTACTAGACGGCCGTTAATTAGTTTTTCCATAACCTTAGAGAGAGCAGACAGAACTGAGATGGGTCTATAATTGTTGACACAGTCCCTGGGCCCACCCTTGTGTATAGGGTGAACTAATGCCCTCTTGAAAGGTTCGGGGAAGGCTCCTTTCGCTATAGAAATGTTAATTATATGTACTATCAGAGGCACCAGAGTACTCCGACAGACCTTCAGGAGGGTAGATGGAATACCATCCCAACCGGTTGCACTATCAGAACGCAGGTTCATTATGGTAGATTCCACTTCCATCTCGTCAACTTCAAGGAATACAAAAGAGTTATTGGAAGTCTTTGTATCAGCGAGTCGGTGGGGAAGGGCTGTTGGGATTTTCGTAGCTAAATCAGCTCCAATCGTGGCAAAGTAGTTACAGACACTATTTATTGCTAGCTTCGGGTCAGATCTGGTATTCATTAGTTCTGTAGGTGGTGCACGTGACTTTTTTGTGTTTGTAATGTCGTTGATTTTATTCCAGAGTGATTTGGGATTATTTTTAGCCTTTTCTAGTGTACATTGACATAAGAACTCACAAGTTACGTTGTAAAATGAAAAAAAACAGGCTGAGAAGTTTACTAGCATGCCAAATGTTTCTTGTACTTATTCTAACGATATGATCTTGCAGAAAATTAGCGGTAACAGAGTCTGATTACACGTGACACGGCTTGCTCCTCAGTTGCCGGAACCCATCAAACTAATGGATGCTGCCACGCCCGCGTCTCAGGACCTATTAGCGATCATTACAGGCACTAACGACATCTTCATTATAAAGACTACTGGTATCTGCGGAGTTTTGTAAAAAAATATGTCCCAGTGCCATTAAATGTTCTGTTCCATTAAAGTCACACGCAGAGATGAACCAATTATGTAGTGTTTGTTGCATGTCACCCAACAGATTTCGACTTGCAGTGGAGAAATTAAGGGAAACTCGTTCTTTCGTAACGAGTGAAGGACATGATTTTGAAGGCTGTGCTTGTTTCTTCTGCATTAAATGGAGAAGTGTCCTTATGGGCCTGACATTATAAGTTAAAGTTGAGAAGTATCTAGAGCTAGATAGTGTGTCTAAATGCAGATTTAAAAGAGACTGTGACCTCTGAGTTTGTGTCGGCCTTTCTTCTCAGAGTAGTCAGATAGGAAACGCCGACGTCATCTAGTTTTAAAAATGTGATTGACGTGTAAAACTGTTTTATTTGTACAAACCTACTCACAGAAATAAAATCATTTATCATTTAAACATTTTCAATTTGCACATTCTTTGTTGTGTAGGTACAATTGTTTTACATGAAAACATTGTACGGCAGAAATCCTGTAAAGGATTTGCCCTCAACTAATTCCGCGTTATATTAAGCTCCGTACTCAGAACAAGGTCATGTTTCTCCAAACGCCTTTAATTGTTTCCAGAATATATTTATAATTAAACTCTTCCGCTGAAGACGAAGAACGATCATAGTAATAAGGAAGATGTGAAGAAAATAATAAAAATGAGTTGTTGCCAGATGAATACGTTACAAGAGCCGTGCGTGAGAGTGAAAAATTCATTTCTTAATTTTTTTGGAAATACAATGGGGCATGAAACATTCCAACCGCAGCGTTTGGTTTAGCAATACATTGGCAAACTTGCAGGTCTGTCTCTACAGGTGGCGGTTACCATTAATATCAATCAGGCTCTTTAGAATAGAGTTAAACACAAGGTTTTCTCAAGTAAAAACTTTTGTTACAGTTGTGTTAATTATAACCGCTCAGTACCTTTCAGGATTCTTCCAGGAATTACTTTCGCAAGAAGCTAGATTATCCTCACATATTATAAAACTTACATATTATAAAACTTACATATTATAAAACAAAGTCCTCCACCGCGTCTGTCTGTCGTCCTGTTCGCGATAAACTCAAAAATTACTGCACCGATTTTCATGCTGTTTTCACCAATGGATAGAGTGGTTCTCGAGTAAGGTTTAAGTATATAATAACCGTCATCCCGGAAGGCGAAGCCGCGAGCATCAGCCAGTACATTATATGTAGATGTTTCAAATTATGGCATATCTTCTTTATTTCAATGATCTATGAACCATGTCGGTTTATCGTGTACATAAAGCAGTAGATAAATATAAACCAGTTTCCAAATAAGGAGGTATTAGTATATTGTTTTAACTTGATTTATGTTTCGTAGAACAGTAGCGTGATAACCCGAGCGATAAGTGGTGAATGAGACACGGTGCGGTCGGTATCGCGGGTTCGAATCCGACCACTAATCAATGTATTCGAACTTTAACTAAGACTTTATAGAGGCTGTTCAAAAATTTTCCTTTTGAGTGAATTTGTCACAGAGGGCCTAGACAAGTAACAATAGCTTCGAAAGCGTTTCGTATTTCTACAACGTATTCTACAACGATTTTCAAAAAGATTGACATAAGCTTTTCGATAGTTCGATATGTCAGTCCCATACATTTTTGCCTTTTCCATCATCGTTATCGCTGATAAAATGTCACTTTGTGTAGGGCCTCAGTTTTAACTAAAAGTTTGTCATACCTGAAAAGATTTTTTGTGAGTTCGGATCACCAATTTCTTTTGAGTGTGGTGATTTTTGACAGTTGTCTGTCTATAATGGGCATTGAGAGGAACATCAGAAGTAGATTTTTTCCACTGCTTGTCTTGCACGTTAAACCCATAATAAATCTCTCCTCGCCTTTGAACCTCTATGTCAAACAAATTGTTTCTCTCTTTCTGTGTATGTTACCCGTAACACGTGAAGAATCCGAGTAATGACGACAGGTGGCGCCACCTGAGCGATGCTGACTATGCTGAGCATGCGACACGAATACGTCAGGTGTCACGCATCCTGCATTCATTGCGATGACTGACACTGAGATGACTATCAACAACGACAACAAGAGAATACCTATCCATAGTGAAACTTCTCAACTCAAGTACTGCTACAAACATTGTCTGATCGCAATGGTCTAGTTGTCTAAGGACGATTGTCGCGCTACAAAAGTTGTATTTGGTTTACAAGCTCATTAACTCTTATAACGCTTAACACTCAAAACTTTCGACAGTAAAGCTAATTGTCGCTATACAGACATCGTATTTTTGGGGATCATCAGGAGGTAAATAATAATCATAAATCCGACGCATGTCAAATTCCCACATTTTCAAAACAAGAAATGTAGTAAATTGAACGATTTCAAGATAGATATGAAATGGTATTGTGGAATAGAAATGTGTGAAATGGTCATGTAAATCAGAGTAAAAATGTTTACAAGGTGTACTAGAAAGCTGTCGCATTTCATAGAGTGCACTCTTATTCGAAAAGCAGGAAGTTATAAAAGAAAATGCAAATAGGTATATGAATTTGATTTTGAAGTACAGAATTCAGTATTTTCGTAAAATTGAATAGAAGTGTGTTTTCTACCGTAAGATAACTCAGTTTGGTTTTAGCTTGCGATATTGAACAAAAGACAATTTAAAATTAACCCTAATATATCCAGGCCAATGAAACCAGTATCAAATTAACCGCCGTACGACTAGGAGCCGATAAATTAAAAGAATGAGTTCTGCCGAGCTCCCTCGCGGTCGTAATGAATTTATAGATGTTGCGGAGAGATTTATGACGATATCGCGGCGGCGGTACATCATCCCACTATTGTTCAGCTGATTTATACTTGTTTGTTCAGGCTTTAGAAGATTTGGCTGTCCAGTACTTGATTTGGAAAGAGCTGATACTTTCTTTTATAAAACAGAACTAATAAATTATTACAGGATGCTGGAATAGTTTCTTGATCTTTCTTCTTGTCTTTAAAATGGTGAGCTTTGTTGGGTTGCTTGATGTCAAATGATGTTCAAAAGCACTGCGTTGTTTGACAAAGTTTTTTACGTTCAGCGACCGAAAGGCTAGGAAAATGTAGTTTAATTAGTAGATAGGTAAAAGGTTACCTGACCCTTCTGACTCATAGTGCTACTTCAAGTAACGAATGAAGCTAATCACGAATTCTCCATATTTGCCTACCCTACAAGTAACAGATAGGCTGAGACAATGCAGTTACAAGGCATTACTCGCCCAGTACTATTAACTGCGTCTGAAGCGAGTTAATTACAATGACGTGATACCACCAGAAGTGCTTGCGGCGCGGCGGGATTGTAGTGAATGCTACGCTATGCTTTAAATTTGAATATAAGATGATGCTCCCGGGGCCTGCCACAACCGCTTACAGCAGTATTATTATAATATGACTTCAGTGTAGGAAAGAGATGAAGCTCTCCAGGACTTATAGCTCCATCTCTTTCCCACACAAAGTAAGGCTAATTAAAATAATACTGCTGTAAGCGGTGGTGGTAGGCCTCCTGAACTGGTGGTGGTATTTGGTAAATACCACTTTTTTATTAGTGTAAATTAAGTTGATATTAGAATGACTAGTAATACCTATTCCTGCTACTAAAAATACCATATCCCACGCAAATCTGCACGGTCCTCACAGGACCTGAACAAGACAATGTCCGGAATTTAAATGAGACTGTGACCTCTGAGCCTCTGAGTTGGTTTCGATGTTTCTTCTGATCTTCTCAGAATAGTCAGATCGGAAACACCGACCTAATCTAGTTAAATAAAATAGTTGACGTGTAAATGTTTGTACAACAAACCTACAGTTTTTTTTTAAAAAGTTATCGTTTCTTGAAAAGATCATATAATTGTTTCAAGTTGTAGCAGAAACTGAACTTTATGTGTGAGTAATGTGAGGATTAACCGATTACATATTGGAGTTATATTTCCAAAAACAATTTATTTGTTTACTTTTTGGAAACTAAATTGCGATCGCAGAATATTATTGTTGAATATTAGGCTGCATTCCATACATTTTTGGTGTTCCTAATATCTATTTGTTCTACGTATTATTATTCTCTTAGCTACGAGTGTGACCGTCACCTAAACCTCAGGCACAGAGTAGTACTACCTCTTCGATGCGATGTTCATTATGTGGGGAGCACTGAGAGTGGCGGCGTCACTCACTGCCAACTAGCGACACCTAGCGGACGATCATTGCATGTAGAATACGTTTCAGAGATTCAAATAGTTTCAAAGATGGGCTGAAATTCTAAATAATTGTAAAACTTAAAACTATTTTTTTTTTTTAATACATTAGTCGCAGTTTATATTTAGTAACCTATTCCGCTTGACTATTCTTCAAGAGGCATCTAACACGTCGCGTTCTGGTTTGCAATTGGTCAATCGTCATCCTGAAGATGCCTCGTTGAGAGGTGAAACACGTGTCGATTTCTTACAGGGTTTTTATGACTCTTGAAGAATAGTCAAGCGGAATAGGTTACTAAATATATCTGTGTCTATTGTATTTTATAATGGATTTCCGTAAAGTCACGCCTGAATCAATCAACAATTTTTTTTGTTTACCCCCTATTTCTCATTTGCAATCAAAAAAGGTACCTAATACAGAAACTGGAAACAGGCAGGTTACTTGTAGGTAGTGACCTACAAGTAACCTGCCTGTTTCCAGTTTCTGTATTATTTCTGGGCGGGATCAGTGTAACTTTTAAACATGTCTATTATTATAAGCCACATCCATCTGTTTCTATTTTTCACATAAATAATAGCCTTATCTTCAGTTTTCCACTGAAGGCTTGTAAGTTCAAGGCTTGTAGGCTGAAGGAAGTGAAAAGATAATTCTGTCAGTATATTGTAGGGTGCGTCGATACGGCATAGACTGTTATCATACGTCCAACCCTTAGCAACCTGCCATCAGGCGCTATATAGGGTTAAATGGAAGATTTTGTAGGTGTTGAAATGTCCATATACACGAAATATTACCAAAAACATTGCTGTTTCTGTTGAGTTGGAAAATTGAAAATGAAAAAAAAATTGGAACAGTCAACAAAAATTATTGTTTAATTTTTGGTGTTTCCATGTTCAGGGAAAAATTAAAAAGAGAACAAACCACATTGAAATATTCCCTGAAGCAACATGCATACAAGTAAAGTATGTATGGGCCAGAACAAATCGATAAAATAAACAGCAATTTTAATAAAACAATATTAAAGGATATTGACCAATTTGGACCAAATGCTGCCCAGCCATGGGAATGCTTCCAAATGGTTCCTTGCATCAATTTATACATACAAAAAAAAAAAAAAACTGTCCCAGGGTTAAAAAGTTATTGCCTTTATACGGAGCCGGAAGGTGGCCATAGGAACTCCTCAACCAAACAAGACAGCACCGTCGGGTTTCGATTCGTTGAATAAGCATTGACAAGTGCCTTATACTAGGCAGTGTCCAGGGTCTGATGATGGAGCCGGAAGGTGGCTATAGGAACTCCTCAACCAAACAAGACAGCATCATCGTGTTTGGACTCGTTGAATATGCATTGACAAGTGCTTTACACTACAATGTAAATGATATGCATAAAAATGGAATATGAATGTGTCGTTTAACATAATTACTGTCATTATTTAATTAAATGCGCCATTGGTTGGTTGGTATTCATCAATAAAAAATACTCAACAAAAAATCATTTTTCACAAAACTCTTCGGATAGATTTTATTGAGCTTTGGTGTACAGACTAGTACAAGCCCAAGGAACATAATGCACTATGTGTCCATTCTGGACAGCACTTGGTCCAGCTCCCTTATATGGATAGTCAGTAAAAAATATTTAACATGTAAATGATATGCATACAAATGAAATAATAATGTGTTGTTTAACATAATTACTGTCATTATTTTTAATAAAATGCGCCATCGGTTGGTTGGTATTCATCAATAACAAATACTCAACAAAAAATAGTTTTTCTCAAAACTCCGCGGATAGATTTTATTGAGCTTTGGTGTACAGACTAGTACAAGCCCAAGAAACATAATGCACTATGTGTCCATTCTGGGCAGCACTTGGCCCAACTCCTATATATGGATGGTCAGTAAAAAATATTTAACATGTAAATGATATGCATACAAATGAAATAATAATGTGTTGTTTAACATAATTAGTGTCATTATTTTTAATAAAATGCGCCATCGGTTGGTTGGTATTCATCAATAAAAAATACTCAACAAAAAATAGTTTTTCTCAAAACTCCGCGGATAGATTTTATTGAGCTTTGGTGTACAGACTAGTACAAGCCCAAGAAACATAATGCACTATGTGTCCATTCTGGGCAGCACTTGGCCCAACTCCTATATATGGATGGTCAGTAAAAAATATTTAACATGTAAATGATATGCATACAAATGAAATAATAATGTGTTGTTTAACATAATTACTGTCATTATTTTTAATAAAATGCGCCATTGGTTGGTTGGTATTCATCAATAAAAAATACTCAACAAAAAATAGTTTTTCTCAAAACTCCGCGGATAGATTTTATTGAGCCTTGGTGTACAGACTAGTATAAGCCCAAGGAACATAATGCGCTATGTGTCCATTCTGGGCAGCACTTGGTCCAACTCCCATATATGGATGGTCAATGTCCTTTACAAGTTCTGGAACCATTTTTCCTGAAATTGTATCAAAACCAATTCGTATTCTGTAAAAACTTACACATCTACTATTTTCATATAAACAACAATGTAGCAAGTATTACATTTCTTAGTAAGTATTTTACCTGCAAGTGTGTCACATAAAACGAGATGTTTTCCTGCATTATGTGGTATTTCATGCCTCTCCTTTCACATTTCAATTAGATGTCACTTCTTACTGAAAGGGATCAATAATGCTCCGACAGGTAGGTGATTGTTTTATTATTTCAATGTGATTTACTTGTGTTTTATGTAATTATTATCCATACTTCCATACTAATATTATAAATTAAAAAATAACTCTGTCTGTCTGTCTGTCTGTCTGTATGTAACCTTTTCATGCCTAAACCACTGAACGGAACGAACGAACCCTGGGAAAGGACATAGGCTCCTTTTTATTGACATACCGCGCGGGCGAAGCTGTGGGCGGAAGCTAGACTTACATATTCAATTGCTAAAAAATGTAATGTTTTCTGCTCGATTATGTTTAGATTAATGACAAGCCAATTTTTGTGGGATGACTCTTGCCTCGACCTCGCCTGATGGAAAGCGATGAATGAGGTCTACGATCGAACGAGCGTGCCCAGAAGATACCCGCTTCTTCTTATTTTGAAGGCTGACTGGGTGATCTTCAAAATTAGGGCAAACTTGAAGAAATGCAGCACTTGATGAAGACGTTAGTGAAAGCAAAAGCTCACGCTACTTAGTCCAAATTGCTTTTGCCCAGTTCCCTGCGACAGATTAATTTACAAGATCGGTTGAATTGATTAAATTCTTAGAACTTAGAAAAGCTCTCCCTTTCCTTCAATGGCACGAATGTTCTATTAATTGTTTCAGTCCCACAACTCCACAAGTGAGTAGGAAGTTACGTAGTAGTAAGAGCGGTAAAACTTGGCTAACACTTTAGCTAACTATTATTACTTCTCTTCTGGTCCAATAAATTACTTTGTGACTTGGACTGTTCTTGCTCTAACTTCGGAAATAAGTTGTAACTGTTTCGGACAATAATTTTGTTATCAAATAAATTTTCTGTGTTTTGGACAACTTTCAGCAGTTTCAGCGATCACTCAAATAAGTTACAGACAAGATTTTATCAAGTTGCTTAGAACTTTTATAATTTAAATTAAAACTATCTTGTAACGAAACAAACACGTTAATTGGAACTGTCACTTAATTTTACAGTGTGTAAATAGAACCATCACAGTGCGTGTCACCCAATCAAGCCGTGACAATAACAATTGACTAGGAGAAATTGTATTACATCGTAAAGTGCCAGACTCTAGACAGCCTAGGCTCCGACAAGTGACCGAGTTACACAATGAACACCATTATACACATGCATTGATGCACGTGCATAATTGTGCACAGTTACAGTTGTCCATTCTCATCAAATATGAGAAAATTTAGTAATTGGTTCCTTATCTAAACGATTTCTAAGAAATTCTCGTCTGCTGTCACTATACCGTGTCGTAGTCTTGATGTCGGCTGGTCTGTTGCCTACGGCCTACTCTGGGTAGAAATCCAGACGCCCTACGTCTTAAGGAAAGCAATATCCGCAAGAAAACCCGAAAATGAAAGTAAATGCGACTTCAAAAGTTACTCAACTCGACTGTACACAGACAGCCCCAGGACAGAAAAGCGGGTTATACCAAAAATAACCACCATTGGATTGATCGTGATAATTTCTTTTCAAGAGGAAAATACTGATTCATCCCTCGCCAGATTACTAACGCTTGCAATAAAACAGTTTTTGGGAATACATTGACACACCGAATCATAAACAAGATGCTATAAACATTCATATGAACATTGTAGTCTACGTAACATATAATAAGTGTTATTTTCATAATAATTAAAGGAAGGGTAATTACCAGTAATTACTGAGTTAAACTAAATTTTAATATTTATTTCAAAAAGGGATTCTTTGTGGGTACCGATAATAATTATGATAAAACGTTTACCAGAAGTTTATCTAGAGAAAATATCTTGGAATCAACCTACTGCTTAAAACGCAGCTAAACCAATGTAGGTTATTAGATTTATTGTGTCGAGTCTAAGAAATTATTTACTAAACACTGAAACTAAACTAAACATATTAAACAAACGTTTGTTATGTCAACCAAGTTGTAATATTAACTAAATCATTATTTAGATAAGGCACATATTTAAATAACTCAAACACGAGTTCAGTTCAGTGGGTTCAACAATCGTGGTATATCATCTGGCGTTTGAATAAGACATTAAACTATTACTGCGAGTCTGCGACCGAATTCTACAAAGTCAAGTTAACTTAGTGAACTAATTTACTGATCTAGGTAAAGGTGACTCAGCATTCATGTTGATTTGAATGTACTTTTGCTAAGGCAAGGTTATTTGAATTAAATAATTATGTGGTAAGTGCAAGAAGTCATTAACTACAATTTGGATTGAATCAGACGTGATTTCATAAAGGGCTGGGTCAACATCTTATAAGATTTAGTTAAGTGTAAGCCTAACTAGGTCATACGTTTTCTTAACGGGCCATAACATACCATAACATTCTGTCAATGTTCCATAGAATTTTTGACAGGAACTAGAGATTTCAACATGTTTTGTCTTGAATGTTTCACCAGGGCAAACGCACGGTAAGTATAGTATTTAAAGATTTTAGATAGATTAGATTTGAGATTCGTATAGCACTTGCTTGGAGATTTTGTAAATAAAAAGTATTCTATCTATCTGCCATAGTTGGAAATGAATCAGTCAGCAAAATAGCCTGACAGGGTTGCCTTAAAAGAAGTTTCATGCCGTTTTCTAATCTAGTGTTCTGATTCACGCATCGATCGTAACTAACTCTTCCCAAAGTACCCAGTCTCAACAAATACAATATCTCACATAATAATATCGGTACTTACACATACAACACATCATAAGTACAAGAAGCTGTGTGTACAACAGTACAGAGTGGTGACAAACGGAAAGTTCCGAGAAGCGCGAGGCGCGGTGCCAGTCGCAGTCGATGTGTTCGCATAATTATCGTTTGTAGTGACGGCAGAGATTTAACTAGTGGATAGGGATTATCGTGGATCTGGCTGCTGGGTGGGTTACCTAGAACTGTAACTAGAAATGAGGTTAAAGTTGACTGATATCAATTGGCAACGGAGCTTTGACTAAAGACATAATAGAGAAGAGCTATCAGTTCTGTTTATAATCATGTTTTTATGCTATAGATACTCGTAGATACCTGAAATACTATTATATCAATAGGCTTTTAAGTTGAATAACCTAATAATTAATTAATCTAATACGCGAACGGTAGCACTGAAAGCACAATGCCATCAGGAAATTCAAGTCTGATTTCGACAATCCTTCACTAGCATAAAGCTGTTGCGATTCAGGAGGCCTACTTTCTATCAAGCGTGCAATAATGTACTGATTACTTACAGTAAACGTATCGGTATTTCAAATATAACCACCGTCCATCCATTACATCATGATATAAACGTCTGTATCGGTTCAATCACAGATCAATCAATGCAAATGGCCGTCGGATAGGAACCCCGCCGATCGGCTATCGCTCATGTGTTGCCGATTGATTTGTCAGCCGCACGGACAGACGAGGAAATAGAGACATGGGCCGCAGACATTGATGTAGAGAGAAAAATGGCACACAATAGTATAAATAATTATGCTATAATAATTATGCTATTGTGGCATAAGTGGAAGGAAAAATGGTGTCATTATCCGACAAAATTCCACATTATTCCTAAAGTTCCTTTTTTTAATCATCCTTGGGCTTTATATCTCTCTGTTGCATCTATTTTACGAGGAGTTCAATCCTTTAAAAGTGTAAGTACCTATTAGGTCTCTTCAATTCCCAGAAGTCCAATTAAATGTTATGTTATCATATTGATGAAATATAAAATTAATAATATACCTATCTTATCTGCCTAGCCTTTTCCCAACTATGTTGGGGTTGGCTTCCAGTCTAACCGGATGCAGCTGAATACCAGTATTTTACATGGAGCGTCTGCCTATCTGACCTCCAGAATCCAGTAACTGGGTAATGCGATACCCCTTGGTAAGACTTTCGGGCTTCTGACGACCCGTAATGACTGTCAAAGATCCACGAATGACAGCCGGGACCAATGACGACTTGATGATGATTGATGAAATATACCTACAACATACTAAATAAGGTTTTTTCTGAAGTACCTATTCAAATTGATCAAGCTCGCCACCAGACCACAGGCGATTCACTGGAGCTTTACAAATCTTTTAGCCCTGCTACTTATCAATCGGCAAGAGTCATCGATTCAAGAGCACTCATCGCTTTTAAAAACTTATCGTCGGATTAATTTCCCCTCTCAGATTACTTCCTTCAAATGCATTTAAAAGAAAAAGCCGTAACGTTACCGTCTCGGTACAAATGGCGGGCGCGTCTAAGCGATTGGCGACGCTGCGCGGGCGCTGATGCTGATGACGGCGCGCTTCGAGACCACCCGGACGATAGATTTGTACCCACAGTGGATGCAGCCTTTGATTACATTTGATTTGATTGTAGTTATAATATATTTATACTTTAGTTGATACTCTCTAGCTGTTGAAGTGCAGAGGGAAACAATTTGTTGGAGATGCATGGACTTCTGCCGTCACTATCTACTTCTTAGAACTCTCCACATCCTAAATGCGAAAGTGAGTTTGTTTGTTTGTTGCGCTGTCACGCTAAAACGGCGGATCGGATTCGGATATTTGGCACATGAGTAAGAAGGACATAGAATACCTTTTATCTCGATATTCCCACGAGATCGAGACTTATGCGGGTGTATCCGCGGGGCGCAGCTAGTCGGTCTGTATACAGGGTGTTAAAAGAGCCAGTACATAGCCGTCAACTACGCTTTCTGTACATCAAATTAAGTAACATAGCATAAAAATAATTGCTGGGAAACAACGAATTTTTGGTGTGAAAAATCACTGTTTACGCTACGCTACGCACGCAAAACATTGTGTTTATGGGTGCATGCAACGGTTCAGAGTTAGTGGCGTATTTAAAATTAATTTAAGTATAACATTTAAAACTTACTTTCTTTAAAAAACCTCAGATAAAGTTGAAACTTGGAACCAGAAGGTGCAGAACACAAAAATGACCACTAGGTATGCAATGACGGGAATAACAAGTGGCTTTCGGTTTCGTTTTGTGTCTTTTTACACCCCTTATGAGTTATTCAACCACCTAGCCATTGACGTAGGTAACTTAGTACTTATTTAATTTTAATACTAGGCTGAAAGTAGCCTATGTCGTTCTTCAGATCAAGGTCAGCCCTGTGTAAAATTTCATTCAAATCCGTTCAGCCGTTTTAGCGTGACAGCGTAACAAACAAACAAACTCACTTTCGTATTTATAATACAAGTTAGGACAAGTCGTGTCTATATTTAACTACGACCACCAAAGATATAATTCTAATCGAAATACTATCCTTCAGAGCGTAGTAGAAATACGTACATAATAATATTCTGGGTATTTTGCTCTCATACATCGAAAACAATTTTTTTCCAAACAAACTGATTTTTTTTTTTTTTTTATGTGAAAAATAAGTTTAAACGTGTCTCTGGTACCTATTTTAATTTTTTACCACCGACTTCCGAAATTAAAGTTATTTTTCTCTTCGGTATGTATTTTTTTTTTTACTTTTCATTTATGGATCCGCTTTTTAGTGTCTTTGTCATGTCAACTATCATCGCCTTTTACAAAATATTGCTTTTCCCGATGCTTTTCACGTTAATTGATGAGAGTTCTCGTGGTACTTCACCATCAGCTCCGCCATAGGCATTGTGACGAGCATACATTGCTTAGCAACCATAAAGTAATTGAATTGCAATCCGAAGTCGACCATCTGTGGTCTTCATCATCAGCATCCTAAATGCGTTTGTCAATCACAATCTGAATAACTTTGAAGGATATTGCTATTCCATAGTTCCTATCCTATGTTCGAAATTTGTTTGCTCATCAACGTACCTATTCGGCTAAAGTCGGTAAAAAATATTTAAAATGAATTATTTACTTGACTAACCATTTCAATCTAATAAATTACTCCAAAGTCCGACAAAATTAGTTTACCTTGAGTTATCGTTTACACACTCGGCCACGCAAGTGTACACTAATATAATCAAAGTTGAAAACAACAAAATTAATTCCTGCCCCTTCGGATAGCAAACAAACGCATCTCGTTATAACTATCCCTCATCATAGAGGGGTGAGCAGAGAGCTAAGTCCCTGAAAAATGTCAGCAATATTTTAAGTCGACATGCCGGAGGGCAGAGGGTGAAGGGTCACAAACAGGATTAAATAAGTTCCGATCTAATTTACAAATACGTATCTTGCGCGGAAAACTGCACAACTTTAATAGGTTCATTGGTAATTAAATTATAAATTGTTTCATTAATCAGCAGAAGCCAAGGCAAAAGTGTAAAGAACTTGGATTTATGTAGATAAATATTTCATAGTAAATTTTCAAACTTCATAAGAAGTTTAAAAAGTTACTATAATTTTTTTTAAATGGTTTTAGCTTTATGTTGCTCGTATATTGGGATTTAACGAGAGAAGAGTGAGCGTAAGTATATTTAAAAATGCCCCAGTACAAGAACATAGGATAGGAAAGGGCCATTAGGTGTTGTACAAGCTGAAAGATATCTTATTTCCCATTATTTTAATAGGTTAAGTGTGTTTGTGTGTTTTGTTATACTATATTATGATAAAATAATTACTATGCGTAAATTGTTCTATGTATCTATTAGTAAAGTAGAGGCATTTTATCTCGCGTGTCTCATAATGTAACATGTACTTACCTGCTTAATGTTTTCTGGCCTGATGATTTTGTCCCCCACTGCACAACATTTGTAATTTTCGGTTATAGGAAGTAGATATAAATAATTTTCGGTTAGGTAATTTATCATTTTGTTTCATAAAACTGTTATTTTCCCAATACACTACCTACAGAAAAAGAAATCGAATCCGATCGTCAAATCAAAACAAAATATTTACCCATCGACGAGCCTACGGGTTCCGCACTTATAGGGTAATAATAAAATAATAATAATAATGCGCCGGTGTGAGGGCGGCGGCGCCGGCGCCACGTGCCACGCTACGAACAAATCCAATTTTTAATAAACTCACTCTCTTAGCCGAGGAAGGGAAACCATGCGTGTGGGAAAATTGGGACATAACGTCGTTGTATTTCAGTAAAAAATAAGTAGGTAGATAGGTACGTATCGTAAGTCCCATCTGAACTTCTGAAGCAGCAGATTTATTTTTCCATGCTGAAGAGCATAAAGTTTTTAGCAAGATGAACATAAAAACATCTACTTACTTTAGACAACTTTAAGCCTTTAAGCAGGAAGCCGACCCCAACATAGTTGGGAAAAGGCTAGGCAGATTGTTTTTTTTTACTTTAGACAACTTTAGACGTAAAATACTTACTGTAATGGGATATTCTTATTAATAAATTTATAATCCACTAGCTTTCTCCCGCGGCTTCGCCCACGTGGTATGTCAATAAAATTGAGCCTATGTCTTTCCCCAAAATGCCATCTATCTCCTAGCCAAATATTGTCGAAATCCAGTCAGTGGTTTGGGCGTGAAAGGTAACATAGACAAACAGACAGAGTTACTTTCGAATTTATAATACCTATAGCTATTAGTACTTTTAGTATGGATAGTATGGATAAGTTACAAAGACAGAGGCTGAGCCAAAAAGACGGACGTGTTATATTTGGTTATGTAGACACTTCGACATGGATAAGGAAACCATCACTTCATACACTCGTAACATTTTCTCTCTACAAAGGAAATGCAGATCTAAGGGACTTTCCGAAACAACTAACTGTCCCTTTCAATTCAAACGCACAGTCACCCCAATTTCCCCCTAACCAAAGCGAAGAGAAGAGACACTGTTTATATTACTAGTGGATTATTCGCATCGCAGCGCGCGCCGTCCTTTTGCCATAGACAACTAAGTATTTTTTGCGTCCTCCCCACAGTCTATGGGCAAAAACAATGACTATTCAGCCTCTGCCCTCTGAGGTCATGGAGTTCATCACTGAGAAGGTTTTATGGGCAAATACCGAAATAGATAGGCGTTGATGGATGAAGATGTATCGTCTTAGACTAAAAGTAAAGGGGGAAAAGCCTTGCAAGTAGATAATTAACTTCTTAAATATTTATTATTTATTATTATACCCGGATTAGCGCCGAAAGTTTTCGTAAAATGATAAGATAACTAGTGTCCAATATTTTAACTATAACACCACATTAGCTTTACAATTAAATTAAAACGATCCCATACCTATCATTTCAATTAATTTTCGGGGCCATTACAATTAAAACAAATATTACCCCACAAAATGGAATGCAAGAGTCATGGATCATATGTTAACATTTTCAACTGTAGTTTCTTAAAAACAATCCAAAATATGTGTTATTACATCATCCTTATTGGCTAACGTGGCGCATGTCACGGCGAAATGAAGTGAAATAAAATTCCTGCAGCAGCCACGAGACGGCGGCTGTCGACAAGGGATGCTGGAGTGTCGATACGTGGGTATCGAGAAGAAATTAATTTTACCTTAAGAAAACTTAATTGGTACCTTATAACATTATGTGCCATGCAAGGTACCTAATTGTACCTCCCAGTCCACTAATTGACGCCAATGACCAGCTGTGGACTGCTACGGCCTTCAGGCTAATCCTAACTATCCTAACTATAAGTGCGAAAGTGAGTTTGTTTGTTTGTTTACTTGTTTGTTACGCTTTCACGCTAAAACGGCTGAACGGATTTGGATGAAATTTGGCACATGGGTAGACCATGATCTGGAAAAGGACATAGGCTACTTTTCATCCTGGATCGTAGATGAAGTCGCGGGCAACAGCTAGTTAAATAATACTTTTAATTAACAATTCAAATATCTTGGACTGAATCTGATCTGATTCCTACTTGTTGTAAGAGTTGTGTAAAATTTAATTTGTAATTAACTTTATGTTGAGTACGTTAGGTACCATACCTATTACCATTAGGTAGGTATATGTAGGTAGGTACTAACAACTGGTAATTTCACTTTAGAAACATAGTCTGCAGTGGATACAGCAGCTGTGCTAATGTAGGTACATATACAGGATGTTAGGGTAAACACCGTTATCCTTGCAACCTGTGGTTTCGTTTCATTTATAAAACGTAAAATCAATAGAAAATGACAACTTTTTTTTTATTTTTTTTATATCTACATTTTACCACAAGAGACGCATGTTCGTTGACCTATGCGCTAGGGCAACGAACTTGCGTCTCAACACGGGCGGGGGGTACTTACGGGATGTGACCTGACCGGCCGCGAACGCGACCCCTCCCTCAGTCAGTCAGCTGTTTCGCTAGAGAGCACGGTGTCGGATAGAAACTTTTTAAAATCTTTTAATGAAAATGACGTTTTTTTTTGTTGTGTTCGGTCATTTATTTTCATATTTAAGTCAACTACCCATGGTTTGAATGACAAGACTGTTTACCCTTACAGCCCGTATTATGTTAGGTACAGCTTTAGGTAGGTACAGTCACAGACTTTAATTGATGAGCCACCTTCAAACTTTTAAATTTTGCAGATTCATACATTCACGAGATTACACGATTAAACACGAACTCAAATCGCACGCTCGTAAACAAGATGACAAATAAATTACTTTTAATCAGAAATAGTCTTATCCATAGAGGTTGACTAATAAGTTCTCAATGATAAAAAAATAAAAATAAATACAATGTTGCATTAAGTTTATCAAATCTATTTGATACCGACCTTCTTCGAATCATAGCTCATTAACTCGATAATTCTGAAAACTAAACTGAAGTCCGTGACAGTTGAAATATCGATGTCAGAGACGTTACTATCGCAACAGTAACCTAGCAACGATTGTTTATCGTTGCTAGGTTACTGTTGCTAGACCTGCAATTGGTTGACTTTGGGTAGTCACTCTGCTGTCAAGTTTGTAGTTCTGGCTCCCAGGTTAGCCAACCGGTAAAGATATGAAATATAATTTTCTTCTTCTAATACGAAGACATATGACTTTGCGTGTCGGGAACCGAATAAACCCGATTTGCATTACACGACTAAAATACGAACAGTGCCAGGTGGCTCATCAATTAAAGTCCGTGACTGTACATAACAAATACTATCGATATTCCAACTGCACATCACTACACAGACATACATCGACATTAATCTCAGCACACGCGAAATGCACATGTTTTTACTTTTTATTTGCGCAAAATGTTCGCATCTTTAGAACGCTCTGGCACGAGACAAATTTTAACGGATTTTTTTACTTACAACTGTAATTCTGTCCCAAAAGTAATTACGAGATAACGAAATAAATGGCGCACCGACATTTTGAAACAACGGTACTCGTATTTGCATATTCTGACTTGAAATCTCATAAAGTGTGACAAGTTTATTTTATTTCATTCTGAATAAAATTAAGTCTTCTGTCATGGAAGATCGATAGCTTGTGTATCGAAAGTTATTTGACCAATCAATTACTTATATAAGTATTTTATCGTTACTAACCGACTTCGAAAAAAGGAGGAGGTAATGAATTGGTCGAGTTTTGATAGCATTATGATGTAATACTTAGTATGCAGTAGACTTCTGCTCATCATAACCTAATGATTGTGGTATACCTTTAACAACTGTAAATCAAATCAAAATCGAATCAAACCAAATAATTTATTTGCTTCAGTGGGTGCATCTAACAAAAGTACGGGAAGAATTCTAGATCTCTAATTTCTTAAAATTTAAAAAAAAAATAAGTAGGGCTCCGATACAATAGACATGATTTTACGGAACCCTTTTCCACATTCGACATTAGAATCGTTACCAAGACCCCATAGCAATGTCATTTTTTTTTTAATATTTAATGTAAGTACCTACTGTTTTGACCCGCTATGATTGTGCACCAGCACCCTAATTGCGTAATACACGATCAATCACAATCTGAATCGTTTTAGAAACAGATTGCTAATCCATTGCTTCATAAGTTCGGAAAAGTTTTGTGCTCAACAACGTAAATAACGCAATGAATGTTGTTGAACTGTCAAAATGAAACAGATTAGTCTTAATCGGTTACGAAAATGTGTTACCTACACAATTAGATAGCAGAAAGGACCACATAGTTACCTGTAGGCCTATAGGTACGTACCTAGAAGGCTAGATAAACTATCTACATACTGGACCATAATATTATGTAGATACCTGCCTATGTATTCGTCTTTTCTTTAGCAGAATGCCATAATTATGAATTTTATTAGTAGGTACTGACACAAAAAAACGCCCTATAAACAATTAACGTTATTACTACAATATTTACGCAGCAGTTTCGCGCGCTCGCCATTTTCAGTATTGCCAGCGAGACAACCCAAATTACCCTCTATTATTGTCTTCCGCCCAGTCTGACTGAATTTGCATAGATTTACATAATCTGACCCATTGGTATCTCCAGTTTAACAACGGAAGAGTCCTTTAATTGATTATTATTAGATATCGCAACCTTTACTGCCATTTTTAATTGTCTCTTTTAATTAAGGGCCTCTTGGAACGTCAAGTGTCGGGAAATTGTTTGAGATTTCCCTTTAGATGAAGCTGGCCTAATGGACGTTCGGTGCTGATTAAGGACTACCAATTAATCTTACAGAATTGATGTTAGGCTAAGATAACGTCATTACATCACTAAGATAACGTCAAATTAATGATAACCCATGGCCATAAAGGTCTTAATTTCATAAACGTCTGGATAGCATTAAATTCTTTATCGTCAGATGAAACCTAGTGATATCGAAAAGTTTGGCAAACATTATGAAGATTTTAGTTGTGTTATAATAAAATAACGCCTACCTACTAGCAATTGCTATCCGGAAATATGAAGGCGTACAATCTCAAATCAAATCAGAGCATCTGCATGAGTGAGCATTCCAAGTACCCTAATACAAAGCAAGTAAAGACACTAACATCAGGCCAAGAAATATTCAAATCAGCAACAAAGGACGTACCCTAACTAACTGTACTGAGTTTTTATTCGCCGCGTTGCCGTTGTCGCGATAACGAGTTGGCAGCGTGCTTAATGTGTCAGTGTAGCAGGCGGCAGTGGGCCAGGGGATAACTCCTGTTAGTTATGCCCTCCACTTGGCTCGCTCGGCTCCAGCCAGCGTTAGATCGTAGTCGCTTACGTAAGCCAGGCTTTGCTACAGATTATACTTAACTGGATGTTTTTAAACAGGTCGTTTAATTTGCAGCTCCCTGCGTAATAAACGATCAATCAGAATAGGGAATATGCATGTGATTCAAATAAGGGTCAAGTATTTTTTTTATAAACTATTTTACTTCAGAATTATGCCTCCATCAATATTTTTGACACTTCCTTGTTTGTTTTCATGAATTGTGACGTCACCACACCAAGCGCGCCAAATGGAGGACGTTTAGATAGCCCGGATCGCGTGGATATTTTTATCATTTTTTTTAAGTACTTTAAATTGTTTTTTTGCCGTCGAATTTTTTTTTACTATTATTTCACGAAGTAAACTATCCAATAAAAAAAATACATGCATATTCCCTGTTCGAAAGAAATGTCTAATTCTAATCCATTGCTTCATAAGTTCGTAAGTTGTTAATCAGTTTTTCTTCGAACATTTGTTTCGAACCGATTCAAATTCTGACCTATCGAATCGATCAATTAGGGTGCTGGTATGCGAAAAATATCAGCATTGATCACGGTAATGTAAGGACGGACAGACTTGCGTAAAAGACCTGTAGGTTAAATGATGAGAGTATGAGATAAGATTTGAAAAGAGTTAGGTACCGCCAAAAGAGTCTTCGGGCCTTCCGTAGTATTCTCCCAAATTGAAGATAATAACGATTGCAATACATAGTTACTAGCGACACACCCCTGCTTCGTACGGCTTTTACGACTTGACAAAACATCGAATAAAAATAAAAGTAATCGTTTAGGAATAAATTCTCAAGGTGGTGATGATAATGATGGAAACCGCATCAAAACTTTCTTATATGTATGGGGATGACAGTGGCACTTCGAATAAATGAAACAAAGAATTTATTAAAAACTTTTGTATAATAATAATTATTGTACAATAATCAAGACACAAGAGACACACCCACACACCTAACAGTCTTATTATAATGTAACTTAACTCAATCCGAGGCAGCCTCGGTTTCAACTGAAATGGAAGAAATAACATTGACAAGGCACAGTTGACACTGGCATCCTTAGCCAGTCACGCAAGTGTGCCTGCTTCACGAAGACCCTGATTAACTCATTTGCAATGACAATTCCAACTACTTTGAAGGAAATTCATAACCCATTGCTTCACATTTGAAAAATTCTGCTCGACCACGTAAATAACGCAATGAATATTATTGAATTGTTAAATTGAAAGAAATTGCCATTGTGTGTTACGCCATTAGGCTGCAGGACGTTCTTGTAAGTGATGTCTCTCAGTGCAGCTGTAAGGCACACTTGCATCGTATTGTTAAAAGGCACTTTCCCCAAGACTGCCTCCTAATATAAACTAAAAACAAATGATTACATCTACACAAACTACCTAATTGGATACAATTAATCGAATTCCCATTCTTATCGTTCATACAATCAACATAGGTAATAAATTGTCTAAAAAGTAATAAATTCTACTATAACTGAACATGATTAATATCAATATTTTTCACTAAAATAAGAAATACTAGCTAAAGCAAAAATGAAGGGGAATCTTATAATCTGTAAGAAGGTATTTAGTGAAAATGGCGAAAGGTCCTTTGGTAAGTCTTACGTATGCGATTTAATCTTCAGATTGTTGTTTTTCTGGGAATGTGTAGTTGAAATGTCTAATATTGGAATCTTGAAGGTAAGAGTAACGTAAAATAGCAGTTTTGGCCCCTTTATGACCATAATATCCACCCTGCTGACTGCTGTTAAGACTAAGTGGTATTTTTTAAATTAATATTAATGTATAATTTTATTATATTAATTTTGGCAAACACGACTTGTCTCTATTCACCCTATATGAACACATCCCCACATTTTATTAAGAGAAAACCAAAAAAAAAGAAGTTTATTCTTGATGACGCTAGTCTCAAATATCCGAACAAGAATCCTTTTACTTTTAGAAGACCCCGACATGAAGCTATTCAATGTGGATAGCGCAATCCTTTTCTATTGAACAAAAAATTACGCATTACAATAGACATTCACAGTACCAAAACGTAAGTTCATACCATCTGAAAAGGCTGCACCTCCTCCACTCACCTCAGTCAAGCATCAAGATTCGCATCTAAATAAGGAACTGTTTTCAAGGGTCCTTCTATCTTCGATCCCCTCCATCAGTTCTACGCTTGCACTCCACTCTTCCGTCTCCTAGTCGACCGCTTGGTCTTCTCTTCCGCCACGTTATCTTCTGTCTCATGCAGCACCTTCTTGCGAGAGGACCTCCTCGGAGTAGCTTTATCATGGTCGTCATCTTGCGTCGTATTCATACTCTTGCGTCGACTCCTCGTCACCACCGGACTCCTGTCTTCAGCATCCTGCCGCACTAACTTGGACCTTCTTCTAGAATTTTCTTTATTCTCCACCTTTTCGAGATCCATGGAGGAAATTCCACTATCAGTTTGTAACTCATCAGTTTTCTGTTCGTTTATCTCGCTGTCTGGAGTGTGATAGGATATGTCTTGTATGTCGGTATCTGAGCGGTTGAATAGTACCATTTTAATTGATTTCCTGCTGGATTTCTTCTCTGTGTTAGTGTTCTTGAGTATGCTGCGACCCGGAGTCGCGTATAGGTTGATTGGAGTCATCGGCATTGGGGTTTGCTGCGGAAAAGTTTCGTTTTAGTAATATGAAGTAATCTTTTGTGTTTTGAATAATGTTAGGGAATCCGCAAGGCTGGCACGTAGATTTATAGTTCTTTTTTTACACTTACCGGTAGGAGAGAGAACCCATCACACTCCACATTCTTGCCAAATATTGATGCACGCAGCATCGCAAACGATGTTGAATTCTGAAATGGAATTAGTAAAATTATAATTTTGCACACCAATCTACAATTTTCATTATACCAAATTTCAAATTTCATCCAAATTTGTTCAGCCGTTTTATCGTGAAAGCATAACAAACACGTTCGCATCCTAATCGTAATTAATATATTATTATCTATTTCACTCACTTTCGTATTTATAACATTATTTAGGATTAGGTGACGACAAATTGGCAACTCGTTAAATTCTTATAATTTCGACATTGATTGTTATTGTAGGTTAGGTTAGAACTGACCAACCGCGCGCGAGCCGAGCGAGCGGTGCCGCGGCATCGGCCGCCGAACGCCTTAAGAAATATCATTTTTTAAACGGCGTTTGAATTGTCCATCAAAAGTTTTGTGACAAGGCAATTTACATGTTACCGGTATATTTCAAAACTGCGAGCGTTTTTAAACGGACGACGCCGTTTCTAAAAAGGAAAATCTTTCAAATTCCCATCCCAAAAATGTTTTCTAAGGTTTGTAATTTTAATATTGATTCTGGTTGTTGTTTGTTTTTGTGTCTATTTATTGTAATTGGTTCTAGTGCAATTGTTTGCTTCCAGGATTTGTGAATGTATGTATTGTAATTACAATACAATTACCGTCTCAAACTTTAATTGGCATTCGCTCCATAGATGAGTTTAAATATCTCTACACAACTGTCATTTCATAGTGCCTACCTTGTTGGCCGAAGCCTTCTTCGCTTCGCTAGACAGCACGGCCTTCAACAGACTGCTCTTGGAGCCCGGCGTGCGCGCGCCGGCGGGCGAGCGCTCGGGCGCGGGCGAGCGCACGGGCGAGCTCACGCTGAAGAACCCTGCCTCGAACGTCTTGCTGTCGCCCGAGGGCGGCTGTAGGGTAGCTGGGGCCTCTTCTTGCTCCTTCTTTGCTTTTCTTGCAGCTAGAAGTAACATTAAATTATAGAATTACATCTGACTCAGAACGGAAAGAAAAAGAATGAACTTAATGTTCTGAAATCCAAGTAAATCCGTTTTTAGTTGCGCGGTTGTTCGGGCCCGAAATTTTGAAGCGTAGGATTAGGCTAAGTAAATAAAAGCCTTCATACATTCGCCACCATTTGGTGCGTGTGAAAAGAATCTAAGCGCGACGTAATGATCTACTGAAGAGTGATGCGTCGTTAAAAGTTAATAAATAAATGTGCGCCGTTTCCCGTTTATAAGAACGTGATTTATCCTCTTAACTGTCCCGTTTATGAGAACGTGATTTATCCTCTTAACTGCCCAAGAAACATTTAAACAGATCATGCTCACCAGCAATCATCTCCCTCAGCCGACTAGGTCCACCAGCAGGCTTAGCAGCTTTCTTCACATTCACAGTAGGTCGGACCACTTTCTTCTTGACCTCCACCGGTTGGTCCTCGACCCAGCCACAGAGACGCAACTCTTCAAGCTTCTTGAACCTCATGTCTACATTCTCTACCTATGGAAGCAAAATATTTAGAATTTTTGCAAAGAAACTGCTTGATAGGAAGGTATTATTCTCTCGAGACTCACAAGTCACAGTCCTGCGAGTTCTTTTGAAAAGATTCAGTCTCAAGTTCTTTTAGATGAGACTCACGTCAACCTATAAAAGACTTAAAATTGAAAAGGACTTGAGCTCTGAATATTTTTTCGTCTCAGACTTGATTGTTTTTGAAGACGAGTCTGATACTAGAGTCTTCAAAAACGACTTGAGTCTTCAAAGAGAGCTCAAGTCTTATTATTGTAAGACTTAGGACTCAAGCACAACACTACCTGTAACCCTGTATGATTCTTTACCACTGTTTTTTATTTCAGCACACAGCACTCCCATAACACTACTACTGTAAAGACAATGAGACGATGTCGCTCTACAAAGCTGAACTTCTTCTAAAACTCTTATATTCAGGCTCAGCAGTTACCTGCATGAACACCATGTCCCAGAATCCGTGCAGATCGGCGCGCGTGATGAGCGCGGTGCCTGGCTCGGGCCGCGCGCATCGCTCCACTAGCGACGCAAACTGCTGCAGCTTCTGTGTCATCAGCAGCCGAGCTTGGCCCACTGCTGATAGCACTGCTTCCTGGAAAACAACATGGTAAAGCATGGTTCAATAGGAGCCTGTAGTTGTTATGTTTTGCTGCTGCAGAGGAGATGACTCTTCTCATACATAGTTGTTTATGAGTTTGTTTCAGCAGTTCTTCTCAGTCTTAGTTGTCTTTCAACTAGGAAAAGCCAGTGCCATCTAGTTTTTCAACCAAAAAATTTACTTGTAAGTGCCTTAAAAGATTTACTTGCAGAAAAAAACATAATTTCATTTCATCATACAAACACTATGAGACAGTTAT
This sequence comes from Lithophane semibrunnea, assembly GCA_947363905.1. Classification (NCBI taxonomy): domain Eukaryota; kingdom Metazoa; phylum Arthropoda; class Insecta; order Lepidoptera; family Noctuidae; genus Lithophane; species Lithophane semibrunnea. The sequence goes on from OX376201.1 coordinate 16,780,978, forward strand.
AAATAGTAAGTCAACCATAGTACAAAACTGGAAGTTTTTCTTTCTGATATAAATTAATAAGTTAATTTTATGTTAAGAGTAAAGAACAGTAAAAAATAACTTGAAGATAAAAGGCATAAAATATAAGAAAGACTTAGTGACCTTTTTGAAAAATTTAGTGGTGTAACTAAATTTTTCAAAAAATCTTGACAATTTACCTGCACAGACTCTGGCAACACAGTCTGCTCCAGAATCTTGTCCCAGGTGACACACATGTCTGTCATCCGCTTGATCTCTGAGGCCAGCTGTCTTCTGAAGTGGTCCACACTGTCAATGTTGCTAGTGTCCTCGTCCAGCAGACCTGTTCCATAGACAATATCGTAGTTTGAGTGTTCTTTGTGATCATGAGTGAGCAAATGGATATTAGTGTGGCAAGGGAACAAACTTTTGTTCTACAAGGCCCTTTTAGTAACTCACAATTAACATACTTTTGCCATCCTAATTACAGAATATAAAAGTAGCAGAATAAATTTGAAATAATTCTAGTATATATAAATCAAAGAGCTAAACATATAATATGATTGGGGATGACATACCCTCATCAAGTTTCTGCTTCATCTCCTTCCTTGCATTAGCCTTGCCTCGAGACATGGTGACACAAGGGCTTATGTTCTTAGCCTCCTCCACCAGCTGCTCAGGAGTCATAGCACAATCATCCAAATTCTTAGGAGACCGCAGACGTTCCTCAGAGCTGGACTCACTCCTAGGCACTGGTCTGTTAGGAGTGATATTCTGAACCGATTTCCTCGGTGTCTTGGTACTTATTCTCGGTGAAATTTGAGGTGGTAAAGACTTCCTCAAGTTCTTACTTGTCAAAATTGGTGAACATTCGTTCTGCTCTATTTCGCTTGATGAACTACTCTTTAGTGGAGTTACTTTATTAGGAAGTGGTTTGGTTACTTTGCCTTTGGTTGGTCTCTCTGTTTGCTTACGCACAACTTTTGTTTCTGTCGCAGCCTGTTTGACAGCTTTAGATCTTGCCTGCTTGCCGGTTTCCTTCTGAGTGGTAGGTAGTACAGGGTCAAATGTTATATTATGTTTCTTAGTCTTTGGAGGTGCCAGTTTTGGCAGTTTTGTCAATGTTTTTATTTCTGGTGGTTTAAATGATGCATTTTTAGGTGCAAATGACCGTGATGCTGCCTTAGTCTCTTTAGTTTCCTTAGGTTTGATGCCAGTTGCTGTCCTAGCGGACTGGGACCGTGTCACCCTCCCAGAAGTGCTTGGCATAGGCTTTGGAGGTGGAGGTGGGGGCACAAACTTGAGTGGTGCATGTGCCACTCCCGCTATAAAAGGCTTCTTCTTCTTTGAAGCAGCTTCTTTTTTCTTCTTCTCTTTTTCCTCCTTCCACTTCTCTAGTTGCTGTCTCCTGTGCTCCACCTTGCACTGCACCAGATTTACTACAGGAGCTGGACTGTCGCATTTTGACAAGTTCCTCAAATTGTCAAAGAATGACAATCGGCTGCTCTTCCTGTACTTTATGTTTTTCTCTAGCCTCTTTTGAACCTGAAACCCAAAGTTATTCTGATAAAGTGGTTGTAAGTATCATCTTATTGGACCAAAATGGTGCATTCATAAAGTATACTTAGCTTCAATGCTATGCAATAAGTAAAATTGGAATGAAAACATTTGGCGTTTCATAATAATGCATGAAAGTTATAAGAGCTAAGGATATTTATCTCTACAGTCATGCAACTAACCAGTGGTAGACCAGTGGCATATTTCTTATTACACTCAACATTACAAACAAAGTACAGCGATATGAATGCACCCTGATATACCTACATTACGGGAGGATTCTACCTCATGCATGATGATAACTAAACTTTATGATTTATTACTAAAATACTAGAAACACACCCCGCCAGCTACGCTGCCGAACTGTGAGGGCTTGCTCTTGTGCTTCTTCGCGTGATTCTTCATCAGCTTCCCGAAGTCGAAGCTTTCCTCTGTAATTTGTAGGTAATATATCGCAACAATCAGTCTCTCAACACCCAGTAATAATTTTACGTAGCACCCACCCAGTAATAAACAAACATATACAAAGAAGGTAGACATTTACTCAAACATGTAATTTATTAATTTGGCAATTACATAAAAAAACATAATATTTTAGGATCTTACCCATATTTTAATACCTGAAACTAAAAAGAGAAATTAATTTTAAATAAATAACTGTCAACAAACTCAAACAAAAAGTCATAGCACTAGTGAAGTGCGGTAAGCGTCATATAAGCGACTTGAGACATTGCCGCTTTGCTTTATAAATTATCGATATTTACTAAACTATTTTCATGGACTAAGTAGGTACATTTTAGACACGCATGAAAAATATTAGTGAATTTGTAGTAGAAAATTTAAAAATATCGAGAAATACCTACTTATTTATCTGAAAATATTTATGCGTCACATAATCACAGAAGTCGCTTGTTAACGAAAGTGAGTGATAGACGTGCGTACTTAAAGTACGCGGTCTTTAAGTTCGCGACCTTACTCGGCTCGCCGCTTGTGACACACGTGAAGCTTGCTCATTTCATCGTCAAATTGGCTCGCGGCTCGCGGCGATGAGATGACAGACGGGCGCGGTGAGTAAGCTCGCCGAGCCATAAGTACGCGGACGTGCTCGCACGTCTATCACCCCTTTATAAATGTGTGGATAGTGGTGATGGTGACACTATACACTACAGTACGTAGTATTCGGTAGTATCTCTAAGTAGTTTGTGACTACAGTTGACTACAGCTAGCTTTGCTAAAAAATTATGAATAGTGTTATCTGAAAAATGTGATATCAAAGCTGGCTGTCATATTCTTGGACCAGTGATATTAGCAACACCTTAAGTGAGCAAGTGGCAGTTTTTATCATGATCATTCTTGTATTCTAGTCAGTCATGAATCTAATACAGTATTTTATTAGTTGCTTTCTGACGCAGGATAACCTTGAATGCTAAAATAAATTGAAATGCCGCCCAATGAATAGCAACATTCGGGAAATAAAATCGAATTAAAGGGCAATACCGTTTCCGACTTCCGGCTGTCAGCTGATAGACTCCCTATTGCTTTCCAAAACCTATTTCGATTTTCGCAAAGAAAGAATACGTCAGGCACCATTCAACATGGGCTTGAAATACGCGATCAAAAGCTAGTTGTAGCTGAAATATTGCTCTAATTGTAGCGTTATTGTTATTATAGTTTCATTTTACATGTACGTTGTGTAACTTTATTAGTAGAAAATGGATACGTTCAACATAGGATACTTCGGTTATGGCGTTTGTTGATCATTAAAAAATTACGTTCGGTTCATAGTTTTTCTTTATATTTGATGTCAGCTTTTCGTTTGTGATCGTCTGTTTAGTTCGTGTTTACGTGTTTAATGTAAAAATGGTGAAGGAGAAGCCTAATTCGATTCGGATTTACGACGACGAGGGATTTAGACGTCGTGCGGCGTGTATCTGCGTTCGTTCTGACGCCGAAACAGAGGTTAGCGTTGTATTTCTGTTGTTTCGTGTTGTTTTAGATGTAGTGAGGTTGTAAAGTACGTGTGTTTGATACTGTGTTGTGTAGGTGCTCCTGGTGACATCGTCGCGACGTCCCGACAACTGGATAGTGCCCGGCGGCGGCGTCGAGCCCGAAGAAGAGCCCTCGGTGACCGCTATGCGCGAGGTGCTCGAAGAAGCTGGCGTTATCGGCAAGCTGGGCAGGTGTCTCGGGGTTTTCGAGGTGAGCTACACGTAAACATGAAAATGTGTCATGTACGACACAAAGTGTCAATCGGGCACTGGAACCTGATGCCATTGATAGTACATGATTGGAATCATAGCCGTTACTGTAGTAATCGATAAGGCAGCCATCCTTTATCATTGTGAAATAGCATTGAAGCATATGGTAATCATCGCTTTAAAGGTCAATTTCTTAGTTCATCACATGTGTTATCAAAAGTGACCGAACCTGATCTGTCTAAACATATTAGAATAGAATGAAGTAGAATGATTCATAAAAGTTTATAATTAATTAAAAAAACATGAAAAGCTGAATTATGTTGACAGATACATTTTTCACACAGTCCATAGTCCAATATTGTTCTAGTCTATAATCTCATTCTGCTTGGATATTGTAATGTTAGATCATCATTAATATCTTTAATTAAGTATGTAAGCTAATGCTGCTACTGTTGCTATCTTTGACGGATTAATTTGGAGTTTAATTAGTTACAAATAAATGTTCCTTCCTTCCTATAAAGTAATTACCTGTAGAAATCAGAAATTACATAAAACAACTAAAACAAGCATGAAATGACTTAAAGTTCAGTGAGTTGATAATTGCATAGTTCCTAGTAGTTATTTTTTCTGTTACTGCTAACACTTACGTATTGCATCTGTAGTAGATGGCCGTAAGCTGTCTTTTTAGGGTTCTGTATCCAAAGGGTAAAAACAGGACCCTATTACTAAGACTACGCTGTCTGTATGTCTGTCTGTCTGTTTGTCACCAGGCTGTATCTCATGAACCGTCATAGTTAGACAATTTGAAATTTTCACAGATGATGAATTCCTGTTGCCGCTATAACAACAAATACTACTACTAAAATTACAACTTTTTTTTTTCTTTTTTTAAATCACAAAATTTTATCACCAGAGACGCAAGTTCGTTGCCCTATACGCTAGGGCAACGAACTTGCGTCTCAACACGGGCGGGGGTGCGGGATGTGACCTGACCGGCCGCGAACGCGACCCCTCCCTCAGTTAGTCAGCTGTTTCGCTAGCGAGCATGGTGTCGGATAGAAACTTTTTAAAATCTTTTAATGAAATAACGTTTTTTTTTTGTTGTGTTCGGTCATTTATTTTTACGTCAACTACCCATGGTTTGAATGACAAGAGTGTTTACCCTTACATCCTGTATAACTACTTACTTCTATCGCTAATAATATTATAATTATAATCTTTCCTTAAAATATTTGAATACATGAGAGATTTTTTTTTTATAGCGGTTGTGTTATCTAAGACATCAATAGGCCAACTCCCCAAAAACATAGAAAATCTAGTTACATTGTCATCTCAGCTAAAATCACTGTAAAAACATAGTTATAATTGACAGAAATGTTCTTAAAAATATGGGAAGTGCCCCTTAGCACTCTTTTCTCATTAAATTAATAGTCAATATCTGACCTTTGAATATAATTGAAATTATGAAATGGCACCAATAAATTCATACTGTTACTGGCTAGTACATAGTTAAATAAGTAAATATTGAATACTCTATGCCTTTACGTCAATATTTTATTCTAGATAAACTACTTATTGAAATTAAATTTAATATAATTATATATATTGGATAAAAAAATCTTTACAATAGATAAACATGTCATGAATTTATTTCATGGTAAGTTTTGTTTCTGTTTATAACAAACTATTACACAATAGGCTATTAGGAGTGGAGCCAAAGAAAAAGCTCTGTATCTAAGTCATGTGAGGGTCGCACAAATATCGATTATTTCAACAAACCTACTTCAGCCAAATCTTGTTATTTAGGCGGATATTCACGTTACCTAGCCGGTTGAATTATGTGGCTGCGGATTTTATGTCTTACTTCCAAATATGGTAATTTTATTGTTTTCTATTTAATTTTACTGTGATTTTAAAGTGATAAACATAATGTACCTAACTTCTAAATATGGGACTAATTTTACATTGATAGCAGAATGTACCTAATGTAACCTTTCTTTTCGGCTACACATCAAGCTATACATTTCCAGTTTATGCTGATCTCAAGTTGTATAGGATTTCCGCACAATTAGAGGTCACCTTATACAATATTCACTACACAAAAACATTACCTATTGTCTACATAAACCCTTTGCTTAATTCATAATCAATAAAATAAGCTCCTGGTTCAGTGTAGCGCACATCTGACAATTTCGAAGGACACGGCGAATGCGACCTTTGCATGTCCTTTGTAGAGCGTGTCTGACTCTAAAACTAACATTCATGTTATACCTACTTTGTTACGATATTTTGTCACTCACTCAATCCCTGCCGAAATTGGAAGCCCCCCGAACGTATAATTGAGGGGCGCTTCAAGTCTCATTGGATGGCAATAACAAAATAATCCAATCTACTAATCCTAAGTTTTTCTAGCTGGCTGGAATCGATCAATCAGTATACATATACATATTCGAGTTTTAAGAGGCTTCTATGACTAGCCCATGAATATGGGCCACATAGGATACATAGACGCACATTACTTATTTCGTAAGAAGAACAGCTTGTGCGCAGTGTTAAAAAGTTTTGTCATTGGATTGCGATTGAATCAGAAAATAAATAATAGGATCTTAATCTAGATACAAACCGATCGTTACTGTATGTCCTTTATGTGACGTAGGCGCTATGTGCTCCGAATCATAAATAGATCAATTGACATAGGTAGGCACTGATTTTATTCTAAGTATATAAAATTATTATATACTAGAATACCGTTAACGGCATAATGGATAGGCAGTAGTTCCCACCCCCCCGTCTAAATCTACAGGATCAATCGTAGAACAAAGCGGTGGCCCTTGCCCAACCAGTACAGAATCATTAGCGATATGTAACAATGTCACAATAACAACACTTCATCATAAACAGAAAGTAAACAATCCATTGTTTACCCTATCTAAATTAGTTTTGCCGACAATGTAGCAGTGGCGAAGGGTGATTTTTCGGGGGTGGGAACCCGGAGCAAAAAAAAAAAGAAAAAAAAAAAAAAAAAAAAGAAAAAAAAAAAATATACTGACGAATTGAGAACCTCCTCCTTTTTGAAGAAGTCGGTTAATAATACTTGTTATGATGTCACTTCGGACCTTCCTTGTGGCCGCGAAAACCTACTTCTTGTTTTGTTTACCTAACAAAAGAACGGTGTCAATAAACCGTTTCATTAAATTCCTATTTTGATGTACTTTTCTCAAACTTATTTATAAACTCACATTCAAAAAGCCCGCTTTCACAAACCACGCACACTCACACAGTTCAACAAGTGATTTCAACCGCACTACCGCAGATCTATACCTACTAAGCTCCTAATAGCGCAACGCCATCTAACGAAAATATCAGAAAAGCAATGCATTTTGTCAGTACAAGAACGAGATATCTCCATTCAAAAAGTTCACAAATAATTAAACAGAGGGCGCGTTTAACGAGAAATTTTTAGGGAGTGGCATTTTACAATTCAGAGTTTTCGCTCACGGCCACTAGAGGGAATTGGCCGCGCGGGTGTAGAGCTTCAAACGAATTAGCGAAAAATCGTCAGATTATGAATGTAAAAACCCCTTTATTACATAAACTACTAGAATCTGAGAAAAGTAAACAAGGGAAACAATACATTTTATTTTATTTACAACTGCCAGTCAGCTATTCATATTTATCGTAAAGGGAAACATTAGAATGTTTGAAAAAAATATCACGTCGTTTGTAATTTATACTTATATCTGAGCGAGCACGGCCTAACGTAATTTAACCTTGGAAAGCATGTTTCCTCACAAAGAAAATAATCCTAAACAACAATGTATAGGCTACTACTAAGCTACCAGACGGGCCGCACGCGGGCCAAAAGACATTGTAGTTAATTAGAAAGTCCTTGACGAATTATTGCCGCCATCCTAATCCTACTGATAGTACTAATAACTTTTCAAATCTATTAAGAAATTTCAACTTATTAACTATCTACTTACCCCAAATACATAATTACAACGTACACTTTCACTAAAGTCAAAACACTTTAATCACTGTTTTATACCAACAAACTAATACTACTACTACGATTCTCGAACTGATAAACTAATGTATTCAATAAATAATACGAACAAAATGCAAATTAACTGCAAGTGTAAACAAATTATAATGCGATTACGTCAAACAGCAACCACACAATAGCGTCCTGCCTGTCCGAACTCCGAGCCGAACGCATTACGAAATTCAACGAAAACTACCGAACCGATATCGCGGCATCTCGTTCACGCGAACGCAAGTTTAGATCGTTTTAGGTACAATAACTCGTATTTGACCGGCTTGCTCGAAGCGTATAAAACCGGGGTGTCACGTGACCGAAGTGACGTCATGACGCCTTGATTTTTGAAGGAGCGATAAGCCAGCCGCGCCGCTGAGTTATTTTAGAGAATATTTTTTTGCTGTTGGGAGACAACAAAGACAAAACATTGAATGTAGGCGTTTTGTATAGTTTTAATTATATGGTGTATTAAATACCTATAGTGTGATTACTTAAAAGGCATTTTAAACACTACTGACTGTGTCATTTTTCAATGACGATAGAGTGGTTTTGTTTCGAATTCCAGAAGGGAAGCCGATAGGAATCGAGTTGTACGGTAGCTGCGGCCCTGCAATGTAGCAAAACGTTGCAATGAAGCGATCCCGCTGGTTTAATAAGGAAATGTTACGGCTTTATTGTGGGAATGGCAAATTAATAGGAAATTTGCGAGCTTAAAAACAATGATTCATTGAAATAATAATATGCTGCGCAGTGTGTAACTTGTATTAGACTACCTATTCCTGACAAATTATAAAACTGCCAAGGTTCTCGAAAAATTTAAAAGTTATGCCATACTTAGCATAAATTAAGGAGGCACGGAAGTCGATGACTAATTCTAGGCAGAACGGTAGAATCTGTACTTTACTATAAAATATTTTTTTGACCTAGAATTTGTCATAATCGGTCCGTATTTATTTTAAGTTCCCTCTCTAAATCTACTGTATGTATTTCAAGGCTGTCTATCTGACTCACTCAGACCAATCGCTTTATGAAACACCTAACAACCTACCTAGATACTAAACAAACATCAGACTTTTCTCATCCAATCAAGTATCAGGAAGTCAGTACTCTCCATCCATTGCCAATCACATCCATTCAAAACAATGTCATCTTCCTCCAACGTCGTATCAAATACACAATTATTCGTTATGGGAATATTGCCTATGGATGGATTATTACCGCAGATAGTACGCGCACGGTGCTACTACCTACCCATCCTCAGGATTGCCTTAATTTACGAAACCTGTTATAAGTTAATGACATATATTTCATCTCTGGGAAACCACACGGATAGCTAACCATTGCAGGAAATTTCAATTTAACAGCTTAATACGCTTTGTACAGTTTCTCTAGCCTACATAATATTTACCACGTTCATGAATCCTATAAAATGCTCTCAGACAGATTATAAAAAACCTGTTGAAATCATAACCTTCCTTTTTCGTGAATTAGTAAAGCTGTAAGCAAAAGCGCAATTGTTTGTTTTTGTTTTAATAATCAATTATTACGGAAATAACATACACATTGAAATGTACCAATAGAATAGATTAGCATGTTTATGAACATTCCAAAGACAATAATATCAGCATTGGAGGAGCTTCACGAATTTTATCCCTTGACTAACGTTGTGTGAATTTCCCGCAGATAAGACTTGTTTACCGATTACATTGTTTCGTTCGACCGTTAATTCACCTTCGATTGTCCGAGGGATATTTCTGCAACACCTGTCTTTATTATGCTGAAAGCTTAACTCCGGTCACATTCTAATTTACCTACTGTTGAAATAAATTCTGACGGAAGCAACAGGTAATTAAACCAACAGGTGAGGGTTAACAGCTTAAACCCTTAAACGATATTACAGGACCAATCTGACGATATCCTATTTACCCTAATCGATCGAGGCATTCAGTCCACAGGCGACACAATAGCTAATGAATACTTAAGTGCGAATAAGAAAAACATTGCCTTCATTCCATTCGGATTATACGCATTATTTACATAATAAAGCTTATGATTTAGCTCATCAGACTGAACTCCTGACTTACTTATCAAACGCTAACTAACGGTCCTAATTACGTAAGCAATTACTTTGTCGTAAAATTAATTAAGATTGCTTGATTGGTATTTACGTCATGCCTCACTTCTATTGTTTACAAACTAGATTTTATTCGAGACCAACTACTGTTGCAGTGCTTCTGTTTTTGTAGTGATAACTTCCAAACAGGTTTCATTACTGCGGAAAAAATAACAAGCGTCGTGACGTCATTTGATCCCGACAATCGCTGTGCAAAGCTACCTGTGTGTAAAGTTACATTAGTCGGCAATGTCAAATATTGCCAGGGCCAGCCGCCGTGCGAGGTGGGCCATAGGGTATCATGTTCTGCGGTCGTGGTCAACACTTTGCTCACTAAAATCAACCATAAAAGTCGGTTATCTGTATGAACTCTGTGAACCTACCACATAATTGGCGAATGAATGTCTCGTTTAAACCCAATATGTGTTGCCAAGATTGCTAATGTGTAGTCGGGTCTCTGACCTACTAAATGATGTTCAGATTCAGATACGGGATTAAATGTAAATGAACATAACTAACATATTTCCTTCTATCTAATTCCAGAACCGAGAGCACAAACACCGAACAGAAGTGTACGTGATGACGGTGACCCAGGAGCTGGCGGAGTGGGAGGACTCGCGGCTGATGGGGCGCAAGCGGCAGTGGTTCAGCATCGATGACGCGCTGGCGCAGCTGGCGCTGCACAAGCCCATCCAGCGCCACTACATCCAGCAGCTGCGGCGCTCTAAACAGAACAAGCCCGACGACCCCGGCAGCTAAGCCGCGCCTGCCCCCCCCCCCCCTAGGTTAAGTCAGCCCGGAACTGAATCGAGCCGCGGCCGCCCCCGCGCCTCCAGAGCGTTGGGCTCATGACGACGCAGACGCCACACGTATAACATCTCCTTTTTTCTATTTTTACGTATATTTTTATACTACAATGGAATAAATGTTAATTTTATTTTGTTAGCATTAAAACGAAAAGACATACAAGCTCTATTTTTTATTTGAATTAATCTGCGTTTTTATAGTCCTGATGAAATGAGTTTTAAAAATAAACATTTTATATTGCTCTTCTGTAAAGTTTTTGTTTGGTGGACGGTGGTTACCCAAATATTTACCTTGCGAAGCGACGCAGAATGCTCTGCTTTTAGACTTCAGAAAAAACTGTTTGACGTATTTTGTAATCCTATTCAAATAGTCGGAAGCCAAAACACGTCATTGCATATTGACACAAATAATACTACACTACAAAACACACTGGTCGTACGAGGAAGGCAAATTAAAGAACACATGTTTTGAACTGACACAAACACCGTAAGGTCTTCATCATTCATACCCTGGCGATACTAGCCAGAAACACCCAGACACTGATGACATTGTTAGGGTAGGCGCACACTTCCACGCCGAGAGCAAACTCCGCGTTAGGATCGTCGCACAGGTGCAGGCCGGTGGACTTGACAGCGGATATCACGGACTTTGTGTTCACGTATGACATGTTTAGAGGGAAGCCATATATCTAGAAAAGAGAAAAGAAAATTAAAAAAATAGTCGATCCAGAGCCATTTCTAACCATTTTCTTTAGAATTTACCTTAAACGTGACCATCAAATGTTTCAGTTTTTGACTGAAGCCTGGCTTCGTTCCTGTTGGATTGAAAACCCAATATTCCCATTGAAGCAACATGTCACGTAACAGCGTACTGCAATACCTGAATTAAAAAAATATAGTTGCTCAGACATCTCAAATCTTATAGAATATGTAGAGAAACAGCAACTGGCCGTACCTACATATGACACCTGTAGAAAGAGACTGTCAAAGAGGTATGAGTGAAAGAGAAAAGAGAAAGCGGAAATTTTTACGGCCGTACTGTATTCTCCGGCATTCTCAATAATTATCATACAAACCATAGATACAATTTTAGAAATCAGATCTCAGAATAACAAAAAAACTAAACACCGCATCTCATCTCATTACAGGTAGCAGAGATCCATTCGTAGAACCCCTCGCTTACTAACCCTTGCAGCAATTGAATAAAAAAATCAAGGAAAACGAACACGCTCAATAGCGGTCGAAAAAGAAGCCATTTGTTGTCATCGAGCCGGTTAGTACCCATAGACCTCCATTTACCTGTTCCAAATAGTTTTCATATGCGACCGCCACTTCTGAACCTTAGTCTTGATCTTAGTCTCCAGAGCCACCCTGAGCCCCTCCACATTAGGGGGAGGGGTGTATAGAGCGTTGTCTGTCACCACCGGCTGCTTCATTACGAAGACGGTTTTGTCGAACACCTGTAGGTAGATATTGGACCTTATTGTTGACATATTAAGGTTGTTCTTCTGTTCCGATAAAATTTTCACTAAGACGCCGTTCTTCCAACTACAATTAAGTACTATACTTACACCTTGCCAATCTGAAGACCTTGTGAAATCGAACGCCATATTCTCGCAATCCTGAGACGCTTGCACATTTACCCATATCTGAAATAAAGTTACACGTTTCCAATATTCTTCACAACAAAAACGCCTTTATTGCATACATTTTCGCTTCATTTTACCTACATTTTCGTTATCAAACACGTAGTCAACCGTCTTCAAAGGACAGCCCACATCTCTGAGCTCGTATCTTTCCCCAGTGCTCGCATCACATACATACCATGTATACCCATCACTCTTGTTCAAGAACCCTCGACTCCTGAACAGCTGATCGTTCTCCAGGACTATCCTGCGTGTGGTGAGGTCGTACTTTATCAGGATGAAGCTGCTGTGACCTCGGGGGAGGCCCATGCCAATAGCCACCCAGCATTTGATACCTAGGTATATGAAGTAGCTGGCTAGCAGGATCGTGTGGTCAAAAGGCGAGCCGTGGAGGACTTTTAACAGTTCCTGCAGAGGAAATAAACTAATTTTAAATGAACTCAGTGCTAACTGATAAGATAAACGAGCAAAAAATATGAAGGCAATACTAACAAGACCCAACAGAGTTACAGCATGCGACTCCGTCACTTCGTAAGTAGGAATCAGCGACACGTATCGCATGCACGCGTTCATCATCCTGGCTAAACTGTCTCCTTCACGGGCGCTATAAATCGACTCCCTCTCTTCCTGGCTCACTCCATCTACATCCAGATCTCTTCGTCTTCCACTCGAAGACGAACTTCTCGAAAACCCAGAGGACTTCGAAATAGCAGAGTCACCCCTCGGATTCTTCGGAATAAAGTCCCTCTCGGGCAAAGGAATCGGCTGTAAAAAGTGCGTGACGCATTTGTTCCTACCCGCGCTATCTATAAAAGTCAACGAAATATTCCTCATCGGAAATTCATTTGTGTATTCTGTTACGAAATTGTTCAAATGTTTGATCAAATAATCGTCTTCTATTGAGCTTGGTAACGGCTGGTTGTAAGCATGTAATCCTCCCAAGTGCGAGAGGCTGCTAGTTACTTCTAATGTAATGAAAGCGGTGTCTTTCTTCATGAGTTGGGTTATTTCTGGGATTAGTGATGTTGACTCCTTGGTCTGGAGGGTTTCATATCCAAACAAGAGTGGTGGGGTCGTGATCTTGAATGTGCCCCGTAGCTGAAAGCGTGATACTTAGATCAATATCAGTTTGGTCAATATTTGTGCTAACTCAAGCGGTAGGTATTCGGTTGGATAATTTGTCTACTTGCTTATGGCTTATCCTGGCTGAGAACTTTCGGCTGAATGTGAATCACATGAGTAAACGCTGGATTTAGTGGTACAATCAGCAACGAAAATCGATAAACACTTCAGTTTTCTAAATACTAATAATTGAAAAAAAAAATCAGAACTGAAGTAAAATTTTGAGAATAATAATTCCTACCTATTATATGAAATGCTAAAAAGTACAGTATCGTATAATTTTGTGTGACCTTCGATGATGTGTAAAAGTAGCAGTGTCTTTCGACTTTCGTCGCTGACCGTAGCTTGCGCAATACTTATGGTAGTGACGAAATAGCTACGTCCAAATACTTATTCTTTGCAAATTCTAAATAATACATCTTAACAATTTGATCAATATCATTTTTCACTATAGAATCAATAGGTATACGAATAGATTACATGGTCACATTTATGTATTGACTCCACCACTTTATCATGACTATTCCGTGTAATTTGCAGTGCTAATCCGAAACGATGATATTGTTCAGACATGCTAAATGTGTTGTGATGTGAAGCCAATAGCTACACATACGTCAGTACGACACGCCCATCGCCAGCTGGCGTCACCGTGCAATGTCCGTTGCCAGGACGTTACTCTCAATTACACTGGATTGAGTATGAATCACGCTGCTTCCTCGCGACATTCATTCGCACTCACTACTATATGTCACTCTCACATAGGTATGTTGAATGGACACACCTCTTTGAAGACTTTTTGACCGTACTTCGACAAGATTTACCTACTTCTGGTATTATTTGTAGTTACCAGGATTCAAAATAACATATTTTCCTAACTATTTAATGTCGCTACTCAGAGAAGGCTTCGGTATATTTTTAGAACCACAACTTTTTTAATGGCCTTAAAGGATCAGCCTAATAACCAACAAACAAGTACTGAGTCGATAAGTGCAGTGGCTGGATTTACTGACTTTTACACTACGGTTTGCGTGTCTGATTCTCATGTTCTGATTTTGGATGTTTGCAGCACATAACGAGATTTTGTTTCTACCACCTACTAGGACAAATTCCTAGTGTGTCTGCTAGATAGGTACTTACTGTTCCCAAAGTTAGCACCGCATACAGCGGAACCTCCAAGGTTCCCAGCCACTTGTTATAGTAGCGGTAGTGAACCGTCTTGTTCGAGTGGTCCTCTTCGGAGAAACCTTCCACTATGTTCGCCTTGTACTCGTCGAAGATGTTAATGTGGATGGACGAGAGTGGCTCCAGTCTGTAAGTAAGCAAATGAATCAACAATATTTCTTTCTTTTTTGAAATTTTTGTTGCGGATTTTCCAGGGAATCTGTAGGCAGTGCTTGTTGTTCGCTTGTAGCTCTTCTGTCGTAATTTAGACCAACTTACAACGATGTTACGTTGTAACTACAGAAGTTGAACATGCAAAAAAGTATCAAAATAATATCGCGAGTTACTTTAGGAGGGCATCTACTCTTACGTTCATGTTATATAACTTAATACATTTGTATTAAGTGCAAGAGAAGAAAGGCGTTCATGTTTGTGGGTAGAGGATTTTATTGTATTTTTTTTATTAACTTTTTATTTTTACTTGTTTTTATGGATCATGCGGTCTGCAAGTTTTTTATTTTATTGTATTTAGGAAGTAAAATACTTCAATTACTGACTTGGTACTGATTTTGAGCGTATGACTCCAGGATGGGTGGCAGCCAATGGCAGTTACTGTTTGAGCTGAAGTCCCTCTGTAGCTTACCCGGACGAATGGCCTTAGTGGTCGTACTTTAAAACCTGTACAAATATTTATAGGATTACCGTGTGAATAATTATTATTATTCAATTGTAGTAGTTTCTGGGTTTTCTTACCTGCGATCTTCTCGTCATCTTCAGATGCCTCATCCAGCACGGCGGAACTCCGGTCGCGTAGATTGAATGCCCTCAACACAGTCACGTGAATCTCCTGGTCTTTGCTCAAGGACTCTTTTAATATCTGCTGTTTGGTGGTGTTGGATGCAGCCGCTAGGGCCCCTACGTTGGACTGATTGGACAATAGGGTTCTGCAATCAAGAACGCAGAAGCTCAAATAAATGTGCTCGGTTTTGTAGCACAATTATTTTCCTAATTCAACGTTTGAAGGAAATGGTACATTTGATATCGAACTGAAAACTTATTTGCGTACTTTTCATAACCGTGATTTACCGAGAAAGAAGTCATAGAAGCAAATGCTTAGTTGTTAAAAAGGTTAATTGATTTCGGTCCTCTGGTTATTCTCGAAACTTTGGAAGCACAAAATAACTCATTGAAACACAAACCTTAAACTTAAATTGAACTCCTTAACTACGTCTTTATGAGTCTTCTGCAGCAGGTACTCATTCAGATTCCTCAACATATTCTTATTTAGCTTCTGGACATACTTGGCTCCAATAAACCTTTGCAACTCGATTGGATCCATTTCCATTTCTCTATCATTCAGATAGTCCATGTCGAATTCCTTTTCATTTGTATTTTGAAGACAATTTAACTGCTCAGTCGTTATTTGGCTTGCGTGGAGAGGAACCAGTTTCTTGTCTATTTTATTGAATCCCCCAATATTTCTCAAATGAAGCAACTTTAATCTAGTGATGTCAGGATTATTCTGGTCCATAGTAAAACTATCATCATCTAGAACCTCCATTTTACTAAGTTTTTGCAATGTCTCTATCATGTTTTCGTCAGTTACATCTTTTTCATAAATCTTACTAACGACATCTAACAACACATTTAAATTCGGTTTGTCAATGCCATGTAACAGTCTTTTTATTTGCCTACCAGTTTCCATGGAAGACTTGATAGCTTCAGATTGATTTTGTTCTAGTTTATCATTCCAGCCCACTTTTATGAAAATTTCGTATCTCGTATATAATTTTTCTTTGAACAGATTGCTACTTTTAAGTCTTACTTTATTTGCATGAGCTATTTCTTTGATACTCACACCACTGCCTACGTATTTAGAGTTAGGTTCAAGTATTTCTTCATAAATAAGATCTTCAGCAACAAAATCAGCACTGGCGTTTGTTTTTCTTACTTCGAATAAGTTTATTTTGAAATCTGAAACCTTTGTCTCGTTTTCTAGTAAAGCTATTCTTATACCTATATTTTTTGGTAGAATCTGTACGGAGAAGCTCTCAGTAAATTCTGCACTGAACATGTCATTACTAGAATATTTTTCAGACTCGCATACGAAAACATCATCCACATATATAAAAAAATTATAATTATTTTGCAGGAAGCGTTGACCCGCTTGCCTTAAGTCTGATAGAATGCTTTCGTCTTTTTTCAAAGTTATTTCTATTTGATCTTTAATAATGGCACCATTCACAAACGCTTCCACTTTACTTTTGATTTTCTGTTCGTCTAGATGCAATTTAGGCTTAGTCGGTTTATTATCGGAATTTACTTTTTGTTCATTCTTCGCTTCTTTATATTCTATGTAATTAGTAACGAATTCAAATTCAATTTGGTCAAGCATATCTGTGTATTCCTTGTTAAATGTATCATTCCATTCTTTCTCATATTCAGTTTGATTTAAAACTCTTTTCGTTATTTCCAATTTATACGGTGTTTCAATACATTCACGCTTCTCTCTAATCATTTCTATATCTGACCATAGTGATATAATTTTATGTATAATCTCTTTTTTGGATTTTAGTATTTCTTTATATTTTTCTTTGAGCTTAATTATTTTTTCTGTGTATTTTCTTACAGTTTTATCAAATCGTACATCATCTTTTTTACTAGGACTGGCTTTGATGAGATCTTTCTTAAGATTATCCTTTGTTTCTCTTATGACTGTAATGTCTTTTATAAGATCTTTTAACAGTCTCTGAATATGATTATATCCATCATAACTTTCTACTACTTTCACACAAAGTAGTTTTTCTAATGTGAAAGAATGATGATGTTTAGAAGTAATGTTTTTTATTGAGATGTCTAAAAACTTGTTGGGAACATCGTTATCCTTATTATTGTTAGCAACTATATCATTAAACATGCAGGGGTCAACATATTCGACTGCAATAAAACAGTCCTCAGTCACAGCATTTTCTAGAATTCTCGGAAATATGGGACTCAAATTAACAGCTCCTGATTTTTGAGCCCATCTGAAAGTTTAATAATTATGAAATTATACTGCATTCTTTTTTATAAATTATTTTAAATGAAATACTTATGTATCTGTTCTGAGTGTTTTAGATTGTGTAAATTAGGTTGTAGTTTTTATGTAAGTTTAGGAATGTTATTCGCCGTTTTATGAATAAGTTTTAGTTTTTGATTTAACTCTACAACATAGGTAGAACCATAGCAGAAATTCTAAACTTACCCGTTCTCTAAATCAGAAGAAAATGTCTTAGATTTGTGAAATGTAGGGATTTTAGAATTCGTTTTTAGGTAACTATTCTGTCGCTCTTTTGTAACATCCACCATAGTCACAACATTTTCGGTTACAGGCGCTACGGAGGCGGCTATCTCAGAACTTATTATGTCCATTAAATTCGATGGTTTATCTTTTTTCTTGCCCTTTTTCTTTTTTAAATGCTTCTTAGGTTCAGTTTTTATCTCATGTTTTGTAAAGAAATCATATTCATTCAAGTGTTTCGGTGACTGTTTTGAAGAAAACGAAGTTTCGATATCATCGAGTGTAGTGTCTTGCTTGATCTCGTGATACTCTTGAATATCATTTTCAAGTGAATCCTCCACCGTCCAAGTATTCAATTCTATATTTTCATTCATTAATACGCTTATTTTCGTAACACTACGGAACTTCCGATGCTTATTGTTACCGCCATTCGTTGCTATGGCAATACAATATTTTAAAATGGCATCTTTGTCTATGCCATAAAGGTAATGTGACCCTCTTTTTCGTAAATACAAAGTCTCTAGCGCGGATACAGGGGTGGTGTCATGGGGGTCATGGTATGGCCCATTTGTACACATCGGCCCGAGAACACTGCCGGAGAGAGAGATAAAGTGTGAATTTGGTCAAAATTAAAATCCAAGATGAGGGCTGCGAACTTTTTTAAATTTTTCGTTGTGGTCTACGAATAATAAATTCGCAGGTCATGGGTATCATTTTCGTAGTTTTCGAGGGTGCTAAAGCCGATAGTGACATTATAATGTAAATCCAAGATGCGGCTGCGAAATTTGTTTTTGTTTTAAATCCTACGTGAGAAGGAACTTCGTTCCTGACGGGAGTGCCCCGAACGCAAACATTTTTTTCTAATCTCATTTTGATTGATTTTAATCTTTCTCTCAATTGATTTTATAATCAAATACTTAATCTATCTATACATATAATAAATCTGTAGACGAGGCGTTTCTGTACAATGAAAAAAAAAAAAAAAAAATTGGTTGGTTGTCCAAGAATAACCAACAGATTCCATTTCTACCATTTTTGGAATTTTTGTCTGTTTGTCTGTTTGTATGTTGTGTTGTTTGATTGTTCCACTATCACGTAAAAAGTACGAAATCAATATGGTTAACTTTTATACTCAAATATTGTGTGTAACTCGATGTTTCAATTAGTTTTTGTTTCATCGCAATCGCTTCAAAATATCAAAAGATATATGAATTTAAAGTGTTCAAGAAGGAATTTTCATTACGTAATGTACATCCACGTAACCACATCTATTGACGCGAAATGATACTTACTTCTTAATTACTAGGTTTGTGAGATCGTGTGTTGTTATATGACCGTCATTTTCTTTGCGCGGAAACTTAACGCGATACATTGTGTATTTGTGTATAGAATATAACTCTAAAGTTAGATTAATTAAAATTTTCCAGATGCGTTGTTTATTTATTAGTTTAGTATTAGTGCGATAGGTGGCGCTACCTATCTTTCAAATCTTGATAATCATGAAAGAATAGTGACAAATGTTAATTTCTTAAAAAATATAGGTATTTATTCTTTAATTTTTCACTTTTCTACATAGTTTATTTAGCTTACAGAGTGTTCGAACGTTTTCCCATATATTTTGACAGTATCATTTCGTGCTCGATAGATGGCGTTGTTCGTTTAATGTCATTTTCTGAATCGCGGTGTTAAGACTCTCCGTCTTAGAATGACTTTCGCCCAGATATTCCAAATAATTTTTAGTATAGGTATCTTTGTTTTTGACTTCGTTAGTTAGTGTTGATAATATAATAATATAATATAATAAATAAATAAATAATAAATTGTTGGTTGGGTTGGGTTGTCATTCGTTGAAAGTATTGATCTTAGAGATGGGTTGTAACAGGTGAAACACGATATCTGTGATCACTGTGACTGTGACAAAAAATAACAGATCCAAATATCTGTTATTAAATCACAGCCTGTGATTTTTGATAAATACGTATCTCAATCGAATATCATCTTTATTTCTTTTGATTTAAAGTCGAAAATCGTATCTATCTGTTATAAAATCACAGCCTGTGATTTTTGTACAGACGATAAATACGTATTGACTCAATTGAATATCTTCTTTATTTCTTTTCGTTAAAGTCGAAAATCGTATCCGAAGTTTTAACAGTAACAGTCTTGAGGATCTGTGATTTTAAGTAACAGATATTTTTTATCGTTAGGAGCAATTGCTATCTGCTATTTTATAATATCTGTGATTTCTATCTGTGATGATAAATACGCCTCACTCCTAATTGATCTGATTGGTTTTGATTTGGTATTTTGGTTGGTTTCGTTCATTCAAATTAAGAAGTCAAGAAACGAGTCGTTACAGATCGATTCAAACTTAATGGCGGCTCGGAAGTTAGTTTTTAGCTGCGCAGTACCCCACCCCTCACCCCCGCTGTCACATGAAATTGTTACTGCGCAGCGACTCGCCTCATGTTCCGAGCCGCCATTAAGTTTGAATCGAACTGTACTATACTTCGTAATTTGTTCGTATGATTCGTGACCGCCGCTCATTCGATTCGATCGTTGTTGGCGTGTGTAAGGCCTCGGCCTTGAATCTTGCGGGCAGCGGGGCGGATGGCGGCTCGGAAGTTAACTTTTAGCTGCGCAGTACCCCACCCCTCACCCCCGCTGTCACATGAAATTGTTACTGCGCAGCGACTCGCCTCATGTTCCGAGCCGCCATTAAGTTTGAATCGAACTGTATTATACTTCGTAATTTGTTCGTATGATTCGTGACCATCGCTCATTCGATTCGATCGTTGTTGGCATGTGTAAGGCCTCGGCCTCGAATCTTGGGGGCAGCGGGGCGGCGGCGGCGGCGGCGCGGGAGCGGGGCGGGCATCAAAGACCCGTTCTCGAAACTAGCGGGCAGATCGCGCGTTACTATAGCCGCGTAGTGTTGTGTTCACGATTTTGTCGTCGAGATATTTGTTTTTATTCGCGAAAGAAATGGCTGAACAATGGCGGCAACATCTTTTTGATTCAAATTTATTCCTAACGCTCAATTTATTGTGGGCAACAACACTGCAATGCAGACGCGCGGGCGGTCACCGCTTGAATGGAGTGCACCGCTCGCTGCCCGCCGCCTCGCCGCTGCCGCGCCGCTGTTTTCGAGAACCGGTCCATTTGATTTTACGCATAAGATCCTGCTGCGCCCGCGCCGCCGCCGCCGCCGCCGCCGCCGCCGCCCCGCTGCCCGCAAGGTTCGAGGCAGAGGCCTTATGGTTGATTCGATTTGTTCGACTATCGGACAGCAATAAATACACAAATATTGGCACATGTTTCTGGGGAAAGTCAACAATATACATCGATAAATACGGTTCCCGAAGAAGAAGATGCCACACACTATCCAGTAGAGTTCTTAGAATCCCTTAACACACCCGGTCTTTCAGCACACAAAATTTGTTTAAAAGTCGGAGTGCCAATAATTCTTCTCAGAAATTTAAGTCCTCCCAAACTTTGCTCGGCTCATAGTCACCAATCACCAACAAAACGTCATCGAAGCCGAAATCTTAACAGGTTGCGGCGCCGGTGATGTTGTTTTTATTCCAAGAATTCCTCTCATTCCCAATAATTTCCCGTTTAGTTTTAAGCGTGTGCAATTCCCCGTCAGCCTGTGTTACGCCATGACCATTAACAAAGCTCAGGGCCAGACATTATCCGTTGCGGGGGTGGATCTTAGTATTGGTTGCTTTTCCCACGGCCAACTTTATGTAGCTCTTTCGCGTGTGAGCAACCCTAGCAACTTTTTTGTGTACGCTCCAGGTGGTTCCACCGCTAATATTTTATAAAGAGAAGCATTTTCTTAAATAAAAACACAAGTTTTTTGGCAGTTTCTTACTAGGAAAAATCACCAGCCCTGGTCGAAAGATTCCCCCTTTTTAAATGAAGGTACAACTTTTCTAAGCGACATATTATTGTTTTCCGACATCCATGCGAACGAAGTCGCGGGCACAGCTAGTACTTAAATAAGATGTTGCCACGTATGTGTTTGCCTCACATGTGCGAACGACACGCATAATAAGACTATAAGTGCTGGTATTATAATTATACAGTTCAATTCAAACTTAATGGCTGCTCGGAACATGAGGCGAGTCGCTGCGCAGTAACAATTTCGTGTGTCAGCGGGTGTGAGGGGTGCGCTACTGCGTAGCGAAAAGCTAACTTCCGAGCCGCCATTGAGTTTGAATCGAATTGTACTATGATGATGGACCGTGGAGTTTCTTGCTGGCTAATAATAGAGGCGACGACCAAATGGAGCCGTGTTTCATAAGTGCCCATGTAGGTTTATCTGAAACTAGTAACAAGACGTAAAAATTAAATAGGTACCTACCCCAGAATAGTGTCAAGACAAACCGACACGGGCTCCAGTCATGTCGGCTCCCAAATCTAAAGAAGTAATTTTTAATGATATCCCAAACACGGTCAAAATATAAATAGGTACTAAGCAGTTAAGAGTTGGAGGCTGAGGATGAAAATTTTCGAGCTTGATTCACTGGCTACCATCTACATTTTCAAACGTTCTGAGTTTGTCGAGTTTTGAGCTAGCTTCGCTCGCTCTTAATGCTATGTTCTTCTAACTCCCTAACTTATCTGCTTAAGTCGACAAAGCAAACGAGCGACAAATTCCGTAAGGATGTTCAATAAAAACTTAACCGGGAATTCCGAAACAAGGTACAAAAAATAATCCTGCTGGTTACGAAGTCCATGGTGTAAGTAGATTATCTTACAAAATTTTACTAAAAATACCTCCATAAACTGAGAAGACTCATTTTATTCAGCCGCCCGCCCCGACTATGTGACGCCCCCTTACTCGAAGGCTGGCGCCCTTGCAAACTTTAGGAGGTAAAGGAGAACTGCAAACAACACAATTTATTATGCCAACAGATGAGCTGTAGCACTCCTACTCCTTACATGTAATCTTAAAAGCCGATAAGTTAAGTCGAATTAACTGTAACAACCATAGACGGACAGAAATCAAAATGTCACTCTTGTCTTGTGAAACTGTGAAACTGACTGACAGTGTCACAACAAAGGGAAAAGTTTCGTGTTTTAATTTTTCAAACGAAAGTTTATTATGTTCAAAAGATGGCACGATTCCATTTAAAAGACAGCGACGAGTACTACTTGGCTCTGTCTGATCAGCCAAAACGATTCGACGCTGATAGCCCAGTTACAAACGTATTTTTCGACGACAGTAATGGACAGGTAAAAATGCTCATCATTTTTTTTGTGTCCTTCATTTTTTTCTCGTTACTATACTACTTCATGTTTTGTTATTCTAAGTATAACTTAACCTAAAGACTTACGCTATCTAAAGGAAATGTTCCTCTAACTTAATCAAAGCTATTTCTATGCGCATGTTTTGTGTGTGATAAACACATCGTTATTTCTCTCTTTTAGGTGTTCACAGTTAGATCTGGGGGCGTCACAGGAGTCACGGTCAATGGCATGGATAATTCAAAATCCACTTCATTCCGAATGGAGGACCGTGGGCCAATTATATCAATAAAATTTTCACCAGACCACAAAATTCTGGCTATACAAAGAAATCAGGATAATCAGAATGCTACTGTAGAGTTTGTAAACTTCAAAGACTTGGCCCCTACCAATGTGGAATACTCACACACATGCAAATGGAAGAATGCCAAGATCTTAGGCTTTGTTTGGCCTAAAGTGAATGAGATTACATTTATAACAGACCATGGCATAGAGTTACTTCAAGTTTTACCTGAGAAGAAACAGTTGAAGAGCTTGAAAAACACCTCATTCAGGTATAACTACTATTACTTATTATAAAAAATAATGCTGGAATCTAAATGCAAGAATATACCTATAATATGGTATCTTTACCTTAGTTAGAGGCCAAAACTAAAATAACTATTTTATCTTTAAACCTCTAGCTTGTTAGTGGGCAATTGCAGTTTTATTTTTCTTGAGTGTGATCAATTACCTAAAATGTAATCTAGTGACCACGTCAAATACCTTCAGTGTTTAGTCCTAAAATATAAACAGACTGACTGACTGACTTTTACTAAACTGAACAATAATTAGTTTTTCTACCTCCCAGCTGTGCATGGTTTTCATGGTGCTCCCAGAGCAACATAGTGCTGCTAGCTGGCAACAATGGAGTGCTGCTGCAGCCGTTCTCACTCAACAACTCCACCATCACCAAACTACAGAAGTTAGAATGTAAGAAATCAAGACTCGCTTGTTTTTATCACTATAACAACCTTTAGATGATATTTAAGTTTTCTAAGAAACCAATGTGTTGCTAGCTACAGAAGGTATTACATAGAAATACATCCTATCCTACTAATATTATAATCCTACTAATTATAAACACGAAAGTTTGTAAGTATGGATGGATGGATACTCTTTCACGTAAAAAGTACTGTATGGATTTGGATGAAATTTGGCAAACAGATAGTTTATAACCTGGATAGAAGATAAAAGGAGATAGAAGTTAAATTAATTAATTAAATGATAAAACAACTCGTGTTATTCATGTTTCAGTGGATGCAACAAGGCCCGTTGTAGAACGCGACGTGTTTATACTGCGCCTGTGTGACGCGACGTGGTGTGCAGTCTTCAGACACGCACAATCCGCCACAGTCACAGCTCCTGGACCCACTGAGGTAAGCAAGCTATAGATAGAATATTGCACCACACATTCTGACTACTGATCTTATACTTCTTCACTGTTTAACCATGAGGTGTAAAAGTGTTGGTATAAACGTACTTGCAGAAATAAATATCATTTAACATGTCGTAACGGGTCGACAGAAGCCCGAAAGTCTGACAACCAGTCTTACCAAGGGGTATCGTATTCCCCAGTTACTGGGTTATGGAGGTCAGATAAGTATTCAGCCGCATCCGGTAGGACTGGAAGCCGACCCCAACATAGTTGGGAAAAGGCTAGGCAAATTGATGCAAGTTCAATATTAATGACTTACGAGTTGTAGGTCGCTAGGTCGTGACTTCGAACCCCGTCAGGCACTCTACTTTGTGTTTAATTTTCACCACTGTTCTCAAAACGGTGAAGGAAAACATGGTGACGAAACCGGAATCTCCGAGAACCAATAATTCGAAGACAAGTGACAACCACCAACCCGCACTGGGCCCGCGTGGTGGATTACGGCCCACTCCCTCCCACAGAGAGGAGGCCTGTGTCCCAGCAGAGGGAACATTATAGGCTGATTATGTGTATTATGCAAAAATAACACACATGATCAAATAACAAAAACATTCGTACAATTCCTCCAGGTCTGGCTGATGCCGATCACGGGTCCGTCCGGCTTCCACTACACGCACGTGCTGAAGACCGGCCTGGTCGGACGGTTCGCTGTCAACGTGGTCGATGATCTGGTCGTGGTGCATCATCAGGTAAGCTTAGTGTAAGGCGGGAAGAGATTGGACTAACATACTAATATAGATTTTTGAAAATACTACTACTATAGTACTATTATCAGGCACTCCGTAATCAAGCACTGTTTACGATTTTCGTGTCAAAAGCGCATTGAGCCGACGAAACTATTAAAGTAGCGGGAAACATCTGGATGAATGACGCACAGAACCGGGATGTATGGTAAAAGAAAGGAGGCCTATACCCAGTACTGAGTAATTCCGGGCTGAAATGATGATGATGTATAAAGAGTGACAACACAAGTGTTGGAAAGTCATAAATCCATTTGCCAAGACAGTGTTTTGTTTAAGAGTCATTTTTATTATCTCTTACAATATTATTTAGAGTCACCTTCTTCATTACAGGCCACTCGAACGTCTCAGCTGTTCGATATAATGGAGGAGTCTCGGGCCGAGAGCGGCGCCGTGATCCACATCCCGTGCGCGCCGGGCGTCGGCATGCAGCCCGCGGCCGTCGGCGACCTGCACTGTCCCATGTGTATCCTTTAATACAATTTACCATCAATCGATAACCTACTAGAAACTCTTCATACACATTAGGAAAAAAAAAAACTAATACTCAAACAAAAAGCATTTATTTCAATTAAAACATTTACAGGCACTTATAAATTGTCAAAGAACACTTTGGAATTAACATTAGATATAGTTATGAAGACATAAGTTAAGTTTTTAAACCTTGCTCTCTCCTACTATTTAGGTGTGCCCGGCAGGGTTCATAATGATCTCATTAAATTTTAAGTTACCTCCTAATTGCACATTATGGAATGCAATAAACGATTGATTATTGAGTAACGAAATCTACTTTACACTGGTGCAATATACTGATGTGTAAAACATTGAGATTTCTGTGCTATAAGATCTATGTTAAATATTGATCTATTATACACAAACATTCCAGAATAAATTCCTTGAATGATGATGAAAACCGCTTAAAAATATCACCAGTCTACGTCAGTTGTTTCAATTCAATGGATTAATCTTATTTGTACCTTTGAACGAAAACGCGAAATGTTCACAATAAATAGTGCACATAACAGTTGAGACCAATAATTAGTAATTCCTTCACTGAAGCATAGATTCTGACACGTGGGTGGTGTTTCAACCGGACTACATAATAGACGCACGGCTCGGCTGCCTGTGGCGCGTCAACCTCATACCCTCCGGGCTGGCGCACTCGGTAATGTACACTTTCATTTCACAGCTAAAATTGTTAACAAACTCGGCCCCTACCGCATGGTTCGGGTGATATGCGGGTTTAATACACCTCTGTCTAACTCTTCAAGGCATACAGGCGTGATGTAAGAAGTGCTAACGAAAAGGATGCGGCAGGCGGATTACTAAATTATTTGTGGTACAGCTTGGGAGAGACCGGTGTGGCATCAATGCACAGCTATAAGCCGAATTGATTGATTGATTCAACCGCAACACACTATCTATACAAACATATCAACCACTACAACAACTATTTATACATAATCTATCTTTTGTCTTTATTTTTTTAACTAGGTGCGCCCCGCGGTTTCACCCGCGTATGTCTCGATCCCGTGGGAATATGGGGATAAAAAGTATCCTATATCCTATTCCAGGTCATGGTCTACCCATCTAAATTAAAATCGGGCGCTTATAAACCAAAATCGAGTGTTCATTAATTGGACATCCTGCCCAGTGAGGGACTTCACTCTTGTGACCAGGTGCTTCAAATGTCAACAGTATGGACATGCTGCAAAGACTTGTCGGGAGGCTAGCCATACGTGTGGACATTGTGGAGAACAAGGTCATCAGGCGAATGAGTGCACTAAACATGCTGAACCGGCACATTGTGCAACATGCTTACGATTTAAAAAACCGAGCAACCACAAAACAGGCGATCAAGAATGCCCTGCAAAGAAATTAGCTGAGACAAGATACATACATTCTATAGATTATAATGAGGTCGCGTAAGAGCGCCAAGTCTTTTTAAATTAATGTTATTTAAGTACTTACTGTAATAGTGCCCTTTACGCATAAAAATCGTTGTAGTTTTTATATTTCGCATTCATAAATAAACGTGCAATCATCACTTTTTGTTGACACGGTAAAATTTTCTGTACCTAAGTATAATAAAGTTAAGGCGACCTTTTTAAAATTAATGTTAAATTGCAATAATCATAATAGAACATCTTTACAAAAATGTCTTATGTTGATGCAAAAAAGTAGCGTAATAGTTTTTTTTCTTAATTTTAATGAAAACATAAATTATAATTATAATACATAAATCATTTTAATATTTTGTTGTAATCATAGATCACACTTATGTATAAGCAGTTGAGTGAGATACCTGAGATACAGGTTTATTCCTAGTTCAGGTAGAATCCAATTATTGTATACCTTAACCTATAGTTTAAGGCCCTATTTGTAAAATATTTATGTAAATCAATTATTTCAATAAACAATTTCAATTTCAAATCCGTTCAGCCGTTGTAGCGTGAAAGCGTAACAGACAAACTCACTTTCGCATTTATATTATTAGTTAGGTTTGTGTCATTATGTCATATCTCCTTTCTTTCTCTACATAAATAAAAATATTTAAACACATAACAGAACGTGACGCCTTGTTTCCCCGAAGGGTTAGGTTGTGGGTGTACTATAGGTACACCTCTGCCCAACCCTACAATATTCAACTCATCGTATATTACCCTCAGGTTCCAAAAGACGAGATAGCAAAGATAGTAGCAGTACTACTCCGTCGAACTAACGGCAGGGACACAATATACAGGATTGTAAACCAGCTCGTGAGTGAGGCAGGCAGCTATCTCGTGCAGCTGTCCCAGGTGTTCGACGAGATCAACGGTGTGTACAGGTGAGTTGAATAAACAGGCACCTTCCAGGGACATATTTAATAAAAAACCGACAGGCGACAATCAATGTTTCATACAGTCTCATTTAAGTCCAGACATAATTTTGGTCAGATCATGTGAGGACCATGTAGATTAGTGTCTGAAATGGTATTTTGAAGAATGAACCATACAGATTTGTGCATACTATTAACAAGAGCTGTTCACCGTGGCGCCCCAGGAAGTGGGCCGACCTGGAGGTGGCGCGCAACACGGCGGGGCCGGCGCCCGACTGCGCGCGGCCGCAGCAGCTGCGCGTGCTCGTGTCGCAGCCCGACATGTGCAGCCACGTGCTGCAGCATCATGCGGACGACCAGTACTTGGTGCAGGTGACTTGTCAGCCATACAACTCTTACATTTATATATTTATACCATTCTCCCTCTAAAAACCTTATTTTATTCTCTGAAAACAGTGAATAAAAAGCACTTTTAATCACTGTTTTAGTGTTTGAATTTAGAACACCAATATATTCGAACTCCATCTCAATGCTATACAAACTCCTATTTGATTTGATTTTCGAGCAGGAGTTTAGCATTAAAATAAAAACTGTTTTGTTTTCTTTGCTATCATTAGTAAATTGGCGCTATTTTAAATATTGTAAGTTGTACGAACAAAAATGTTTTCAAGTGATGAAGAAGATGTGTTAACACTTGAGTTTATGAAAAAGAGGGCGGCCGATATAGTAGAAAACTTGCTACCTAACAAATCACAGCTGGTTTACATAAAAGCCTATGATGAGTTTTGCAAATAGAAAAATGAAAATCAAGCTTCTGGCACATTTTCAGTCTGTTTTCCTAACTTATTTTAATGAGTTGTCGAAGAAAAAGAAGTCTTCGACATTATGGAGTATGTATTCTATGCTACGGTGTAGGTACTATAAAACCAAGGCATAACATTGACATAGCAACATACTCGAAGTTCTTTTTCTCGAAGTCATGGTATAAAGTATAGTATGCAACTCTTTAATAAAACGGATTTACATCGCGGGCCATGAATCACTCGCATCGTTCAGGATTCTCAATCGAAATGAGGAATCACTCGCATTCACTAATTGCATAACATACTATTATACCATTCTCCTTCTAAAAACCTTATTTTATTCACTGAAAACAGTGAATAAAAACCACGTCGTTTTGCTGTTTGAATTTAGAACACACCAATACATTCGACCTCCATCTCAATGCTTTAAAACCTCCTTGCGAACTCGAACAAATTCCTCGTGCAAAGAATACTAGACATACAAACTCCTGTTGCAAATAACTCCTCGAGATTTGATTGGTCGACATTGTCGACAAGGAGTTTAGCATTAGAATAAATTTTTTCTGTTTTCTTTGCTGTCATTAGTAAATTGGCCCCATTTTGAATACTGTAAGTTGTACTAACACAAAGTTTAGTGTTACTTATTAATAAATCGATTGAGAATGCATTCAAGTGATGAAGAAGATGTCTTAACACCCGAGTTTATGAAAGAGAGGGCGGCTGACATAGTAGAAAAAATTTTGCTACCAAACAAATCATGGCTGGTTTACATCAAAGTCTACGATAAGTTTTGCAAACGGAAAAATGAAAATTAAGCTTCCGGCACATTTGAGTTTGTTTTCCTAACTTATTTTAATGAGTTGTCGAAGAAAAAGAAGTCATCGACATTAAGGAGTATATTGTATTTTATGCTACGGTGTACTATAACTACCGTTTTATACAAGGCATAATATTGACATTAAAACATACCTACTCGAAGTTGCAAGCCTACCTTAAAAGTCTATCAGAAGGCTACAAACCGAAATTTTTCTTCATTAAATGTCTATTTTCGCTTAAATCTTTCTTTTTCTCGTAGTCATGGTATAAAGTATAGTATGCAACTCTTGAATAAAACGGATTTATATCGAGGGCTATGAATCACTCGCGTCGCTCAGGATTCTAACACTTGAATTACTCGCTACGCTCGTGGTTCAATCATCATGAACCACTCCCTGCGGTCGTGATTCAATCGTTAGAACTTCACTTGCTCGTAATTCATTTATGACCTTCGCTTTAAATCCGTCCTTTATTCAGTCATAGATTGCATAATTTGTTTATTAGGTCGATCAATATTCTTTCTGACAACATGCTGCAATTTCATTACAAATAACACCATTTACCCTTAGGTCGTAACAGCGTACATCGCCTCTCTCTGCCGTCACGACATGGTAGTCCAGCAAGCTGCAGCAGAAGTGACGGTCCGTGCGCTCGTGACGCGCGGCGCATGCGGGCGCCTGCGGGCGGCCCTGCGGCGCGGCGCGCTGGGCGACGCGCGGCCGCTGGCCTGCGCGCTGCTGTCGCTGGGCCACCTGGACCCGGCCGCGGCGCAGCTGGCGCTCGACATGCTGTGGAGGCTGCGAGGATATGAGGTACGTGACGCGCGCCGCATGCGGGCGGCCCTGCGGCGCGGCGCGCTGTGCGACGCTCGGATATTTCTATCTTAGTTATCCTCATAATCACAACCAAGCAGTTTTCATCGCTTTTTAGTTATCCGAATTCAACCATTTTTTTTTTTACTATCCAAGATCTCGTAATTCCTAATCTCGCGAGTTCTCGAATCTTAACACATTGTACTTCTTGAGAAGTCATTTTCAACATAATAATATTAATGGATTTATAGTGTGCATGGTGTGTGGCGTTACGTACGTATAGTGTAGATATATGACGTACACATTAAAGAGGATCGTATTCGCACCGTGCGGCAGGAGGTAGTGGAAGTGCTGCTGAGCTGGGGCGAGCCGGTGGGCGCGCTGGGCGCGGCGCGGCAGGCGGGCGGCGCGTGGCGCGCGCTGGCGCCGCGCAAGCTGCTGGCGGCGGCGCGCGCGCGGGCCGAGCGCGGCCAGCCCGCCGCCTTCGCCGCCGTGTACCACGCGCTGCAGGCGCGCAACGAGAGGACCAGGGGGGCGCCGCACTTCTTGAAAGGTTCGACTAAAAATGTACAATTTTAGTTCAATCTCATTTTGATGCTTCCGACTGCGCCAGACTAGTAAAAAAATTAGTGTTTTGAACTGTTTAGTTGCGGTCGCGTTCTTTAATTGTTTTGATGTACTTATGTGTATAAAGTAAAATCCACCATTTTGATTTTATAAAAAGCCACCACCATCGCGCGCACCTAATGTATTAAAATACATCCAGCCGTTAGGATGCTTCGGGATCGAACATATAAACAAATCCACATACAAAAATACATGCATAGATACGCATGAAAAATATTGTTATTCTTCTTAGCCTTCTTCTTAGCATATTGATGGCAAAAAATTCAAATATGTTTGGCCCAAAATTCAGCTACGCGAACTCCGCTAACTGATGCAGGTCATCAAGTGCTCAGGTGACGGGCACATGCGGCGCAACTATGGTGGAACTATTATGTTCCTGATTCGATCGAGATACTGGAGTAGTTCCTATCGTGCGAAATTTTTTTTACAAGAAAAGGCTAACGAATAAAAAGTTGCAGCTTTTAAATAAAAATTCTACTTTTCATGATGAAATGAGAATGTATTAAATAATACGCAACGAAATATCACGCGTATCATGATTTCCTATTTTTCTTGTTAAAAGATATGAAAATATGCACGATGGCAATGGTAACGTCGGCTCGTATATCTTCTAACAACCTTTCTAAATGTCGCCCAAACTCGTTCATATCTTTGGCAATAATATTTTCACTATCAAATCACACTTGACCTTAAAATACTAATAAATCTGCATCAGTCTAAACCAGTTCAGGACAGTTTTTAAAAAACACATCATTATCATGGTGTGTCGGTTATTTTTTAGCTGATAACTTATCGACACCATTTAATGTGAGAATCTCTTGCTGATGTCATGGGGTTGTGCCTCAGATAAACTCTGTTTTATGTCGGTGATAAGCTGTTGGATAAGATGATAAGAATAACAATAGCGTATGGTACCTACAGAGAATAACGGTTTTTAATAATATATGCGGAAAGCACTGAACTACATGAATTCTTATTACTTATACATGACTAATTGTGTGCAACACTTATATTACTTGCGAGGAATTATAATAAAGCGTGTCTCCTTTACAATCATTCAACGTTTCATTCTTCACTCACAAATTCAAAACAATTTGTACAGCCATTGAGTCCATGTTAACCAAAGCTCTATTGTTTCAGGAGAACAATGCGACAGTTACGTGGAGTACTACAAACAGATCACTGCTGAACCACAGTAAAAGACAAATACTAAAAGACACAAGACTATCTAAACAGCCTGGCCAAATTATTTTACCTTTTTTTAACTTCACATTCAGCCTTTAACTCCTCTTTTAGATTCATAAAGTGTCATCTGCGTTTTATGAACAACAATACAAAAATTATGCATTTTAAACATGACCTAGTGAAGGCCCCAGGAATCCGCTGGATGCGGGAAGCAGAACCGTTAGAAATGGCGGTGCTTGGGGGGAGGCCTGAGTTCAGCAATGGAAATCTTTCTACTGAAAATATGAAACTTGATTATCAAGAGTTTAAAATATCATGTAAGAAGAAACTCTCAAATATTAGACCGTGTTCTGAGAGAAGATTTGTTCTCATGACACGGTCTCTTGGCTATTCGCAAAATTGCTGGAACCCTCTATTATCGACCAAAGTTACTAAAGCATCTTGAACTTGTCCAATATCATTTAAAATGCTATGTATGCTCTAGCTAAAGTCTAAAAAACACAAATGAAACAAGTCTCTCGCGTGTGCAAAGACTAGTTTAAATTTTTACACAACTGCCGAAAAGTAGTGTAATGTTTTCAGGGTTCATGTTTACCGTTATTTATTATGCAATGTTTTAATTTATAATCATTAGTTGAATTGTGCCTCGCATTTGTCCAATGTGATTTGTAAGATGTTTAGTTGAAATTATAATTTATGTTTGTTTAATGCTGTGTACAGTTACGGACTTTAATTGATGAGCCACCTTCAAACTTTTCAATTTTGCAGTTTCATACATTCACGAGATTACACGATTAAACACGAACTCAAATCGCACGCTCAAACAAGATGACAAATAAATTACTTTTAATCGGAAATAGTCTTATCCATAGAGGTTGACTAATAAGTTCTCAATGATAAAAATAAATACAATGTTGCAATAAGTTTATCCAATCTATTTGATACCTCCTTTGAATCATAGCTCAACTCGTAATTCTGAAAACAAAACTGAAAACACTGACAGTTGAAATATAGATGTCAGAGACGTTACTTTCGAATTTGTCGAAATGACTATTATTATTTCTCCGTACGCTAACGTTACAGTTACTAGACCTAGAGATTGGTTGACTTTGGAAGTCACTATGCTGTCAAGTTTGTAGTTCTGGCTCTCAGGTTAGCCAACCGGTGAAGATATGAAATATAATTGTCTTCTTCTAATACGAAGACATGTGACTGCGTGTCGGGATCGGGAACCGAATAAACCCGATTTGCATTACACGGCTAAAATACGAACAGTGCCAGGTGGCTCATCAATTAAAGTCCGTGACTGTACATCTCCTATTGAGTGCTAGAGTTAATATTTTATAAAATTATGACAAAGATGTACCTACAAGAAGTACACTTATCTTTCATTGTTTATCATTAAATTTTCTAGATGTAATAATTATGACAAAATATTTATAATTATTATAACAATGTTTCTCTAATTAGTCGAAATTATTATGTAAATTGTAGATAAATGTTTGAAAACTTTTGGTTAATTACATAATTAAGTAATGCAATGTATATTTTGTTATGAATATACTTAGACAAATTTTAATGTTATTTTCATTTATTGGTTTTGTTAGTGATCCTTGTCAAAACGGAACACTTAGGCCCCGTACACACAGAGCGATGATAAGCAGGAGCACGATATTTTGCTGTATAATATTCGGATCACACCACAAAATGTCCGTTTGATACTGCATTTGTTTTTAACCTTACGAAGAAGAACTCAAACTCAAAACTCAAACTCAAAGCATTTATTTCAATTAAACCATTTACAGGCACTTTTGAATTGTCAAAGAATCGGTCAGTTAGTCAAAAAGTTGAAGCTAGTTGCCCATTCCAAATCGTAGATCTCTATGGAGAAGAACGGGCAAGAAACTCCAAGGACACTCTTTTAAAAATGGATATAGATATTACAAAATCCTGGGTACAGTATTCTTGGTGCTTCTATATGTGAGAACAATGTCAAATGAAAAATAATCAAAAACAATTCAAAATATAAGATTAAAAATAAGCCCTGGCAGATGAGAGATGACCAGTCTCAACTGACAGCGCCCGTTCACGAACATGACACGTGGATCAGCACCATCCAGCTCAACCATTTTGTAGGGAACCGAATGATCCAACACACGCGCTACCATCAGCGAGACATATAAGTGAGTATGACATACTCTCATCAGCCATGCTCTTTCAAGTCAATATAAAACATGATACCATATTAAACGGCTCCATGGTACGAGGATGTTGACTTGTGATCCCATAGTTTTACTCTAAAATACTGCTTTATGCATTCGCTTCATTCGACCGACCAAACGTCTGACGTAAGCGATTTTATCGTCTTTAAACAAAAAACATCTAACTGTAGATTAAACCCTAACTATTGTTTTGTTTGTTGATTTTTGTTATTTTCAATATACGGAGGTTCATTGAACAAGTAAGACTTGCACTTGACTGTTTTTTTTATCTACACATATTTGATCAAAAGGTCGACCTTTTCGGCTAATGGCTCTATTAGCGTCACGCAGTTTAAAGATTCGTGTACGTACCGATTTTATTGATCATTCAATACAATTGGTAGTTTCATAGGTACTGATGTAATTTTATTGGGCGACGCCCTCGGTCTTGGATCTTGAGAGACTGGTTACGAGTAGGTACCATGTTTATTTACCGCAGGATATAAACTACAGGTAACTGTGCAATTTACCACGTCACTGAAACGTTATTTATGAAAGTAAGTTGGTGATTCCCTAGGGACTGGGAGCCCCGATTTTGACACCGTAAAGTCAAACCTCGTTACCATCATTTTTATGATGGCCAGCACTACCGTTATGTAGCGGCCACTGTTGTCGTAGCAAACCCAAGCTTAAGAAAGGTCCTAGATTTTCGGTTCTCAGTTTTGGGAGTGTTATCGGGTTTTCAACTAGTTTCTCAGTAAAGCTTGTCCACTCTGAAATAACGCGCCCCACTATCGCATTTTACGCACATCACCGCACATGGTAATGCAGTAGTGGGGCGCGTCATTTTAAAGTGGACCAGCTATGGCAGTGAGTTTAGATTTTAAACACGATGCTTAAATAAACCTGCGTTTTTGTGTACCATACACAACACACTCTCGTATATAATAGTAGTCTATGCAATACACCTCTGCCTCTCCTTCGAGGAACACGGGCGTGATATTATGTAAGATATAATATAAAACATCTAAGTACGTACTTGCGCTATAGAGATAAACAAGCACTAAATAAATGTATCCATGAGGATTTTTGTACGTTATTTTTAGAAAAGCGTAAGTCAAGGTCGGCACAATGTAGGTTGGTAAGTATCTACTATATTATCGTCAATTAGAAACTATCAAGTGTAATACTTATTATTAATGCTATGTCAGTTGTAGGTAGAACAAGTGTGATAACTGTGATAAGAAACCCTAGGGAAATTTCAGAAATTCATTGTTATTAAAAATGTATAAGTAAGTGCTTACCTATTCCTAATCTTGACTATAGACTCGACTAACGTCCTACTCACTCTACTGTATATT
Organism: Lithophane semibrunnea; assembly: GCA_947363905.1. Lineage (NCBI taxonomy): Eukaryota > Metazoa > Arthropoda > Insecta > Lepidoptera > Noctuidae > Lithophane > Lithophane semibrunnea. Next base: position 16,816,993 of record OX376201.1, read on the forward strand.
TTTGTCAGGCTCAGCAGTCCTTTGTCCCTAGTTTGAGGATTGTCTTGTAATTTTGACATTTGGTATACAAAAAATGAACTTTGTTAAATAAGTACTTACCTAATGTTATAAAAAAGGACCCCATTTGGAAAGCACTTACTCATCTACCGGGAGTAGACATGATGCAAAGAATCGGCAATACATACATAATATGTAAAATGTATAATGTATAACGTCATTTATATAGATACCTAAACACATGGCTACGTACCTACGTATTTATTGCCGTCGGGTATCAGTAGATACAGACCTCTGACATCAGATTATAATAAATTCTGATAGGACAATGGCATTCATTAATACCTATCTATAGGGAGTGGATAGTTACATAAATATCTAACTAGCTAATATTAGAAGTCTAGTGGCTTGTCTGGGCACTTCCAACTAAGGTCAATGATGCGATGATGCATGAGGGCAGCACAGCAGCTGCATGCCCCTTTTAGTAATACAGTTATGTATTTAGTTCTGTGATCACAATCAGTGTAAACATAATAGTTATGTTATCAGTACTTCAAGTACATGCCTCTCCACAATCAAGGTCGAAAGGGAAAAATAAAAAACAGTTCAGAGTATCAAGACAGTTTATATTTATAAATATTGGGTAACATGTTTGACATGTTTATCACTTCATGTAAAATGCAGAATAACAAGGACAATAACATATATGCTTACAAAAATAGAAAGTTTTCCTTAAAATTAGAACTGTACAACAGCACGGATAGATTTGCCGACATGCATCAGGTGGAAAGCCTCATTGATCTCCTTGAGAGGCACATTGTGGGTGACAAATGCATCCAGAGGAAGTTTGTTTGCCAAGTACTCATCAACAAGCTTTGGTACACTCTCACGACTCTTGTAACCTCCAAAAGCTGTTCCCTTCCAGGTTCTTCCAGTAACAAGCTGGAATGGGCGAGTGCTAATCTCTTCACCGGCAGCAGCCACACCAATGATGACAGACACACCCCAACCCTTGTGACATGCCTCCAGAGCAGCGCGCATGGTGTTCACATTACCAATGCACTCAAAAGTATAGTCCAGACCTCCATCAGTCAAGTCCACAAGGACCTGTTGAATGGGTTTGTCAGAATCTTTGGGGTTCACAAATTCATTGACTCCAAACTTCTTAGCTACTTCGAATTTATCAGGGTTGATGTCTACTCCAATGATACGTTTAGCTCCAGCAGCTTTGCAGCCCAATGCAACAGCAAGACCAACTGCTCCCAGACCAAAGATGGCACAATTTGTTCCAGGTTCAACCTTGGCTGTGTTGAGAGCTGCTCCATACCCAGTGGGCACTCCACAACCCAGCAAACACACCTTATCTAAAGCTGCTGCTTCATTAACTTTGCACAGAGAAATTTCTAGAACAACTGTGTATTCACTGAAGGTGGAGCATCCCATGAAGTGGAACAGTTCCTGTCCCTTGCAGCGGAAGCGGCGAGTGCCGTCGGGCATGACGCCCTGGCCCTGTGTGATGCGCACCTTCTGGCACAGGTTGGTTTTGGGGTTCAAACAGAACTTGCATGTGTTGCACTGGGGTACATACAGGGGCACGACATGGTCTCCGGGCTTGACGGAGGTGACTCCCTCGCCGACACTCTCGACGATGCCGCCACCCTCGTGCCCCAGCACAACAGGGAACACTCCCTCGGGGTCCTTACCGGAGAGCGTGTATGCATCAGTATGGCAAACTCCAGTCGCGGTGATCTTGACGCGAACTTCGCCGGCTTTAGGCGGGTCTACTTCGATCTCTTCGATGGACAGAGGCTTGCCGGCCTCCCACGCGACGGCGGCTTGACACTTGATTACTTTCCCGGCTGTCGACATGTTCGTGTGCACTGGACGACTGCCACAAAAGAAGTAAAATAATATACAACACTAGCTGATTATATGAGACAACCACGTTCGAGACAACGTAGCGATGATGTAATATTATCGATAAGAGCCAAACTTCAACGCTGGTAACCTTGAACTTTGTTATAAAAAAAAACGATTATTCCACAACATTCACAACAAATGACAACAATTTTGTTTTTTTTTTATAGAGTCAAGTCATGTACCTACAATCAAACAGGTAAGGTACAATCCGTATAATGTCACATGACATGAGGGCATAAGACAACTCAGCGTATGCCTTCCACACACACACACACTCGGCTCCGGTAGGTACACGATTTTTGCTTTGCATAATTTATGCTTTTACCGAACGAAACGAACCGAACCAAACCAAGTCAACGATTGGATGGAACGATTCCGAATTTCCGAGTCCGACAGTGTGACAGACCATGAAGTTATCTATAACTTCATGTGACAGACTGACAGTTTAGTCTGTACCTTAAACTACTATTGTCTTGTTGTACTCTGTGGTTTATTCTGTCAATTTCTGTCATCTGAATCTGTGAGAAGAACTGAAGAACCCTCAACAAAAACATCATCCTTCGTGTTTGTACACGCGGTTTTTTTCATGTTTATGAATTAATACGTGTGAAAAATAATGGCTAAATTACATAATTACTACGTGCTGTGCCCATTAATAGATCAGAAAAGTTTCCTCGGCGTTGCAGAAGATAAAGAAGAAGAACATGTTATTGTTACTTTGGGACGAAATGTCGTTAATAAATACCAAGTATGTTAATTTTAACTATTTAAACAATCACATGATTATTCTAATGCCAAATTTACACAGTAACAACTTATTATTACGTTTTAAAGCCGTATTTATACCTCCGTAAAGGTTATGACCGTACCTTATATTTTCAGCTTTCAGATCAGAAGCAGGTCGGTGGATGGACATCAAAAGACCACATCACATCTACTGTAATCTATGATAAGGAGCAAACGAGCTATGTCGGTGTGTTCAATAAAAATACCATCAAAATATGGAAAGAGGACTCGGACAATTTGGATAAAATCAAGAAATTTAAGGTAGCTATGCATGACTAACTTGCCATTTATTTTAAAGTAAAGGCTGGCTTTACCATGCAGATATCAGGCCTTTGGAACCTGATAACACACTCTCACATTCACCATGGTCCATTGCAGCGTTGCCTGGAAGAGATTGCAGAAAGCGATAAGGCAACCCATTGTATGCTTTGTAGTGTTTAATTTCTTTTTTGTAATGTATTTTTGTAGTGTACATTAAAGTATATTTAAATAAATAATTTACTTATATTATCATTTTCAGTTTCCCCTGAACATCTTAAAAGTCATCCCTAGGAACAAGCAGTCATCACTCATTGTGTTCTCTAACGGCAACTGTGCATCTCTACCGTATGCACTTGACAACAGAAAGACTTACGAAAGCAAGTCTCTGTTGAAAGACACCGATACAATTGTTGAAACAGCTTGTTACACAGCGAACAAGACAGATTTCATTTGCTATATTGTGAAGAATAATAAAGATAGCTATGAAATAATTAACTGTCCGTTACGAGACGAGCTTGGTGACATGGACAGATCCAAGTTGATGAGGACCAAAGTTACAAGACTTGATGATGTTTATGTTGTTGGAAAGTTTATCTGCACCGAGGAGAAGAATGCTGTATATATTTTGTGTAAGTATTGATTCATTTACTGTCCATTTTCAACTCTATAGACAATTTTTACGTATTTGGGGACTAAATTTTTAATTATGTTTTCAGGGAGTGATGGGAAAATGTTGGTATATAACTTTAAGGACTGGAAAACAATAGGTAGTGTACCATGGGTATCAACTCTATCCAGTGTATCCTTAGCTTGGATGGGCAAGGAGCATCTCATAGTGTTTGGAAGCAACACAGAGCAAGATGGAGCTATCATTATAGCATATAACATTGTGCTTGGAGTGGGATCATGCAGATACCCCATGAAAATGTATTCAGAAGGTGCTAAGTTATATTGCTTCCATGGACGCATTATTTTAGAAGCTTCGAACCACATTGGCATGTTACCTTATGTCCTACAGACAAAAAGGAACCTGTCAAGTCTCTTAGGATCCCATGAAGTCATTCAAGATGAGTGTATGGAGATAGCAGACTGGGATTCACCAACTGAACTGCAGTTCCCAATCAATGATGAGACAAAAGACCTTGTGAAACTAGGTCTCACTGAAAGAAGTATATGTGCCAATGTCATACCTCCACTATTAGAAAAAGATGACTTTAGAGCTGTGTACCAAACACTCAAGCAGTTCAAAGACATTCCAGAAACAACTTTAGTGGCATTGCTAAAGTATTCTATCAAACTAGTGAACCCAAATAAAATCGATGTTACTGATGCTGAAGAATTCACGAAATTATGTTCTGGTGAACACAGAACTAAGAAGGAACAGATAGTGCACAGAGCCAAGTTTGAATTGCTGAACTTTACTCTGCAAATCTCATTCAGTGATGCATTGATTATCCCACCTTTGAGAAGTGGGCTCAGTTTGGATGACACTCTATTTCTCATGACATACATGGCGTATGTACTTGTGAATTCTGATAAAAGTATGGATACAGACTATGAGAGCAAGCTGTTTGATTGGTACACACTGTTGATGGATGCATTCTACCAACAGTACCTGATGACAAAGGATGAGAAAGTTACTTCAGTTTTGCAAAACACTCTGAATATTGTATTAGACCTTATAAAGCAGCTACACACCGTCAGTGAGATCTTACCTGTTATAAACAAGTTGTTGTCTGGTAAGATGATTGAGAATGATGAAAATTCTATGTCCTATGCCATTGAATTAATGCAAATATAAAATTGTAATTGTTAAACTGTACTTTTATTTACCTACTGGAAAAGAAGCTTAACCCTTTCTGTGCTGGAATGCAGATCTATGTGAGACACAATGGCTTTTTAATTGTTTCCGTAATTATGGCAAATGACAGGTCAATGATCTAAATTGATGAAAGAAATAAATCTACACAAATAATTACTCTATAGTCTTTTTATTGGCTGCTCTAGCAAACTGCACAACCATTGGTTTCTCTTTCAAAATGTAGCCGTTAGTTTCATTCAGTGCTGTTTCTGCTGTGCTCACTGAAGGGAAAGTCACAAACGCTTGTCCTTTCATCCTGCCTTCCTGCATGACTCTCACATCAAAGCCTGTAAGTTCTTCATCAGTCAATCCATCAACATAACGCTTGTAAATACTTTTAACATCTTGCTCAGTTACAGTTTTACCCAAATTTTTTATGTATAATCTCATTGATGGTTGTCCAGGATGATAGTTTTTGAAGACAGGTAGGATCTTCATATCCTTGTATGATATTCTGTTTCGTAACAATTCTTTCTTAGTAATGACAGGTTGGTCAGGTTCTTCTTGTTTTTGTTCAACTTCTACTGGTTGCTCCTCTTTCTGGAATTTTCCAAGTTCTCCTATAATTTCTGGTTCTTCAGTGGGCTTTTGTAAAGCATCTTGATGTACATTCAGCATAATTTTCTTTGGTTCTTGAATTGGAATAATAGTTTCAAATACTTCTTCTTGCTGAACTACAGTTTTCTTAGTCTTAGCTGCTGGAGCGGCAGGTGGTCGTTTCAAGGGATTGTGCTTGGGTACTGCTAGTTTTCTTTTCCTTGTGACAATTTTTCTAACAGTTTGTACTTTGTGCTCATCCTCTGCACTTGATATTTCAGACTCTGGCTCGCTCATGGGTTGTGGTGGTAATTGTATATCTCCTACAAAGAAATGCCGATATGTTTCTTTGAAAAACTCCATTGATTGAGTATTTTCTTGGAAGGGTACATCAAGAGACATCTTGTTCATCAAATGCAATGTTTGTATATAAAATGGTTTGTGGGAAAATAATGCATGAATTATATTGACCGCTATTTCTGGATTGATGTCTGGGTACTTGTAGTTTAAATGTATTGGCGGAGGTTGATAAAAGTCGATAGATGGATTCGATGCATTCAAAACTTTAAGGAATTGTTTTATTAAATTAGTAGTCTCCGAATTCTGTTCTGCCTCTGTCTTATCACTTGTTACCAGTTCCTTTTCTTGACAATATTCAACCACTAGTCGCCTGTTGGCTATTTCAAGTTGATGAAGGCGCGAAAGTGATGCTTTTGCTTTATCTACGCAACTAAATGAGGCAAAAATGTAATTTCGTTTCGATCGCGTTTCCCAAACTTTATCAGCTCCAAAATGCTTCAGGAGTTGTTGCTTATCTTGAAACGATAGCGTAGCTGGTAAATGTCTTATCATTAACACTTGAGACATGTTTTTATTTTTTATTATCTACTTAGCAGGATCAAACAAAATATCAACTTTTCGTCGTGCACCAAAAATGCACTCTATACCTGTGGTGCCGTGCACTTGTTTGATTGTTGTCTGTTGTCAACAATGTCATGCCCAGCTGTTTTTGACAGGTGGCTGAAACGACTGTAAATCAATTTAAGGGATGGATGCATCGTAGAAAAAGTCTAAGCTTACACCATCGATTTATTTATCCTAAATGGTTGTTTGGGTTGATTTGACAAGTATCTTCCTACGCACTCGCAGTTGCAAAATAGACCAATTTTCCCCCCAAGGGGAAGAAAATTGATATTTCGGGTCTTGCCGTAGGCCTGACCTCTGAGATTACCTCTTCCATTTACGTTCACGTCGGTGTGTGTACTCATTATCTATCCCGTTCCCACCCTAAACGACCTACCTATTGCTGTCTCTTTCTCATGCTGTGCTTGACGGCTAGAGTCGGGCCGCGCAGAGGCCCGCTTACTTACTTCAGTACTATAGATCAGCCGGCAAGTAATTGCTCCGGTCAGGCCTACGGCAAGACCCGAAATATCAATTTTCTTCCCCTTGGGGGGAAAATTGGTCTATTTCGGCTCTGTGCCTACGGCCTGACCTCTGAGATATGTCTTAAATCTGCCGGCATGTTAGATAACAGCACAGCAAAGCCGCGTACTGTGATAAGATTCTTAGGGAATGTAAAATTGGATTACAGGATAGATTCTAGTTGATGAAGAGAAAATAAAGAATTTATTAGATATAACCATAGTTTTATTCTATAGGATATCACACCAATCAAGATATTTTAGACTTTTAACATCTTAAAAATAATTATGTATAAGGAGATTCTAATCAAATTGACTTTAGGTGTCTTCTCCTTAAGAAAAAAAAAAAAAAAAAAAAAAAATTACAAATTAACTTTTTGATAAAAGTAACAGTTAAGTAATTAAACAACTTCTGAGTACCTACCAAGTAGGTAATAATCTCTCATGTATACTTTAGTACAATAATTAACACTGAGTAATCAAATAAAATTGAAAATCACAAACAAATAATAAAATAAATGAGATCCTACATATTACAATGGCACAAATGATTCAGTGACCATGTTCTTATTACTAATATTAGCCTCACCAGTTGCAGACTTATCAATCTCTCTATAGTAATGCTTAAAAAAATTGTTTGGGCCTTGCCAATTTCCTCTCTTCAATACCTCATCTAGTGGCAGACAATGATTAAATCTGTAGGTGGCCACTGCGGATCTGGTACTACCTGCTCCTGCTTCGATCCCTGCTGAAAATAAGGCTGTTCGCACCCATCCAGCTATTACAGAACGAGAGGCTGGACCTGTTTTTCCTCGTGTCTTCACAAATAAATATGGAATTACCTGATTATTGGCATGTCGCCTAGAATTTGATATTGCAATATATTTCTTAACCCAGTTTACAATATCCCATACTTCTTGATGGTTTTTGACTAGTTTCCAACCTGATTGCAAATGTTTCCACTTATCCGTCTTGGACCCGTATTGTGGCCAGAAAATAACTTCATTTTCTGACTGTTCCAGGAAATCGGCATCTATTCTAAGAAGGGTCAGGTCATGTACTCTCCTTCCAGATGATAAAAGCAGTAGTATCGCTAAATGTCTGGAGACTTGAAATAGGTTGCTTGGGTCTGGAGGATTGTGGCGTATCCAGATTAATAATTTATTTATATCCCATATTTTCGCTCGTACAGTCTGAGGATTTGTGTTTGAAATTCCTTTAAGTGTATGTTTTATTAGCGGATTGTTCGAGATTTTGTCAGAATTTAGAGGATTTGAGAATGTTGCTATTGTTGATTTGTGCAGATAGATAGTTCTATATGACATGTTTTTCTTATAGTATAAGTAACAAAGATATTGTGCTACTTCTGTGGGATTCGGATTATTTATTGAAACTTTTTTATCCTTAGCCCACAGGCACCAGCTTTTCCATGCTGCCGAGTAAGTGCCAAGAGATGATTTGCGCCATGACGTTTCTAGAATTTGTTTTTCTTTGGTTGACCAATCTTTAACTAAATCGGCCCACCCCGTACTTTCCATGCTTCCAAGTACAAATCTTGTGTTTTGGGAGGCGGTTGATTGGTTTGCAGGTCTATCAAATGGTCGACTAGGTTCCGTATTGTGAATGGTTTGTCTAGAGATCTTTTCTTGAGAATCGGTCGCCAGAAGACATTCTCCCATCTGGGAACTATCAATATGAAGGTGCCTTGACATTGGTTGAGGTGTTGTAGGATCCTGGGTATTAACGGTGGAGGAGGGAATATCCATCCTAGTTTGTAGTTCCATGTCCTTGTGAATGCATTTACAAATTCTGCCTGTCGGCATGGAAATCGCGTGACGTATTTTGCAACTACTGCCGATTTTTGTGTTGCGAACAGGTCGATGCATGGGGTACCCCATTTTCTGAAAATTGTCTTCAGTATCCAGTTCGATAGGTGCCAGTCTGGTAAGCTCTTGCCCCTGGATAGATGATCTGATATTACGTTGTACTGACCTGGAATATGTTCTATTCGTATTTCTATATTCTTGCGTATCGCGATATTCAAGATGTCGCCTGCTAGTTTTAGGAGTGCTACCGATTTGGTCCCACCTTGGTTTTTTATGTATGCAACCACAGTTTTGTTGTCGCATTGTATAAGTATACTTTTGTTCTGTAGTACGGTCTGGTAGTTTGACAAAATTTTGTAAACAACAAACATTTCTTTCTTGTTTATGTGCCATTCCTTTTGGGAGGTGTCCCATAGTCCTGCGATCAGCTCGTCTTCTAACTCCGCTCCCCAACCCGTATTTGAGGCGTCGGTGACTAGATGGATTTCCGGTTCTTTTAGAATTATCTTTGAACTTTGTTCTAGGTTTACCGACCACCATTGCAACTCTTGAATATTTTCTGACTTTATTTTGAAGTGAAGGTTGGGCATAGATTCTGGTAACCGGTTCACGGCACGTTGTATCTTTCGACAGTGTAGTCGAGCTAGCGGTATCACGAACGAAGCGAATTCCATTTTGCCCAATAACGACTTTGCTTGTTGCCAACTCCATTTTTTGCTTTTTATGATTTTTTGGATGGTTTTTTCTAGTGATTGTATTTTTTGCACAGGTAGGCTTTTTAGATTCAATTCTGTATTCCAGTTTATTCCGAGGAACGTTAATTCTTTTGTTGGGTTTAGCACGGACTTTCCCCAGTTTATTCGGAAGCCCAGATTTGTTAGGGTCTCTATTACCATTGACAGTTCGTTTCTCAGAAGCCATGGGTTTTGATTCACTATCAAAAAATCGTCGAGGTACACGACTAGTCGTGTGTTCTGTTTTCTGAGAATCTTGGCAACCCAGTTTATAATTTTTGCAAATATTTGAGGCGCGGAACTCAGACCAAAAGGAAGTGCCGTTAGTGCGTAGGTTGAATTGCGGTAGTGTAGTGCTAGATAACGCCAGTGCCTTTTTGCTATTGGTACGTGAAGATAGGCTTGTGATAGGTCTATTTTGGCCATGTAGTCCCCTCTTTGTAGGAAGTATTGTAGTTTTCGATGGTTTACCAATCGGAACTTTTGTAACTTGACAAATTCGTTTAGTCTTTTCAAGTTGAAGACTGGTCTCCATTGTCCGTCTGACTTTGGTGTTAAGAACAGTTTCGAGAGGAAGCCAGTCTTGCAGTCTAATTTTATTATGGTCTTTTGTTGAATCATTTTTGTAATTTCCTGGTCCATCAGCGGGGAAGTTGGTGTTCGGAATTTTTTCAGTAATGATGGTGTGAAGGTTGTGATTGGCGGTTTTTCCGAGAACGGAATTACGTAGCCTTTTATGATGCTTATGATGGATTTTGGTGCACCCGCATTTTCCCACGCTGCTATGTGATCTGCCAGTTGTCCCGCCCGAAAGCATTGGTTGTCAAAGATAGCGCCGTCTCTCCCCTCCGCCCCTTTCCTTAAAATTGGGACGTTTATGGTCCTTTGATGACTGTGGTTTCTGAGGCCGCTGTTTGAACTCCGTTTTCCTGAATTTTTTGACACCTTGATGTGGTTTTCTGAAGGAGTTCAGGTCTCTGGACTGCTTTGGTTTGTTTTCCTTTTCTGTATACATATGGTTCGACAATATTCGACGAGGGGCCGGAGCAATTTTAGAGACACCATGTGTTTTGATCGCCTCTTGTAATTTGTCTTCGTCCCATAAATGAGTTCCCGATGGCGGGATGTCATTGAGGACCGTTCTGTAAAAATTATTCTTCGGCTCATACAGTTTTCGTCTAGACTCAATTACTTCGGCACGTTTGCCACAAGTGTATTGAAGCAAATCGTCGGATATTGAGCGGAATTCACTTTCCGACGCTAGCATCTTCTTTAGGTTTTCTGTGGCCTCTGGGTGTTGTTCCGCTACTTTTTTCAGGGCCTCTTGAAGTTTTAGTCGTTGTATCAAAAGTCCATGAGTTATGGTACCAAACGCAGAGTCACATTTCCCTAGTAGATCCTTTAGCTGATTGGGGTGGGAGTGTTGGTACATTGTTGCATTTATCCGAAGACAGTGAAAAACTGGTGAGGCTTGAAGTTTTTTCTGGGAGTCAGCGTAGCGAATCTTATTCCATGTTTGTTCACCAAGTCTTTGACATTTAAGACCTTGTTGCTCCAGAATGGGATTTGCTTTGGGTATGGCAGGCTCACTCTCTTTTGTCGACGGTGAGAATATGTCCCAATTATTATTGGTCTCATTGTGGTCCTCCTCAGGTAAGACCAGTATCGGACTGGGGGCTCGCCAGCTCGAATTCTCGAGTCTATCTTCATTCCTGTTTGTGCTCATCATTTTATATAGATTTTGAATCATGCCCTCCATACGATCTAGTCTGGAGTCGGTAGCTTTTCTTTCTGGTGAACAGGAAGGTGATGATGAGTAGCGTATGCGTTGTATGCGTTTGGGGGGGTTTTTCTCCAGTGAAGATGAATAATAGTCACTTGCTGACTGGGCGCAATTTTCATCTGATGAGGACGATGGTAGTCTGGGTCGCTTACGCTTTTTATTTCGACTTTCAGAATTCGACCTAGAGTAGATTCTAACTCTATTCTTGTGTGACTCTACGTCTGTTGTCAATGCGTCTGAGATCTGTTCTCTAGAATAAACAGATGCTCTAATTGTTTCTACTGCTCTTCTAAATATTTCTGCTTGCGCAGAAGATCCGCGCAGTTTGGATGCTATGTGGTTCGGATTAGTAATAAGGGCTCTGCAGATATCCCAGTCTAATAGCTTTAGCTTCATGTTTTTGTAGGCTTTTTCACCGATTGCTTTCGCTTCAGGATAAAATGCTTTAACCAACTCTACTGATGGGATTGCAAAGCGGAGCTTATTCAGGACCTTATGGTCCATCTTCCTGCCGAGGAGTTCTTCCTTGGACCAGTCGATTACTTTCCAATCTCTCCACCCGATGGGGAGACTCTCTTCGATGATGGATTTAACTTTTGCTAAAAGTTCCTCTTCTTCTTCATCGGAATTTCTCTTGAACAGATCACCCATTGTAACGAAATTTTGTGAAGTCGCCATCTGTCGATCGGAAAGGAAAAGAGTGCTTAAGTAATTGGCGATCATCGGCAAAATACACTTAACTTATCCAAGAGAGTAACTGATTGGTCGGGTCGGATTTTGGGCTTGGTCGGATCAGGTTCTTAATCTGGTCGGATCACCCTTGGGGCCCGGTCGGGTCAGACGCCGCACCCAGACGGGTCAGATTCCAGGCCCGGTAGGCCCAGATTCCGAGCCCGGTCGGCCCAGATTCCGGGCCCGGTCGGCCCAGATTCCGGGCCCGGTCGGGCCAGATTTTCTGTCCGATCGTATCAAAGTACGGGACCGGACGGCCCAGCTTTCGTGTCAGGTCGCGGGCCACTCACGTAAATTTGTACGTGATTTGAGACTATAGCCGTCTGGGCTTTAACCCGAGATCGGAGTCTAATTATTAGAGTATTTGAGATTATGTTTAGTTAAACTATGAATCTAGTTACAGACATAATTATAGGAACTGAAATACTCTCCGCACACGTATTTATACGTGATTTGAGAATAACCGTCTGGGTTTGAACCCGAGATCGGAATTTAATTCGAAATTATGTTAAGTTAACCTATAAATTTGGTTACAAACCGAAATAAATAGGAACCACAATATTCTCGTGCAAAAGAGAAATTATCTGGGAAAATAAACATTCATTATTAATAACTCACCATTGATATTATTCCTTTTAATTTTCTTCGAACGTTACTCAACGTTTTCGAGAACTTTTACTTATTTCCACATTTATATTGTACACACACCACTCGCTTGCGTAAACAAAAGCGTACTGAAGTAAGTAAGCGGGCCTCTGCGCGGCCCGACTCTAGCCGTCAAGCACAGCATGAGAAAGAGACAGCAATAGGTAGGTCGTTTAGGGTGGGAACGGGATAGATAATGAGTACACACACCGACGTGAACGTAAATGGAAGAGGTAATCTCAGAGGTCAGGCCGTAGGCACAGAGCCGAAATAAAAATCTTGCGTGATCTTGAGTTACAGTTGTGAAAATGTGTCAAGTGTCCGAAAATGACGTTTTATTTGCAAGTCTGACAAGCTGTCAATGCTCCTGTCACCCTGTCAGGCTGTCATTTTCTCATGAATCTGTTCGGCGGTGCTCCGAAAATGTTTGAAAACAACTCAAATTAGCTAACCGGTAAATGAGGAAAAGTTGAATAAACTCGAAAAATATGAGTTCCGATAAAGACTTGTGATTGTGTACTTGTGTAATGAGCATCATGGCATCAAAAACAGAAAAAAAAGTCGTAAAAGTCGTAGTTTTGGGCGATATCGGCAGAAGTCCACGTATGCAATATCATGCGTTATCTCTTGCAAATAATGGATTGGAAGTGAATATTATTGGATATTTGGAGTCTCAACCTCTCAAGGAAATCTTGGAACACCCTCACATCACGATAACAGAGCTTCAGCCTATAAATATTGGTCCCAGATTAGTGAGATATGTCGCCAAAATGATATGGCAGACGATAAGCTTACTTTTTACTTTATTCGTCACCGGAAAATGTAATTATGTGCTCTGCCAGAACCCTCCAGCAATCCCTACATTGCCAGTATGTAGATTATACTGCTTATTTAGTAAAGCCAAATTTATAATAGACTGGCACAACTATGCTTATTCTATTATGGCTATGTCTCTGTCTCCTGATAACACATTTGTTAGAATAGCAAGATTTATAGAGAAGTTCTTTGGTCAGTCAGCAGATCATAGCATTTGTGTTACATATTCTATGAAAGAGGATTTGATAATGAATTGGAATGTTCAGTAAGTATTTTCTTTTAGTAGTTTATGATATAAATTAATGAACAGTAAGTTATGTCACTGAATTGATAAAATGTTGCTACCAACTAAATTAATTTGTGACTTTATGCTTTTAATTCAGACTACATTTATGGCATGTTCTCAATAACTCCCTAATGTAAAACGGAACTGCTGTGATTAAAATATGTCTTTCATATTATTTTAGCAATGCAACAGTCCTATATGATAGACCACCAAAAATATTTAAGCCACTCACTATACAAGAGAAGCATGATTGGTTTGTGGCACTAAGCAGGACATACTCTGGGTTTGCGGGCTCCGGGCGTGAGCAGCTGAATGAGGACAATGGGCAAGTTGTTGGAAAGACAATGTTTACTCAGGAGACTAATGGCCAGGTGCAACTGAGGCCTGATAGGCCTGGCCTTTTGTTTAGCAGCACAAGCTGGACCCCTGATGAAGACTTTGGACTACTGATGGAGGCATTACAGCGTAAGAAATAATTATTTTGTTTAATAATATTATTACTTTATTTATGAAATTAATAGTATTGTTTGCAGTGTATCACATACGTATACAGCTTAAAATGTTGAAAATGCTGAACTGTTGTCTTCATTACTTAACAAATAATCTAAAAACGATTCTAATATTGTTGTATACAGTCTATGAAACAAGTTATGAACTATCTAAAACCCTGCCGAAGTTGGTCTGTGTGATCACCGGGAAAGGTCCTGAGAAGCAGCGCTATCTGAAGGAAATTGAGAGACGGAAGTGGCAGAACATCCAGGTCTACACACCGTGGCTAGAGGCTGCCGACTATCCCAAAATGGTGGCTAGCGCAGACCTTGGTGTGTGTCTCCACACCAGCTCATCAGGCCTAGACCTGCCAATGAAAGTAGTTGATATGTTTGGGGCTGGACTCCCTGTTTGTGCATTTGATTTCCTCTGGTAAGTTAAAATATTATGAAGTTCTACAAAAATCTCAGGCATGGCTGATTGTAATATGGGTATTGAAGCTATAATCTACACTACACCATCACTCTTATTGTCATCTGCATACACATACATTCTATAAAGTCAAAGCTTTTCTAGCTTTGTTTACAGCACTGACAATCAATCTCAAATGAAGACTCTTCTTCTTTCTCACAGCCTCGATGAGCTTGTCGAAAACGGCGTCAACGGGTACACCTTCAGGTCTAGCGATGAACTCTTCAAATTGCTAGCAAGCTGGTTTCTGGACTTCCCCGGAAACACCAGACAAAACTTGATAGCAGAAAGGATGCGCAAGGAAATTGCCACCTTCAGGGAAACCAGCTGGGAGGCCAACTGGGACCTAAGAATCAAAAAGTTGTTTACCTCCTGATCAAGTGTTGTTTTAGTTTTAGGGGCCAATGTTAATGTAAATGAAAACTTTATTTTTTAAGAAAAATATTGAATTATTATTGAAAGATAATCTTTTATTGCATTGCAGATGTAGGTGCATTTGGTAGGTAGACAGTTAATTTCAATCTTAGGCCCATATATTATAAATAAACCCTAGTCATACTAGTATACACTCTTGATGATAAAAGACTTTTTAAATATTGAAACAGAATTTTGCACTAAGAATGCTTTGAAGACGGTACACACACAGGATGATAAAAATAAAGATAGCATTTTTGTTAGAAGTTTTTTTAATTTCAATAGATTGTTTAACAAATCAACCCATCAAAGTATTTGAAAATACAAATTGTATTATTAAAAAAATAGCACTTGATATCACACACCACTTATACTAAGAGTCTCTCAATTTCTTGTTGAATGCTCTGGATCTGCGGCTTCAGCTGCGAGCCTTCATTGATTGTGATAGAACAGGAAATGATCGGGCGAGACACGCCACACGCCCGGCCCAGAGCTTGCTTAGACCTAACAAATACATAAGGTACATTTTTGTCCTCACAGAGGATAGGAATGTGTAGCACAATTTCCAATGGCTCGGCATCAGCCGCCATTATAATGAACTCTGAGAGTCCTCGGTTCAAAGTCTTGGTAGCTTCGTTGGCGCCCTTACGAAGCTGCTTGTAGTTGGAAGCTTGTTGCACCAAGTTCAAGATCTTCGCTGTGAGGGAGGCATCCGCGAGGGGATATGCCTTGGGATTAACGGCAGCCTCGTCACCCTGAAAGCACAAATAATTCAAATGTAAAAAAGAAGCTTTAATATCAACATAACCTAAAAACATTACCGCATGATAACGCGTATACATAATAATTATATTTGTTTTAGTATCCATTAAATCTTTACATTACTTCATAGTTCATATATATGCACTGATAAAAATCAATTTAGCTAGTTAATCAGGGAACATGGTGAAATAGAAACACGTGCTTACCATGTTGATTGTTTGCTGGTACCGAGTGTTGATTTCTTAGTCAACCTCTCGGCGATTTCTCGCTTCACTGAGGACCTTGAATCACAGAGAAGACTCGAAGACTAAAATGTGTTAATTTTACTCGGTTTACTTAGTGTAAACAGAAAGGAAATTAATAAATTGTGAAATTCGCAGAAATAGCAAATGCACGGCTCCGCAGCACTCAGCACAGCACTTTTTGACAAATGTGACCAGTGCAGTGCACGACCAGTGTGACCACGAACAAAACAAATGACAGAATAGGGATGGGAACTTGATGGTATGGATGAAATCGATGTTAACCGGGCAAATATCGATTTTAATATAATACCTTCCAATCTTTATTTCATTTTTCATACATATAAATTATATTTTTAAATATTAGAATAAAAAAATATATAAAACCTTTAAAAATATAAAAAATAGTAGCCCACCGGTATCGGGAACAGGGTCCAAAGGGTCCAGGGTCCAGAGAAAGGAACCTCCTACCAATGCGAGCCGTGTCCAGGAGTACAGCTTTCTGAATCAAGCCCCAGCAGCCCAACGAGAGCCTCCTTAGGTGTTGGTCGAGACTCTTGGCAATTAAGCCATTGGCTGATACGACTATCGGCACAATGATCGCAGAGTCCACATCCCACATGTCGGCAACCTCGTGAGCCAAGTCAAGATACTTCATTTGTTTATCTTTCTCGGCCTTCACGAGGTTCCCGTCATGCGGGACCGTTATGTCAATGATCATTGCGCGCCGCTCTGTTCGATCCACCACCACTATATCAGGCTTATTGGCAACAATAGTCCTGTCAGTGATGATGGATCGATCCCAGTACAATGTGATATTTCCATTTTCGAGAACTGGGTCGGGCACATACCTGTAGTACGGCACTTCCGATTCCACTAGGCTGTATTTCAGAGCAAGTTGCTGATTGATAATCCTGGTTACAAGGTTGTGTCTATGCAAGTACTCTCCGTTAGCTAGATGAGAACATCCGGAGATAATGTGACGGATTGATTCTCCCGGTCGGTGGCATGCCCGACAGATGTCAACCGTGCCGTCCTTCACAATAAATCTCCGGTAATTGTTCGTCATGATAACTTCGTCCATAATTGCACAGACAAAACCTTCTGTTTCCCCAAAGAGGTCACCGAAACGCAGCCAGGCTACGAACGCTAGTAAATCTACATCGGGTCCATGCAGGGCCCGGAAAAAGCGTCCGTGAAGCTCCTTACTCTGCCATACCTCCTTGCGATCGTTAGTGTCAAGCACTACAGGCTTGCGCCAGTTCTCTTTCGCCAAGGAGAGCGGGGTGAGCCCTTGTCCATCGCGACCACATCTCGATGCATTCCCACGTCGGCTTCTAGGAAATATTCCCTGAGACTGCATATCTCGCGATTGTGGAGGGTTAAAGCCTCGACCTTAGCGTTTAAAAAGCCTCGACCTCCACACTTTTGCGGGATATACAGTCTCATTACCGATGACCGTGGGTGATGCATTCGGTATGCAGTCAGCAGCGTTCGGACCTTCCTATCCAGGGCGTCAAGTTCGGTCTGAGTCCATTTGAGTATGCCGAAGGAGTACACACGGCTACACATCAAGCTATATATTTCCAGTTTATGCTGATCTCGCATTGTATAGGATTTCCGTACAATGCGAGGTCAGCTTATACTGGAAATGTATAGCCTGATTTGTAGCCGTGTGTACATCAAAACCGGCATGACCCAACCGTTGAAGGCGCGCACCCTGTTCCCGCCTGATAAAAGAGTATTAAATACTTTCTTCAGGCGGCCAAAGAAGCGCTCCTTCAACGATTGCTTCATGTCAGTAACATTGATGCCTAACGCTTCCGACATACCCAAACACTTGTAGGTTTCGGATGCGGAGAGGGCTCTTAGGTATATGGAATCCGAGAGTTGGGTGCCCACGGATTCCACAATCTCCCCTCGCTTTACATGCATGACCGCACATTTGTCCACACCAAATTCCATCCGATGGCTCTACTGAAAGTTTCAGTTACTTTTAGTAGCTCCATCAGTTGTAAATTGTTGGGGGCAAAGAGTTTTAGGTCATCCATGTAGAGGAGGTGAGATATAACCGGTCCACCTCTCCTCAGCCGATAGCCTAGACCTGAGTCCTCCAGCAGTGTGCTTAGAGGATTCAGGGCCAAGCAGAACCAAAGTGGACTCAGACTATCGCCCTGAAATATGCCTCGCTCGATCCTTATCGGCTCACTATTCCTCTGGATATTTCGACATCCTGGATAGCGAAGGACTGTCCTCCATTGCCACTTTATACAACTCCAGCACCCCATGAGCCATGTATGTGGCACCGAGTCATAGGCCTTCTTATAATCTATCCAACATGTCGACAGATCCTTTCGGGAACGACGAACCTGTTGGCTAATGGCCATATCAATGAGGAGTAGCTCCTTAGTACCGCAGGACCCATTCCTACATCCATTTTGAGTGGCAGACATGATGGAGTTCGTGTCGATATGTTTGTTAATTTTAACTCTCAAAATGGATGTAAGAACTTTATAGACCGTCGGTAACACCTTTATTATTATCAAATTATTTTAAGTATTTTTTACAAAAATAATTATCTATTTTCTATCAATATTCAATACAATATATTTAATATATAATTGGATATAATTTAAGTTTGTGGATACAAATTATTTGACGGAAATAAACTACCTACGTTTTTTTTGGAAGTCGGGTAGTTTATTTGTAAAAAAGTTTTTATCGAGTAATTCGGAGACTGGTTTGTGTAACGAAGACTGTTTGAACCGAGGATGTAAAACGGTTCGTCGTCGCAACGCCCCAGCTGGCGGCCTAAGCAGAAGAGTTGAGGATTATATAACAAAACTCATAAAAACGAACTACTTATCACTAAACGAATTAGGGGCGATATCAGGTGCAAAGGTTCTAGTTTCAACAAACCCTTGAATAGTAAAGTGTTACGACGGAAAAAGGCGTTACACACTTCCTTCCCTTTTCACGAAATCACTCCCACGTAGGTACTGCAGGAAAGATATTACACACTAGCTGTGCCCGCGACTTCGTTCGCATGGATGTCGGAAAACAATAATATGTCGCTTAGAAAAGTTGTACCTTCATTTAAAAAGGGGGAATCTTTCGACCAGGCCTGGTGATTTTTCCTAGTAAGAAACTGCCAAAAAACTTGTGTTTTTATTTAAGAAAATGCTTCTCTTTACAAAATATTAGCGGTGGAACCACCTGGAGCGTACACAAAAAAGTTGCTAGGGTTGCTCACACGCGAAAGAGCTACATAAAGTTGGCCGTGGGAAAAGCAACCAATACTAAGATCCACCCCCGCAACGGATAATGTCTGGCCCTGAGCTTTCTTAATGGTCATGGCGTAACACAGGCTGACGGGGAATTGCACACGCTTAAAACTAAACGGGAAATTATTGGGAATGAGAGGAATTCTTGGAATAAAAACAACATCTCCGGCGCCGCAACCTGTTAAGATTTCGGCTTCGATGACGTTTTGTTGGTGATTGGTGACTATGAGCCGAGTGCCGTTGCAAAGTTTGGGAAGAATTAAATTTCTGAGAAGAATTATTGGCAATCCGACTTTTAAACAAATTTTGTGTGCTGAAAGACCGGGTGTGATAAGGGATTCTAAGAACTCTACTGGATAGTGTGTGGCATCTTCTTCTTCGGGAACCGTATTTATCGATGTATATTGTTGACTTTCCCCAGAAACGTGCCAATATTTGTGTATTTATTGCTGTCCGATAGTCGAACAAATCAAATCAACCATAAGGCCTCTGCCTCGAATCTTACCGGCAGCGGGGCGGCGGCGGCAGCGGCGGCGGCGCGGGCGCGGCAGGATCTTATGCGTAAAATCAAATGGACCGGTTCTCGAAAACAGCGGCGTGGCAGCGGCGAGGCGGCGGGCAGCGAGCGGTGCACTCCATTCAAGCGGTGACCGCCCGCACGTCTGCATTGCAGTGTTGTTGCCCACAATAAATTGAGCGTTAGGAATAAATTTGAATCAAAAAGATGTTGCCGCCATTGTTCAGACATTTCTTTCGCGAATAAAAACAAATATCTCGACGACAAAATCGTGAACACAACACTACGCGGCTATAGTGACGCGCGATCTGCCCGCTAGTTTCGAGAACGGGTCTTTGATGCCCGCCCCGC
This sequence comes from Lithophane semibrunnea, assembly GCA_947363905.1. Classification (NCBI taxonomy): domain Eukaryota; kingdom Metazoa; phylum Arthropoda; class Insecta; order Lepidoptera; family Noctuidae; genus Lithophane; species Lithophane semibrunnea. Next base: position 16,837,131 of record OX376201.1, read on the forward strand.
TCCCGCGCCGCCGCCGCCGCCGCCCCGCTGCCCGCAAGATTCGAGGCCGAGGCCTTACACACGCCAACAACGATCGAATCGAATGAGCGGTGGTCACGAATCATACGAACTAATTACGAAGTATAGTACAGTTCGATTCAAACTTAATGGCGGCTCGGAACATGAGGCGAGTCGCTGCGCAGTAACAATTTCATGTGACAGCGGGGGTGAGGGGTGGGGTACTGCGCAGCTAAAAGCTAACTTCCGAGCCGCCATTAAGTTTGAATCGATCTGTAACGACTCGTTTCTTGACTTCTTAATTTGAACCTAATGAACGAAACCAACCAAAATAACAAATCAAAACCAATCAGATCATAGGAGTGAGGCGTATTTATCGTCACAGATATTATAAAATAGCAGATAGCAATTGCTCCTAACGATAAAAAATATCTGTTACTTAAAATCACAGATCCTCAAGACTGTTACTGTTAAAACTTCGGATACGATTTTCGACTTTAACGAAAAGAAATAAAGAAGATATTCAATTGAGTCAATACGTATTTATCGTCTGTACAAAAATCACAGGCTGTGATTTTATAACAGATAGATACGATTTTCGACTTTAAATCAAAAGAAATAAAGAAAGATGATATTCGATTGAGATACGTATTTATCAAAAATCACAGGCTGTGATTTAATAACAGATATTTGGATCTGTTATTTTTTTGTCACAGTCACAGTGATCACAGATATCGTGTTTCACCTGTTACAACCCATCTCTAAGATCAAATTACTTTCAAAGTTTCAACTAATGACAACCCAACCAACAATTTATTTATTATTATTATATTATTATTTTATTATCGACACTAAAGAAGTCCAAAACAAAGATACCTACACTAAAAATAATTTGGAATATCTGGGCGAAAGTCATTCTTCGACGGAGACTCTTGACACCGCGATTCAGAAAATGACATTAAACGAACAACGCCATCTATCGAGCACGAAATGATACTGTCAAAATATATGGGAAAACGTTCGAACACTCTGTAAGCTTAATAAACTATGTAGAAAACTGAAAAATTAAAGAATAAATACCTATATTTTTTAAGAAATTAACATTTGTCACTATTCTTTCATGATTATCAAGATTTGAAAGATAGGTAGCGCCACCTATCGCACTAATACTAAACTAATAAATAAACAACGCATCTGGAAAATTTTAATTAATCTAACTTTAGAGTTATATTCTATACACAATGTATCGCGTTAAGTTTCCGCGCAAAGAAAATGACGGTCATATAACAACACACGATCTCACAAACCTAGTAATTAAGAAGTAAGTATCATTTCGCGTCAATAGATGTCGTTACGTGTATGTACATTACGTAATGAAAATTCCTTCTTGAACACTTTAAATTCATATATCTTTTGATATTTTGAAGCGATTGCGATGAAACAAAAACTAATTGAAACATCGAGTTACACACAATATTTGAGTATAAAAGTTAACCATATTGATTTCGTACTTTTTACGTGATAGTGGAACAATCAAACTAAAGAACATACAAACAGACAGACAGACAAACAGACAAACAAACAAAAATTCCAAAAATGGTAGAAATGGAATCTGTTGGTTATTCTTGGACAAGTCACCAACTTTTTTTTTTTTTTTTTTCATTGTACAGAAACGCCTCGTCTACAGATTTATTATATGTATAGATTAAAAAAAAACCGGGCAAGTGCGAGTCGGACTCGCGCACGAAGGGTTCCGTACCATTATCTATAACAACGGCAAAAAAAGTACGTTTGTTGTATGGGAGACCCCCTTCCCCCTTAAATATTTATTTTATTCTGTTTTTTAGTATTTGTTGTTATAGCGGCAACAGAAATACATCATCTATGAAAATTTAAACTGTCACGGTTATCACGGTTCATGAGATACAGCCTGGTGACAGACTGACAGACAGCGAAGTCTTAGTAATAGGGTCCCGTTTTACCCTTTGGGTACGGAACCCTAACAAACAATTCTCTGAATCTGCAATGCTATCTAAAATATATTGCACAGAGACACAGGTCATCATCACATTCGACATACGTAGTATCTCTAAGTAGTCTGTGCATTCGACGCGCGCCAGCGGCAGCGGTCACACGTGTGCGCAGTGTGGTTCGAAGTGCTCTCCCGATTCCGGAACCAAGCGTTCCTGAATATCAAGACGTCATAGTGCTATATTTTATTATTTTATAATAAAATTATAGCGACTATCTCCTGCTACTTGCTGTGTGCCTTTTTCAAGGCACAGCTTGTAAAGGTTTCAATAACAGATTGTTTGTCATACAAACGTACGTCGTGTTGTTGGCCCCTTCTGGGTAAAACCACAGTTTCGTGGTCCTCGGTGGATACCTATACGGTGCCAACAAAGCCGAGGGGGTGTTGACCCAAACGCACCCGCCGATCCCCTTCAGGGTGAGGCAGAAAGTTGGACGGGTCCCAGTGTTCGGCCTTGGGGGGTCTCCTAGTCGGCATTGGTGACAGTTTTCCTTTCACAGCAACACACCTGTTGTGGTCGGGTGTGTCTACCCCGACACAACAGACCCTGTTAGGACCCCGATGCACAAATAAGATAGGCAACGGGCAAAAGCAAGCTTAGGGCTCACCTTAGGTACTCAACCTCCCTGTCTATACCCGACAGTGAGGGTTTACACATCCCCGGGCATTCCTCCCGGGGAGATAGAGTTAGGATTTTATGTTAGGAGATATATTTAGTTATTAGATAGACATAGAGATGGATCCCCTAATAGGGAGACTTTTCTCTATAATTCTTAGGCTATTAGCCGAGCCCACTGCGGAGGAAAAGGCCGCAATCAAAAGGGAAATAGATGAGTTAGCACCGCTACTCAACCCTAAGCCCAGTCCCTCTAACATCGCTGATTTCAGCGATGTTATTCCCCAATCTCAGTCCCTTCCGGTAATTGAGCTGGAAGACCCTTTCGTCCGCTCCCCCAGTCCGGCCTTCAGCCCCGTGGTAGTAGAGTCTATGGACACTACTGAACCGGCCGCTTCTTCTAAGCGTGCCGCGACCCCGTATCTATACGCCTCTGACACAGAGAATGCCTCTCCTGCTTCCTCTTCCTCTCATTCCGAAGACGACGGGTTTACCCCAGTCACAGGAAAGGGGAGTAAAAGGAAGAAGAAGAGACAAACCTCTAGCCAAGCGAACAAAGTCATCGCCGTCGATGACGTAATTTCCCCCACCCCTACCCCCGTAGCTCAAGTAGCCGGTACTGCGCCTAGTAGCGCTACCGTAGCTACCGTAAATTCCCCCTCCACCTCCCGCGCCGCGACCGTTACACAAGTTGCTACCCCAGTCCCATACGCTTCGAGCTCTAAGAAGCTCCCTCCCCCACCCCCCGTGTTCATTCAGGACAAGGGGAAGTGGACTGAAGTGTCCAAGTGGTGTGTCGACAAAAAGATCGACTTCACCAATGCCCGCTCTACCCTACAGGGTATTAAAATTCAAATTCCGACCGCGAACGATTATTGCGAACTCACAAAGCTCCTGAGAGCCAGAGGTTTGTCATTCCACACCTTCTCGCTCCCAGAAGACAAACAAACTAGGGTCGTAATAAAAAGTATCCCTAAAGAAATCCCCGCCGCCGATATTAAAGCCGACCTTCAGTCGCAAAATATCCCCGTGGACGAAGTCCACCGTATGCACCGCTCGCGTGGCGGTGAAGCATTCGACATGGTTCTTGTCGTCTGCTCTCCCATTCAGGGGCATCACCCCATATTCAATTTAAAATCTCTATGCAATTTAGTCGGTTTTTCCATAGAAAAACCAAAAAAGAACGGTAACATCGGACAATGTCACCGTTGTCAATTATACGGGCATTCGCAGAAGCATTGCCATGCGAAACCCAGGTGCTTAAAGTGCCTGGGCGAGCACGGCACTGCCGACTGCCCCCGTCCTAAAGACCGCGCTCTATGTCTCAGCCCTCCCAGCTGTGTACTATGCGGACAAGAGGGTCATCCAGCCAATTTTTTTGGCTACCGCGAAGCCCCCCGCCCCTCATACCCCTCTCTATTTCGTCATGGATCCGCGTATCCGTGCCCACCCTCCAGCGCACCTAGCGCCCCCCGCGCACTATGCGCCCCCCTCCCCCTCCCACGCCGCGCCCTCTGCGCCCCCCGCAAATCGCGCACCCGCTCCCGTAGCACAGCGCCCCACCCCCACTCCCGTGGCTTCCCAACGTAAACCACCCTCCGACCCATTCAACGTGATCTCCTCCACGTTTATGATATTTTATTCCCCTCGCGCTATTCGTATGGCCGCTGAAATTCAGCATGCCAAAGATGGTGTGACATTGACCAGGTCAAACTGGTCTATAACGCGTACCCGGACATTACGCAAGCCCTAAGATCTATCGCTAACGGTACCTATAATGGATAAAGCCATCAACGATAGACTTAAACCCCGATCCCTCAGAATAGGCATCTTCAATGCAAATGGCATAAAAAGTCAACGAGACGAGGTTGCTCTCTTTCTCCGCGACCACAAGATAGACATTCTCCTGCTACAGGAATCCTTCCTAAAACCCAGCCACCGTATGCCCTCCATAGCCAACTATTCGTTTAGTCCGTAACGATAGAACGCATTGTCACGGTGGCGGCACTCTCATTTATTATAAAAAGGAGCTGTATTGCATCCCTATGGGCCCCCCTACCCTCTCTCGTTTAGAAGTCTCTATGTGCCGTCTAGGCATGACAGGTCACGAACCGATCACTTTAGTATCGGCGTATATCCCTCCCTCTCCTTCCGAGGACTTTCAGTCCCTCTCGAACGATATCATTATCCTTCTCGGCTTGAGTAACTCCGCTATCATAGCGGGGGACTTCAAACCAAACATCCCTCGTGGAATAGTACCACAACCTCCACCAGAGGGCGATACTTGTTCGACCTCTCAAACTCCCTGACCTTTGACGTCGTCGCCCCGATGACTCCCACCCATTACCCGCACAATCCGAACCATACCCCCGACGTACTAGACTTGGCGCTCCTTAAGAACGTCAATCTACGATTAGATTCGATAGAAACGGTAGACGAGCTTAACTCGGACCACCGTCCCAGGTCTCTCTGACCCCTCCCATCCGAACCTTGCCACCAAGAGGGTCACGGACTGGAAGAAAGTAAGCGAAAAGCTGAAATCCAACACGTCCCCCCAATTGGACGCTATCCCTGATAAATTTGACTCTACCGCGGACACGACGGCCGCGATCGACTCACTTACGGATCACGTACAGTCTGTGATGAACGAATGTTCTAAAGAGGTCCCAGCCGAGGAAGACCGACGCTGGCGCCTCCCGCAGAATATACGTGATCTGATAACGGAGAAGAATGCGGCCACACGTGTCTACAGCAACTTTCCCTGTTCCGCAAACAAGTCCCATATGCGCTATTTACAGAGATCTGTAAAGAAACGTGTATCGGAGCTGCGTAACACGGACTGGGATAAGATGTTGAGCGAACTCGAGCCAACCCATCAAGCCTTCTGGCAACTCACCAGAAAGCTTAGATCAGATCAAGTCGCGACTATGCCCCCCCTAGTACGCCCCGATAAGTCCATCGCATTCGAGGACCAAGAAAAAGCAGAGTGCCTAGCCGACAGTCTAGAAGCTCAATGCTCTCCCAGCTCCCTACCAGTAGACCAAGCTCACCTCGATGAGGTGGACGCTGAAGTCGAACGTAGAGCTTCCCTACCACCCGTAGAAGACCCCGATGATCCCCTGCCCCCCGTCGCACCTGACGAGGTGCACGAGATCATCAAAGGTCTTAAAACTCGTAAAGCCCCCGGTTCGGATGGAACCACCATCTTCAATGGTGCTCTAAGCAATAACATCTTTCCACAAGCATGGAAAGAAGCCACTGTCATCGGTATCCCGAAGCCCGGCAAGCCCAAGTCGGTGCCTTCGAGTTACCGTCCCATCAGTTTGCTCAAGGTTCTCGGCAAAATCTATGAGAGGCTTATTTATAAGCGTATCAGAGATTACGCAGAGACTAAGGGCCTCATCCCCCAAGAGCAGTTCGGTTTCCGAACTCAGCACAGTAGCGTGCATCAGGTACACCGGATCATAGAATACACAAGCGCCGGCTTCCAGCGCGGTAATATGACCGGTGCAATATTTTTCGATATTGCGAAAGCATTCGACAAAGTCTCGCACAACGGCTTGATATACAAGCTATACCAACTCGGTGTGCCGGATCGTCTAGTACTCATAGTACGGGACATTTTGTCGAACCGCACATTCCGCTATCGTATAGAAATAGAAGGAGCATTATCCTCCCCCCGACCCATCCGTGCGGGCGTCCCTCAGGGCTCCGTAATCTCCCCACTGATTTTCACGCTGTTCACGAGCGATATCCCAAAGAGTAGTAAGGCGCAGTTGGCTCTGTTCGCAGACGATACGGCCATCTACTACAAGGGAAAGAGTAATGACAACATACGAATCACACTCCAGCGAGCAGTCAATAATCTAGGCGCCTGGTTTAGAAAGTGGCGTATCGAAGTCAACCCCTATAAGAGTCAAGCAGTATTCTTTCAAAAATACCGTAGGAATAATCCATTCCCCCCCCCCCACCAATCACGATGTTCGGCAAGCCGATCCCTTGGGAGAAGCAAGCAAAATATCTCGGTGTAACCTTAGACCGTTTCCTCACTTTTCGAGAGCACATTAAGGAGGTGCGTTCACGTGCCGCCTTCGCTCTAGGTAGGCTCCACTCGGTTCTGAATGCACGTAGCAAATTGTCACTCAAGTGCAAATTGCGTACGTACACGGCGTGCATTCGCCCCATCATGACCTATGCGGGCTCGGTCTTTGCTCAGGCCAAACCCAACCAAATCCATAGGATGCAAACGCTCCAAAACCGATTCCTTAGAAAAGCCACGGGAGCCCCCTGGTTTGTTCGTAACGAGATCCTACATCTCGACCTAAAGGTACCCACTATCCGTCAATTTCTTAAACGCCTTTCAAAACGTTATTTCGACTCTGCAGTCAAGCACCGCAACCCTCTGGTTGTCGAAGCTTCCACTTATGTCCCCTCTAATATTAGTATCGTTCGCCGTCCCAGGCATGTCCTATCCGAACCTGATGACCCCATCACTCTCCTCCAGGAGAGCAGTAGGGAGACCAGCACAGTACAGAGATACAAAAACAGACGCCTACCGTCATTCCGACCTCGCCGTCGAGGTCCAGCACGACCAACGCGATCCCGATTAAATTCGTCCCCCCGTCCTTTGTCCGATGATATGCCAGCCCGCGCCGCAGCTGAGCATGTAGCTTTAAATTCCCCGAATAATAATAATGATCCGATCTTGATCCAGCCTGTCCCATCTTGCTGTCCTCCCGTCAGTGACGCTCTAAGCCGAGGTTCGTACCCCACAGGGGGTGCCCTTAGCGAGCGTTCACTTAGTTTTAATTTAGAATAGTTTATATGCCCCTGGCTGGAGGCCCTGAGTGTAGAAGCTTAAGGCAGCCACAGGAAAGTCCGGTTAAGCAGTACGATCTTCTCTAAGATCAACTGCGAGACGCCCTAGACCAGCTATACTCTAAGTGTGTTCCGCGGAACCCTAGGGTTCCGTGATACCTCTGTCGGAGTTCCGTAAGAATTTAGAAAAAAAAATCAAAACACCTCTCTCTGGTCGCTCCGCGGCTGCGCGGACTCCGCGGCCGCGCGGAGACAAAACGCTATGAACGTTATTTATTTATTTATTTGTATTTGTAGAAACAGGTGTTACAATAGCTGGTACAATATCTCATAAGTTTGGTATCAACAATTTTATACTTGTACAACCCGTTCGCTCTAAGTTTGCCGTTCTGTGGAATGCGCGTACCCTCGCCCACGTGACAACAAAACTTATAATGTGTCATAGTTTTACCCAAATATTACAATTTTTATTGTTACAATTAAATAAAAAATATTTTTATATTATGTTTTGCTGACGCTACTTTTCGAACGTCATACCTATCGCCAGCGGCAAACTTAAAACGAGCGGGTAATATACTTGTGAGCGCGTAGTCTCTTTGATAAAAGCCGCCTCTGAATTAGACGCTACAACATCTTCTAATGACGCTGAATGTTCAAAAGCAGTGCGCGCGGAGAATATAGCAATCACCGATTCAGAAGATGATGCCACGACGTCAAGCTCGACGGTTTCAAAGACGAAAAGAAGGAAGTATGATGAATCTTATATCAGTTTCGGATTTGTTGATTCCAACGGCTCACCTCTCTGCATGCTCTGTAGTAAACTGCTTCCTAATAGTTCCATGGCACCTGCCAAATTGCGCCGACATTTAGAAACTGTACACCCCGAGTCTAAAGACAAGAATATAGAATTTTTTGTTCGCAAAAAAGATCAGTTATTAGAAAGTCAAAAAAATATGATGCATGTAACACAAACTATCAACGAAAAGGCCACGGAGGCATCATATTTAGTTAGCTATCGCATTGCACAAGCAGGTGAAGCGCATACTATCGCTGAGAAATTAATAAAACCATGTGTATTAGACATAACAAAATGTATGCTCGATGAAAAATCTGCAAAGCATCTTTCTACTGTTCCGCTATCAAACGATACTGTTTCACGACGAATCCATGATCTGGCAAGCTACGTCAAACAAGAACTAGTTACACGTCTACAAAATACACGATTCGCCTTGCAAATGGACGAGTCGACTGTAGAGATGGGTTGTAACAGGTGAAACACGATATCTGTGATCACTGTGACTGTGACAAAAAATAACAGATCCAAATATCTGTTATTAAATCACAGCCTGTGATTTTTGATAAATACGTATCTCAATCGAATATCATCTTTATTTCTTTTGATTTAAAGTCGAAAATCGTATCTATCTGTTATAAAATCACAGCCTGTGATTTTTGTACAGACGATAAATACGTATTGACTCAATTGAATATCTTCTTTATTTCTTTTCGTTAAAGTCGAAAATCGTATCCGAAGTTTTAACAGTAACAGTCTTGAGGATCTGTGATTTTAAGTAACAGATATTTTTTATCGTTAGGAGCAATTGCTATCTGCTATTTTATAATATCTGTGATTTCTATCTGTGATGATAAATACGCCTCACTCCTAGTCGACTGATGTCGCTGGTTTGGCTATCCTGCTGGTTATTGTGAGATATCCATATAAAAGTTCTTTTGAAGAAGATATGCTTATGTGTTCATCGCTGCTTACAAACACTACCGGGGAAGAAATTTTTAATAAAATAAATATATTTTTTGAAGAAAATAATCTCAGTTGGAACAATTGCATTGACATTTGTACAGATGGGGCCAAGGCGATGACAGGTAAAACAGCAGGAGCAGTGTCACGAATTAAAAATAAAGCGCGTAATTGTAGTTCCAGTCATTGTATTCTGCATAGACAAGCACTTGCGATGAAGCAAATGCCGTCAAATCTAAAATTAGTTATGGATGAAGCGGTAAAAATAATTAATTTTATCAAATCACGACCACTACAATCCCGATTGTTCTCATTATTGTGTGAAGATTATGGCAGCAAACATAAAACACTGCTGCTTCATACAGAAGTGCGATGGCTGTCTCGGGGTAAAACTTTAACAAGGCTATTTGAACTTAGAGCCGAGTTACAAATGTTTCTTTCAGCAGATACTTCTTTTAATTTGAAGGACCGTTTGTATGATAAAACTTGGTTGTTCCGATTGTCTTTTATGGCGGATATCTTTCAAAAACTTAACGAATTGAATTTATCGTTGCAAGGTAAACAGACAACAGTGTTTCAGGCCTATAATAAAATAACTGCTTTTAAAAGAAAATTAGATTTTTGGATCATTTGCATTGGTAAGAAAGAAATAGAAAGCTTTACGTTACTCAGTGAGTTTGTTAGCGAAAACGACTCAGTAATGTTTGAAGATGATGTGTTTGAATTGGTCCAATATCTCAGTTCGATGCGCGCATCTTTTGAAAAGTATTTTCCCGAAGAACACAATACAAAAATTAAAGTGAATTCATGGATTCATAATCCTTTTTTACCCAACTTGGAAAAGCCTGAAAACATGTCAAACGAGATATATGAATCTCTTTTAGAAATGTCAGACACAAGTATGGAGTCACTGTTCAAAACGACGCCTCTCAATGATTTTTGGTGCAGAATCCAAGATGAATATGCAATGCTTGGCCAAATGGCTCTGGATATTCTGCTCCCGTTCCCAACTACATATTTGTGCGAAACAGGATTCTCTACCTACGCAGCCACGAAAACAAAATATCGCAATAGACTGGACGCCGAAGCTGATATGAGACTCCAACTTTCTTCCATCAAACCTGATATCAACCAATTGATGAAAAATAAAAAACAGTTTCATACCTCCCACTAGTTAGATTTTTTCTTTTTTAATGTTTTCTATTGTTGTCCTTGCCAAGTGGTGAAGTAAATAATAATTAGTAACTGTTACATTGTACTTTTATTATGCTGATTAATAAAAAATACACTTATAAAAACAATTGTTTTATTGTAGGGTTCCATCAAGTATTTTGCTTCCCAAAAGGGTTCCGTCATTTAAAAAGTTTGAGAACCACTGCCCTAGACAAAATAAAAAAAAAGGTATTGGTGTTGCCTCTTTTTGGAAAATAATCAAGAACATTTGACTATAATAAACAATTTATTCATTCATTGTTACAATTCCGTTTGTAGTAAAATATACAAATATTTTAGATACCTAAGGATAGCTTGTCCACTCTCAAATGACACGCCCCACTACCGCAAGTTACGTACACGGCGGCGCCGCGGCTTGTAAGTAAAATGGGATAGTGGGGCGCGTCATTTCAGAGTGGACAAGTGGTATGGCTTCTGGAATACGGAAGTTAAACCTTACAACAGGATATCACTGTTCAAAAAGGGTCTTACAAGCTAGCATTACAGTAGCGTGACCAGTGGTCACTTACTATGTATCTTAGCCGAAACTCGTCAACTGCTGGACATAGGCCTCCTCCGAGAATCGTCATGAAGGCCATATGGATTTGAAAACATATAAGAGTTGATTTTTGAGACGGGGCAGTAAGGATAAGGCTGTAGCTACATGAAAAGCGCCATCCATCTCCACGGGCAAGAAAATCGCGGCGAGTCTTGCCGTGTCATTAAATTCAATAGAAACTCTATGAATCAATCTCTCTCCCCATTACCGACCCATCTCAAAAATAGACCCTGAATATTAAGTTTATTTCATTTCAATTTAGAATAAACACTCATATATGCATGGATGTTGCAACAAACTACATTAGACATACTTACTACAGACTAAGACTCTTACTTTTGTTTCACATTCATTTATTTATCTGCATCGCAAACTAAAAGATAGTAGGTCTAAAGATTATAACTTCGTATTGGTCTGTGGGCTCTTAGCACATGTTAAAGGCGTACCAAACAACACTGGGTACAATTTTATTGTGCCACATTATGGGCAAGTTATTTGCCGTTCAGAACTGGGGTCCACTCTTTAAGTCCGTCAAAGAAGATACCCGGCCCTGGCCCGTCAGAAAGTAGTTCAATACTTCGAAGTGAATCCTACTACGATTAAATTAACTTTTTCGGGACGTGTAGGTGTAAACATCACGTAGATACAATAAAATCGCATTCAATTCTGGCATGAAAATAAACTTGCATGCAATAATTGCTTTGGTGTAGTCGCATGCAATTATTGAATGGCAAAACTTGCATTCAATTATTGTATACAATTTTATGGAAATCGTACGCGTGTAAACACTTGCATGCAATTCTTGAATGGTAATAACTGAACGTGGTTTATAGCATGCGATTGCCTTGAACGTTCCAGAAACTGGCATCGTGTAAATGTAAGGGGGATGCGATAAGGTAGCCCGCGAAATTCAAATTTTCTTACGTTTTTTGCAATTGGAATTCCTTATGGAACCAGACGAGGATAATCAGTTCACAACCCTATTATTTATTTATTACAACGATTGAATGAAAGCCAGGGAAACTAAGAGCAAGATTCATAGCGCGCACTTGCGATGAAGCAAATGCCGTCAAATCTAAAATTAGTTATGGATGAAGCGGTAAAAATAATTAATTTTATCAAATCACGACCACTACAATCCCGATTGTTCTCATTATTGTGTGAAGATTATGGCAGCAAACATAAAACACTGCTGCTTCATACAGAAGTGCGATGGCTGTCTCGGGGTAAAACTTTAACAAGGCTATTTGAACTTAGAGCCGAGTTACAAATGTTTCTTTCAGCAGATACTTCTTTTAATTTGAAGGACCGTTTGTATGATAAAACTTGGTTGTTCCGATTGTCTTTTATGGCGGATATCTTTCAAAAACTTAACGAATTGAATTTATCGTTGCAAGGTAAACAGACAACAGTGTTTCAGGCCTATAATAAAATAACTGCTTTTAAAAGAAAATTAGATTTTTGGATCATTTGCATTGGTAAGAAAGAAATAGAAAGCTTTACGTTACTCAGTGAGTTTGTTAGCGAAAACGACTCAGTAATGTTTGAAGATGATGTGTTTGAATTGGTCCAATATCTCAGTTCGATGCGCGCATCTTTTGAAAAGTATTTTCCCGAAGAACACAATACAAAAATTAAAGTGAATTCATGGATTCATAATCCTTTTTTACCCAACTTGGAAAAGCCTGAAAACATGTCAAACGAGATATATGAATCTCTTTTAGAAATGTCAGACACAAGTATGGAGTCACTGTTCAAAACGACGCCTCTCAATGATTTTTGGTGCAGAATCCAAGATGAATATGCAATGCTTGGCCAAATGGCTCTGGATATTCTGCTCCCGTTCCCAACTACATATTTGTGCGAAACAGGATTCTCTACCTACGCAGCCACGAAAACAAAATATCGCAATAGACTGGACGCCGAAGCTGATATGAGACTCCAACTTTCTTCCATCAAACCTGATATCAACCAATTGATGAAAAATAAAAAACAGTTTCATACCTCCCACTAGTTAGATTTTTTCTTTTTTAATGTTTTCTATTGTTGTCCTTGCCAAGTGGTGAAGTAAATAATAATTAGTAACTGTTACATTGTACTTTTATTATGCTGATTAATAAAAAATACACTTATAAAAACAATTGTTTTATTGTAGGGTTCCATCAAGTATTTTGCTTCCCAAAAGGGTTCCGTCATTTAAAAAGTTTGAGAACCACTGCCCTAGACAAAATAAAAAAAAAGGTATTGGTGTTGCCTCTTTTTGGAAAATAATCAAGAACATTTGACTATAATAAACAATTTATTCATTCATTGTTACAATTCCGTTTGTAGTAAAATATACAAATATTTTAGATACCTAAGGATAGCTTGTCCACTCTCAAATGACACGCCCCACTACCGCAAGTTACGTACACGGCGGCGCCGCGGCTTGTAAGTAAAATGGGATAGTGGGGCGCGTCATTTCAGAGTGGACAAGTGGTATGGCTTCTGGAATACGGAAGTTAAACCTTACAACAGGATATCACTGTTCAAAAAGGGTCTTACAAGCTAGCATTACAGTAGCGTGACCAGTGGTCACTTACTATGTATCTTAGCCGAAACTCGTCAACTGCTGGACATAGGCCTCCTCCGAGAATCGTCATGAAGGCCATATGGATTTGAAAACATATAAGAGTTGATTTTTGAGACGGGGCAGTAAGGATAAGGCTGTAGCTACATGAAAAGCGCCATCCATCTCCACGGGCAAGAAAATCGCGGCGAGTCTTGCCGTGTCATTAAATTCAATAGAAACTCTATGAATCAATCTCTCTCCCCATTACCGACCCATCTCAAAAATAGACCCTGAATATTAAGTTTATTTCATTTCAATTTAGAATAAACACTCATATATGCATGGATGTTGCAACAAACTACATTAGACATACTTACTACAGACTAAGACTCTTACTTTTGTTTCACATTCATTTATTTATCTGCATCGCAAACTAAAAGATAGTAGGTCTAAAGATTATAACTTCGTATTGGTCTGTGGGCTCTTAGCACATGTTAAAGGCGTACCAAACAACACTGGGTACAATTTTATTGTGCCACATTATGGGCAAGTTATTTGCCGTTCAGAACTGGGGTCCACTCTTTAAGTCCGTCAAAGAAGATACCCGGCCCTGGCCCGTCAGAAAGTAGTTCAATACTTCGAAGTGAATCCTACTACGATTAAATTAACTTTTTCGGGACGTGTAGGTGTAAACATCACGTAGATACAATAAAATCGCATTCAATTCTGGCATGAAAATAAACTTGCATGCAATAATTGCTTTGGTGTAGTCGCATGCAATTATTGAATGGCAAAACTTGCATTCAATTATTGTATACAATTTTATGGAAATCGTACGCGTGTAAACACTTGCATGCAATTCTTGAATGGTAATAACTGAACGTGGTTTATAGCATGCGATTGCCTTGAACGTTCCAGAAACTGGCATCGTGTAAATGTAAGGGGGATGCGATAAGGTAGCCCGCGAAATTCAAATTTTCTTACGTTTTTTGCAATTGGAATTCCTTATGGAACCAGACGAGGATAATCAGTTCACAACCCTATTATTTATTTATTACAACGATTGAATGAAAGCCAGGGAAACTAAGAGCAAGATTCATAGCGCGCACTTGCGATGAAGCAAATGCCGTCAAATCTAAAATTAGTTATGGATGAAGCGGTAAAAATAATTAATTTTATCAAATCACGACCACTACAATCCCGATTGTTCTCATTATTGTGTGAAGATTATGGCAGCAAACATAAAACACTGCTGCTTCATACAGAAGTGCGATGGCTGTCTCGGGGTAAAACTTTAACAAGGCTATTTGAACTTAGAGCCGAGTTACAAATGTTTCTTTCAGCAGATACTTCTTTTAATTTGAAGGACCGTTTGTATGATAAAACTTGGTTGTTCCGATTGTCTTTTATGGCGGATATCTTTCAAAAACTTAACGAATTGAATTTATCGTTGCAAGGTAAACAGACAACAGTGTTTCAGGCCTATAATAAAATAACTGCTTTTAAAAGAAAATTAGATTTTTGGATCATTTGCATTGGTAAGAAAGAAATAGAAAGCTTTACGTTACTCAGTGAGTTTGTTAGCGAAAACGACTCAGTAATGTTTGAAGATGATGTGTTTGAATTGGTCCAATATCTCAGTTCGATGCGCGCATCTTTTGAAAAGTATTTTCCCGAAGAACACAATACAAAAATTAAAGTGAATTCATGGATTCATAATCCTTTTTTACCCAACTTGGAAAAGCCTGAAAACATGTCAAACGAGATATATGAATCTCTTTTAGAAATGTCAGACACAAGTATGGAGTCACTGTTCAAAACGACGCCTCTCAATGATTTTTGGTGCAGAATCCAAGATGAATATGCAATGCTTGGCCAAATGGCTCTGGATATTCTGCTCCCGTTCCCAACTACATATTTGTGCGAAACAGGATTCTCTACCTACGCAGCCACGAAAACAAAATATCGCAATAGACTGGACGCCGAAGCTGATATGAGACTCCAACTTTCTTCCATCAAACCTGATATCAACCAATTGATGAAAAATAAAAAACAGTTTCATACCTCCCACTAGTTAGATTTTTTCTTTTTTAATGTTTTCTATTGTTGTCCTTGCCAAGTGGTGAAGTAAATAATAATTAGTAACTGTTACATTGTACTTTTATTATGCTGATTAATAAAAAATACACTTATAAAAACAATTGTTTTATTGTAGGGTTCCATCAAGTATTTTGCTTCCCAAAAGGGTTCCGTCATTTAAAAAGTTTGAGAACCACTGCCCTAGACAAAATAAAAAAAAAGGTATTGGTGTTGCCTCTTTTTGGAAAATAATCAAGAACATTTGACTATAATAAACAATTTATTCATTCATTGTTACAATTCCGTTTGTAGTAAAATATACAAATATTTTAGATACCTAAGGATAGCTTGTCCACTCTCAAATGACACGCCCCACTACCGCAAGTTACGTACACGGCGGCGCCGCGGCTTGTAAGTAAAATGGGATAGTGGGGCGCGTCATTTCAGAGTGGACAAGTGGTATGGCTTCTGGAATACGGAAGTTAAACCTTACAACAGGATATCACTGTTCAAAAAGGGTCTTACAAGCTAGCATTACAGTAGCGTGACCAGTGGTCACTTACTATGTATCTTAGCCGAAACTCGTCAACTGCTGGACATAGGCCTCCTCCGAGAATCGTCATGAAGGCCATATGGATTTGAAAACATATAAGAGTTGATTTTTGAGACGGGGCAGTAAGGATAAGGCTGTAGCTACATGAAAAGCGCCATCCATCTCCACGGGCAAGAAAATCGCGGCGAGTCTTGCCGTGTCATTAAATTCAATAGAAACTCTATGAATCAATCTCTCTCCCCATTACCGACCCATCTCAAAAATAGACCCTGAATATTAAGTTTATTTCATTTCAATTTAGAATAAACACTCATATATGCATGGATGTTGCAACAAACTACATTAGACATACTTACTACAGACTAAGACTCTTACTTTTGTTTCACATTCATTTATTTATCTGCATCGCAAACTAAAAGATAGTAGGTCTAAAGATTATAACTTCGTATTGGTCTGTGGGCTCTTAGCACATGTTAAAGGCGTACCAAACAACACTGGGTACAATTTTATTGTGCCACATTATGGGCAAGTTATTTGCCGTTCAGAACTGGGGTCCACTCTTTAAGTCCGTCAAAGAAGATACCCGGCCCTGGCCCGTCAGAAAGTAGTTCAATACTTCGAAGTGAATCCTACTACGATTAAATTAACTTTTTCGGGACGTGTAGGTGTAAACATCACGTAGATACAATAAAATCGCATTCAATTCTGGCATGAAAATAAACTTGCATGCAATAATTGCTTTGGTGTAGTCGCATGCAATTATTGAATGGCAAAACTTGCATTCAATTATTGTATACAATTTTATGGAAATCGTACGCGTGTAAACACTTGCATGCAATTCTTGAATGGTAATAACTGAACGTGGTTTATAGCATGCGATTGCCTTGAACGTTCCAGAAACTGGCATCGTGTAAATGTAAGGGGGATGCGATAAGGTAGCCCGCGAAATTCAAATTTTCTTACGTTTTTTGCAATTGGAATTCCTTATGGAACCAGACGAGGATAATCAGTTCACAACCCTATTATTTATTTATTACAACGATTGAATGAAAGCCAGGGAAACTAAGAGCAAGATTCATAGCGCGCACTTTGACTTTGCTAAGTACGTGTTCATACGAATATGAACCTTACTCTGACGCGTTTAATGTTCATATTCGTATAAGCGAATGTGAGCAAGAGTCGCATAGGAATATGTCTGGTGTTGGTCTACATGTCGACACATGTCTTGACTGGCGAAAGCAGATCACGTAAGTAAAAAAGTCACCGGAACGTAGCGGTCGCTCTATCGGTTAAAAAATCTTCTACCATCACGCATAAAGGCAATGCTTGTACAGACCCTAATCTTTCCCATAATAGACTATGGTGATGTGTGTTACTACGACCTGAATGCAGATCTACTCAATAAGCTTGACCGCCTTCTAAATAACTGCATTCGAATCGTTTTCAATCTTCGTAAGTACGACCATGTGTCTGCGCACCGCTTGCTTTTAAAATGGTCACCCATACATCAGCGCAGAGTTGAGGGCGCTGTCTATGTTGTATTCTATACTTGACAAACCCACTTCTCCTTCTTATCTGACTTGCCATGTTCAATACCTATGCTCTGCCCATAGTAAAAATCTTCGCTCCACCAACAATCGTCTTCTACGATGTCCTTCTCACCGCTCTGGTTTTATTCACTCTTCTTTCTTTGTCCAGGCGGTATTTCTTTGGAATGCGCTCCCTCTGAACATCAGGATGGCAGCCAGTCGGTTATCTTTCAAAGTAGCGGCTCGTGAACATATTCGTGAGAAGTTGGCAGAATCGTTGCGGCGCTGATTTGCTGGGCTTTTTTTTTTCTTTCTCCTCCACCTATCGTTATTTCTCCTGACAAAGTTTATTCTATTTATATGTATGTATGTATGTAAGTATATATGTATTACAATTTATCCTGTTTCGAGTTATCTATCCCGTATGTTGCACCTGCCATGTTTTTCTCTGCATCACCCTAAGGTTGACTGGTAGAAAATGCCTCAGGCATTAAGTCCGCCTTTGTACAGTAGTATTTTACTTGTGCATAAAGTTTTAATAAATAAATAAATAAATATGTATGAACGTTAAAATTATACGAAGAATGTTCATAATTGTATGCGGCGCTTAGCAGTCAAAGTGCGATCTCTTAACTTGCCCTAAGCTTAGAAGAACACATGGAAAATACATAAATACCTACAACCAGAACTGGTGCCAAAGTATATATTATTACGCAGCGCAGGATTTCTGTTCTTGATATTTACCCTTTATTGGTGTTGAAGTTTGAGTCACATTATAATGGTGGGTACACATATGTGAAACGTAAGATTGAAACAAATCGGCCTAGTTTGGACGTGTCACGCGCAAAAACCGCGTGCTACACGTCCAAACCGCGTACTGGAATGTTACTTTAATTCATGTTATGTTTCACATTTATTTCTACCCACCTTACCAATTAGTAATAAAAATTTACAATTATTTTTAGAATTTTTATAGTTTGGACAGCTGGCCTAGCATTTGGCCTGTTGAATAAGCGCTTCACATATTTAAACTAAATAGGTTTTTTGAAAGGGTTCTGATTGTTGTGATGGTTCTGATGATTATGATGATTGGGATGGTTCTGATGATTGGGATGGTTCTGATGATTGGGGTGGTTCTGGTGATTTGGGTGGTTCTGATTCTGATGGTTCTGATTTTGGCTGGACAGGAAGGCCAGGTGGCCCTTAGGACATTTGTTGGCGTAATGTCCCTTGGTACCACACTTGAAGCAGGTGACTTCTTCCAATGGTTTATGAACAATCCGCTGCAGTCTTTGGGTGCTAACATCATCGCTGTCAGTAGCTGGCTTGACGTAGCCGAGGGCGCGATATCTCGCCTCTTCTTGCCTTTGAGCTGCTTCTCTTTGCTGTAATTAAATGTTAAATGAAGGATTTTAGACATCAAATAAATAATTTTATAATTTTTGATACATAGTAAATGTTTTCCCAAAAATTCACCCACAAAAGATTGATGAATGAAACAGTTTTTCTGTACCTACAATACAGCAATTATTACAACTATAACTAACCTCAGCTGGTATCTTATTACAAGAGGAAGCTTTATGGCCAGCTTCAGAGCAGTAATGACACACTGGCAGTCTCTTAGCATCCTTGGTTTGTTCCGGAGGGGCAGGCAGCTCAAACCGTGGGTGCATGTACTTGCAGGTGGAGCCATCAGGACAGAACCCGGAGAGGTAGTTCATACAAAATACGCGGCGCACATGTCGATGCCGGCAGTGGGGACCGTGACGACAGAAACCTCGGTCATACCTGCAAAATAATTTTGTAATGAGCTTGATATGTTACAAAGTAAAATATTTTTAATCCTGTTACAATATTTATTGTAGGCATTATCAAGTGTATATTATTATAGTTATGAAGTCATAGGCAAATATATATACAATTACTAAGAGTATGACTTATTTTTTTGCTACTACTACTAATATTAATAATAAATTGTGTAGTTGCCAAATCATGTGTTCTTAGTAAAATTTAATGTAAAACAAAATGAAAAAGACTTCAAACTAAAAATACACACACAAAATACTTATAAAAATTTTATTTGATAGATCACAATTTTGTATTTATTTTTTAATACATACCATGGGCAATCCTTAATTTTACTCTCAGGGTCTATATGCAGGAAGGGACATTCTTTGTTGTGACAGGCATTAAATCTAGCGTAGAAGTAGCATTCAGGCATCTTGGACATGTCATACTCGTGAAGGAACTCGCACTGGTCGCCTTTCTTGCAGAGGCCTCTCAGCCAATGCTTGCAGACCACCGTGCGATCACCGCGGACGTGCCTGTAGGGGCACTGAGGGCCGTTCCCGCAACCTCCAGGCTGACTGAAGAATTCACATACCGCCGCGGTTGACTCTAAAAAAAATAAGATTTTTAGTAACTAATACGTTACTTAATACTGCATAGTAGTAGTAGTTATTGATATAATCTTGAATAATTGAATGTGTATTGGAAGTAAAACAACTTACTATCCATTCCTGGGAAAGGTAATGGTAGCGCTCCATATTGCTCTTCTAAAGCATAATCTATATCAAATTTAATGTGGTCAACGTTAGCGACAATGACTTCCATGTTTTTTCAGATTATTTTTACTTTCTTGTGGTAATAAAGAAAAATACTTCTTGCCAAACGCAGGGGAACACAACGGCAAAAAATCGCATTCACAACGCACAGCAGTGGCACAGCACAGATAAACAAAAAAAAAAATGAAATGTGACAGGACAGGACAGCTGGCTGGACTACCATTTGATGGCTACAACTAAACGTAACTTTACGTTCCTTTATTTGTTAAAACTGACTTAGCACACTGATAATAAATGAAATGACTAATTATCGAAATATACAAGTAAATACAAAAACAAAAGGATACCTAGGCGTCGAAGTACTTACTTCGACGTCTAGGTTTCCTTTTGTTTAAAGGGCATGTAGGAGAGGAGACTGAGGTCACTTACAGCCAAATGCCTTAGAACTACGCAAACAAATGTCAACAATTTTTGAGCCATTTGACGTGATTTCACATTTTTAATTAATTCATTGTAATTCATTCACAACTTCAACACTTTCGGACCAAACACTTTGGAAAACCCTTTCAAAATTAAAAAATTCTACTCCTGTTCTAAAGAGAGTTCCCCGGGGCGCGAGGCGGTCTGTTGCTCTAAGTTTGACGCGATGTCTCCGCCTTGCGACCCAGGAGAATTCCTACAACGCCTGGGAGCAACTACTTACCTTCCCATACAGGATTCTGCATGTCCAAAAAAATTTGGCAACTAAAAAAACATTGACAAACCAAATTAAAGACAACTGCAACAATTCGACTCTTATTTTAGATCCAAAATTACCCGATTTCAGTAACCTCTCACGAAGAGGCCTATGTTCGCATGTGGAATCCAAATTGAGTGAAGGTGATATCAGGGGAGCGGCCAGGCTACTTTTCAGCAGCGATGTGGTGGCGCCCTACTCTCCAGAAACACTTTCAGCCCTCGAGAGCAAACATCCGGCGCCTGCGGATGGCCTCACCTTCCCCGACCCCCCCGTCCTTCCCGATCCGGATTCAACTCCTTTTAATGTTACTGCCCCTCAGCTAATTGCAGCCGTGAGCTCCTTTCGAAGTGGCTCCGCCGGTGGCCTCGACGGCCTGACTCCCCAGCACTTAAAAGACCTACTGAGCTCAGGCGCCGGGGAATGTGGTGAGTCGCTTTTGAAGTGAAGGAGCTTGCGGCTCTAATTAACCTGATGCTCAACGGAAGTGTGAATGATGCCGTCGTCGATGTCTTGTACGGTGCCAACCTATGTGCCCTGCGCAAGAAGGACGGCGGCATCCGTCCCATCGCCGTTGGGTGCACCTACAGGCGTACGGCAGCCAAAATATGCTGCAAATTGTATGGCGAAATCCTGACCAACAAGTTCCAGCCCCTACAGCTTGGCTTTGGATCCAAAAGGGGGCTGTGAGGCTGCCGTACACGCCCTTTCAAGCTTTTTAAATGCCAGTAAAGGTGAGGTCATCCTCAAGGTTGACGTTAAGAACGCCTTCAACTCCGTTAACAGGGACACTTTGTTGGCCGAAGTAAAAAAGGAGTAACCAGAAATTTACGGTTTTATGTGGCAGTGCTACAGGCACCCTTCAAAATTATTATATAAAGACAACGTTTTGGAATCGGCAGTCGGATGCCAACAAGGTGATCCTCTCGGGCCAGTTATTTTCAGCTTGGCTATCCATCCTATAATACAACAACTAAATTCAAAATTTAATGTGTG
Organism: Lithophane semibrunnea; assembly: GCA_947363905.1. NCBI lineage: Eukaryota > Metazoa > Arthropoda > Insecta > Lepidoptera > Noctuidae > Lithophane > Lithophane semibrunnea. The sequence goes on from OX376201.1 coordinate 16,859,129, forward strand.
GTATTTAGACGATGGTACACTAGGAGGTGACGTGGACACCGTTCTAAAAGATCTACAATTCCTAAAGCAGCAGTTCCAATCCATCGGCCTTGACCTAAACAACTCCAAATGTGAAATTTACCTTTGTGACGACACCGACAGACAATCGACCATACAGAAATTTAATTCAATAGCCCCGAATATCAAAGTTTTAGAAAAAAGTTCACTGCATCTCCTAGGTTCCTCAATCCTAGAAGATAGTTTTTCACCATTTGTCGAGGCAAAAATTGAACATTTTAACGATATTTCGGACAGACTCTCTAAAATTAATCTACATTCGGCATTCACCCTTATCAGACATTGCTGTTTCGGTCCAAATTTTATGTATTTTCTCCGCTCTTCCTCTTTATGGAAGCAGTCCAACCTTTTAGACAAAATCGATCATATTATTCGAAACACTTTAAAATCCATTTTAAATGTGGCACGGACGACCGCGCGTGGTTTCAAGCCACACTACCCATTCGTTTTGGTGGGCTCGGCGTCCGCAAAATTTCCAGTGTAAGCCTACCGGCGTTCCTGTCCTCGGTCCACAGCACCGAAAAGTTAACCGCAAGAATTTTAGCCTCTTCTCAGGTTGACTCTGAAGTGCCGTGTTTGACCGATGCAGTGAATGCCTGCAAAGTGGCTTGCCCGGACACGGTTCAGCCCGAGAACCCGTCTTCCCAGAGACAGTGGGATGAGCCGCTCTGCAGGTTGGTACGGAATAAACTTATTAATACGTCCACCAATACTGCTGAGCGTGCCCGCCTGCTGGCTGTGGGTGAATGGGAGTCGGGCCTCTGGCTTCAGGCGCTACCGTCACCCAACATTGGTACTATGCTGGGTGACACCACATTCCGGCTCGCTACATGTTTGCGTCTGGGCGCTCCTTGCGGTGCTCCACATCGTTGTCAATGCGGTGAAGGAGTCGACTGCCTCGGACACCACGGCCTATCCTGCAGCAAGAGCGCTGGTCGGATGGCACGACACGCCAGCATTAATGACATTATCCGTCGGGCTCTTGTCACCGCCGGGGTGCCAGCTGTGTTAGAACCCAACGGCTTGGCACGCGACGATGGGAAGAGGCCAGACGGAATGACCATAATGCCCTGGAAGTTGGGTAGACCTTTGGTGTGGGACGCAACCTGTGTCGACACCCTCGCGCCATCCCATCTTCCTAGCACGGCGGGCTGTGCTGGGACAGCTGCTTCAAGAGCAGAAAACCTCAAACGGCGCAAATATAACAACCTTATTGGGAGCTATATGTTTGAGCCGTTTGGGGTTGAAACACTAGGGCCGTGGGGTCCGAGTGCTCATCGAGTATTTCGGGACATCGCTAAGCGATTGGTCGACTCTTCACGTGACCAGAGGGCTGGCCTATTTTTAGCCCAAAGAATCAGCATTGCCATTCAACGTGGCAATGCTGCCAGCCTTTTGGGCACCTTTCCCATTGACAGCGATGCGGACGAATTCTTTGATGCTCAATGAGCCCCTCCCCTTTATTTTTTCCTTTTAATTTGTTATTTAAGTAATTGTTTTTTAGTTAATTTAGTATAATAAATGTAATGTAATTTAAATGTTGAAATAAAATTCATTGTAAATTATCTATACACAGTCATGTAAAATTAGTTGAAAATGGTTGACATTGGCATAGGGGTCATCACGGGTCATTTGGTTGCAAATGACTTCTCCTACATCCCCTTTTATCCAATGACTCTGTTTAATGATAGCAATTTTAACTCCTTGGCCTAAGAACGAGCTAATCGAGTTCGAGCTAGCCCTCTGTCATGTGACATTGTAGTGCACTCGGGCCACAGATTAGATAGCTAACTCGGGCCCCGTTGTGAAATGTATTCATCTAGCAAATCATTTACTGATTCAACTATCCGAACAAAATAAAACGAAACGCAACAAAATAAGCGTTCCATCCCAGTAACTCCAGCAAGTTAAGCGTTCCAAAATAGTATTTTTAGCATAAGAATGCCACTATCTTTGTTTTACTTACAATGATGAACTGAAAGGAAAATATTGTTGTCTTGTCTTGTTGTGTCAAAAATTCTGTGCAGCAGGCAGGTTTTATTTCTCTTGGTTACTTTATTTGGTTAGCTTGAATTGGTTTCAAAATGTCTATATCCGATTTGAAACATTCTCTGAGGAAGTATGAGTTTCCTGTATGTGCTAAGGAGGCTCTCAGTAAAATTGGTAAGTTAATCTATTATATTGGTATCCATCTACCAACCACCAATAAACAATGAATACAAGTTTACCTCTTTCCTTTAACAGTAAGTCTTACGACTCGAGAGCATGATTTCTTTTATCCAGACTGTAGTAGGTATCTAATGAGTTACTATTGTTTTTAGAACAACTGTTGGTAGGCCGTGCGGCTCCATCGAACAAGCAACTTGACATAGCGATGGACATCATATCAGAATTCGTGTTTTGCGAGTCAGACAGGCGCGGCGGCCGGCGGGGCGCAGGCCTTACCCCGCTCCAGGACTTACAGCTCATTGACATCATATGCGACTACCTGTCGGCATGTACTAATGAGACTACTAAGAATACAGTATTCTTATCACTGTTTGGTGGCATGGAGAGTCAGAGGAGATTGAAAATACTTAGTATACTTGCCAGCATGGCAGTGTCCGCATCTAGTACACCAGTAAGTACTTAAAAATCATTTATTTTTATAAGATTCGAGAAACATTATAATTATTATGTCGCTTCGATCAATTAAAAGGTTTTATTTTGTTTTATAATCAAGCATTCAAACTTTACTCTGTATTTCAGGTGTTACTTGCAGTTGGTGTTTGGCTTCAACAAATGGGGTGCTCATCAGCACAGTCCCTGCAACTAGTTGAGAACGTCATCCGAGACCATTTCTACCTGAACACCTCCAATCAACTGGCTCTGAAGTCTCTAGCTAACACAGCCCCACAGTTTGTGTCGAACTTCATCACAGCAGTGACTGAGTTGTACATGCGAGATGCTCAAGGAACTACTAAATTGCCACCTAAGAACCTTTTAGAAGTGATCACAGCTTGGGTTAGTCATTTAAACACAAATTAGTACAGAATACTAACAGTATAATATAAATGATCATTGTTCTTGATATTTGTTCTTGTTTGATTAGTTGTGAGATGAGGCTGATCTCTATCTTCTCTGAATTGAAGGTTTGAGAAACCTTCAATTTTGTCATGCTTTTACACTCCACTGCGGAAGTTGGCTGGCTGTTCCAAAAACATGAAAACTGCTTATGGAATGAGTCCTTGTTTGATTTTGCAGGTATACTCAAACCCCACTCTGTGCATGTCAGCACAACTGAATCCTGCTGCACTCCCAAGTGGATCTATACCAATGGCTGCTGTGACGCCCCTGGCTGGTCTCATCCACTGGTGTGCACTTGCTCCACTTTATATTGATGAAGGTAGTCATTTTATACATTCCTTGGTCTAGAAAATCTTTAAGATAAAATTATTGATTGCGGAGCAATATTTAAAAATATGATTACTCTTTACAGATACAGAAATGGTAGAAGTACCAGTACCAGTCAAAAAAATAAAACTGGAAGGGGACATTGATAGATCAGTCATAAAAACTGTGACGAACAAGCCTCTGTCAGAATCTGAGTTGTATATAAAGCTTCACCTCGGCGTGTTGCACAGCCTGCGAGCCGGCCGGCGCACGCACGGGCCCCCCACGGCGGTGAACGCGCAGCACCTGGCCGCGCTGGCGCCGGTCGTGCAGGGCTACGCGCACGCTGTGCTCAAGAGAGGGGGCAAGCTGCACACTGATTACAAGTTACAGGTTTGTATTACTTTTTTCCTATATTAACAAATGGTAATTCCCTTTTCAAGAACACTTGCTAATTTATCCAAAAAAGCATATATTAGCACTTTTGACTCCACTCCCTTTTCATAAAGCTCCTACGTCATACATATTGCACCTGGACCCTCCGGGAGGGTCACCAGCATTACGTTTGCGCTGAAGTGGACCTTGGTGGAGGCTCACCGGCATTAGGTTTGCATTCGCATTATAAAATGAAGTAATCAGTGTTTTCAGGGGATCTTGTTGTTATACTTAGTATCTCTGAGGGTATTTTTTATTGTACTAGTGGGATTTGTTGGATGTGTATTTGTTGTTACAGGATTGCCTAGACAGGATAGGGCAGGCAGTGCAGGTGGCTCTAGCAAATGGCTGTGTCTATGGCAATATCAACAACCTCCTTGCTGCATTAGACACATTGCCAGAGAACAGACTGCTGCGCATCATCATCAAAACTCACCAGCAGACCATCTGACAAGTGCTTTGACTAAATAATGAACAGTGAACATTGATAAAGATTTGTTCAGTACATAACAGTGATAGGAGGTTCTTCAAGTGCTTAATTATTACCCATGAATTACTTTAGTAATTTGAAGGATTCAAACATGATATGAAAAATCGTTGGTACAAAAGCTGTTGCTTTAAAAAATCATAGTATCTGATAACAATAATTACAATAATTATCATAGTAATTATAAAATTAGCCATAACTTTTTTTTTGGTTAGGAAATTATCAAATAACTTCTCCCGCTCTAGGAGCGTCAGACTCCTGACTAAAACTTACCCATGTTCCTTCAGTAGCCTGTAAAACTATGGTGTTTAAAGTAAAGTTCTTATGAATCAATTTGAAAGTCCATGTAAAAAGAAGTACGATGAAATAGATGTATTATGTGTACATAATGTAAATAAAATACTGTGATAATTTGATAAACTTAATTGTTATTTATTTCAAAATGGTTTAAATCTCCGACTCTGTTTGATCTGAGCTATTTTCTTCTTGTCTTCTTCAAACTTTTGCCTCAGTGACACAATGTGTTTCATTTTGGATTCTCTTATTTGGAAAGTGTAGAAGTTCTTTAATTCTTTTCGTTTTTTATTCTTCTCTTCCTTCTGCATTATTTTGTTTTCTACCTTCTCTGTTCGTGCAAAGCTCTGGACCTTCCCTCTCTTAGTAACAGTGACCCATCCCTCGTCATCCTCTTGTTCCAATTCTTTTTCCTTCTTGTTGGCTTTTTGTGCATTTTCATCAAACTGTTTCATAAATGTTTCTACATTTTCTTTGAGTGTTTTGGGCAACAAAATAGTACTGTTGTACTCATCAATCCATTTTTTTATTCCCACTTTCATTTGGTGAGCACTTGAGTTCAGCGGTTGTAATTCAGATAATTTCAATGCTTTATCTAACTCTGCAACCTTTTTGAAAACTATGTATGCTGCTCTGAATGTGGTTTTGTTTTCTTCTGGTATGAACCTTATAATATGCTTTATGTCAGCAGTTGATGGTTTTAAACACAGTTGAACCGACTGTACAGTGCCAGCTTCTCTGAAAGCATTAAACAATCCTTTTTCATCAGCGTAAGGTGGCACATTCACTACTAGTAACGTACGACCCTGAGGCTTGTCTTTTGTGTGTTCTCTTACTATATGCTCCTTGAGATATACTGTGTGTGGTGCCACTGAATCCTCTGTTAACTGGAGCTCTAAAGCTGGAAAGAGAAACAACATTCATGAATACATTTGAAACTTGTCTCAAACTGATAAACCACCTATTTCAAACAAAAACGAACGGATTGATTCTTACCTTTAAAATCTTGAGTACGTTTTGCAGCCTTCATGTTTGTAGGTTTAGTAGCTCATTTGACAAACAATAGTGGGATAATTACTTTTGTAATAAAAATACACAAATCAACATGTCTATTGAGCAGAGGTTATGTTTGATATGTTATTGACAATTGTATCGTCGTTCAAAGTCTGCAAATTGTATGCTTTATGTTAATATTCCAAGTGTATTTTTCACTTTATTATTATTCAAACAAAAATATTATCAGTATACTATAATTTTTACTACTTTATCGTTTCACGAAATGATAAATATAAATATTCATTGAAATTAGGGAATTCTGCAAGTGAATTATTTTTTGCGTTCTGAAATACGGTTTTATTTATTACTCTACAATCTCTATGCGTATGAATTGACAGACCTTGACAGTTTTCAACAATAACAGTGACAGTCGTGACAGAATTACCATTTTGTCTATGATAAACAGTGACTGTTGGCGGAGAGTGTCTGTTTTGCCCGTATTTTGTCGAAAATTTACGGCCATGTGTGTTTACAATTACGTGTTAGACAAAATTTCTAGTGATGATACCCGCCACTGCAAACAGTAAAGTGAAAAACCCGAAAGGAACGGAGGGTACCGACACTCCGGAACGGGACGAAATTGGACAAGAAAACACGGACGATAAGGTCAGAGGTTATGTTGGTGCGTACGATGCATCCTCGTCATTTGGGGGGCCATCCAGAGATGGCAGGTATCGGTCCCGCGGTCGTGTCACCGAGTTCAGGCCGTCTCGAGGCGGTGGGCGCGGAGGCAGGGGCCGCGGCGGATTCCCGCCCCGCGGCGATCGTGAACCTCTTGATAATTCCTATAAATATCACGAATCGTTAAACCAGGTCTCCAACGACACCTGGTCTCAAGGAAATAGCAGCAACAAGTTTTATGAACGTTCAGAGTTGGTTGTCAATCTTCCCGAGGACCCTCGAATTTCCAAGTTGCTGCGTCGACTATGTGCCGAGGTGGACATGGAGAAATCGCTTGTCATATGCAGTAAATTACAAGACGCTGTTATGTTGCCGGAAAACTCGCGCTACATACGACGTTCTTACGATATACTAGTAGAGTCACTCCTGGATGTGCTCTATGATGCCCCTGGCCCTGAGACAAAAGAAGGTGCATCTATAGTGCTCGGGCGGATCGGCTACGTCATGGGTCCTGACTTCAGGAAGCATCTAGATTGGATTGCCGCTAGTTATGCAGTGCATAACTCGACTATAAAACATTTTCTGACTCTCTCATTTACAGAGACATTTCAGCTGGATTACCAAACTCCTCACCTAACAGATTTTGCTGAATTGACTCTAGATAGGCTTCAGACTATCATTGAAGGCACAGACTCAGCTGATGTGTTCATGACTGCTATAAACGCCATGATCATCATGTCAAATTCATATCCAGAACACTTTGCAAATCATTTTGTGGACACAGTTGACATTCTGGTTGGTTGGCATGTAGATAATGCTCAGCCGAAGAAGATCAAAGATTTTGCTCTACAATCATTGTTTAAACTCAGTCGCCACTGGCAAGCAGATGTTGGATTTTCAGTAAACCTTCTGAATCAGTTTGTAGAGGACATGGTGGTATATTCTACAGAGATGGATTCAACTCATACTGACAAACAAAGTGATGCTACCACACCTGAAGATTGTAAGCAGAAGATCACATCATTCCTCAACGTTTTCAACACTGTTGTCAAGAGCTTAGGGACACTTTTGAGTCCTACAGTGTCACAAATTGTGTCATGGTCATTCCTTACAGAAGCATTCACAAAGATTTTGCAAGTTTTAACTAAAACTCTGAAGGATGACGCCGAAGCAGATCTGATACTGGCAGGTAATGAATGTATTGCTTTGCTTTTGAAATATTTGCAATCAAAATCATCATCTTGTTCTCCAGCCCTGTTTACATTAATAACAAAAGAGATGAGTAACTTTCTGCAAGGAGAAGAAAGTGTTAGCCTCAGTGTCATTGACTTAGTATCAACTGTTATAAAGGAGATTGCTTCAAACCTTCCCATTGAGTTCATATCACAAACTATTGGACCTGAATCACTTTTGCGTCAACTGCGCTATTCAGACAGTTCTCACATTTTAAACAGTGTGATGTCAGTATACAGTAACTTGTTGAACTTGAAGAATATTCCACTTTTACAAGAAACTTACAAATATGTTTTGACAGATATTCAGAATTCCTATTCAGTTATAATACCCGACATACAAATTATAAGCCCGGAGTATCCAGAAGAAGTAGACAAAGATGATGCACAGAAAAATGTTATATTTTATTTACAATGTTTATCGGAGCTGGCTAATGCTAGTAACTCTATTATTGGGATGTGGGCATTACAACCCAGCATACTAGAACTGCTAGCTATCAAAATGTGTCCTCATGATGAAAAGTTAATTAAGGAGAAGCCAGCTCTTCAGTATTCTGTACTGTACTTGCTTTATTCACATTGCAAAAAGAACAATCACTTCATTGCTTCTAGCGACTTGGTATCAAATACCCAGCAAAGAGCGAATGATATATTTGGCCTATCAAACCTGAGCCTTGGTGATGTCTCTAGCTCTAGCCCAACATCTGGACATTTAGCTGTGATCCTCAATACATTAAGCATGGTATTAGATGAAGATGCCCCTAGAGAAACTTTGATTTTAGTCCTTAATTGGATATCTGATATATTTTGCCAGATAGACAAATATTTACCCATAGTAAGCATGTCCAAGGGTTTTCTTGTATTAACAACTAATATGTTGTCACTGGCATATCATTTTGACGAAGATATTGTTTTGCTTGTAATGAAAAATTCTCAACATCTACTGAAAAATAAGACCCTCACTTGGAATGTTATGGTGTTGAAAACAATAGCAGTCCTTTGTATACTCCACATTGATAGTCAAAATAAAACCTTGTCAAATGTTTGCAAAGATGTGCTATTTGAATTGCCTTGGGATATTGTTCAGCTGGAGTTGGACAAACAAGTTGTTAAAGTGTTTACTGCAAGGAAAATGAGCCTGAATGTGCTCAACAGTGATACAAAGGCTAATTCATTTAAAGAATATCTCATGCGAGGATCATTTTGTAACCTATCAAACCAGCATTTTAAAATAATAATGAATTGTCTTCTCCCTAACACAATGGAAGATAAAAAAGCTTTAGTAGATGCATTTTTAACATCTTGGCCTTTACAAACTGCTGATATTCATGAAAATAATCTTTTGTTCTTCCGGCAATGTGCTACAAGTTTCTCATCTGTTTGCGTTGGTTGGGCACTCTCAGAACTAGCTCAAACTTGTGTGTCATTGAAATTAAGAACTATTCTGGGCAAACCACAAGAGACTTTTATGAGGATCGAAGGAGCTTTGAAAGGAATAGCAAGAGAAATATCATCCCATGAAACTAAATACATTGGCATTGACCAACAGCAACTGGTGGAAGTTGTAACTTCAGAGCAAACACGAACGCGCTGGATAACAGAGTTCATGTTGTTCCTAGAGAAATACATTTATAATGCCGCAGAAGGGACTGCTACAGTACTGCCAGCTGTCGCCAAACCTGTAAAAACATTCTTTCATACGAACAGGCCGACTTGCCGCGAGTGGTTCACTAGAGTACGTCCCGCTGCGCTTGCCGTCAGCCACTACGCTGGACATTTCGGGGCTGCCATCTACCATGCCTCACTAATATTGCAAACAGCTGCTAATTCGAATACAAATATTGACGTCGAAGCAATAGCGATTAGCGTTGCAAGAGCACTTATAAAAATTGAAGAGCCAGAAGTGTTGCACGGTTTATACGTCTGGATAAAACAGAATTTTGACAAGAAATTACTGTGGCTTAAAGGAGCCGCTGAACAAGCAAATTCTAAACATGAATTAGCTATAGAGTTCTATAAAAAAATAAACACCATAAAATCACATGAAGATCCGAAAGAGGGTGAAACATCCCATGTAGATACGAGAATTACCAGGTTCATTGACGAACAGGTAATGGAAAGTTATAAACACATACAAAACTGGGAAGACATGCAAACATGGAAAGACAGTGATCAATTTAATTCAAGTATTTCACAATGGAGCTCTTTTTCGACGTTAAAGTTTTTAGAAGATACCTCAGAAATCCCGCAAGACCTCACTAACTGGGACATACTTGATAATGAAGCCAATGAGATATCGAAGAATACATGTTCCTATCAAGGTTTATTAAACAAAATTGAATCGACTCTTGTATGCACTGCAGTGAAGATGTATAACAGTGATTACAATGACAAATATGAGGACTTATTAAAACAATGTGATATCTTGCTTAAGTCACAAGCGGAAGAATTCGCCAGAACGAATTCCGTACATTTCTTAAAAGAGGTTGCAGTGTTGCAATTAGCAAATCACGGGTTAACCAACATTGTCAAGAGCGGAAAAGTAATCCCAAATCCTTTTAAACCATCAACAGTAAAGGATTATAAGTACGGAACTAATTTTAAAAACCTAAGCAGAATATTATGGTGGAATCAATATTTTACTAAGCTTAATATGACAGAAGAAAACGTTTTCTTTGCAGAATGCCTTCGCCTAGATGTGATAAAAAGTTCTAGGAAGAACGCTAACTTGTTAATGGCAAAAAGAGAACTTTTAAATCATTTCAAACAAAATTCTGCTTTTCAAATGTGTTTAGGCAACGTTAATAACTTGGATGATTTAAGTGAAGCACTACTTATGTCTACTAATACTTACGATCTCGAAATTTGGACTCTTAACAACGCCACTGCTTTAGCTGAGCTTTGCAAATTGACTTACGCGAAAGAAGAAACGAAAGTACGCGCTGTCAACCTTTGCGCAAGCATTTCCTTTGGATTTTCTCAAAGATTAGCAATGAGTGAACAAAGTTATGAACTGAGGGAAAAAGGCACAAGACTACTGCTCACCCTTTCGAAGTGGGTGCAAACCGAAACGGAAAATATATTGGACATAGATTCCCCCTTACTGAAGTTGGTGTCAGCTTTACCAGAAATCGGTTTGGTAGACAATAATATATCGGAGAATGTCATACCAGTATCAGACTCCGCCGTTGGTAAACTACTGCAATTTGGTGTTAATCAATGTCCAGGACTAGCTAAAGCTTGGGCAAGCTTTGCTGCTTGGTGCTTCAGATGGGGTCGTAAAATGGTTGAATTTAGTTCAAAAACACGAGAGCAATTAACAGAAAATGATAAGTTACAGATAGAGAGCGTTATGATTGGATGCTCACCTCAAGATTTTGAGCAGGTTTGTGAAATATTGTCGAAAACAAAAGCTACTTGTGACGACGAAGACATTGACTGGAACGAAATTAACACATCTGAAATGATTGAAAGTCAACTTCGGACTGTTCCATCGTTGAGCAATGCTTATCCTGAACACCTTGCATTGTTAGTGGATATTTGGCGTCAAGCACAAAAACGAGTATTTTCTTACTTTGAACTTTCGGCTGATGCTTACTTCAAGTTCCTGCAGCTTATTTGTGCATCAGACTATATCAATCACAGCGGGGAAAACGCGGTAGTCAATGCTACGTTGAGACTTCTACGTTTGATTGTAAAACACGCAATGGAGTTGCAAACAGTATTAGAATCCGGCTTAGCAAACACACCTACTCAACCTTGGAAAGTGATCATTCCACAGTTATTCTCACGTCTTAACCACCCGGAAACGTACGTGAGGAAATGTGTATCTGATCTCTTGTGCAGATTGGCAGAGGACACACCGCACCTGATCACATTCCCAGCAGTAGTTGGTACGGTGGAAAATGAACAGAATGATCTAATGGAGTTGAATGTTGCAAGATCTTTCATGTCTAATGACGCTGAAAGTGGGGAAGAGAATCTTGACTTAGAAGAGGCAGCCAGCGATAAAGTTGTCAATAATGAACTTAATTCTTGTTTCCTAGATATGGTGGAAACTCTTGCAAAACAAGCCCCAAAAACGATTCAACAAGTGAAACTGTTAGTCAAAGAATTACAAAGAATTAATTTACTATGGGATGAACTATGCCTGGGCACATTAGTCCAGCATCATTCAGAGTTTACAAAGCGACTTTCGCAATTGGAAAGCGAAGTTGCCAAAGTAAAAAACAACGCACACTTGTCAGCGGAAGATAAAGAAAATCTGATCAAAGAAAAACATCGCATCATTTTTGAGCCAGTCGTTTGTGTGTTGGAGCAACTCTACCAAGTTACTTCGGCGAAACCTGAGACACCGCATGAAGTGTCTTTTCAAAATAAATTCCTGACTCTCATCACCGACGTGATGGACAAATTGAAGAACCCTGCGAATCCTGATAAACCCCAGGAGTCATGGGCGCCATTCAAACAACTTCAAATAAGACTTCAACTAAAAGTAAATAAAAGAACCTCATACATTTTAAAGATGTCGGACATCAGCCCCGTATTAGCAGAACTGAAAAATACCGTGATAACTATGCCAGGAGTCCATACAAATCAAAGAGCTGTTAGAGTCACTATAAAGGCAGTTGAAAATACTGTGGCTATTCTGCCAACAAAGACAAGACCAAAGAAATTGGTGTTTAACGGGTCAGACGGCAAGCCTTACACATATTTGTTCAAAGGATTGGAAGACTTGCATTTAGATGAGAGAATAATGCAGCTGCTGTCTATAACAAATACGATGATGGCCAGGGATTCTGAAAATAACGATAATCAAACGTATAGGGCGCGCCATTACTCGGTGATACCTTTAGGTCCTCGATCGGGACTGATCAGCTGGGTAGACAACGTGACACCAATGTTTGCGGTGTACAAACGTTGGCAAAATCGGGAAGCTGCTATGCTATCGGCTAAAACCAATAAGCCAGTTAATATCTTGCGTCCTTCAGAGTTATTCTACAACAAGCTCAATCCTCTTTTAAAAGAAGCCGGTATATCAACGGATAATAGAAAAGACTGGCCCGTGTCGATCCTAAAGCAAGTTATGCAAGAGTTGGGCGCGGAGACTCCTCGGGATTTACTGTGGAGGGAGTTTTGGTGCAGCAGTGTTAGTCCTGAGCAGTGGTGGCAGATAACGCGTCGGTATAGTTATTCAGTGGCCGTGATGAGTACGATAGGCTACATAATCGGGCTCGGTGACAGGCACATGGACAATGTGTTGGTGGACCTCACGTCGGGTGAGGTGGTGCATATAGACTATAACGTGTGCTTCGAGAAGGGCAAGACGCTGCGGGTGCCGGAGAAGGTGCCCTTCAGGATGACGCCCAACATGGTGACAGCGCTGGGCGTGACTGGAGTTGAGGTGAGTGTCTTAACGATTATTTCATTGTTGGTTATCAAATTAGTTTGTTTTGAAATTTTCTTATTCCGTTAACTAAAACAATAGTGTTAAGTTTTCCAGGTCTTATTTAATATCCACCTTACTAATAAACGTTGTATACCGCCTGTATAGTTACACAACGCTTTGTCTTCTTCTTTCAAAGGTCAAATTACTTTTGAAAGAAGAAGACAAAGCGTTGCGTTGTGTAACTATACAGGCGCTATACAACGTTTATTAGTAAGGCGGTTAATACATAGCTGCCTTATGAAGATGGCTTTCTCTATAGGGTGGGTTATAAGTTTAACGTATCTTCTGCTAAGACATTCTTGCGGTCTTGACAAGGCAAGTTTAGTAGGTTCTTACTTTGCTAGCTTCTTCCTCTGTTCATGTCTCCTTTGGATCTCCTGCAGGCCTCTCGATCATGTGGGAGAGTTATGGACTCAAACTTACTGGCTGTAGTGATTTTCTCGTTCCGTGTATGTAAAAGACATATAATCATTATATATGAATAGTTGGTCGCTAACTGTTCACACCGCCGCGCCTTCGAGTACTAGTTTGTCGCTCACTCGCTCGGCGGGCAGAACACTCGCTGGGAGACTCGCACTTGGTACATACGCATACCAGCGAGATATCGCTCGTCGCCATCGCGCACTAGCTGCTCGTTGCTCGCCAATTATTTTTTTGTTGCTATCTCTTCTCGCTTCCCGTTATTCGCCGGCAGTGGGACAGGTGCCTTATCTAGGCTCTCGCGATTCTCACCTGTTTTCGATGTAGGCCAACACTAATATTCCTTGTGTGACCAAAGTTTCAAATATTTGTGCCCGTAGCTTTAGGCGGTTTACAGACGGCATCGCGCACCGCCGCGGTCTCTAACAATTCGACCGCGCGGTCGGGCGGTGTACGTGTGTTAGGCATCAGTGGATTTAATAGAGGCCAATGCGACATGAGACCGCCTACAGCGGTGCGCGGTGCTGTGTTAATCGCCTTATTTATGCTATTAAAGGCCCGCCTTGTTTTTATAAAATTAGTGGTACTTACCTACCTACTTATTTTTAACTTTTGTCTTTGTTAAGATTTCTTCTACGGCATGTATCTGATATACTTACCGCAACCTAAAGTTCATCTTTCAGGTTTCATACATTTTTTGCACACTGTTTTTTGTCGTATTGTTGGTTAGATAACGGTCATATAACGGTGGATTAATATTTCTTTTTTGTTATAACAAAATCATACACGTGTTTTCAATATCGAGTAATTGGATAAAGATAGGGCCATTAATCTAATAGCTCTGTTTGATTGCGCTCAGATTATACCTACAAATTAATGTGGTATTCTCGATGCAATGTTCAGTTAAGAAATTCATAAAAATGTTAATTATATTGCAACAAGCTAAACGCTAGCGTGATTCTCGTCCGTTACTGACCTCTTTAGATTGCATAATACGGACAAACAGCATTATATCAGCTGTGATACGTTAATTTTAGTTAGGTCACTAACTTCACAAATATCTAAAGCAGCTCTACGAATAAGTATCTGTTCATTTTTGCCTTGACAGTTTATGATTGATTACTTACTTCATTCATTTTGCAATTATGCAAATTAATCAGACGATTTGCTTATCCATTTTTGGTAAGAAAATATCTATAAATTATTAAATTTAGCGCCATCTTTGTACATATTTTTTCGTGTTTCAGTCTGGTACACATTTTATATATTTCTGCGTTTTGTCATAGATGGCGTTGTGAGTTACCCAAGACAAAAATAATGTTTTGTAGATAGGTCTGAGTTAAATAATACACATTATTTACATACTTTAATATTACATAGAACATCTTTTAATTATTATTTATATCTTTTAAACATCTTTATTTGACAGAGAACCTCTTATTAAAACATCATTATGGCAGGGAACTCATTATAATCTCTCAATAAAAATTCAACAATAAAGCTTTTAAAAACTTGAGCGTAGATTTGAACAGGTACCTAAATGCGAAAGGGGTACCTACAGTCACTAACAACTTTAAATACTAGAAGCGTTTCACGTTTCCCACAAAACGTCTAATGATCGTTTGTACACTACACTATGTCTGCGCGCGGGCCGGGCGCGGCGGGCCGGTGCACGGGCGTGGGTGCGTCGGGCGCGTACGACGGGTTGGAGTCGCCGCGCTCCGCCTCCACATAGCCTGCGTTCTCGATGATGCGGCACCGGGCTGTGTCCGCCTCGTGCTCCATGTACAGCAGGCGCGCCGGCCGCCCCGCGCCGAGGCTTGACAGCGCGCTTGGGGCGCTGGACCGCGTTATAGAACCTTCGCGAAGCGCCACTGAGCCTCGCTTCCGTTCCGGGGCTGGTGAACCTCGATACTCTGACGTGTCGGGTCTCTTGCATCGCAGTAGTTTAGCGAAGGCGGCGCGAAAGCCCGCGTTCTTCCACGCGTAGATGAGGGGGTTGATGCCCGAGTTGGACATAGCCAGAGACGACGTGACCCGGTACGCTATGTGGTTGTGCAGCGGCATCATGGGCAACGTCTGGGCACATGCTACCACCACGAACGGCATCCAACATATTGAGAATGATCCTAGCACTAGCAGCACCACCTGCGAAAACATTATCTCGTGTTAATTAAAGTTTTGGAATCAGTTGGTTTTAGATTACTTGGTTCTGAAAATTGCGGAAATTGTATGAGATATGATTTATGTAGTTGAATAACGCATTCGTCTCATGACGGAATAAATACACTTGGTAATATAACAAATTGATCTCTGGGCAATCGCGATAGAAAAACATTACAAGCTAATCACGAAGTAATGCTAATTAAGAGATAAGTGATTACTCTGTCAATAATATACCAAAAACTTCCTTGTAAACTATTTAGAAATGCGACGTTTTTAGTTGTAATTAAAATGAGAAAACTAGTTTTAAGTATAACGCGTTTTGTATTAATTTGCGGATATCTAGGTTCCTCACTAAACTATTCTATTAAAATATTTTATTAAACAAGCACAAACAAAGGAATAGAGTATATTGTTTGGAGCTGTCAAACTAGATTACGTATTTTTTCTTATTCTGTAGACGGCATAATTAGCGGTATCGTTTAACCATTAACATGCATGATAGATTTTCTAAAACTTATTTTGTTTCTTCTCATTTGAGCGCTATCGATTCCTCCTTAAACACCTTATTTGACAGGTCTTCAGCGGTCTCTTTTATTTTATGTAATGTAATTGTGTCTTTAACTAATGTAATTGGCCTTGGCCGTTTTATGTTAAAATAAATAAATCACATATGTTAATTAATGGTAGCAGTAGTTAAAGCTGGCTCCTATCACCTGTATGCTCTTCCAATCGTTGGCCCCGGTTGGGCAGCAAGTGTTGGCTCTCATGCGTCGCGCGTGGCAGGTGGCCTCCCGCCATATCCGCCAGTATAGGATGAACATCACCATCCAGATCAGGGAGAACATCGGAGCTAGGATGCTCGTCGTGTAGTTCGTCGGCACCACCTGCAATATTTATGAAAATTCGGTTAATATCTTGGGTATACTCCATTTGAATGGGGAAATTACCGCTAGTCTCTGACGAATTAATCATCAAATGTTCTACAACCGTAAGTTTTCCAATTATAATGTTCCTCATATAAAAGCGACTGATCCAACAGGAGGCTGTATTGCCAGATAGCATTTCCAGATTGTTTAGAACGGTTTACTCCATTGTGTAAAAAAGTGTACGCTCAGAAATTTCCTTTCATGTTTGGTTTCTATCTTTAGTGGATATTGACTCTGCTGTGATGGCCCTATATCCATATTAGTATACTTAAGTATAGATTGAGGATAATTAAGTATTCTCACGTTAGCAATATTTGTTCATGTATATTAAATATTCGCTTTATTTTATTTCATTTGATCAACAAATGGAACTAGTCGAGCAAATATTTGAGGTTCAACAGGCCGGGTTGCAAAAACTGGAATACAAAAGTCGTATCCGTATGTTAGTTGTCACGTCTACTCGTATGTTTAACAGTACCTACTCAGTTCAAAGATCAAAGTTCCATTTCTTTAATCACCTCGACTGCTCAATAGTTCAAATTTCATCGGAACATTCCTGTTTTATATGACTTTGGTAATTAACTTTATCTCCACCAGATATAACATCGAAGAGCAGCATGTTTATTAACCCTTTAATGTCATGTTTACAAATAATGGCATCGGTCCAAAACTTACTGTCAGTTACTATAATAGAAATGATTCTAGCGCCGAATATTATCATAATTTTCCTGAACTTTGTCATAGTAATGTCTCGTGACTTTATTTCTTCGTGCATAATATCAAACAGCAATACATTTTGTGTGTGTGGTTACATTAATACACTAATGTATGAGATAGCTCCTCGGGCGAACATGTACATACTCTGTAACAAGATATTCTTCCCAGAAACAACTGTATTAACTATTTATGTTGTAGTTTGCGGAGCGTGCCTCGAGGATACCATTTCTTTCCACTATGAATTTCGGATACTGTTGTCTTATTACGGAATGTGTTGACAGAGTGTTCATCCCCGGGAAATTTATATGTTAAATACTCGAAGGCAATATAGAGGTTAGCATGTTCAAATTCTATAACAAGCATTATTATGTTTTATGGTGCTTTTAGACGTCTAGAGGACGCTAAATCTCATGAAACTGTCATAAATCTTCGTATACATATGATAAGCCCTTACCGTGAGGTATCCGAAGTTGTTATGAATAAAAAAAAGCATATGATGTTTCATATAAAAATGAGGGATTGTCGTATGCGTTTTTTATTTCAGTATAATTATTATTGCCCTTCCTTAAAACCCTCTCTGATCTCTTAACGGTAGGACGTGTGTAAGGTCGTATGTGTACGTACTCACCATGTTCATCTCGCACGCGACTCCTTCGTGCCAGTCGTTCCAGAATACGGGGATGCAGCTGATGCAGACGGCCACCGACCACGTGAAGCTCATCATGAGGCGCGTTACCAGCTTCGTCATGTACCGGCTGTAGTGCAGCGGGTGCACTATCGCTATGTACCTGGAAATATAAAGCATTCAAGTTAATAGGTATAGCAACAGGCGCGGATAACAGAATTGCACTAAAAGTTATAGTCAGTTGATTCGCAAGAAACAGTTACACAGAAAACAGTTTATAATTCCATATTCAAGTTCTCATGGCGTGGCAAAACCACGACATTGAAGTTTATATTAGAAATTTCTTTAAAATTTTCAAACGGAGGGCGTTCTCCTTACCTGTCTACAGCTATCGCTATGATGTTGTAAATGGACGCGAGACACGCTAGGATTATGAGGATGAAGCGCATCAGGCACGACCACTTGATTGTGCCGAAGTCATCGTTCAGGTAGAAGACCAAATGGTAGGGCAGCGTTAGCCCCACCATCAGGTCGGATATGGCCAAGTTGAGCACGAACTGGTTGGACACGAGTGACGACAGCCGGCGGCTCATAGTCACCGCCAGAATCGTCAGCGTGTTCCCGCTCACGATCAGCAGCATCAGTGAGCCGTCCACGATGCTCCATCCCCAGTGGTTGTAGACGTTCGTACTCGCCCTCTCCTCGGTCGCGTTCCACCCCAAGTCGCTATCATTCCCGAATACAACGTCCATACCATCGCTGGCCGCGGACGCCAGCGCCCCCCACTCCGAGTAGTCCGACGTCGTGGTTCAACTCACGCGCACATGCTCTTAACTGTTCCCCTCACCCGTCACTCGCGATACACTAGATATGTTCACAGAGGTCTTTTCTCGTTTGCACTTGTCGCACATTTTATTTGCACTATATTGTTGATTCCGAACACCTGGAACAAAGTGTAGATATTAGTCGAGTTAGTATTTAGGGCATGTGCTGCGTGGGGTGCACGTGTGACGGGTCCTTGTAAATTCATAGCGGTGTGCGCAAGTAATGCATAGCGGCGGTGTGAGGCGCTCAGTATGCAGCGGTGCGTCACGAAACAAATGAGTCGCCAGGACCGAGCCACTTCGCACGCTTCTCTAAATCACATTATCAACTTTTTCAAGGGGTAGCCTGCGAGAGCGTTGGAAGTTGCCGCTCCCGCTGCTGCTGAATTATTTATGTTACACAGTGTGAGACGAGCCCTGTCTGTCTGCGCCCTAATCGGTTGTCGTGCCGCTATAAATGAATTATTTCCAGACGTCGAAGGCCACATGGTTCATAACCTCGCGACTGTTTCGTAACAATTATAATCGGTAATGTTTGAATGTGGCGTCCTTCAGCGGCAGTTACCTACTTATTCATGTGCAGCTCCATCAAGTTGGAAACTCAATAAATCATTCCGAACACCGAGTGCGACTGATCTTTGGATATGGATATGGGTATGTAACGAATGAGTGCTTTCAAACGTGCAAAGTTCAGCCCTGGAACAATGTGTATTGGAAATGTAGACGATCGTGGTTGAAAGCTCCTGAAATAAAAGTAGTAAAACTGCAGAAAGATTGCTGCTTGAGATTGATTCTGATAGACACGTTTGTAAAATGTATTTTAAATAAGTAGGTCTAGGTTACACAATCTCCTTCTCTAAGCTAGCACTAGCCTACTATCAGAAATAAGTAGAAGTTCCTAAATTACAATGATAAGACGTGGGAGAAGAGAAGCGAGATTATATTATTAATAAAAAATGCCTTTTTCGGTTTCTTATATATTAATTCAGTGGGCGGATTGTTTGTCGATGAAATATTTAGCTGAGCTGGAACTGACAACGTCAATTATATTTGCCTCATCTGGAGCAAGCGGCGACACGGCCATCTGAATTACAAATAGGCACGGATCAAAACACTTTGCAGACTCCATTAATTTTAATCCATCAACACCATTTTGCTCATCTTCTGTCGTTAATCTACTTTTATAAAGATAAATTGGTTATTGAAGCTGTATTTCAGATTCCTAAATCCCTAATAAAAAGTTCGAGTATAAATTAATCAAATCCGTAAAACAAACATTTGTAATTGAACATCCATAAATAATAATTGTACATTAATGAAGCACATTTGGTACTACCCAAACGTGCTGTCAGATTCCGAAATATCTTTTTTAATGCGTTTGAGTATTAATGAGTAATAAAATTATAGCGGGTCCATTTATTTCGATTTCGTTTAAGTGGAATCGGTGCCGGCGTTCATTTGATGGCAATTTATGTTCGGACAAATAACGAAGTAGCTACGCGGTAGTATTCGTAAATTTCCTGAGACGCGGAAACGGCTTTAGAATTTTTGCACGGAATTGGTCTTTTCTTACGCAGATTTCAGAGTTCGACAGCCTTATTACGACAATTCATTGGCATTTATTAATAAAACGATAAATTTGCAATCGAGATTGGATATCGGTGTCATTGTTGGACGTTTTAAGGGGGATGCGCTAGGGTGGCCCGCGAAATTCAAATTATCTTACGTTTTTTGCAATTTGCAGGTCAGTATCAGGTTGTATGTTGATCTAAATATTATTAGCGCTCGTAACAAATATGGATTTACTGAATTATTAACATTAAAATCAGCAATACAACTCTCTAAGCCCATGAAAGTGTATTGAATGACTATTTCATGAAATCATGACATTTGGCACTTTAATGAACTTAGTGAGTTGTATTGCTGATTTTAATGTTTATAATTCAGTAAATCCATATTTGTTACGAGTGCTAATAATATTTAGATCAACATACAACCTGATACTGACCTGCAAATTGCAAAAAACCTAAGAAAATTTGAATTTCGCGGGCTACCCTAGCGCATCAACCTTAATAAAATAGGAGAGCAGTGAGCCTCATCAAAATCAGATTGCGATGTTACAGAACGATCGTTGCTACGTTATTGCTCAGTAAAGCCAAACGAAGTTTTGATGAATGAAATGTCAAAAGTGGTTTTACAATTTGGTTGCATGCCTTTGTGTGGCAACGATGACGAATACCAGATAGCAATTTGTAACGCGATGATTTCGACGGCTAGATTGGATGGATGGATTTATTCACGTGTGATTTTGGCGCACGTTCGGACGCGTGTCGGCGAATTGTAGTCTACGTATTGGATTAGTTTGTAGTGTTAAATTATTTATGATTATCTCCGAGAATACGTTAATGCTTTTAGCTCTAGTGTTTTGATACGATGCTCTCGTTTTGATGTTCTTCTTGAATATGAATACTTAATTGAACCTGAATGTGATTCATAAGGCGTGTTAGAAAATATGTACTAGAAGTATTCATCTTGTATCTCGGCTTCAATAACGCCGTAATTAAGCTAGTCTTGTTGATTGAATCCCGTTGTCTTGGAAATGAAAAATTCTAATGAAATATTGATTCATTAAACAACAACGTTTACTTACGCAAGTCGGTACGCAAACACCAAAGTTCTAACGAAGCCATAAACTGGATAACTGTTACGTAATAACAACTAGGTAGGTACTTCAAAATACCAACTGCTTTCAAAGTCAAAATAGACAATGTAGATGAAACAAATATGTTAGTAGCCGTCGTCCATACAGATGCATGACTGAGGCAGTATTCTGGTCACAGGCGCACAGGGCTACTAGAATGCCCTTTCGCCAATGCCTAGTGCATTAGCATGCACTACGATCACCGTGACTAATGTCGTTTGTCTATGCTTCGCTCATGGCGCCGGTTTGCGGACTCTCGATTATGATCGGTTTGGTCTGATCGCTCCTAATGCTCCTAATGCCACACGTCCCCACTGTACAGCTGAATAGCACGCTTAAGTAGATTTCGTCGATAAACAGCGCTTAGGGTATCAATGCTGATACTTGTTTGTTTATCTACACAAGAGCAGTAGGTACACGGAAGTGTTATACGAAGCTATATTATAAGTTCAAGTGTGGCAATAACCAAAGCTATGACAGTTTTTTCCCCAATATAAGTTTATTGGAAGTTACGCGGACGTAAGGACTACTTTTTATTTCAATAGCTATCGAGGTTTTGACAGTAGCCTTGGCGCCTAAACGTTCAGTCACTCAAATAAATTGAGAAAATCCATAAATGGAATAAATATTTCAATAAGTATCGGATGAGCAGGTAACAGACAAAGAACTATTAATCTATCGTGACGTGTGCTAATGCGAGCCCACGCGTCGATTGAGCTGTTTTACAGCCATGTTTGTGAATATTACGCTATTTGGCGCCAACCGCCTTATTGATCACACGTTACAACTCACTTCACTCGCGGGACTACTCCTCGTTATTTATTACCTAACACTGAAGCTACCTTGTGCGCTGAATTAGGGGAAGGAAAATTAAATTGAAATAATTTGTAACACTCGGGAAATAGATCACTACAATGCTATTATTGAATGAAGGTTTGTGCTTATTATTATTCTTGGTATTGTAAAAATGTAAACACAAGAACAGGACAAATGTAATTTAATAACATTACACTTTGAAACAGTAGAGTCACTCGCATTCTATTAACCTTCTCGAAGAGTCGTACCGTAATTGAATATCGGAAAATAACACTGTGAAAAAGTTAATCGAGAAAATAGTGGAAAGTGGTATTCAGTACTTGGTATCGATTCATAAATATTTTTGTGTTTGTATCTACGATCGTCCTTTACGTAAGGTGGCGTGCGAGCGTCGCGTGCGCCCTCTGCAGTTCGATTACTAACTATTGTAACTATTTTAATTGCTCAATTTTTCGTTACATTTCGATTTTAATGAATGTTTATTTTTTCTTTGTAGTCAGTACGTACTCATTATGTACATTAGTGTTTCAATGTCACGATTGAATTTATATGAAGAAATAACGAACGATTCTTAACTATTACTGACATGGAAACCCAATTTGAATAATTGTTTTTACAAATAGAATAAACGCACGTATGTTTCAGTAAATATCAGGGCAAAGTTGCTATATCAATAACTGCAACATTACATGCTTGTCACTGTTCAATTGAATGGCACGGTACCTAGGTACCTACTGATTGTTATATCAACAAAATATCTATTAAATAATGTAACGTTTTAAACAAATAAAGCAACGTCTGACACTTACCGGGTACTTTACTAGCCCTGGAGATAACGACAACTATACGTGCAGTCTTAATCACTCTCGCTTAATAGATATTGTAAATCCAAACAACGCCCAAGAGCGAAACGATCACAAACATACTATCTTGGGTAAACTCCCATTTGATTCGGCAAAGGTCAAAAATGAAGACAAATGGCCCGGCTATTACTGGCCACAATTCAATCAAGATAGCAATATTCTTTCTATTACATTCGGACTATGTAGCTGGTCAGGGCAATATGTTTGGAAGTAAACATTCAGAGGTTGCAGTCTATCTGTGCTGGTACATTTTGTGATCTTTGATTTACTACAGCGTTATCAAATGACGTGGTTAGAGGTCGCGCGATAACGATGACTTCTGTGATTCATTGATTACTTGTTATTAGTTCACACTCGCATATAAAAGAATTTCCTCTAGCCGTATCTTCGTAAATGTTACATCGCACAATATTGTACCAGACGAGCCAGCAAAAACATTCTTTTAAGAATTGTGTTGTGTAACACAGTATAATACCGGGGACTAAGAAAGTTTCGTGACGACATTCTTCGCGTTCCGAAGAGCGCGCAGAAACGAAAATGTCCGTTTTATTGGAGAATCTCGCTTGTCAAATAACTTTGATTTATACCCGTACTTGCCGGTTCCAGCTTCATTTAAACGCCTGAAAACTTTATCACAAAATCCTTCTAAATTACACGAAATGTTTAATAGGACAAGCGCCAGCGAAAGTATAAACTCATTACTTCGTTAGTACTTCAGAAATAATGTTACGAAGTTGAGGGGCGACCGCAACAGTGCGATTCTCTGAAGCCAACGTCTACAGTAAGGAAAAACTTCTATCTAATTTTCATTAATGCTTCCGCCGAATTAAGTTTACGATTTACCTGATTGCGTGATAGAAGTGAATGGCGGAATGGAATATACTTGAAAATAAAAACGGTAGCGGAGCCTCGCTGGCCTCGATAAAAATATAGGACGTTGTCCCCAGAACGAACGTGAGGAGCTGTAAATGCAGCTCCGAAGTGCTTGGAAGTTACCATCGAGAGAGGAAACTACCGCCGTCGCCGCGAGCTCCCGGACTATTACCGATACGAGTCACGATACTTACATACTCATACTTTCCGCCGCATGTGAACATCGCGAATAAACTGGGAAAGTAACCGAACACGTGGATGCTACAATGTCTATTTGTCCAAAGCCGTATGTACAGCGGAGGCCGAGAGAACACATATGTCCCCGCTTCGTTAAAGACGGAATAACCACAAAAATTACGAAATTATTGACTCGATAAGCGCTTTGGAATTGCGAAAAACTTTTAAATAGGCATCGTGCACTTGCATAATGCGTGCAAATATAGCGAAATCTGCGTATTAGTGACGTCAGCTATATTTTTAAAGCTTTTTGACAGAAGGTTGTCGTTACGACATCATGAGTACAAAGAACTGGCCAAAAGTAATATCTACTCGCAAAATAAACATGACACAACCATCGAAACAAAACAATGACGTTAATGTTAGCGTTAATGTAATATTTTGTAGAATTTGGACTACCAGACGTCTGATACAGATTGTCTACTAGAAGCCCGTATTTTCCTCATCAGTGAAAACAAAAGTCAAATTAAGAAGCTTTTTTTTTCTGGAACTCAATTAAAAAGTCCTTTGACTAAAGCTTAGTTCGGGACTTTGGAATTTGAAAAGAAAAT
Organism: Lithophane semibrunnea; assembly: GCA_947363905.1. Taxonomy (NCBI): domain Eukaryota; kingdom Metazoa; phylum Arthropoda; class Insecta; order Lepidoptera; family Noctuidae; genus Lithophane; species Lithophane semibrunnea. Next base: position 16,883,851 of record OX376201.1, read on the forward strand.
GTTCAAATTGATTATTCAATTAATGGCAGAGGAAACGGCTAGTGCCCTAAAAGATGTTTTTTTATGGAGTTATATTTTAACGTTATGGTTATCTTGATGATAGCTCGGCGGGTGATTATGGCGGTTCCCACATATTTGATGGACGTTTGCATGGGGCAAATGCGGCTATCGCTCATGTCAGACATGGGCTAGGGTGAACGAAAGGTCGTCGGCCGGCGAATAAACCTTCGCCCTTTCACAAACCCTGTTTCAGTACAGCTATTAGAATTTGTATTTTTTAGATATCATAACGTAATATCTAAATTGGTACCCCAAAGTTAATTTTCGTTTCGCTGCGGTTGTTTTACGGTACGTCTGAAGTCACGTCAGCAAAACTTTGTTTGCATTTAAAATTTTAATTTAGATAACCTTAGAGGGCTTTTTGTATTTTATTTATAGAAGCAGCTTTTAAAATTGGGTCTAAACTAATTGCCGTTCACATAAAAAGGCAGGAACAAAAACAAACCCCAATCGAATTTACAAAACTATCTGAGACACATTCCGGGGACGTCAAGCTTATCACTCTGATTACTACTAACTTTTAAGTGTTCTTCGTGTGAGGTGATGTCGGGGTTCCCGTAAACATGTCCCTCGATACACTCAATAGAAAGAGTACAGTAGAAAGGCGTTGCGAGTGAATCTGTCGACATCAACCATCTTTGATTGTCAATGTTTATGGAACTGCGAACTGCAGTTTCGTTGCAGAATTTAGGTTGAAGTGAAAGTAATGAACTCAAAAGTTGTATAAAGTTTAGCTAGATTCAATTTCGTAGATAAGGCCACAATTTTTTGGTCGCAGCTAATATCTTGTTATCACGTTGTTGTAGCATGAAAAAACACCTACCCGTCTCATATCACGTGGATTAACCTTTTAATAACAAACGCCACGCGACTATAAATCAATTTACAAACGCGATTGCACGGGGAAGCTTAATAGTCTTTAAAGACACTTCACATCGGCGCGCCTCAATGGACCGCGTCCTAATTGTTCGGTGATCTCAGTTCCGTCATCGTGTGACTGACGACATCTCACACGTTACCACGTTACGCCGCAAGGGTAAAGCGGCGCTTTTCATTAAGATCGTTCAATTGATCAGATGTGAGCCGCTAATTCCCGTTACTTTGCTTACTTTAAGCATTTAAACACAATCCTTATTACCACAAAACCGTGTGTATCAGTTGTTTAGCCTAAACACCTTTTTAACACGATATTTATGTCTGGAGTTTGACATAAAACTGACAGTAGACATGCGTTTAACAAGTGTCCAAGTTGTTGTGGTTAGATCCAATCAATTTAGTGTCTGTGTTTGGTGTGATACAGTTTTGGTCACGGAAAATTTTGAACCCAGTACTAATTTCGAATGTTTATTAAGGTAAACATTATCGAAGGCGAACCACGGTAATTATTAGGGAAAATTTATTACGTTTATTTATAAAAAGCGTCATTGAGTGTTAACTCTTTTTGAAATTGTACAAAAATAGTTTTTCCTTCCGTCAAAGCTCATGTATAGTTTACTTGGAAACAAAATACAAGATTTTGGTCTTTTGAGCCAAAGTAGGATATACCTTCGTTTGATCATAACGGACCTAACGAATCCTTCCGGTGTCAAATATAATCACGAGTTTTATTTCCACGATCGTACATAAAGCAATTTAGAACTGATATGTTTGGCACAAGTCCCTGCTCTAGGGAGCCTATAGGAAATTGCGTTAACGCCCCCGAGACAGCAACTCGAATCTTTTATTTGTGTAGATATAGTATGCTTCGTTAATGCCGAAACAAATTGACAAAACATCAAAGAGGGTCCGGTTGTCTTCCTTTGATGTGCAGATCTATTTCACCGTAACACGTCACTAGGTTGAAAAGTAATTGATACAATCAGGACATACTTCTGCGTACTACCTAATGGACAAGATAACTGATTGAAATACCGAAAATGTGCTTATCTGAATTTTATTAGGTCATCTACGAGATGAAAGCGAATATATTTTTATGTTTTCTGTTAACGATGTTTGTACACAATTGTGGTGTTTGAATAGAGTGCATAAAATAATTTCCAACTAGAGTTTCTTTTACAATTATGCCCGTGGAAAATGTTTCGTTTTCTTGTCGACTTTTTTCTCATTACTAACCTCCTAAAAGATTTTATGTTCCTGACAATAATAGTGGTCCCAAAGGGTGACTGTGGTACCCTTTCAGATCCACCGCCATCTTTATTATAGTTATAAAAGTTACATTGTGTGTTAAGGGTGCGCCGGTCAATGTGTACATTACACTGAAAGCAAATAACCTTGTGATGGACAGCGCTTTAAGAAAGCTTTTTATTGTATTAACTCTAATAATAGACGCTTTTAATCTTTTGTTGAGACAACAATTTGGCCATTAACATTTCTGCGTGATTATTTGATGCTTCTAAATTAAAATAACACCTCGTTGCTAGGACAGATTTGTATCTGTACATTGTACAGAACCTCTTTCATATCGAACCCCTTTTTTATTGAAGCCACACACGAGTCATATGGCGCTGATGGATTTAAAAGGTTCGCCTTTCTTTGTCAAGCGAAAGTTCCTCATCTGGAAGTTTATCTAGATTTTGTTTATAGATTAAGAACTTTGTTTTCTGAGTTCTTCTAAATAACTAAACGAGGCATCGTGTAACTCAAAGGAGCTGCGATATTTTATTCATAAGTTTCATTGTTTCTTGAGTGAAGTTCGCTTTGTTGAGAGTTGTTCTGTTGTTTTACGGCGAGCTAACACAACGTACAGCTAAATATTTTATAATGGTGGGTTGTTCATGTATTAAATTACACGCCACTGTAAGTTGTATCCTTGAACTCAACAAACTACCTTGACTTGGTAGTTCATATGATATTTTTACTAGGCATAGATGGATTTCGTGCAACAGAGCTTCCAATTTAATTTTCGTAATTAATTATTTCTAGACAATTACTAGAAAAGTAGTTCCGGCTTATACTCATCAAGTATTAATATGTTGTGAAGCACGACTCAACAGACCTTTCCTTAATTTTGTGCTTGAAATATTTAGTCATAAAAAACTCCATCGCAGATTGCACACAAATTATGAAACAGGTTTGTATTATCTAACTGGTGTTGGTGTTAGGTACACATCTTATAGGACTAAGTAACATTATTATGTTACTTAGCTGCTGCAGTTAAAATGAGTAATATCCTGTTTCCTGGTATTGATGTATTCCACTACTTAATGTAATGATTTTGTAGTAATAGATTTTCTTACAATGCCCAGCGGGGCAGTTCCCTTATTTTTAACAACGTTCACGTTCGCATCTCATTAGCAATCTGTCAAAAAAACCATCAATTTACAAATTTTTGACAAGTTTGACAGATTGCGACTTGAATGTGAACGTTTTTTAATTAAGTAAGAGAATTGTCCCTCAGAGCTTTTACATAGAAAAAGGTACGATCATAAAATGAAGTACTTGAGGGTGTAACACTGGTCATTTCTCGGAACTGTTACAGTCAGCACAAAAGATCAGTTGGACTATAAGTGTGAATGTGGTCGTATTGTGGAGCTCTCACGTTTCATTAAAACTGTACCGTTCGTCCAAGTTTACTATCCATTAACTCATATCCTGTCTATGCTCTGTTATCTAACTTATTTTATTTTATGCTGATAAATCTCCGGCTATAATATAATAATTAAAACGTTAATTGACATACAAATATTGATGTTTATCAACCTGTGGTATCGTGCCGTGCGTAACAAAATTTCCAGCCCACGTTGCCCAAATTACCCGAAATGACCGGCTGCGTTTAATTGCTCTAACATTAACTTTTATTTTATCATGAAACAGCGCCAATTTCACCCTTACCAAATTGTGGATGTATTGTTCAGGATTACGACCAGTGTTTGTAGTACTTCAGGGGGTTTAACGATAAAATGGGTCGACTGGGTATCCTAGTATCATCTTCGATTGATTAAATTGACCATACAGTGTTACTAACCTAAAATTCCAGGGGATAATAGTACACTGGAGCATTTGTGTATAACATTCCTGTAGTGTTTGTAAAGTGTACTAGCCTAGAACGATTTTATAAGCCCAGACAAGCTACTATGATAGATAGTCCGAAACCTTTTTTTAAATTTTCTAGATCCAGGCGTTATGAATTTGCCTAGCTGTCGGCAATATGTCTAGCCGAGATCGGAATTAACGATCGAGCTTCATAAGTTGAACTTTTACTCTTCCTCGCGTATATCAGAGAGGAGGATTTTTGAAGTGTTGTTATGTTCCTCGCTTAGGTGAAATATATGTTATCCATCCATCACTTTTTTTATTTTCTAGTAGGGTGTATTCAAAGAAATATCTAATATCCTCTTTCTGAGCAGGTCATGTCCATTTTCTCTAACTTCTAAAATCATTTGCCTAATCAGATTTACTTTATATCTATTTACTTTGTTAAAACAGCTCTTTGTATAACATAGCTTTCCCCTATACAAACAAGAATACTAAGTACATGTTCCACTTCAAGTGTTATCATTATGATGCTATCGATATTAATCTATTATTATCGACGTTATTATCTATTCAATAGTATTTCCTTTGCTATTTTTTATCATGAATTATGATGAGTACGCCTGTAGCCGTATATTATAAGTTGTTATTCATAAAGTTTGATACTGATAAGCTTGTAGGGCGGGCGGCGCGAGCCTGCTTGATGCGACAACTGTCGGGAGTATTAATCCACGATAAAAGGTAAATTTATTATTTTAAGCTCGTCTCAGATAGTAATTTGTAAAATATAACATGTAAATCATCCAATTTTCTATCACAAAATACTCAGATAACGTGTAGATGAAATCAATTTCGCTCCTAAAATGCCGCCTGAATTTTCAATCGAAGCATCAATTCTGTATCGATAGTTCATTTTTCTCTATCCATTGAAAGAGTCGGCACAGAATTCAATCATAGACTGGTCGTAAGCGTCCAATCCAGAAGCGTTAGTGTTCTCTGTTGACCTACTGGATAATGGGTTTTCAACCCCATTGATTGCACCCCACAGATATTGGCTATTTCTCTCATCAAATTGACAGTGAACGCATCTTCTATCTATATCGCATATATCGGGTATGCAGGTTCTCCTCCATATGGTTTTACGTTGTACATGTGCTGTTTAAATATTTTCCTTTATATCTGACTCATAAAACTAATCGCACTTCGCCCGTGTAATAAATAACTTATATCTTCTAATTGATTCCTAATATTTGTGAGGTAGGTACGATGAAAACAGCTTACTCATGTTATGTTGTTTTTCCATCCATATCAGCATTAGAATGGATAAGATATTATTTAATGTAAAAATATATGAAAGATATATCCAAGGTGAGTGTATGTTTGTCACTCGGATCACGTAAAGTAAAATCAAGAGAAATGTTGAGTCATGACTGAGCTCTGGGGAGCAGACCCTTCTCACACATTATTTGACTTCATAACTCCGTGAAATTATAATGGATGTACTCTGTGATCAAAATTGCCGGTATTCTGGGTAGTATTCATCGCACCTTTAATGGTTTCTGTTTAGATTTATGTGTACTGTTGAAAAAATTAGTTTAATGCTTTGGGGGTCTACTGCCGACATTATAAGACGAAACTTAGCACTGTGCGCAAATTGGATCTGATCAATGTTTATTGCCCCTGAAAACTCCTTCCCGCTATATTTTTATCCAATAAAATGATGGAGTGTGGTAGTAACGCTACATGTATACGAGGCGGTACGTATGTAAAGTGAGGGCGGTCAACGCACCGTGGTTTGGGCGCACGACGCTAAAGTGTATCTGAAATTATACGAGGTCATACAGAAAGCTGCCCCTAGGGCAATATTGATGTAGGCCATCCGGTGTAATGGAATAGATAATTCGAAGCTTCTTATTGACGGTAGAGCCTCAGTTGACGCTTCTTGTATTTTTTTGTCATATTTTCCTTTATTTAATTCTTAGGTAGTGGGAGTCCTTTGGCGGTCTTTTGATACGGAATTTGATACTTTTACCTGTCTACTATTTCTCGAGGCGAATACCTTTAACTTTATATTGCCCATTTAATATTTATTTAATACCATTATCCTGGAATAGCCTACATAAACGATAATTTTATTTGCCGTTTAAAACACAAGGTTGGCACCAGGCAGGAGGTCGTAAACTGAGCACAGCTGATAATAAGTCTCAAATCTAGCGAGATTTACCGGTTAATGGCACCATAAAATCTAACCCTCTCTAAGCGCCTGGATTACGAACACTGAAGCCTGAATTATCACTTCCACTACCCTTGAATGTTAATTCGATTGCTTATCTAAAACTTCTGAAGGGAGCGGTGTCGGGGTTAAACTCTGTGTGCACTATCTTTGAATCTTCGCTTTCCCCAAAGTCTGATCTCAGATATTTCCCAGACAACAGTTATATAGCCTTCAAACGTAAAGTTTGGCTGTCGTAGCAGATTCATCATTCATCTCTATTGTTCGACTAATTCAACAGATATGTTTGGCAGGCGGCGGAGCATTAATAAGCAGTTAGAATCCGTTACAATCTTCATTGATAATGCTGTAGAGATACTCGATCAAGGGTACAACACGATTGCATTAGCCCCATTAGCTCGCGTGCATCGAATGTCTGGCTCAACACACGAACCGAATAGTGAACCAGCCGCGGTCTGCAACAATAACACCAAGTAACAAGGTTGCAGCGACCTATTTTACTGAATTAAGTCTTCCGAAGCCTATTCACGCCCGACTCAATTCTCTACTGTTTTAAAGAAACAAAAGCTTTTATATGAAAAGATTTTAGTCCACAGAATACAGAGCAACACTCCGCTTGATAATTTACTGAGCTGTGCTCTTCAAAACCGAACTCACGACCCGGCAGATAGATACAATCAACTTTTAGATAGCAATTTCAATATCCCCTAAAATTGAATCCCAAAAAGATAAAATTCCAACCAAATCGGGTAGTTACATAAGTGGGGGCGGGGGTCCGACGAGAGCTTACGTAACCTCGTCTGGAACTTTAACAGTGAAATACAAAGAACACTTTAATTCATAGCTTGTGGTGGCGATGTGTACACACGCCGTGCGTGGTTCCGTGCGATCCTGCATTTACATATCGGACGCGATATAACCAGTAACAACTTTTAAACGATGTCTAAACTCTAAACGCTCGGAATTATCTTGAAATTACGTTTATTGCGAGAATTAAACGTGTCCGTGAAACAAGTTCGAATCTTTTAGTGTTTGCTTTGCTGAGGATTATATGAAAGAACGTCCGAACCGTATTTGCTTTCAATGATTATGCAAATATACAAATGAAATCGCGGGGAAATGGAATGGACGCCGTTCGAACGGTCAGCAAATACTTATCTGGCACCGGACGGTGGTCGCGAGGACTCACCAGTGCCGGCTATCGTCAATATTTACCTCCACGACGATACTGCCATTGGCGCGAACAGACTACCAAAGTGGTCTGATATAGGCAAACATCACGCTCCTACATTATACAACAACACTGGCACTTGTACTATGTTTGTTCACTGGATGTAACTTTTTCGTGTTGGAGGGTTCTCTCCGAGGGTGTGGGAGTGTTCGTGGGTGACGTACGCTCGCGTCGGCGGTCGGCACGCAACTAACGGCCGCGGTCGCCGCCCGCCGGCTTCCAAACACGAAATTCGAGGTCTTTGAAGGCATTAATGGACAAACACCAGTGGCAAAGGTCATGGTTTTTTCGTGATTACTGTATGCTACAAATATGTATTTGAACCGGATTACTGAGATGATATACGCAGCTTTTTCAGTAGCACGTTATTGTGTAATGATGATATAGGACTACTCGCTGTTTCTGCCGGCCGGAGGTCGTGAAATGATTTTCACGATTACAGCTATGGTTCTTAAAGCTAATATTGTTATTACCGAAATGGAAAAAGTTTTGGCAAACTCTACCATATTCTCGGTTGTTACGGTATTTTTAGTTTCTTTTCTTAGTCCCAAGAATAACATCATTTTCTTATAATGGTTATAATTTATTTGCATATAAAGTAACTTAGACTATGAGGGAGTAATCATGTTGTATTCATCTGTGGGGGCTTGTAATTAGCAACTTAGTTTTATATTATTGATGTTATTATAAAGATATTTGTCTGTAAGCCTTCCGAAAAGAATAAAATAAATAAAATAAAATAATTAAGGTTTTGAATCATTATTACCAGATTTTTTTTGCGGTTTTCTGAAGCGAGCAGGCAGTATCTATGAATACTTCAGAACTTTAATTTTTATTGTTCGCCTCTTTAAATTGCTCTGTTGACTTAAAAAGAGAACAATCAAGCCCACTATTTTCATTTTCGCGGTTAGGAAGTTTATCGTGTACTGAACTTTACGGGATGCAAAAAATACAGTAATGGCTTTAAAACTGCATTAATTGCAGGCGCTTTTGTAAGTTATTTCCCTCGGAACACACGAAATCCGTCACGTAGTCCCACAGTAGTGTTACCCTTGATAATACTGTGATAAGCTACTCATCTGCCAATTCTGGTGATGGTGATTAATACTCCCTATTTTGATCGATGATTGTTGCTTTTATTTGGAGACGCCAGAGAAAATCTTTTGACGAACTATAAAGTGAATAACTGTTTGATTAACTTTAGAGTGTTACCTTTGAAGACTATATAGAATCTCAGTCTGCAGTTATAATATTATACTTTTCGTTTCTGACGGAGTAGCCAGAGTAAATCTTTTGACGGACTTAAAAGAGAATGCGTAAAAAATAAAAATAAATTAGTGTCACTATTGAAGACTAGATGAAATCTAAAACAGAACAAAATAGGCAGTGGGCTCCGTTAGTCAATTTCGCGGTGTTTGCCGAGCTGACGACTGACGAGCTCACACTTCACGCTACGTTTGTTGCCACAGCTTGCTCACATGTGTCACCTGTTCCACCTCCCTCTAATTCTTACGACTTGTTTTGCAGCTTTAAACATTCTGAAATAGACATGACAATTTTCTTCATTTTATGTTGTTTTGTGACTGTTGTCAATTGATTTTCTTAATTGTCTCATGTCCACTGACTGCAAGCCTAAATGTTGACTGTTGGTAAAACCATTTTCGCTTTTTCTTTTAAAGCTTCTCTTTACATAGTTTACACCATATTATTTTAACATGTATTCCAACGTAAACCTTCGTTAATAAAGCAAAGCAAGCAGCTAACTACTGAGTGCGATTCCTTTTTGCTCGTTGTTCCCGGTGGAGAGTTTAATCCCGTGTGTCCGAACCGGCACATAAATTGTCGCTAGGTGTCGCGCGGCGCAGATTACGCTAACTAACATTATCCTATTGTGCCACCCAACGAATATATTTCGGACAATACACTTTGACTCGGGAATAATTGGCTGTTCATGCTTGGGAGTGCGCGATAGGAATAGGAAGTTTTAAGGTAAATAGCAGAATAAACACGTGGGAATCTCTTGTGTACTTTCTGAAGGTACCTTTTTGTTCTAACTGCTTCTAAATGGTCGTCGATATAATAATAATCTTCTTTTATTTACACATTTATTCATTGTTTGTTAAAGAGCTTTTGAATACAAAGACCATTGTAAGTACCGTATGCAAAAGCAACTGTAAGTATAAGATACGATAACATTCATTATGTTGTTACGCCCACAACTATTGCACCTATTAGATGTTAATCAGATGATTTTTCAACCCTAAAAAATTTAAACTAGTTTTTTTTTATAAAATTCTGTTTAACAAAATCTATATAAAAACTAAACTAAATGAAGAGCATTAGTTTTGCATGTACGCAACATTATCCACCTCAAAAATGCAGCATTGAAACGTCGCGACTGTATTTTTAAGAGAAGTCCACAGAGTAATGAAAGGATATTGTGCAAATGACCCGCTTTGTGTTTTCTGCCTTTAATTTCTTGTGCTTTCTTTTGAAATATTGTTTTCTAGGTCCATTGTTTGTGCTATTGTTCTTATTTAGCAGTCTTCGGGCGTTTGATCACATTTTTCATCTGAAATTAATCAAATTCCTCAAAACGTTTTGGCATAAAAGAGTTCAAGAATGTTCGATATTTCCGCACATGAAGATTAATAGTCGGTTGTTGGTGGTTGGGATTTTTATTATCGTTCAGCGATAGTCACAGGGTTACGGTAGTATCATGTGAGTGGCTACGTCCGGTGACGTCACACTCCGTGGTCACAGCCCATTTGAGTCGGATAGAATCGACGAAAGCTCGAAGCAGCAGTTATTTCGGGACACAAGTGCGTCTGGTTTGCAATCGTTAATATCGATCAAGTCTTTATCGATAAGTTGCGATCGCTTTATTTTTATGTTTTGAATATCGCCTCAATTCGGATTTTTGGAGACATCTTCTGAATGTTTATTTTTGGTATTATATGTAGCGTTACATTGATGATAACACTTAAACATAGGTATATTTTCTGAGAGGATTTTTTTTTGCGGGTTTTTTTTTTCTTCAAGGTACGAAGGTGTAGCTATCTCACGGGTATAGTGTACAAAGTTTATTCTCAAGTTACCGCTACAGTACTAGTTACTTGTTCTAAGTGAATTACGTCCTCGCTGTCACCTCGGATTTTTACTCCTTGCCAGAGTTTCATTAGTTGAGTAAACCACGGAGGTGTGCTGTGTTTTGTTGTTTAATGTGGAGTGGAAAGTGAATACCGTGTGTGTTGATGGGTTAAAAGCAATCTCATCCTGATGTAGTTTTGTTAGTTTTACTAACAGCAATGAATTTTGGTGTCATGTGAAAGTAACTTATCTGGTGTTGAACCTGGGCTTAAACATTTTCCACAGTCAAATGTTGTGAAAACCGATAGTATTTTAGTTTTAGAGTACGGAAATCCCAGCTGCATCCATCTTGCTTATCGATAACGCCCACAATAACACAATGAGTTTGTCTATTCATAGTTGACGACTCACTTCCCCAGGAATTTTTCGTCCGTAGTATCAATAATTTTTGCAGACATTATCCGTTAATATTCAAAATCAAAATATTTTATTTCACATAAAACCTACATGGGCACTTATGAAACGTCAGATGCTAGGTGCACGGTCCCAGTTGGTCGTTTCCTATGGAGAAGAGCCGGCAAGAAACTCCACGGTTACTCTTTTGAAAATAATCGGATTTTATTCTGTATTTAGTCCGTTTCTAGTACAAATTAGTCAACAATAACGAACGTGGATTTTATTGGTTAGCCTCCGGAGGCAGAATCCCCTGAAAGTACGAATTCAAAACTGCATAATCTCGAAGTTTTCGTAGAATGGACTTCCTGCGATTAGATTGCCTCTACATGTTCACGAAAATAGCCTAACGACATATCTTGTAATAGTATACTTGGATGATCTAGTGACCTTTGACTACCGTACTCTCATCTATCGAAAAGGTCGCCAACAAATAGGTCAGTACGTTAGTAGATCAGGTTCGGTTTGGTGACCTGACTCTTAAATTTTGTAACACCTGAAAGTTTCAGCTTACACTTTGTTCATTAGGAGAGTAAGCTTCGGTTGGCTTTTGTCCCTTGTACAATTATTACTTATACACTCATGATTCACGCAAGCAGTTATGTTTGAAAAAAATATATATCCGGGGTGTAATTTGTGCCCTGTAAGTACATTAATATGTACGCTTGTAACGCTACGGCGGGTAAAGCAATTATAAAAACGTATTTAGTGCCAAGCACTACTCCTGGGAATACGTTTGACATAATGTGCTTGGTTGAAAGCTGATAAAATTGCATTTGTAGCGAGAAGTGATATGAGTAGTTTTGCGAAACCTTCCTGCTCCCATATTTCGCTAAAGCCATACAGATAAATATGGAAGCATGATTTACCTTTATAAATTTTACTGCAAATGAAACAAATTAACTTACTTCCATACTTTCCATATTTCCTGCATCTGCCCAAACATCCTACTCTAAGCGAATATTTTCCTCGATTCCAATCAAACGCACGCACTATATAAATAAAGGCTACACTGAAAAAATCCTGTTAATCGTCCATTCGGATCGTGCTGCAACACCTGCGCTATTTGTGCACTCATCAATCTCATCTACGTGCTCTGAATGCTGCGATGTTCATCCCGCAGCTTCACACGTAAATATTCCGCTTTTAAAACAGTTTCTTGCAAGGATGGAAGGTGTAAGTAAGAGAGTAATGTCGTTTGATGTTGGTATTACTTGCGTGATCGTTATGGATGACATACCTACATTCAGAATAGCTTTATATTAAAATATAATGAAGGATGGAAAAAGGCTAGATGTTGAAATGATGTTTATGAAATATTCAAATTAACGATACAGGAATCAAATGAATACAGCCATGCTATGTAAAATAATACAAATGTATTCAAATAGGTAAATTCAGTAGCCGTTCACAGACCATAAATTATACATACCGCCTGTACCGAAATGACACCAAACGCGACGGTTGGAAGCAGACAGGGAAAACTAAAACATAAAGAGTGTGAACCGCAAAAACTGGCAGTCCTGAATAAACAGCTCACAAAGGAGGCCGGGCCGCAGAGAAACAAAGCGAAATGTTGACATGCAGAATATCTTACTTTGATGATATCATGGTGCCTACACCGTGAATTTAAATTATTGTGTACCTTCGCACTAGTCTTGGGTATCTGCGCCTTTTGCCACAGCAATTAATTTTACCATGCTTGTCGAAATTAAAACGAAACGGTTGTTGCAGAGGTGTTGTACGGGATCTACACATCAGCAGTAAATATATCTGACAACATTTTGTTCAGTTGGGTTAACGTGATCAACTTTTCCTTTTATATTCTTTAGTTCTGTATAGACTTCCCTTTTAAACATTAAACCAGTATAACGACCGAAACTTGGCTCGTTATCATTTGGTATCTTTAGCCTGTTGATTATAGGGTCTTGGATCAAGGTCCTTTGGTTCATAAGCTCAAGGCCGATAGTGTCGGTGCCTTCACTGCAACAACATCAATAAGGCCCAATTACTTGCGTTTTTATATGATGTCAGCGTCTTTCCCTCGGGAGGGTTCCCTAGGGGAATGTAACCTTGGGGATTTATCAAAATTATTATATTATCATCTTACAGAAAAAAAACTGGTGATATTGTGGTTTATGAAGTGAATGTTGCAGATAATGTTGAGAGAGTTTGGTGGCATAGTGATGATTGGTTGAATGATTAGCAGTCGGAGAAAATACAGTGATACATATTTCCATGCAGACGAAATGGTGGCCTAAATTGTAATTTTAGATTCCAAGAAATAGAAACAATATAATTTAATTGAGAATCTTATATTCAGCGGTGCGTGTATAAATATAAAATACATACACTGTTTAAGGATTACGTGTTCTTCGTAGCAAGCAGGAATATATAAAAACTTTGAGACTGAACCTACATATTTACGAATTTATAGCTGTATATATTTTTTATCTTCGTAAACTAAACGTAGACAAGTCAACGTTACGCCTACAACCAAAACTTAGGAGTTCCTGAATAATTTATTATTGGCATAACATTTGTATCAAATGTCTCTGTAACGTTTGTTTTCGAAGTGTTTTTATTGCGGGTATTATAATCTGGTTATAGGGCCGGAAGTTTTGAACTTTGATATGTGTGATGGTGTGATGGGCCCTGATCATCTTTGACTTCTTGTTGAAGATTCTTTGGTCGGTCATTTCTATTAAAGGCGGGGGTCGTCGCAATGTGTCGGCAGAAAACAGCCTATATTTGATTGTGGTTAGCAGTCAATGACTTGTAACCCTGTATAGTTTATTACCCCAGAGAGTACAAGTTGTATTAATTGCCTCGTGGGTAGTTTGTAATGGAAAGGCCGTTGCTTGTTACCAAGCTTAGATTCAAAGTAAAGGATCGTAGTAGATTTAGACTTCTGAAGTCTTTGTCTAAAACTGCGATAACTAATGGTGCTTTAATTAAGTTCAAAGTATTTCCTCTGCAGTTCATAAATCTTTGTTAGTTTTCGAGAAAATATTAGTAGGTGTAGGTTTTACTTCTAAGCAGATGGTAGCCATTTATTTACTTTTCCTGTTATCTGTATACTGTATAGATTGGCATAGTTAAAGGAGATTAATGATGTAGACAAATAGGCTATTAAGAGAAGTAAAGCGTTTCTTCGCTGCTCGAACAAAGAAGGTCGTATAGATTTTCTGTTAAACCAGCTTAGATGTATGGCATAAGGGAAGGAGATCCACTTCTTATTTTCTCTAACGAGTAGCTCGGCTGACCGCTAATTTATTCAGGATTTTATTTTGTTTTAAAAAGAGTACAATTTTTCCATACTATGTTCACATGTTTTAGCCACTAAACTCCACTACTTTTAATTAAGTTACTTTAGTAGTACTGCGGTCTGACTTTAGTAAAAAAACGTTCAAAATTTTAATACCGAATACGAACAAAGGCTTGTTAGGCAAAAGCTTGTACCTTTACCTTCATTGTTTACGTGCCTTAATTCCGTGTCAAACTTAACTTTTTTGCAAATATTTGGTAAGCCACCTGCCGCAGGTGTTCAAAACGACAGTTATTCATATTTACGTGCACAATACGCTTCCATTCATCTCGCTTTACTATGTTTTATCAATTTACGTTAATATACATATAGTGTAGTGGACCATCTGTGGCACTCGGCATTCGCTGGCTGGCTGCCGTCCAAGGACATTAGATGTTAATGTCAAGAACACTGAAACCCGCGTGATAACACCCTCATTTTTAGGGGAGATGATAATACATGGATTTATGAGTTTGTTATTGTAATTGTTGGACGAAAGTTCCATGCGGATGTGTTGGAAAAGATTCAGTAAAATCAAAATCAAAATATTTTATTTCACATAATCCTACATGGGCACTTATGAAACGTCAGAAGCTAGGTGCACGGTTCCAATTGGTCGTTTCCTATGGAGCCGGTAAGAAACTCCATGGTTACTGTTTTAAAAATAATTGGCTGTTACAATATTTTCGAATTACAGTTTTATTAGGTATGGGAGGACAGTGTAGGCCTTTCAACAACAGTAGAACTTCTGTATGTGGTAATCATCTCTTGAAGATATAAGCGTTGTGGCGTTAAAAACTTGAGCTGAGCTTGACATACAGAGCTTCGTATTTTAGATTTGCGTAAAACACAAAAAGTACGAATTTGTGTTGCGTACGTTCTTTCAGTTTTTGGCCATGTTTCTTTTGTGACCTAGATGAGTGGGATAATATTTCATTTGTTAAAAGCGGATAAACTTTGCCAGCAAATCATTAATATTTAATTCTTCATGCGTGTCTTGGTACCACACTCGACATTTACAATTTCACTAAAATGTTTATGTAATAGAAAATGAGAGAATAATAAATAAGCTACGTCCTCTGCTTAAACTTAAACTTGAGCATCAAGGCTGGCTGGAGAAAAGAAACACGCAAAAACAATAAATATTCCGCCATAACAAATAGTTTCTCTATCCTTTGGCTTCGTCTCAGAGTAATAAAAAGTGTGCTCCGGCAAGCGTGGTCCACTTGTGTTGCCAAGTGTCATCATAATAGGTCAAGAGCAAACTTAAGTTGGTTCCGCCGGGGAATGGCGCCTCAGCCGAGCGGGATGGAGGATGGATGGAAACTGCAACTATCCCGCTAATGTTGCCAGCCTGATTGCTTTACTTAAACATGGAACTGAAACTTTGGGACCGCGAGAATTCGTTTACATATATTTATGAGAATAGTTTCGTATATCTCCAATTTATGATTCATCACTATTGTCAAGGGTTTCAACAATGTTGATGTTGTATTAACTTTTATTTATTTAGGGAGAACGAAAATAGAAGAAAAAAAATACAAATTTAGTAAGAAATCTTGACTGAGTATTGATTCGATACAGTTGACCTATCATAAATAAACTAATCTATATCATAATCATATATATTCAGTAGATCATTGTTCCAAAAAGAAAATAAATTGGTAAAATAAGGGAATATCTGAAACATGAGCTTATCAATATTTTACGGAGACAATGCTTTACCTAGTAAAGAAATGTGAGTAAAGTGCGCCTTGTCCCGAATTATGTTTGTTGTAGTGATTCAGCGTAATTGGAATTTTTTTTAGGGGTTCCGTTTTTCTTTTGAGGTACGGAAGTACAGTCACGGACTTTAATTGATGAGCCACCTGGCACTGTTCGTATTTTAGCCGTGTAATGCAAATCGGGTTTATTCGGTTCCCGACACGCAAAGTCATATGTCTTCGTATTAGAAGAAGAAAATTATATTTCATATCTTTACCGGTTGGCTAACCTGAGAGCCAGAACTACAAACTTGGCAGCAGAGTGACTACTCAAAGTAAACCAATTGCAGGTCTAGCAATAGTAACCTAGCAACGATAAACAATTGTTGCTAGGTTACTGTTGCGATAGTAAAATTAGCGTACGGAGAAATTCTCTGACATCGATATTTCAACTGTCACTGCCTTCAGTTAAGTTTTCAGAATTATTGAGATAATGAGCTATGATTCAAAGGAGGTCAGTATCAAATAGATTGGATAAACTTAATGCAACATTGTATTTATATTTTTCGTTAAAAAGTTATTAGTCAACCTCTATGGATAAGACTATTTTCGATTAAAAGTAATTTATTTGTCATCTTGATATTTCAACTGTCACTGTCTTCAGTTATGTTTTCATAATTAACGAGTTAATGAGCTATGATTCAAAGAAGGTCGGTATCAAATAGATTGGATAAACTTAATGCAACATTGTATTTATTTTTATCATTAAGAACTTATTAGTCAACCTCTATGGATAAGACTATTTCCGATTAAAAGTAATTTATTTGTCATCTTGATATTTCAACTGTCACTGTCTTCAGTTATGTTTTCATAATTAACGAGTTAATGAGCTATGATTCAAAGGAGGTCGGTATCAAATAGATTGGATAAACTTAATGCAACATTGTATTTATTTTTATCATTGAAAACTTATTAGTCAACCTCTATGGATATTTCCGATTAAAAGTAATTTATTTGTCATCTTGTTTATGAGCTTGCGATTTGAGTTCGTGTTTAATCGTATAATCTCGTGAATGTATGAAACTGCAAAATTGAAAAGTTTGAAGGTGGCTCATCAACTAAAGTCCGTGACTGTACCTCAAAATAAAAACGGAACCCTTATAGAATCATAGGACTTCGTTGTCTGTCTGTCAGTCTGTCAAAACCCTTTTTCTAAGGAACGCATGGAGGTATCAAGTTGAAATTAATAAATAACATAAATACGTTTATTTGTCACTAGAAAAAATACATTGAATTGTGACAGACACTAAAAAATTTAGGTACAATTTATGTATTCCAAGGACCTGATCCAAACTCCCAAACTAGGCCTAGGCCTGTATTTTGGGGATTAATATCAAATACGAAGGTCTTTGATATTTTTTTGAAAGGTCAAAGAAATTGTCTTGGAGCTTAAGAAAAATCAAGCTTCTAAGTCGACGCAATAAAAAATACGCCCGTATATATGTGATGCCATATATTTTGATACTCGCAAATTAATCAAAACATATAGGGTACTTCGCGTTGACCTTTGTGAAATTTGGCAAGAAGTAAGGTCTCACAGCGCAAGAAAAGGAAGAAGTCCGATAATCGTTATTTGTAGTCATCACAAAAAATATATATATTTCTGCGATTACGAACTTACATTTGCGGTTAGAGAATTGACGTATATCGATGAATGGGAGAACATGTTTTACAACTACAATGTTATGTTTGTTCTTGGGATAAAATCATCCCAACTACGGAACCCTTCATTGTGCGTGGTCCGGCACGCACTTGGCGGGTTTTTTGTGTTATTGCCGTAATTGTGTCTCAGGGCTATAAGATCACAAATTTTGTGATTGTTCACAAATAACGGTGATGTCGCAACGTCTTTAATGGCTCATAAACTAACTTTGTTACCCATTGTAGTCATGAGGTCGACATAACAGTGTTTTCTTTTAATCTTTCTTTTGAATTTACTACGTCATATTTACTGTCTACCATATATGAAAACTATTTATTTTCTGTTTCAGGTAAGTTTCACCACTAAATCAATACGACGTCGCCAGGCAGGAGACAGATCCACGTGGGAAGACCAACCAGGTTTGATTGCACAATACATATTACTTCCGGGGCTGTTCTCTTAGGAACGATAGATCATTACAAGCTGAAATTTGTGCTGGCTGCCTGCCATTTTACACTACCAGGGCTAATATGCAATCTTCAGCGTCCGTTATTAATCTAAGTAAGTTTTCAAAGTCATAGACAAAGAGATTAAACTCTGATAAGCTTAATTAAAATAAAGACCTCAAACATTACCTACAATGTAATCTACTCGTAAACAAAGTCGTAAGTTTCTAATTAAGATCAACGACTGTCCATAGTGCTGGACATTTAATACAACAAGTAAAGCCACTTCATAAACAGCACGTGTTCGCACGTTCCCAGCGGATGTCATTCGGCTACTATTCCGAATAAACTGGACCATAAAGCCAACATGTCTACCGGAGACTATTAAAAACTTGCCTAGTAAGCCGCGACACACTGAGAAGCGATAAAATTTCACGACCACAACCCTTTTGACGAAAGCGTTAAGGCCGAAAATCCCATGGTGGAGGTATATGTGAGAATGGTAAGACAGCGACCTCCAGCGGGCATGGTGCTCGGCCTTGGCACGTTGCCAGCCGTTACAGCCAATGTCAATGGCATCAGCCAAATGCCATGCTCACTTTCGGCGTTTTATCGCGCCCCGGCTGGGTCTGGGGGTTGGCAGAATTGATTCCTTGTTGTTGCAAAATGTTCAATTATCTGGTTGTGTTACGTTTGTTCGTCCTTCGAGTGCTTAAATGGTGTTCGTTGATGGTCAGCACTGTATTGTATCTACAAATGTTTGTGGTTTTGACTAATAAGTTTATTTTAATATGGCCTGCTTATAAAAGATTGTGGTGTGCTAAAAGTGAAACTTATGTAAAACTAAATATTTTAGCGTTCGTTTTCAATTTGATTCTGGTGAAAATTTAAGTGACGAAAGCTGTGATATTTTCACAATGTGAATAATATTTTAATGTCTCTTTTTCCCAATATGGTCTTTTACAACACGGAACGTGTCTTCACACACAAATGTAAAGGCAAATTCTCATTGAAAATTTACCTATTACAGTAGGTTGCACGTGCTTCGAAATTTTCTGCATATCCGAAGGCACTATTATGTAAAAGTTCCGTTCGATATCTCTCGCGAGTGTGGAGATTTATCTGACATGGTTCAATCGTAAAATATGTAGTAGCTGAAAATCAATGGTTTCGCGGACATAATATCAAATGTGGCGGAACATGAAACTAGGCTGTTGATTAACCTGTGAATTTTATAAAATTTTATAAAATTCCGAATTGATACAGCGTATCAGTATGACTGTAATATTTACAGCAAACTAGCAAGCTTTTACTAAACTTACCGGGAAAGATGTGAAGGACAACTCAATCACTCAAACCAGAAGGGCTACGTAAAATCGATAGCCAATAATATTTTTATCAGCATTGATTGATAACTGGAGGTCGTACATGAGAGGGTCAGGATGCCTCTGACATTCCCCATGTATTTGTCACGGGAGCTACCGCGAGCGAACGAATGTTATTACGACGCCATATCTTTATTGTTGATCGGCAAACCGTCATAAAAGACGCGATAACAACTGTTTATGTAGCTGCTCAGTATTTCTGTGTGCGTATCGTAAAAACGTTATGGGTTCGAATCTGTTTATTGAGTTTTTGGAAAAGTTTCCGCACTTTTTCGCCAGTGAAATATGTGGGCGTGTCGGCCTACGTTCGAAGATCGCTTGGCAAACTTATTGATGTGAGTTCGATTGCTGTATTTGTTCCAATATCTTTAAAGCATACTTCAAATATTTGTACAGCCATTTTTCCCTACTTTATGGATATTTGTTCCAAGCTCAGTGGTTTGTGTATTAGATTTGTTTGTTATGCTACCCACGAGCGGGCGGGCGGGTATCTGTGCGTTGTCAGTAGTGAGTCTCGTTCATTTGTTTATTGTCGTGGGAAATCTCGGGTCAACGAACCCCTTTTCTTTTGTTTCCTGTAATTTCTGAGCAGTTCGGTATGAATAAGAAATGCACGTCGGGTACAGAACTGTAATCGTGCGTTCGTCATGAAAAATTGCGCGGCCGCATGAGAGCTGTGACCCATTTCGCCTACCTCGGGCTTGCGTGTGTTTGCTATAAGCGCATATATTCTATGTTTTATTGTCGTATTAACAGCCAAATGAGTAATATAACTCGCATAAAAACCTATTGTCGCTCGTTATGACTGCATTTTATTAACAAGACTCTCTCAAAGTTGTTTTTCCTAACGTTTTATACAGATTCCCGTGAAACAAATCTAATTTGGTGGCCATTTAATTTTTCCATCATAAAACCGGATGGGGGTGTTTTTTACACAATATCGTCTCACCGGAAGCCGGCCGCCCGCCTTAATCGCCATCAAACGGCTGTTTACGGTCCTCCCAGCGCCATTCTCATCAAAATACCTTTCCGTCGTTACAGCTGCTCTTTTGATCTCAGTATTTATTGTGTTGCCATATTAAATGAGACGCGAAATCAGTGAGGAGGGTTAGGTGGAATTTCGTAAATTATTAAATTATCCTGTTTATGAAATGTTAGATTGGTTACCGCCTATAGACGGGCATGAATAGAAAGAGCCCGTTTATGAGATATTTTATGTAACGCGCGTGTTACTTAAACGGATCAGGCGATTTGAATAACGTCTCATTTGTTCAACCGAATGTAGCCTTCATGTAGCGTTCTGTACTTAAGGACGAGCATATTATTGTGCCTTCGTACTTCTTTTGACAGTGAAAAGTATAGACTGTTCATCGTTCTTTATTTACTGCCTATTCGTTCTGTTTGTAAAACAAATTGTACAACTAAACGCGTTAGGCTGGGTCTACCCTTCAAATTAAATTCTTGCAGTAAAATTAGCCAGTTCCCAACAAGTACAAACCTCTAGAATCTGGCAAGTTCCACGTGTGCCAGTTAGCGGTTTACTTTACGTAATGTTGCCACTAAGTTGGCGCGCCAAACTCTGTTGTTGGGAACAGCCTACAATATGCTTTGCGAAAATATTTTGTCCAAAAATAAACTTAACGATGTCGGCTGTGTGGTTTCCTCGTTCCATACAAACACAGTATTTTAAATTGGACTGGTGTTACGTTAAACAGTGTCACATGCTCTGTACTAAATAAAAAAAAAAAAAAAAAAAATCATACTACATAGGATTAACTCCAACCACTATATTGCGACAATGAAGCATATTTAGCCGG
Source organism: Lithophane semibrunnea (assembly GCA_947363905.1). Lineage (NCBI taxonomy): Eukaryota > Metazoa > Arthropoda > Insecta > Lepidoptera > Noctuidae > Lithophane > Lithophane semibrunnea. The sequence goes on from OX376201.1 coordinate 16,905,250, forward strand.
TAATCTGTGGGTCAACTACTCGTAAAGGTTGCTGCATGTTCTACGCGCCCAATACAACAATGTTTTTAGGATGCTCTTGCGACTGCCTCGTTATGGCAGTGCCTCAGAAATGTTCGCGGTAAACCATACCGATGGATTTCATGCCATCATCCGCAAAAAGACGGCCTAACTCCTGAGTAGAATAAGAGGCAGTCGATATAGCATCCTGAAAGCGGTGCCGGTAGATACTTCCTCCGCCATAATAAGGAAATTTGTGAGACGACTTATATCCTAGTTTCCATTTCTCGTTGTCTAGTTGATGGGATGGTCTTCTCACTAATTCGTCTTTACTTTAATTTACTAACAATATTGTTTTAAGTTCCTGTTACTAACAATTTATGGATCTCTTAGTTTACCGAATTAAAATGATTTTATTATATTATATTTAGAGGATATAAACCTTTGCACGATTTCCATCGATGTCTTTTATAACAAAGGCAATCAAACTTGAAAAAAAATCTCGAATTGGTCCTTCGAGTATATACCGATACCCGAAGGACCAGTTCGCGGTATGTTTCAAGTTTGAACTACATCAATATCTTGAGATGCAGTTAATGATACGTTCATGTAAAGACGCTCTATGTAAATCGGAACTCTGACACAGTTTTTGTAGAACAACGAATAAAAACAAAATACACGCTTAACCTAGACGCTTTCAAAACCCTAGAAGTTTCTCAGATTGCAATCTAAATAGAAATCGTTTTTTTCCGATTTTTTTTCACAAAGATAAAACTATGGCGAGATATCTCTGAAATGACCTACTTTTATATAATACATTGGCATTCAGCGGGCGAGCCTCCTCTCGTTAGCCGCGGCTGATTTGCTCGTTTTTGCACTTAGACATACATGTTTGAAGATTATAGAAATGAGGGAGATCTGCTATCAAAATTGTATGAGCTCTTTATTTAATAAAAAAAAAACATAGTCACATCACAAACATAACATACACATAGGCTTGAAACAATCTTAATAACTAAAGGACTTAATGCACATGAGTTCATAGCGTTCACAACAATATATTGCTGTCTTGAAATTGCATTAATTTACGTAACTAAAACAGACTAGCGTGATGAAGCTGAGCAGCAAACAATAAAAAAAAAATCTAACAACTTGCAAGGATAGTGTTTTTATTCTAAATCTCTGTAGCTTATTGAATATATCTAATTCTGGCAAGTTTAAGACTGATATTACATTCATCACCTTTCAACATCACCAAGCGGCTATCTAAAATATGCCAGGAGCATGCCCTCAGCTTCTAAGTCCTAAAGCACCTAAGTCTGGAAAGGCTTATGATACTAGGTCGGGTGGAAGGAAATCGCGCTCAAGGCAGAGCACCGGCAAGATGGTCAGACGTGATCAAGAAGGCAGCGTGTACCGAGCGGTCAACATTGCAGAAGACCGCATAACGTGGAGACGCGTCGTATGTGGTCGCGATCCTCAGCATCAAGGGACGACAAATAAGAAAAATTATGTTCATTGCTGATCCTTAAAATGAGAGACTGTAAGCCTAGATTGCTTTTACCAAAACGGGTATCAAATCATTTTATTGGCCCTTGCGTAAATCCTTAAGCGTTAAGGAAACTCTTTTGCAAAACACAACTGCACGGTTTCTGAAAAAATTTTCGGATGTGATTTTTGGTAAAAAGTAAAAATATTCGAGCTAACAAATCGTTTTTATAAGCACGGGTAACAAAAATTTTTTTTTTTCCTTTTTATTAGGTCGATACTTTTCCGGCACGTCGCAATTGCGTGCCGATCTTTGGATTGTATCATCAGCATTCGCCACATTTTTTTGTACGATAAGCGATCATTTTTAATACCATTCAAATCACGTTAATCGCTATAGGCAAAATTGTATTAAAGGACCTTTGGCATATCTATCCTATTTCTGTAATCTTCGTCCATCCCACGCCAGAGCAGTTGAAACATCGCTTGCGGGCTTTTTGTCCGCTCCGATGCCGCTTTTATCCTAGCATTTTTTCCAACCCACAATGTATGTTTTCATTATACTTCGTAGTGATTACTTAGGCCACAAAATGAAGTAACAATGGAAGGGCTATTATCAAAAGGTCATTTATATCGTTTTTCAGAATATTATTCATGATTCAGGGAAAAAGGAACAATGGCGATAGAACAGATAACTTGTTCAGGTAAATTCAGTCTTTCCTTATTTGATTAGATTTTTCATGTTTAGATTATCTAGCTGGCAACTTCGCACTATGAATTCCTCTTTAACTTTTTCACATTCATCAACATCATTCGAAGACGTTCACTGCTAGACATAGATACAGAATACCTTGTCCTACCCCAAGCATAGCCGATCTGGTCGCTCATTATTTACACAAAAAAAGCTACTAACTGGGTTAGGGGTTTAGCGCTGTGCTATTCCAAACATAAGCAATATGTCGTTAGCGCATTTTTGCCATTACCTTAGCCCACAACCTTCATAATTGTTTAGGTGTATTCGTATTTGATAACATTGCAAGATTTGCAAATCTGTGACGTAACCATTGAATAAAAAATCAATGTATTCGGCAAGCTTCGATCGTCCAACATTACTCCGTGGCTATGAATTCGTAACATTACTGAGGCTGTGAGATGCTCCATTGAGTATGCGCGACCCGGGGTGGTGCTACAATCAGCACTAACATTGTCTGTCTTATTGATATTTGTGCCCTTGGGGATGCAGCTCTGTTATTTACATTTAAAAAAAATCATTTTATTAAAATGGTTTTTATAGAATAAATATTTGCTACAGTTGTCTAAATGTCTTCGAATATGCAATTACATTTGATGGCCTGTGTGCATATGCTTAAAGATGGAATGTGATTGTAACCTAAGAAATGTCTGTTCGATCAGTAACTGAAATATTTTCGTCTCATATTTTGGAGGTTTGAACTCCTCAGATTCTCGTAAAGGACATGACGTAAGAAAATAAACCAAGCCCAAACAATTTTCGTCCAACTACATCTCATAAAATGTCTTTATTGCCAAGTCTAGTTTCTTTATTCACCGGCAGAAAGCTGGCCTTTACCTGAATAGCCTTAAACAAGTCATCGACCTTCGTCCATTTCTCTCATACGGTGCTGAGGCACACCTAGAGCTATTTCTGCCTGCCCCCTAACCCCTTTAGGGCGCTCAATATAACCCCTAATAAAGATAACGAGTTTCCTTCAAAACAACGCCGGCGATGTTTTTCTTGTCTGCGTTCTGTTTTACTATGGAGATTTGTAGATGAGTTGCTTTTGTGATATTAGTTGTAACGAGTAGTAAAAATTTTATTTTTGGTGAACTAGATTTATATAATTCGTAGTTATTGAACCCCACTGTTCTGGTTGATTAATGAGCAGTAAAGATGTTATTCCGATTTTTGTTTTCTAAAGAATTTATTAAAACTAACGCTTGGATTTTAATTAGCCAGCTACCTTTTTTCTTTGCCAGATGAACGACACAATGTGTATGGAAATACCTTTTTAATAAAACAGTCCTATGAAGATATTGCAAATTTATTCTATAACAAGAAACGCTTGAGGTGCGTCTCTCCTCTGTACCTCACCTAGTAAGGTGTGCACGTTGTTACCATGAAATAAGAAACTACATTACATAGGTACCATCTTTACAAGTACGCGATGAAGATCTACCTATTGATGTTTTTCGCATCGCAGTAACGTGTGGTCCTTCTGTACGCATCTCTATTTGTTCTCACTCAGATGTTTCGTAACAGAATTTGTTCTAAGTAACGTACGACCTTTCCTGTCCTTCGCACATAAATATTACGTTTAAGTTTTGACACGGAGTACTATTGCCAGGCTTCGTTAATACAAATGATTGTGTTTGTTATATTCCATTTGTTATTATGACATAAATAATATACATTGTTGATAAAATAACCTTGATGTTTCCTAGTACGACAGCACTACAATTATTCTTGGTACCTACTATATCCACTTTCCCCCTTTCGAATAAACAAAAAGATGAAATAAACAATTACAAAGTTTCTCACTTAATCGTACTATTGTAATAAATCTCTTTGCCCACTATTCGTTCTGGTTCCCAGTCCTATAGCAATGAAAGTTCTTTAATTCTCTCCTGAGCACCGAATAGTTTCCGTACCTAGTTCCTTACTTTGGAATTTACCTTTTAATATTTCAAGCGTGAAGTTCCCAGTTGCCTGGTTTTTGTTTGGAATCTAGAATATTCATTATAATATTTTAAGAATTTTAATAAATTACCTTTGTGTATGAAGTTATTTCGATACTTTGTGTTGTGAGTTTATATTAAAACATTCTCTGAAAAGGGCATGTTTATTTTTTGTTCGCTTCAGTTGCTGTTTTATATATTTATCAAAAACATTATAGAATTATTTATGAGTGAGCTATTATTGCGCGGATTTGACGTAGACTATATTCTTGGATAAAGTTCTATATTATTTGCAACATCGCTGTAGATCTAAACTATAACAATAAAGCCTAGGAATGATTATGAATTATGAGACTGTTCCATAGTGAACATTTACCGTTTAATGTCGCGACTAATTTAGTCTATATTGCAGGTAGCAGTTGTGCGCGTATTTGATAAATGGAATAATGTCGTTTGCTACTCCGCATCACGCAATTAAACCTGTGTTTGATACTCAATTTTCTTTTAACTTATTTATGTCACCTCGTATGTGCCAGTTTGATTCGTTCGGGTCGTGTATGATATCAGCTTTGTTACATTTAGATGCAAAAAAAATAAAAATAAGAAGCATCATTTCACTTCACCTATCGTGCAATGGGACTCCCGTAAGCCAGCGCAGCGCGATAACCCAGTGGTATTCATCAACTGCCTTACATACTTGCCTTCCGGTATACAGGCTTTAGTATATGTGACGGGTGAAGCATAACTTTAGAACTAACCGAATTTCGGCGTGTCGACTACAATTAGGGAAGCGTAACTTTTTGGACAGCCATAATTGTGAGACTGCCATTAGGGAAATGTACAAATAACGTTATAGCCAGTACTTTATTCTTTTCTACATGCGGTACGGAAATTAGGTGACGAGCAACTGTGTCTTTATACTTTGAATTTGGAAAATAAATTATCCGTTACTCGTAATTTAATGGTTGCTAATGGTAGACAGGCTACGGTTGTCTGTTACATGAAAACCAACCAATTAATACATTTTAAGTCCCTTACGATGCATACTTGATGCGGATAATTTAGGTAAACCCTTTTTATCCCTTCAACAATAATTTTATTTGACAAGTTCCTAAATAATATTCTAACCTCATAATAATTAACTTCGTTTGTCATTCGACTACAGCATGAAAGTTTCCTATGCAGTCAACTATCAATTAAAAGGGCACGGTGGCACCTTTATACCGGTGCCCTTTCACAAGGCTGCAATTTAAAGCGGCATGTGTTTTAAAATCTTTCTTTGACTGCAGTACGGAACTCTGATCACATGGTGCTTGATTTTGACCTTGCAAGATTTTTTTGTCGGTAAATATTGTAGTAATCTGATATAATTACTATGTCGATAGTATTCTATAGTTCATACGAATCTAGGGTCCATTCAAGGTAGTGATTTAAATAAGTGTTTTTTTCGGTAAGTGCCCTATTTTTTAGGGTTGATATTTAGTTAAGTGATAATACTGGTTCTTGTCAATCAAATGAAATCCAAGTAACTTAACGTTAATTATTGTCTTTTGAATCAGATATGTATAATGACTTCACAGCACAGTAAGTAATGAAGTAATCTATTGTATTGTGTGCACAGTACAACAATGAGATCTGTCGCGTCTGCAGCCGACGAGGAGCGCGTTCACTGGTTTCTGCGACTGTTATGTACTGTCAACAACATAGGGACGAACACTCCGTTCAAAATTATCAGAATAACTTTCGCTGCGCTGCCATCACATGACGCTGGCAGAATAATGGACATCGGTTCAGTTGCCAACAAGTACACTTAAATTAAAAATTTAAAAATCCCCTGACGAAATCAAAGCATTTAATAAACGATTTTTTTTATAGTTAAGAACACTCTCGATCGGGTCACGTTTCAAACAAAACCAAAAAAATCAAAATCGGTTCAGCCGTTTGGCAGCTACAATGGCGCAGACAGACTCACATAATATACACACGTTAAACTTATAACACTCCTCTTTTTCGGTCGGGGGTTAAAAAAAAAATGTAATTTTAAACTGACCGTTGCGTTCGGTCAAACTTCTTCTGTCAAAATGACAGTTGTGGTCAGCGTTGCCAACTGCACCGTAATTACGGTAGAAACACCGTATTCAGCATTGATTCACCGTCTACCGTAGTAACTTTATTACGGTGTCAAAAAACACCGTAATTGGGCAGATGGAATATTGAATGTATTTTTGTTGTCATAACATGGCAACATTTTAAATAGCAGTAGACTAGGGGGAATTCCTCAACGATAGATAATAGTTTGAACCAATAGAATACGTGCAAACTAAAGAGTTGCCTAATTGACAGACTTTTTAACAATTTTTATTACCAACTTTCTTTATTCAGATGTACTTTGCGTAATTGCGTTGTAATATATCTGCGTTGAAAGAGAATCTGTTTTGCAAATAAATTAAAATGGAAAGTGATCATAGTGAAACTGATGGTGGGAAAAACTGTATCTGCCGTCAGAAGACATGCTTATGAGACAAAAATACTGAAATGTATAAAAATGATCATGATCACACAGTTATTTTGTAAAATTTCGACGAATTAAGATTTATGGAATAAGCGTTTTTTTTTTCAACAAATTTTTTTTTTTTGCAATTTTGCATGTCTTTTTAAAATCTACCGTATTTTTTTTAAATCTACCGTTTTCGAACTGGAAACACCGTAATCCATTATTTGGAGTTGGTAACGCTGGTTGTGGTGTACTATGACTATTCTGAAACACCTTGTATTACTGAAGTATAGTATATTTTTTTCTAAGTTCTTCTATTTATTTATTTTTGCCTGTATTATGACGCTGACTGTACAACGGTTACTCGGACTGTGTTAGATTGTGAGTGAGACTCCTTTCGTGTGGAAAGAGCATGTGGAGTTTATGAAGTACGATAAAGGTTTTTGGTTTCAGTGTTTTTGAACCTGTTGCTAGCATGTCTTACTGGCACAAACACACATTCTCATGCATACATTTACGAAATTTTGTTTGCGATTAAAGAGAAAAAGTGTTAGAGAATTTTACATATATAAAATTTATTTTGTATAAAAAGCCCAGTTTTTTCTCTCGTCTAAATAGGACGTCAGTAACTGCGCAGTTTGTTATTTATTCCGTGAACAATTAATACAGTTGACCGCTTTTTCGAGCAGACAATAGATCCAACGTATCGAAAACCAACAGATTATTTCGATTGAATATTGAATTAATTCCAAAGAATTGAGCAATATTTGTTTTTAGTTAAATTGCTTGCGATAAAATACTCGTAGGGGCGTCGCTAGAAAAGCGCAAACTGTAGAGCAATACTAAGTGCAGGCGTAGAATAATATAAATATTTATATTACATATATTTATCATCTTATTACAAGCTTTATATTAGCTTGCTCTGTTCGTATGTGTTTCCGGTTACTCCTTTTGTCATCAATTTTTCAAGCATTTCCTGGCATCCGATTAGGGCGTGCAAAACCGGAAAGACTTCTAAACCGGAAACCGGTGCCCCGGTTTTGGCTACATTTTTATAGTTTTTGTATAGTAGAAGTTTAGCAAGAAAACAATATTCTGAGATACCCACAAAATCTACAAATAATTTTTTTTTTAGCATATACCTTTTTTAATCAACCATTTATGCGTACAAATTCGCGACCCATCCAGCGCAGCCCGCCTCTGGGCACCAAACTCCATTGGCGATGTCCGGGCTCACCTGAGACATCGCCACCTCTCATGAGGGCCGTGTAATGCGACGACGATAGACTCCCCGATCTATCGCCCGCTGGCACCTCCTAGGGCGGCATCAGATCGCCATGGTGCCTCCTCCGCCGCCCTGTTCTCCTGGGACGAATCGCGTCTGCGAGGGAGTCTTCCTCCCTGACGCGCTCCGCCGCCTCCTGCGAGATGAAGTCCTCGCAGAAGGACGCTACCGCCTCCCATGCTCCCCTGCTGTCGGCCATGGCCTTGGCCACGGCCGGCAAGGAGAGGTCTGCCCCGATTGCTGCTGTGAGAGCACGGCGCTGCACCACCCAAGCAGGACAATGCTCGAGGGTGTGAAGCGCCGTGTCCTCGCTGCAGCCGCACTGGTGACACACGGAAGTCGCCACCGAAGGACAACGACCCTTGTCGCTTCCGTGTCTACTCTTCCAGGATCGGCTGGATGGCCCCCACGGTCCAGTGACCAGCACTGGGCGTCTCCAGCCTCACCCTCCATTCGCTCAGCGTTCATACGCTGAGCTTCCCAACGCCATCTCTTAACCACTTCAGGCGGCGGCCGTCTGCCACACGCCGCCTGCTGGTCTGCCCCACATCGGTAGACTACGGCGACCACCTGCGCCTCCAAATCCCACGGGAGTGTACCCGCGAGACTACTACCCCACAAAGATGGACGCGCCCTCGACAGCTGAGCGTGCCGCTTTTTAACCTCGGGCCTTTTTAACCTAGATTGTCATCAGCGTAGCAAATGAGAACCAAAGTTGTTGACATAGCTCACAGAATAAGCAAGCTGAAGTGGCAATGGGCCGGCCATATTAGCCGTAGAACCGATGACCGTTGGGGTAGACGTGTTCTTGAGTGGAGAACGCGAATCGGCAAACGTAAGGTAGGACGCCCTCAGGCTAGGTGGAGCGACGATCTTCGCAGAGTGGCTGGTAGCAGCTGGATGAGAGCTGCCGAGAATCGAGCCGAATGGCGTGCAATTGGAGAGGCCTATGTCCAGCAGTGGACTGCTATAGGATGATGATGATGATGATGTAGCAAATGACGCCCTGCCCGGGGGAGACCAAACAGCGCAAGGACCTGTAGTCGTAGCTTACATGCGGGGGTCGCGGAGGGAGGAGTGTAAGTGGGTATAGGTTGCGTTCGGATATATTTGATGACTCTAAATAGAATATTTCTTGAGTGCGTTCGAAAAAAGTTGATTTAAATCAAAATGTAATTCAATAACGGGAAAACCGGAGGCAACTCCGGTTTTGTCTCTCAACCCCGGTTTTAAAAAATCGGTAAATTTTGTCCGGTTTCCGGTTTTTTGCAAAACCGGAAAACCGGGTTTGCACGCCCTACATCCGATTGAGCTGAAACTTGGCATACTTATCCAACTACCGAGACATTTTGAAGAAATGATGGAGCTGGTCTGATGATGGAGCCGGAAGTTGGGCATAGGAACTCCTCAATCAAACAAGATAGTACAATCGTGTTTGGACTCATTGGTTACGTATTAACAAGTACTTTGACACTGGGTGGTGTTCAAGGTCTGATGATGGAGCCGGAAGGTGGCCATATGTGTTTCTAGTTACTTCAATTGTCATCCATTTTTCAAGCACTTCCTGGCACTTGATTGTGCTATAACTTGGCATACTTATACAACTACCGAGACATTTTGAAAAATAATACCATGTTGCTGGTCTGATGATGGAGCCGGAAGTTGGGCATAGGAACTCCTCAATCAAACAATATAGCACCATCGTGGTTGGATTCATTAGTCATGTATTAAAAAGTGGTTTGACACTAGGTGGTGTTCAGGGCCTGCTGATGGAGCCGGAAGGTGGCCATGGGAAAACCTAATTCGTTGGATTTGTGATGAAACAGATATTTAAACAAATCCTAATGCTAAAAAGTAGAAAATAAAATATAAGTAAAAATCTTTTTAAAAACAAGCTTTTAATGAACTAAAAAGTACTAAATAAAACTTACGTAAACATAGAACTTTAATATTTTCTTAAAAGCTTGAGGCGTAAATGTCCTTCTTACACTAAACTTGAAGATAAGCCTCAAGGTTTTAAGAAAATATTAAAGTTCTATGTTTACGTAAGTTTTATTTAGTACTTTTTAGTTCATTAAAAGCTTGTTTTTAAAAAGATTTTTACTTATATTTCATATCTCAAAGAAACTTGTACCTACATTTCTACGCGACTATTTTAACGCACACGTTTTTCCGAAACCAAAACTTAATGAGTTTTATTTATAACAAATTCCAAATTCGCGATCGAATGCAACTAAAGTTATTTTCTATCAGCCTGTACGACATAAGGTCGCCTTTTGCATGTAACCTTTACAGTATCTCACCTTAGTTAGTCTTCTAGGTATCAGCTTGTAGTTTTAACTTCATGAGTTCTAGTAAATTCTATTTCTTGAACATTCTACCTTAACTTGTAGACTACTGGGAATTACTTGTATGGTGGAGCAAATATAGAGGTGTTTACTGAAACGCACTTCTAATCACTTCTGTAAACTATTTAACTCAAATAACTATTTCAAGATTTGTCAGTAATCTATAAGTATAAAGTACAGAAACGTTAACTATTTGGTGTATTTGTTACAAGATTGATATTACTAGACTTGTAAGCTTTCGAAAATATGTTGTTGCGATGATATAATAACAAGGTTCTAGCGGCCGGATGCTGAAGTGCTACAGTAATCCTGAACTTTCCCTTGTTATTGTATGAACTTAATCCTCTTACGGTCACTTGGCCCTTTATCGTTACGTGTGTTGGAAGAAATTTGTGCAAAATTCATACAACACACGATAATGCTGCGAGGGGTTACAAAAGCAACATGCTGGTTCATAAAAAAACTTTGTATCAATCAATCAATCAATCAATCAATATCTTGTGGGTCATAGGTAGGTACATAATACAGGTCTAAAATAATTAAATTGTGATCATCTATGTCATCACCCTTAGGGCATACAATAGTTACATGTACATTTTTTTACATAATTGTTACAAATTATTCATAAAAATATTTAAAAAGATAAAAACAAGATGGAACGAATTCGAGTATCACATCACACGTATTCACATCAGTGGGACACTGAACGCATCATGACTGAGGCGGACGGTATTGGAGAAGTGATTTGTCTGATAGGAAGTCTTTTATAGAGTAGTAGCATTTGTTTACTAACAGATCATGGAGATTCTTTTTAAACTTTTTCAGTTCCGGAATCATTCTAATAGGCCCCGGAATATTATTAAAGATGCGCGAAAAAACTTTGTAAGATAAAAAATGTTTTTTTTTTACAATATAAAATAAAATGGCTATGAATTCAGTAGTTTCCAGAACTATACGAAACACCTAGTGACATACGGACAGTTCTGCAATGGAATATGTAGCCCATATTGATTTAACTCGCGTAGACATTGTACTAAACTCGTAGCTCGTAGCGCTACGAGAACTCGTAGCGTCTCTACGAACTACTACGCGGCTTTCGCTACGTAGCGTAGCGTCGAACAAATTGTGATTATTTCTGTACACATTTGAAATATATTTGTGGTTGTTTGTTCGTTCCCTTGTTATCTCGTCGTGATGATATAGTTAGTACTAAATATTCGCAAGTGTTTTTCTTGTAGTAATTACACTTGTAAATGATAACCGGCCGATAATGTGGGAGTTATCTTATCTGTGTACACATGCAGGTTTATTTATGTAGGTACTAAAGCACTTGGCGTAATTGTAATATAAATACATTGGGGAGATATTGAGTATTGATTATGATTAGTTTACCTAATAGCTGCGAATAGTTGATTGAATTAACTAAATCTACATTTCTGCTATTTTGTTCCTGTTTTTATTTTAGTTTTTATATTCCTTATATTTCTTGTTTATGTTCTGATCACGTTGCATGTTCTTACTTGCCTCATGCAAGACTATAAGTGTTTAATTTTTTCCAAGGGGAGGTCTTGGTGACCTGTATCACAGGTTTTTCTACAAAAACCTATTTCAGGCACCAGGCTCTTACATTGGTGGATTACGGTAATACTTTTGTCTCAATTGATATTAATTTTAAGGCAACCAATGTGAAGAGAAAAATAAATGTTTTGAATTTGAATTTGAATTGAATATATTTGCTGTCAGTCGACCAGGCCTGCGGAGTGGTCATTAACACACACCTCGCCGTGCTTACTCAGCTGCAGCTGCACAACCTCCCATCCAAAAGGAGCAGCAAAAGAAAAAAGTGTTTGCTAAAAGTGCAAAATCGACCGAAGGGGCATCTAAGAGCCGCATTATACCGGCTCCCGGTATCTTGTCCCCAGCCCCTAAAAAAGGGCAGCCAGACAAGGACGGCTTTGTGACAGTCGAATCGAAGCGAAGGAAGCCGACATGCCGTAATCGATGTGGTACTGGTCCGGCGGGACCAAATAAGTTGCTGCGTCCTGCTATACCGTCGACGCAGCTGTACGTATCCCGTCTGCATCACTCCACGATGACTGAAGACATCGTGGAATACATCAGAAGCAAGACCAAGTGGACCTTGAGAGTAGAGAAGTTGGAGTCGCGCCATAACATAAACTTCAAGTCGTTTGTGGTGCGGGTTCCAACTCAGTACCTAGAATCCTTCATGAAAGAAGAGTTTTGCCCGAAAGGTGTGGCGTACCGACGTTTTCGTGGAAGGTTACGCGACACCACGCAGCGCAACACGACGCCGAAGTCATCATTTCGTGTACAATAATTTTAAGTTATTTTAATAAAGATATGTATGTTTAGGTTAAGGTATTTATCTATGGGCCTGAGTCGCCTGAAATAAATAAAGAAAAAAAAAAAAAAAAATTAAAGACGATACTTTCTTTTAAGTACTTATTTTGTACTAGAGGAAATTTTGTTAATTATTGGACTTGGATATATTGAGTATTTAATGTTTGAAGTCATGTGGGAAGATGCTTTATATACTACGGATATTAATCACGTTTCAGTTGTTCATTCATAACAAAAGCCACGCGAGCGCAGCGTGGTCAGCCATGACGTGGACACTTGAGATCCACTATATGATGATGCGCTGACGCACAACTGCATACGCGTTCAATATTGTGCCCGATTGTGAAACTGAATGCGTTATTAGTATTACGAGAAAATTTATGGGTAATATGTCGGTAATACGTCGATTTTATGGTATTATAGTAGGTAATATATGTGTTTGTATGAACAGGGTGAGTCATGGTGATGAATGAATTTGTTTGCACTACTTTGTTTGTTCAAGGCATAGGCAGTTTGTATGCTATGAAATGATTGGGAGTTTTAGAAAGCTCTTACAAAAAATAACGAGTTTTGATGGTTGCAGTTAGTGGTCGAAGTTCGGTGCTAGTGTCCTAATCACAAAATGATGATAGATTGGGTCGATCACAAGCAGCTGCTCATGTCGCGGTTCATGATTGTTAACTGCTATAAGACTTTAAATTCATACAAGAGGCGAATTTGCGACATGAGACAGCCGCGACAACTGTGTGCGAAAACCTGAATTTACATTGTGCATGTTTCCTGATTGTCCTAATAGACTCTAAAGGAAAGGCGGTGACTTGAACCCACTAGTTGGTTAGTTACTATGTTTGTTTACTACTGCCACACCACACACAGCCCTTACTTACAAAATCAATACCCGTGTCCATGCTTGTAAACAAACTCGAATAGATTTGTTTACTTATTCACTTAGGACTGAATTATCCGCGAGTGCTCGAGTGTTTTACAGCGGTCGCTTTGAATATGAAATGTCTTCAGTGTTGGCGGAGCGCCAGACCAGGGGTATGAGCTAGGATAGTCAGGGGCTACCAGGTGTTATGGTTTATTTCTTACAAATATAGAGAGCTGTGGAGCTGTGGTTTTGAAAGCTAGCTGCCTCTCAGTCCAGTCATTTAAATTGGGTGGTTAAGACTACGATGGTTCCTCATTAAGATGTGTTATTTCATTTTGAGTAGTGTCCCTTGGTTTTGTTAGACTTGCAGAGCATATTGCGATGGTTTGGTTTAGTCTAGGAATTACTGATTCGTGAAATGACTACAGAGTCTATAATTGACCAATTCTTTAAATTTACATTTCTATAAAAATTACTGATTCTACAAATGATGCCCCTAATTGATTTTAGTTCTTCTCATATTTAGGTTTTGAATCTGGTTTAGTGATTGTATTAATTAAGGTTTGATCATTTAATAATCATAGTTGGTTATTGCTATCATTATTTTTATTTACCTTAGGTACCTTTAGTTCTGATGGTAAAATAATGTAAACTGAAATTCTGTCACAGCTCAACTTAGAGAAAAGTTAAAGAGTCTCGAGTTAGGAGCCCCTATTTGAATATACCTTGTACCTACTTACTTTGGAACTTAGCAGGGACTTTGACCCTTAGGTAAGTACAATGTACTGGGGCAAGGTTTGAATTTATTTTGCCTCTACAACAATTTTTGGCCCCATTTTTATTCGCGTCGAAAGTTCCCATGGATGTGTCTTTGGTGCGAACTTTGTCCGACTTGTTTCATATATGCTCACGTAAATATTTTTACCTGAACTTAAATTTTTATACCTGAATTTTATTATGTACCTGTTCAATCCGAATGAATTTGAATGTAATGAATACGGATCAGACTGGGTAATCCACACGAGGATCAGTACCTTTCGCCATGTAACTGTTTGCACTGCTTGTTAATTAATCAGGTAAGTTCAAATACAATGTACAGGACATTGTAAAGTTGTCGGAGGTGGGTATGATTTTGCGATAATTTGTTGACTTTTATTCAGTCATGATGTTAATATATGGTAAGGATTTGATGTAGAAGGTAGTTCTGGAGGCACTTGGCGTAAATGCTGCATACCAATCTACTTTCTTTTCACAAATAGGCACAGGCCTACACAGAGGCTATATTGATCCAAAAACCATTCTGATTTCAAAACACTCCTTTAATATTGTTATTCACTATCAGCCAGCATTATTGCGTTAAAAACGAGTCATTTAACATTGGTGGCGTTATTGTCTTCTACCGTGGCCAAGGTTACTGTCACAGTTGCGTAACCACGAGGCATTTTAGAAACTGACTTTCCCCCTGTAACAGACATGAATGAAAAGGCTGAATAGTACTAATAGTATACAATAATTCTTTTATGAGGATGATTTCATTTCATAGTTTATCCAAATCTTTGATCTTAGTCTTACCCACTTTCGTTTTTCTGATATCTTAGGAAGATATTGAAGAAATTAATACGGTTAAACAATCAGCTTTATCGAGTTAGATAAGTAACGGCAAGGAAATCATGAACCGTCAGCTGTACACGCTGTTGTGCAGGAGATGATAATGTGTTCGAAAACAAAAGGGTCCCGGATTCATTCATAATTGCATTCTTTTGAATAATACAACTTTAAAAATATGCTTTGTTTTTATTTAGCTGCCTCTGAGTGGTGTACATTGCAAAGGGAGATTGCAGTATTTGTATTGCAGTTTTATTTTCAGGACTACGCTGTCCTGCTAAAAGGACTGAACGGATTTGGATGAAATTTGGCACAGGGGTAGACATGACCTGGAGAAGGCCATAGGCTAAATTATATCCTGGATCCCAGACGAAGTCGCGGGCAACAGCTAGTATACTATAATGATAGTACTGAAGCAATATGTTATGACCTTGATGGCAATTTATGAAACGACAATAATACTGATACAATAGACATACTGTATTCCATTACCTCAACGTAATTATCAATCTGTAAATTAATGATCTAATGGATATCTCCAATGAGCAGTTGGGTCCTAAGGGGATCATTTCTGTAACAAATCGCTGATAGTTATATTGTTGTTATTGGAGAATAGGATTGTGTTTCTAATTAATGTGGCCACTTATGCCCATTTCCTAGTGTTTCACCTATCGTAACGTCGGCTAAAGGAATGTTTTTCTCTCTTGAAGTTTTCTTCATCCTTCTATTCTTCTATATTGTGTTAGCTCTTTTATTTTCTCTTCTGTTATTTACTTTTCTTATTTTTCACTTTTCTCATCGAAATGTTATTTCTTTGTTATATTTTTTAAAATAGTGTTCTGACACATTTTGCTTACTAATCAAAACGATCCAGTGATAAGCCTAATACACGTATAACCTTAAACCTATGCACCTAGCATAGAGTTGTTATTG
Source organism: Lithophane semibrunnea (assembly GCA_947363905.1). NCBI lineage: Eukaryota > Metazoa > Arthropoda > Insecta > Lepidoptera > Noctuidae > Lithophane > Lithophane semibrunnea. Next base: position 16,921,326 of record OX376201.1, read on the forward strand.
TATCCACTCCTGTTAATTTTTAATTTTTCATTAGAATCCGCAATTTTTCATTAAAACCATATTTTTGTGTTACCAGCCGTTTGAGTGAAAATTAAAAGCGCGAATAATCTACTGATATCAGCCCCAATGTTATCGCCCGCCACACGTACCACTTTTTGGGGATTAAGGATATTTTTCAATGCATTTCCAGGTATAAGCGATTATACAGTCAAGTCATGTTATTATTCTGTGCTAACTGGGCTTAGTAGTACAGGCGGTTAACCAAACAAAATTAAAACCTTATTTCTTGCTTGAAACTGTTTATCCGTTGAATATTAAATGTTTTCTATTGATCACACAGTTTCCATAATCACTTCATGCTGAACATTTTAGCACATGAATACAACTAAACTAACATGAGTATAGTTTAACCTTTAATCGAGATAGAACATAGTGAACTGGTACTCATTTATTAACACAAGCTGCTTTATATTTGTCTGGAACATAAGTAAGAGCAGCACTACATTACTATTCATTATTGATTAACATTCTCAGTACGATTACAATACTTTATTTGCATCAGTACGGAAGCGACCCCCCGGAGGCGCTAGAGCTTTCTGTTTCGATGCAATATTAAATTGGAGCGCTGTCGTCTATATTGAGCTGTTTTAGGACGTTAACTATTCAGTGGGTTATGTAATGGTAGTATGGCAATGGCGGGTATTGTTATATACTAGCAAAATATGGGAATAATGACAAATATTGGAAATTGAATTTGGTGAACATTTATGTAAGTAAGCAGAACATTGCTCTGACTGTAAATGACTTTCAAACTGCTTTTGATGTCAATTATAATTTCACTTCAAATGAACTGAACTGTTTGAACTCCATTCAGCCGCAAAAAGTGCCAAAGCTCTCAAAAACAATCCATCAAACCGCAATAAAATTTATTTTATCTCAAAAAAGATAATTGGCAATTGTGTCCAAATGGGAGAGAAATGTTGACTAATTTTCCACAATGAAGAACCCTCTCCAAAAGCCGGAACAAAGAGAAATTACAATGCTAAGTTACCAGGAAACATTCGGCAAGTGTCGGGGGCGCTCGGCCGTCTTCGGAACAACAAATTATACGTAACGGAACAGGCGAACGAGCGTGAAAACTTGACGGAGCAGTGTTTCTTACGAAGCAAGTTGCCTTTGAACTCGGATACTGTTTTATGTTATTATTTCAGATGAAATAGGTCCCGAAATATTGGGTATCTTGAACACTGAACTTTGTTTAATCAACGCTGCAGACTTTGTTTAATCAAATCTTATACGGGTCCAGTACAGCTGTTTGAAGTTCAAGTGCTTCTAAATCTTTTGAAGGGCCTGTCTTGCTGATTTACACATTATCCTGATCAAATAATGTTTGCAAAGTTTCACAAAAAGATGTTATACAAGGTTTCAAGTTTATAAAAGTTGTTAACGTGCTGAAGCATGAGATAAAGATGATAGTTTTAGCTTTAAGTATTATAAAATGTAAATATCAGCAAGTTCTTTAATAACTTTTAATGAACTGTATACTAATGACTTGATCACGTTTACACTTAAAACTTTGTTTTAATCTTACTTTTAATAAAGTTTTAAACTACGTGATGGCGAAATACACTGATCATTGCTATCCCAGGCATCTGAAACAAATAAATTGAGATATGGGTTACAAATGAATGTGTGCAAATGCTCCTCGTATTTGCATTTAATTGCACTTGATAGACACGCTCCCAACAAGCCGGCTGCGGAGTGACAGATTGAAATGTAGATTAATTGTGTCTCTATACAGACCTTGTTGTGTCTGTTACCTAGTCTTGCAGCAGACAGCCAATTATGCCTGATTAATAGGCAAATTATTAGCCAGATTTATTGGTTCATTTTGTTCTGGGATTGCGTTTCCTATAATTGAACAATCGGAACAACTGTGAATGTCGAAATAATTCAAATTCACGCTCAATTTACTGAACATGGAATTAAAGTGAGAAATGGCGCCTGATTATTTGTATCGCCAGTGTGTGCCTTTTTCATCATCGTCAGACTTGACTTCTCACTGATGCCACTAGCTAGGGCCTGTAAACCTAACAAGGATAGAGATCTTAAAGGCTTTAGCAAGTAAAGATTTGTTGCTAAGATTGTCTCATAGTGCTAAGTAGGTATTTGCTTTCGAGTAATTAACCAAAATCATTAATTGGTAGTTCATTCTCGAAGCTAGCTGTTTATGTAAAAATCACAATCGCCAAACTATTTTATATTGGTTAGCATCTATAGAAATCATAGACAAAGGGCTATTCAAAACTTTTTTGATTACCATTTCAAACAAAAGCACAGAAAACAATAAACTGGTTGCTATACTGTATGTGGTGAATAACCCACCCCTTTTATTGAAGACGATAAGGGATTATGGGCGAAAATAACAACATCGCGATCACTAATCAGTTAGTCAACTCGGGCGATAATAGAATTTTTACGACCGCTAATTATAGTGGCCCGAGGAGGCACATAGTAAATGTTTACGAACTTATATGAAGAAAAACACGTGTATTTTCTGTGAACCGTTATTCCCACTTGGTTAAAGTTTCACGGTCAATCATCCTATGCTACCCGGCCGTAAATATGGCACATCGAATCGAAGAAAAATAGTACGGCTTTGTAGAGTGTCGTCCCTCTCACTCTATCTTTGTGACAGTCTCTCTCTAAAGCTCGGTGTGTCATATAAAGCCGGGATATTATATATTCTACTCATTTCCCTTTTTCCTTTTCAATGGCGCACTAGCTACCACATTTTATCGCTCACAATGGTACCTGTTTGTTCGACACTCAGGCGTACCCGTTGCGTAGTCGTTACGTAGCCGGCCCGCACCGCCATTGTTCTGCTGTTACACAAATAGATTCATGTTCACCCTGTTAGCTCTGATGCTGTTTATTTTTCTATTTTGTTATGGTTTCGCGGAAAAGTTTGTATTTTATGAGGGTGAATTTTGGTCTTTTGTTTTATGGAAGTTTTATGGCTTTTCGTGTTATGAGGGCACGGGATTTTTCCACAACTTACGTAACACAATTTCAGTCACTACTGGTTGGGCTTTCCAAAAAGCTGAATGCTGGCCATGTGAACTAATTTTACATGAAAATTAATTGAAGGAAGAACATTAATTTATTATTAATAAATGATAGCTGTACCTGGGGCCGCCCACGTAAATTTTTAAAAATTTTCTTTATAAAAAGTGTATACTTTTGTACCTTTTCCAGGTACCGAGCTTCCGTTCTTAATTTATTATATTTTACACAGCTATTTAGCTTTCATAATGTACCAAAGTAACTTCTGTGCTTATAACATTACTGTGGATAACTAAAAGCTGGAATTTTGTGTGACTGACCTCGTTATTTCTAGAAACAGCGTCAAGTTTATTTTAGAATTGAATTTCCTTTATTATACTTATTACGCGAAATCCTGCGTAAAGTAATCTCAAGTCTAGGCCTCATTAAAATTTACTATTCAGCTGAGAAGTTTAGGACAAACCTAAAAATCTGGTTTTCATAATAGTCACTTATTTTGAAATGGCGCCTCGTTTTCAGAAAATTATTGTGTTTATTTTCCGGCGGTTCCTTTTTATCTCGACTTCGTTTATATTTGAGCTTATCTTTGTCTTTCAATAGTTAAAATATGCCTTCCGTTACTTTAGATAGGATATACATTAGTAAGAGACTCCAATCTTTAAAAAAAAAGGTCTTTTCCTCGTAAGCTAATCTGCAAGATAGGATTTCAGTGATTTAAAGTTATCGTTGTGTCATTTTGAGAACAAATACAAATCTATGTACCTAAATGAAAATCATACATTGAAAATTCTTGTAAATATTGAAGTATTGAAATCCTTCAAATATGAATTTAGGTAATTCGTTACGTGTCTCCATAAAAAAGTAGTCTGTTGTCAACCTAGCATATTTGACTACTGTCTACGTTTTAACCTTGGAAATTAAACCACAAATCGGTCACACTACGTAACTTCATCTTTAACTAATATATTAAGCTAAAATAATCGCTGTCGAGCGTAGGCTTAATCTCAGACAGAGTTCAAATGAAAACGACTGTTCATAACCAACATTTTTTTAGAAACTACATAAAACAACCCTTGGGTTTACGTCTCACGTTAGACATCAAAGCTTTCACTGAAGATTTAATACAAATAGCCTGTGACTGACTGATGGAGCTCTAAACTATGGCAATTAGGGAATTACGCACAAACTGCCGACCTGTCTGGACGGAACCAGATATTAGTTTTGACCACACAGTACGGGTTTCGGAAAATTAAGCGTTAATTAAATTCTATTGGAAGGATACGTCACTTTTGAAAACTCTGAATGCGCTAGCAAAGCTCTACCCACGCTAACGAACGGTATTAAGTCATATTTGTTTCGTAGAAATAACTGAAAACCTGAAAAGGGGTTACTGTACCTCCCATCATTATGAACAACAGCTACTATGGCAACAAGCCTAAAATCGCGTAAAAAAAAATCCAGTGCTCCATACTTTTACGTTCACATAACTCGACAAAATGTAGTGAACAGCTTGATTTTATTTTCGCGATTTTAGGCTTGCTCTTAGTACCATGACCCTAATTTCATTTATTGAAGTGAAAACTTTGGTAGGGGGTAAACTTATAGATACGCTAGTTGTAGCAGACGAGAGCTCAGTCTGTTAGGCGGGGGTGTCGGAAGGCTTTATTCACCAAAAAAACCACTTGTCAGCTTAATATGTATATTGCATCACACGTTACACGATAATCACAGTTATGTCACAAAAGTGTACATCAAAACTTAACACTATGACTATAACTATTACAAGAAAACAAACTACGATTTAACACGGCAATAACGAAATAATATAAACTATGGAACTAAATCTAGAGAAAACTAGATGTCCTAAAAACTGAGCGCGATACGAAGCAGCAGAACACGGAACGCGACAAACGTGCTACTTCGTTGGAGATTCAGAGACGAATGAGTGACGATTCACTGACAAGGAAATGACGATTGCCTTGAATTTTCCAGAGTCTGGATATAAGTAAACTTGTCACATACGCACAAGTTGCGTGTGAGTCACGTACTAAACTTTAATATACAACCAATTATTCTAGACACCTCGATTAGACAGGGGGTGATGCAGGGGATCGGGTGTCTGCGGGGTACCGCCGGATTTGGGCGTGCCGGGGGTAGTGAAAGGGACGCGGGGAAGAGATACTACGCAGTTATCTTGATATATAATACTGTTTACATTAAAGAACAATAGAATTGTTCGCAAACTGTACATCGCGTCCTATTTACATTATGTAAAGTACTCATTCTAAGGTATTTTGACCTAACTAAGCGATTACGATTAATTAAAATAGTGTATCTCCTTTACATAAAAAGTTATTAACATTTTTGTCAGTATATAAAGGTAATTTGTACTTTTAACATATTTTCGTATGGAATTATGATTCCCAGAAGGTAAATACACTAGTATATAAGGCTACATTGTTAGAATAATGACAGCTAAGCTCATTTTTCTTCATTTAAACATTGTACATGGCACTTGAGTGCTTTATTTCTTATATAATTATTTTTACACAACAAATATGAGAGCCTTATGCATTTTAAATCGCATGACATAGGGATCGAACCCATGATCTAGGTATATAATATCTTTAGATTACGTTCTCGCTTTTTATTTAATGGGTTTCCTATAGGAATCGAACCTATATATGTTTCCCATGTTTACATAGGTACTTATGATTCTACATGTGTGTCATCGTGCTTCCCCAACATTCCACCCCCTGTAACAGGGTTCCACCGCATTACATCCTGGTCGGTGGGAAGCACGACGATCTTTGCTACGGGCCGACGCAGGACCCCACTTATTGTCTTTACATCGACGACACGAACGATGCCATCGTTGCCGTTGTACACTGCTTTAATCACTCCTTTGGTCCACGCACTGCGTTCTTTGTTATTGTCCGCGATCACTACGATATCACCAACCCGCACATTTGGCACATTGTTTGCCCACTTTTCTCTTCTTTGTAGAGTTGGGAGATACTCCCTCAGCCAGCGCCGCCAGAACATGTCGGCGAGCGCGCTTACGCGCCGCCACTGCCGTCGGGAGTCGACGTCCTCGTCGTCTGCTGGCGCGAACGGAGTGCTCCCGGACGCCGTGCCCAGGAGCAGATGATTGGGAGTCAGGACCATGGGCTGGTCGTGATCGTCGTGGACGTAGCTCAGAGGCCGGCTGTTGATGATCAGCTCGGCCTCGGTGAGGAGGGTATATAGGACCTCCTCACTTGGTGCACGTTCCTTGAGCGTGCTGCGAAGGGCGTTTTTTACTGAACGCACGAGCCTTTCCCAGCAGCCACCCATGTGTGGGGCTGCCGGGGGATTGAAGTGCCACTCGATGCCGCGGTTGATGGCTTCGGCCCTGATTTGACCCTGGTTTAGGTCTTTCAGGGCTGCTCGGAGCTCGGAGTTGGCCCCGATGAAATTTGTACCCTGGTCAGAGTACATGTGCGCCGGCTGCCCGCGGCGCGCAATGAGGCGCCGCAGGGCGAGTATCGCCGAATCGGCGCTCAGCGAGGCGGCCAGTTCAAGGTGAACGGCGCGCGTTGTGAGGCAGGTGAATAGGGCACCCCACCTCTTCTCGCGGCGCCGCCCAATCGCCACCTCCATCGGGCCGAAGTAGTCCACGCCCACTTGGACGAAGGCTCGTCTGGACGTCGTCACTCTCGCGAGTGGTAGGTCACCCATTTTGGGTGGTGCCGGCCTTGCTCTGGAAGTTTTACACAATTGGCAATTAGCGACCACAGCCTTAACAGAGGTCCTTACTTTTGTTACCCAATATTTTTCCCTTAAGTTGTTTACGACGGTCTCATGGTTGGCATGTAGGGCCAGCCCATGATAGTAGGCTATGAGTTTTCGGGTCAGAGGGTGACGACCATCTAATATAATGGGATGCCTCTCTTCGAAAGTGAGCACCTCGCAGGCACTCAGGCGTCCCCTGACCCGTAGCAGCCCGTCGTCTGTGATCATTGGATCTAAAACTTTAATATTACTGTTCTTGGGAACGGGCAAGCCTTTAAGGATGGCGGCCCGCTCGTTCTTAAAGCTGTCTTCCTGGCACAACATCATGAGATGGTTGTGCGCTTCTTCTATGTCGCGCCGCTGCATCTCTGGAGACGACCGACGCTTGCGACATCGGCCGATGAATATCAGGACTCGCGCCATGACGCGCCGTACTCGTACCCACGACGAGTAGCGCTCGTACTGGAGGAGTGGTGCTGCTGGCTCAGCTGTAGCGTGGACCCGCTGAATGCGCTCGAGGTCCGCCTCCGTCGCCTCAGCCTCGCGACACACCGGCCACCGCTCCTGTGGATCACAAAGAAACAAGGGGCCACGCAGCCATGCTGCGTGGCTATCGGGCCAAGACAATCGGGTCGCTTTGTCTGCAGGGTTCTCCTCCGAGGGTACCCAGCGCCAATTGCCTCGGTCCGATAGTTTATCTATCTCCGCCAATCTATGGGACACAAATCGTTGGAATTCCTGGGCATCAGAATTTATCCATTTGAGGACCGTCTTACTGTCGGTCCAGTACGTTTTACATTTAATAGGTAGCCCTAGTTCGGTCTCCATCGTGTTTGCAAGTCGGCAAGCTAACAGGGCCGCTTGCAACTCGAGACGAGGGATTGAAACCACTTTTTGTGGTGCAACCCGGGCTTTTCCGGCTAGCATGACAACCTCCCTATTCCCGGTGGCGTCATATCCCACTAAATACGCTACGGCTGCGTAGGCTAGCTCGCTAGCGTCGCCGAACACATGAAGTTCAAGGTCACGAAGGTCAAGCCCATACCAACGTGGTATTTTTACCTCTTGCAACTTCTCCAAATTATTGAGCCAGGCGAACCATACCTTGGCGTCCTTGTCTTTCAATGGTTCATCCCATTGAATCCCCGACTTCCAAATCGCCTGCATTAGTATCCTAGACTGGATTATACACGGATACAGAAACCCTAAAGGGTCATAAATCGACATAATGAAGCTCAAGAATTGACGTTTAGTAGGCACTATGCTACCGTTCTTTATGTCTTCGGGTAGTCTTTTAAAAGATAGGTCAAAACCTAACTCATCCTCTTTAGGTGCCCAAATTAAACCTAGCGTTCTTTCCATAATGCCTAGACCCTTCTCGAGGGCCACCTTTTCTGGCATGTCTACTTTGAGCTTATTCATCAGTTCTGATGAGTTGGTGACCCACCCCCGTATATTAAATCCACCGGACGCGTGAATATGGGTCACTTCCTCTATAAGCTTATTAGCTTGCTGCTCTGTCCAAGCACTGTCTAAATAATCGTCCATATAGTGTTTGCTTCTAATGGCCTCTACGGCCTCTGGATACTTATCCTCAAACTCACTGGCATTCTTATTCAATATGTAAATTGCCGTTGTCGGAGATGAGGTTGCTCCAAAAATCATCGAGTTCATTGCGAACACGCTCGGCTCTCGGGTCTGATCCGCGCCTCTCCACAAAAATAATTGTGCGCCTTGATCCTCGGCCCTTATTCTAATTCGCATAAACATGTCCGCAATGTCCCCTGTGAATCCTATTGGACCTATTCGGAATCTAATTAGAATGCCTGGAAGTGAGTTTAATAGGTCCGGTCCGGTCAATAAATTATCATTCAGGCACGTACCGTGAGACGCAGCGGCTGCGTCGAAGACTAGGCGAAGTTTACCGGGTTTGTTTGGGTTCACCACACCAAAGTGTGGTAAGTACCAAATTGGTGTTTGATCCATTTCCCCTTCCAACTTCCTTGCATAGCCTTCCTCTAGGAGCCGGTCTATTTGCTTTGAATAAGCTTCCGCGTAACCGGCATCCTTTCGCATGCGTCTTTCGATACCGTGTAACCGTTGCCGGGCCTGATGGTAGTTATTAGGTAGCTCTATCTGGTCGTGCTTCCATAGCAACCCTACTTCCCATTGACTACCATTTGATACGCGTCTACTGGTATCATCTAATACTTTTAGCGCTCTTTCATTTTCTTTATGTTTACGAGCGTTCTGCGATATACCGATCGCTTCTAGTTCAAATTGCGCTTTGACTAGATCATGCAGGTCAGGGAGGGAGACTGCCATACAATTAATGGATTGTTCACCATTATTATTATTATTACTATCAAATGGCCCATGAACCACCCAACCTAATTTGGTCAGTGAGGCAACCGGCTTACCGGATCGCCCTTGGCGAATGTCCTGGCTGACCAACAGCTGCCAATTGTCCTGCCCCAGTAGCAGCAGCGGCTTAGCGCCCCTCATCTCTTCGCAACCCAAGTCACGAAGGTGGGCATTGTCGCTCAGCATGGCAGCGGACACCGTTTGCGTAGGCAGGTTCATATTATACATGGTTCGGCATTTGATTTTATGTTGCAGTCCGTTCGGCCCTCTAATGTTGACCTCTACGGCCCTTGAGGTCAAATCGCTGACCCCGTAGCCACCCGCCGTCTTTAAAGTGAGCGGGATGCGCGGGCCTTCTAAGTTAGCAGCGATTGAGCTGTCTATAAGTGAGACTGTCGCGCCGTCATCCAGTAATGCGTAACAATTACATTCAATTTGTTTGTCATCAGTTATTGTTACTGGCACGATTTTCAGGAGAGCCGTCGCTCTCCATTCACCTATATTAGTGACGCTTTCGGTCTTTTCTTTGACCGGCTTGCTACTATTGTTTGAGCTCGATGCTTTATCAGCATGCAACAACGAGTGGTGGCTATATCCACACTTGTCGCAACGTTTTGCGCGGCAAAACCTCTTAGGGTGTTTTCTTATTAGACATTTAAAACACGTGTTCTTGGCTTTAATCGTAGCCCATCTATCTGGTACGCTTAATCTACCGAATGTATCGCAGTTTTCAATTGTGTGTTCCTTGTGGCAAACGACACACTCTGCCGGTACCGTAGATTCATCGCTTTGAATATTGACTTTCTGAGCCGACGGTACTCTACTATTGAAAGGGCGCGCGACTGGCTTCTGTTGCCTTACCGGGGGTTTAGATGGACCGGGTTCGAACATATTCGCCTGAGCGTAATAAGACGTGGTACGGTTAATGTGATTTAAGAATTGAGATATAATAGATAAATCCGGAGACACCCGTAAGTCCACCCCCTGCACGCTTTCTAACCCCATCGCGAAATCTCCATACTGAGCCCGCTGTATTGGTGTCAATTTGTTTAATATTTCACCAACCAATTGCGGGTTATTTAAATAGCCGTCAGCTCTAATATTCCTAAGCAGGGACACGACATTTCTTATCGTCGATGCAAATTTTCTTATTTCACGACCGCTTTCCGTTATACGCGGTAGGTCTCTAATCTTTTTTAGAACACTCTGTAATATGAGTGTCGGATGCCCGTATTCTTCTTCTAGAGCACGCATAATATCGTTGGGATCCGTTCCCGACCGCAATAAGTCTTCTACCGATGTTTTAGCCTCGCCATGCAATGAAGTTTTGAGTCGAGCTAGATTCTCAAATGACCTAAAGTTATACATTTCAGTCGTGTCCCAATACATATTCTTATAAGATATCCAATCAGCTGGGTCGCCACTAAAATTAGGCAATTCATATGCCTGTCTAGGTACCGGCCGTGGTCGCGCCATGCTTGTAATTGCATCCGCCAGTCGGTCTATCTTGCTGTCTCTGTCGCCTGACGCCTCCCTTCGTGACTCTCTTTCACCCACCCCGTATGTTGTCCGCCGTGCATCCGACTCCCGGGTCGAACCGGGAGGTGCACCTGCGGCCGGCGTGGTAGTCACAGGGTACGTCGCGGGCAGACGGAATGAAACCTTTTCACAGACTGGCGTGCGCGCCTGTGTCATTGGTACCGTTGTATTCGAAAACGGTACCGGCACAGGCGTCCCTAACACATGCGACACAATATTATTACGGTAATCGGTAAGCGTACTCACATTTTGGCGATTCCCAGCTATGTTGCGAGGCGCGGCCATTCCAGTAGGCCCGCGCCCCACGGACGGGGTACACAACACTGCATCCTTATCACTAGGCACTGCATCCTTATCGCACAACACCGGGCTAGACACACGCACTGTTTCCCTGTTATCAGCTTGAGGCGTAGTGTCGATCCATTGCTCCACTCGTTGTGCTGTACCCACGTCCGATGCTGAATCGTCACTTTCAGCAGCTGCTTCAATTTCAGCTATGTCAGCTTCCATCCTCTTCTTTAGGAGGTTTTCCTTGAGCTTTACTAGCTCACGCTCAGCTTCATATTCGATGCGCTTCTTAATGTGCTCGACGCTCTTGCGGCTATTCTTAGAAGACGCTCTGCTCCGTGGCGACGTATGGCGACCTCTTCCAGGCGCCTGTCCTCCCAGGGGTCCCTCTGACGTACTTCTAGCACTGTAGTCGATCACTCGACCACCCGTCAGAGGGATATTGAGGGCAGACGTCGACGCCATAGTCGGCGCGACGGATGGCGAACCCGGCACTCGTTCAGACTGCATACCGGAGTCCGACACAATTTCTTCACGGCGACGAGCACTTTGTTCCTCTGCCAACCTCCGTAGTTTGCTTCTAGTCGTGATGCTGCTCTTCTGACTCATGGTTGCTACGACCTTATCCGGCGACTGAAGGACCAAAATGTAGCAGACGAGAGCTCAGTCTGTTAGGCGGGGGTGTCGGAAGGCTTTATTCACCAAAAAAACCACTTGTCAGCTTAATATGTATATTGCATCACACGTTACACGATAATCACAGTTATGTCACAAAAGTGTACATCAAAACTTAACACTATGACTATAACTATTACAAGAAAACAAACTACGATTTAACACGGCAATAACGAAATAATATAAACTATGGAACTAAATCTAGAGAAAACTAGATGTCCTAAAAACTGAGCGCGATACGAAGCAGCAGAACACGGAACGCGACAAACGTGCTACTTCGTTGGAGATTCAGAGACGAATGAGTGACGATTCACTGACAAGGAAATGACGATTGCCTTGAATTTTCCAGAGTCTGGATATAAGTAAACTTGTCACATACGCACAAGTTGCGTGTGAGTCACGTACTAAACTTTAATATACAACCAATTATTCTAGACACCTCGATTAGACAGGGGGTGATGCAGGGGATCGGGTGTCTGCGGGGTACCGCCGGATTTGGGCGTGCCGGGGGTAGTGAAAGGGACGCGGGGAAGAGATACTACGCAGTTATCTTGATATATAATACTGTTTACATTAAAGAACAATAGAATTGTTCGCAAACTGTACATCGCGTCCTATTTACATTATGTAAAGTACTCATTCTAAGGTATTTTGACCTAACTAAGCGATTACGATTAATTAAAATAGTGTATCTCCTTTACATAAAAAGTTATTAACATTTTTGTCAGTATATAAAGGTAATTTGTACTTTTAACATATTTTCGTATGGAATTATGATTCCCAGAAGGTAAATACACTAGTATATAAGGCTACATTGTTAGAATAATGACAGCTAAGCTCATTTTTCTTCATTTAAACATTGTACATGGCACTTGAGTGCTTTATTTCTTATATAATTATTTTTACACAACAAATATGAGAGCCTTATGCATTTTAAATCGCATGACATAGGGATCGAACCCATGATCTAGGTATATAATATCTTTAGATTACGTTCTCGCTTTTTATTTAATGGGTTTCCTATAGGAATCGAACCTATATATGTTTCCCATGTTTACATAGGTACTTATGATTCTACATGTGTGTCATCGTGCTTCCCCAACACTAGTACTCTACTATAGAATATAGATGGCGCTTATAACAGTTTTAAGTTTTCACTTCTGTCGGCTTATTTCCTATTTCAATTACAGCTTGTATTAGAGGGGACCATTTACCTATTTATGGACCAAGTTTTTCTAAATTCTCAGACAATCTCGGACAACTGGATCAAATACCATAAATAACACCAAGTTGTAATAATGTTAGCAGCAGAACTGCCGGTCGATTGCACACCATTAAACTGCCGTTACAAATCAGTTGGCAAAGTGACATTAATAGGGCATCGGGGTAACGGGTCGCCGATTCCAATCCCGGCTGGCCGAAAACCGGACGCGGTTGGACAGGGCTGTTCGAGTTTATGACTAGATCAACATTGTTCCGTTTATATAAATGTTGTTATTTCGACTTACAAGAATATTACTCCAAGCTGTTTGGTATGTAATTATAGCTTTATGTACCCGTCTTGTGTTTCAAATGAAGTCTATTTTCATCTTGCAGTAAATAATAAGTTCAAAGGTGAAAGTAGCTATTTTTCAAAGTGTCATGTTCGTCTCGTAGATATGTGATATGTATTGCAATATATTTCTTACTTATCTATTACTTACTTCTATAGATAATTCATTGATAAGCATGATCTAACTCGGGAAGTTACAATCAAAGTACTTCAGAATTACTCTTGTCACGTGTTTCACAATCCAGACGTAGTGGCGTTAATAGGCAATCTACGCAACGGTTCGTCGGTTCCAATCCCGGCCGGGACGAGGTGCCCGTTAATTAACGCGAGACTGAATGACGAGCTGCCCGTATGCTAACGATGTGTTCATAATTCAGCGGGAAACTGGAAAATACATGAGCGAAGGTCGAAGGTCAGGTGTCCAAGTAGGCGGAGCGGAGATTCAACGCATTATATGAGTTTTATTTTAGTCAAGAAAAAGAGAATGTAAACCAGCACCTTCGTAAATTTTAATAAAATGTTGTTCCGAGGAAATCCTTAAAACATTTTGCTCTTGAAAGCTTTGTACTCTGGAGTTTTGAAATTCTAGAGGGAAGAGGATCTTAAAAACTAAACTATTTATAGAGCGGAATATAGACTAAGCTTTGCTGTTGTATGATTGAAATTAGAACCCCAGTCTTATTTGGTAAAATGCTGATCTGATATGAAAATTTTGTTACATAAAGCTGAAAATTCCTCATAAATCGATACCGCAATTCAAGCTAAAAATAGAATAGCAATCCGCATCAAATGTGCAGAATCTTGTATGCATAAGTCAATAGGTACTAGTGTTAGAACATTGACCCAATTCGGGAACATCTGGCGAGACGCGAGATGCGACCAGATATGCCCGGAGGCTGTCGTGACACAAATACCTAGTGTTCTAGGTTTACTAGCGAGCTATCTGATACATTCGGGCCCGAATCCGTGATATGTATGGCCTCTTTAGGCATTGTAGATTTGAGGATTACGAATGCTTTATGTGTTCTAGTCAGATTATGCAAAGGATATCAAGATCTGTGGAAATAGCAGTACTCTTAAATGAAAATCTCCTCCGATAGTAGTTTATGCCCGACATGTCTAGCCTTTTTCTGTTCAAGAATCTATTCGGTATCCGCGGATCACAGGACAGTTAATACGTTATGACACAGGTCATAAGAGCAATCGGAAAGAAATTTTTCGCTAAAAGTGTTTTCTCACTGCGACGTGTATGATCGATGATCCGTCTCGCGGATCCATGCCTTCTAAGTCTGAACTTTGCGATCCCAGCTAAACTTCGCGAGATATGTTCTCAGATGAGTTCGCCTAAATGTCTTATGACAACTCTAATGTAACTTTGTTGTTATTTACTGAATTTTTCTTTATGATTTGGGGTTTACTGAAACAATAGATATCTATTATGTAGCCAGCTTGATGGCTTTATATCTGCGTCCAATAATAGACTGCAATTATTTCTCCACGAATCTACAAGTTAAGTCACCACCCCCATTTAAAATGTTTTAAAGAAAAGCTCCGTAAGATTTTCTTAAATCTGACGCGAGGACTTAAAACTTTGATACAGTTGCGTAAAAACATATTCCCCGGAGATTAGTGAGGCGTCAAAACGGAGGTCTTAGCGGGAATTACGTCATATTGAGAGGGCCATGTAATTACATGAGTGTCTCACACCGGCACAGATTTTCTACGAAAATTTCGGAAAATTTTTAAATAAAATTCTCTTAAAATAATCAAACCGGAGTGGATTGTGAACTATTTTATGTAAATGCTCGTAAAAATAATAATAAACTTAGTATGGTGACACGTTATAAAGTAAATCACCTCCGTTTTATTTCACACAGCACCACTTTTTAAAATTCTATTATCACATTTCCACGAAGTGGAATAAATCAAAATGAAGAATGCGACCATTTTGAGGCGACTCACTTTACCGAATTCTTATTAAATGTAAGGTATTCCGTGACAAAGTTGTTCGGTTAAAATGTTCGCCGCTCTTGGCATAAACAATAGATTCATTTCGAACAACTTGAACAACAAAGATATTCATGAACGATTATAAAAATGATGACTATCTTTGTGATCATTCAGAGTCTAATCTAGCTGGAGTAGCTGGTCATCACGTCACATGTCAATTATGCAAACTGTGTATTTAAATTCATACAATTTTTCTCTGTCCATTACCGGGGGTGGCGATACAGTGATTAAAATGCAAATTTCTAGAATTATCTCCTGTCCCTCCTCGGCCCTCGGTGGCTCCGTGACACAGAATGTTCGCGGCGGCTCACGCCTTGCCGTGCAAGCGTGATTGTACGCAATCCTTCGCTCTTTACTTGCCACTTGTTTAATAATATTAGCTATGCAAATTGCTTCGCTTCACAATCTCGTTAAAATGAAACATTTTAGTTCCCCAAGTTAGTTTTTCTCTCATTTTCTTGCGTTGTGAAGGTCATGTAATCTTTGATCTTGAAAGTACTTTCGGCAAACAGGCCCTGAAACAGATATTTTTGAATAAAATTTTGTTCAATCACTCGACAACCTTGCAGAGGAAACTTGAACGGAATTTAGATTCAGAGAGAAGTATCTACCTATTGAATAATACTGGAAATGCTGGCGTGTATAAAAATGTGTGTTATCTATCTATTCCGCAGGATTTTCTAACCCACGTAGGAAGAAGAAGTTCAAGTTCAAGTGATTTACGTGCCCCTGGGGTATTGGGGTTAATCTCTGGTAACGAAATGAATTTGTAAAAAGACCTTGAATATACAGCTGTAGAAAACTGAAAAATATCTAAAATCGGAGACTTGCAAATGATCATTTAATATGTCAGCGAATTACACGGTTTGGTAAACGTTGCAAAATGCCAGCTAATGTCAATAATACGTACCGAAGAGAACAACCGAACCTACTTCAACAAACTTAAAATGTTCTTAAAAACCGTTACGGTATAAAAACAGTATACTCCTTACCAAGTCTGACCATAGAAGCAACAGCGATAGCAGCTGGCGGCGCTGGCAGCGTCCCCCAATAACAAGTGAACTTGCACTCGCGTTAGCCGGGGCAATAAGCTCCGATGAGGGGCATCTTCCAAAATCGATAGCGGTGAAAGTGGGCAAGGACGACCTTTGGCAGCGCGCCAGCCCCGGCCAAGGCCCGCCACTGAGGATGTTCCAGTATCGATGAGCTAACATTATAGATTTGTGGAAGTTTTGGGGAGCGTACGTGTTCGTGTATTAGTTGGGGTTCGAAGCGTGACATATTGTGATGGTGACCTCTTCGGTGTTGCTGATTAAACTGTAACGCACGGTACATACCTTCAAAATCTGTGCCCACGGTTCTTTAGCAAATATTGGACATTCTGTTAGAAAACTAGTTGTTTATACAATAACAGCAGGCGTAGCATGAACACCGTTTTGTCGACGGAAGAGTAGACAAAAATTACGTTTCCTGTAGACAGTAGACAGAACGAGACGGCAGCAAAATAGAAAGAGTCAACTGCACTTTTTACGAAATTCACTCTTTTACATAATTCGACTCAGAATTCTTTGTTTTATCATAGGATTTATCGGTTGTCAGTGTGATTTTGACAGTAAGGATAGAAAACTTTCTTCCGAAATAGTCTACATATAAAAAGACCTAGACAAAGATCGTTAGAAATGAATGACAAAATGACAGATTGTAGAAAGATTTCTACGGTGGATGTCAAAAATGAAGAAACGAACTGTCACTTTGTATAGAAAAAGCTATGTCTATTCTTCGTAGAGAAAGAAAGCGCCATGCTACGCCTGCTGATTACGACGACATCAGAACATTGACGAAAAGTCCACATTTAACCTTAATTGAAAGCCCTATAAGCCTTTTTCACGGCAAAAATAAACGTGCTAGTCACATAACAGTCCCAGGCTTATAATCTTTAATCCAGTTACATAAGTCCGTAGTATGCGCGCATTCAGTACCCCCGCGGCCTGCCCACGTATTCCACGCCCGATATTTTGAACCAAATATAGCTCCAAGGTTACATGTACGATACAAACCTAGTTTCCATACATTTGTTGGCCGCTAAATTGTAGCATTTCGAAGCATAAATGAACACTGGGTCGAAACAAATATGTACTCGGGGTAAAATATCGCCGTATAAATGGGGCAGTGCTAAAGAGTTGTATGCACGATCGAATACGGCTGTTTAAGTGATAGCTTACGTGGCATTTAATTAAGTTGGCCTGTTAAACAATGGAACTGAAGACTGTTTAATGCATCGGTTGCTGAATATAATAGTTGGAATAAAAGTGCCGTTTGAAGAACAATTTGAGACCAATCTTCCTACCCGCACTACCTATTCCCTCAAATGAACACCCAAAATTGTCGAACAGCATTCCAATAATGCATTTGGTTATGAAACCACATTTAAATTGGGACGCAGCGACCCAACAGTCCATCCGAGCGTGCAATCATGTGTGAAGCGCCATTACATTTGGGCGCAAATTCCCGGCGGCGCGGCGGAGGTTGCAGGCGCGAGGAATTCAACTGTGATGCAAGCAGCGCTCGAGATTCTTTGAGTTTGCGGTGCAGATGCATATCAGGGTTAAATACGGTTAGAGACGTATTTGTGTTGGATTAGACGACGGTATTAAATGGAGCTGGTTTGGTTGTGGTGTAGTCTGGGTAAAAGCTCAAGTCCATGTGCACTGTACAGTGTGAGTGTACAGTATAACCGAATATTGTTAAGAGTGAGTCGATCTCAATGTATTTGGTATTGCAAGCACAAGTGTTTTTTTTTTTGTAGCTTTGTCGTCATTTTAGAGTTAAGCTTATAACTGTATCTGAACAGTAGCACGTGGTGTTCTGTAGTTAACGCCAACCGCATAGGGGTTAAGTTCAGTTAGTTCAGCTCACAATGCAAGTGAGTGAGATTTTAAGTAGGTCAACACTAAGTGCGTCAGACCAAGTTCTCGAGAGCAGTTGCGGGGTTTGGGACCGAGTTGTTCGAATTGATAACTTGTGTTCACACACGACTTTACATGGTACCAGCCTAATCTCGCCCACAAGGACCATATAATGAATAAGTTCACAGCAATAAGCGACACAGCTGGTTTTACACATTTGTATATTAACGACGTGCTAGCAAAGAAGAGGGCGCCTGTGTCCGGCGTCCGGGATCCGTGTCCGCCGTCCGAACTGTCCGGACGATGCGTGCCTAATAATGTATTCGTATTTATGCGAGGCTGTCACCACGATCATTGTCAGGTTAACCGTTATGCAAATGGGAGGAAAAATGGCCGTAGTGGACAGTGCGATAGACAGAATTAACGAGTGTTGACCAAGGATTAGCAAATATAGGTTTTATGACGGGAATAAAGGTTTTGCAATAAACCAAACTTTCATAAAGTATTGTTATTTATGTCAGTACCTACATTAGATTTATTGTGGCAGTATACAGTATTTCAGGCACAATAAAACTATGTGTGAGGTAGACGCATTAGGTACGCCATACAGAGTGTCTTCAACTAACTTCGTGCTTATGGGTCCCTCGTAGACTTATGGTTGCCGCAGTCGAGTTGAGTGTGTTAATCGAAAAAAAATCTGTGAGCAAAACTAGTTATTAAATAAATAGCAGAAATAACTGGACAAGAGATTGTAATTTTAAGTACCCCGACCTTTATTTTTTTATGAAACTGACATAGCAACGCTTTTTCTTTTTTTTATTGTGGGAAATCCTCGAATGTCAGAATTTTACTGACTAAAACCCACCCGTGTTCCTTCAGTTGCCTGTTGCTAAGGGTCCCGGTATCCCTTTCGGACTCACCCGCAACCCTGGCAAAACATAGCAACCCTACAGATTATAATATTTACGAGAACATAAAAGTCGTGTCTATTTTCGGATATTTTTAGTATCATAAAATAAAACTGAGCCACGATTACTGTCAGCGTGATCACGCAGGCTTCAATCCGTTCTATTTCGGGCAAGACGTGACTTCAGATAGAATGGTTTGCATGTTACGTACCTACTTATCATTTGGGAATATGCTGAAGGGGCTTATGAATTGCGAAGAGCTCTTGGGCTTTAATTTAATAGGCTTTTCCTACGAATAAGTTGGTGACGTCCACGTCATTTACTAGGTAGTAAACAAGGGCCTCTCTTATTTAAGGATCGCCTATGCACTGCGTCTTATCTAATTTAGAGATAGGTCTTTTTGCTATTAGGAACATTTGCTTTAAGGGTTTTTTGATACGGAGAGGTTCTAAATTGGGAGTAGACAATGTAGTACAATCTATAATCTACACCCCTTTGCAAAAAAAACGGGCGGTTTTGATTTTTGTACATTATTGGTAATCATTTAGTTGTATAGAGGTTTTAATAGCCAAACTATGTTACTGGCACTTAATAAAGAGTCTGGGTATGAAAAAAAGTTAATTCCAAATTCGAAACTTTTGTTTAAGAACAATAATAATCCCGGTTTCCGTTTGTGACTTTTACTAACATTTTGTAGGTTTGCGGTTAGAAGGTTATGCTGGCAACTAAAACTAACTTCTCATTATTGTTAGTAGAATAATTTATGTTTGTCGCATAATTCAGCCTTATTGTGACTTAAAAGTGATATCTTTGTGTCGATTGTAATGGCAGAAAAAGCAATAAGAGCTAGTAAAATTGTAGCGCTGCTGGAAGAGGGGTGTAGCCCAAAAACTATATTCTTATTGATTATAACAAATTACTAGTCATTTATGCTAATGACATAGTAAAAATATTAATATTAGGTCTTTACCTATGAAATTGCCGTTTTGTATGAAAAAATTTAAACGAATTTTTTTCATGTATTTTTTATTTGTATTAATCGAAGTAATCACCCATGCAATCAATGCATCTTTGCCAACGCAGTGGCAGTTTATTGATGCCCTTCTTAAAGAAATCAGCTGGACGGGAGGCAACAAATTCTTCAAAGGCATGTTGTACTGCCTCTCGGGTATTGAATTTTTTTCCCGCCAAGAAGTTATCCAGATTCTGGAAAAAGTAGTAGTCTGTAGGCGCAAGGTCTGGTGAGTAGGGCGGATGACGGAGAGCTTCCAACCCCAGTTCTTGCAACTTGGAGACCGTCTGCTGTGCAGTATGAGGTCGCGCGTTGTCGTGCAGGAGCAGCGGAGACGAGCGATTGACCAATGCTGGTTGGAGATGTGCCAGCTTCTCCATCATTGTGTTCAGTTCTTCACAGTACACATCTGCAGTAATGCTCACCCCGTTTGGTAAGAAGCTGTGATGAATCACACCGGCGCTAGACCACCAACTTCTAGGGGTAAGTTTTCGTTTAGAGCATTGTTTAGGTACTGAAAAAGGATCCAACCAACTTGCTGAGCGCTTGCGGTTATCAAACAGAATCCATATTTCATCGCAGGTAACAATGCGGTTCAAAATTCCTTCATTTGTGTGTCTGTTGAGCAGTGCAAGGCACGCCTCGACGCGTACTTCGCGCTGGCGATCATTGAGTTCGTGGGGCTCCCATTTGTCAAGCTTTTTTACCTTGCCAATTTGACGCAAATGGACCAATATTGTTTTGACGCTAACTTTGAAAGCTGCTGCTAATTCAGCCGTAGATTGTGTATCATCAGCTTCCACAATCGCCTTTAATTCGTCATTGTCGACCAAAGTCTTCGGACGACCGCGAGGTTCATTTTTCAGGTCGAAATTTCCAGAACGGAAGCGAGCAAACCAATAACAGGTGCTTTGTTGGTTTGTAGTGTTAGGTCCGTAAACGTCGTTGATGTTGCGTGCCGCTTGTGCCGCGTTGCTGCCACGACGGTACTCATATTCCATAATTACTCGAATTTTTAACGTATCCATGATGACGAAAAAGATTGAAATGCGATGAAAATGTAACACTAATCATTAAACAAATGAGTTCTTTTGAAAAAAGAATTCCATGTTTTTAAAATAAAATTAATTTGAAATTAGAATTCTTAGCCAAACAAAAATTATTTTGATTTGAAATGGCCAGTACTGCAGAACGGCAATTTCATAGGTAAAGACCTATTATTATCCATACAAAAGCCAATGACTGTTAAGGTGCCCGTTGTTTTTTGCAAAGGGGTGTATATGATCTGGAATTTTCCTTTCACCGAATATTTTCAGCTCCAACTTTTATTTTACCACACTACCGTTCGGTGGGTTTCGTTCCGCCGTCTGCGCTTGCGATTCTTAAGATAGTTAATACAGGCAGTAGTAACTTTTTCAATTTCTACTTTGAATTCTAAAAACTTTTAAGTCCTATCCAACAAACAGCTGTTCTGTAATTATCCCATAGTCTACACCAAAAACAAACGTGCCTAAACTAGTTAATAGTCCGCTAATTGCTTGCATGATTGCATTCGTAACTCAATCGCTGTTGTGGGGCTGCTTGTTCACAATCGATCGCCGTCATAGTACAAACGATTAATTAAAACGCGCTCATTAACGCCTTCAGTGAATGTATTGGGTGAAATGTGTCGCTGCAAATGTGCCTCATCGATTGATCTGAACAGTGGTCTGGCGTGGGTCTCTTATGATGAGCAGAGAACGTTCACATTGGTAATTAAATACGCTCCTGTTGTCCTGTTCATATCAACAACTAGTGATATAGGTTGTGAATACGTATAGCTAAGATCAAGGAGGGATTTTGTATGTAGGTAGACTAGAATACGAGACAAAACAGATAAATTATGATGTATTTTGTTTCTTTTTACGTAGACTTATCGCTGTTCATAAACTCATATCTATGGCCATGTATAGGCATTCTTTCAGTACTTTTTCACTAATTACCGAAAAACGCTTGCAAAAAGTAAACAAAAATAATTGGCAGTAGCACACATCGGGTATAGAAAATAGTGTCAAACACAAAGGGTGGACCGAACTGCGGCCACACTAATTAGTCGGGTCACATCGCTCGCCGCACAGTCAATATTCATAGGCAGTTTGCAGTAAAGGGGAAATATGGTGCACTTATTTACGAAATACCTGGTACAAATTGCTGGTATAATTAATTGCGCTGAGAATGCTGTCTTTACCGCGGTCTTGACCGCGGTCCTTACCGTACCGTAAGCCGACGGCATAACACCGATTTGTCGTTTATGCTGTAGTTGTTGCGATTGCAAAATATTTATCTATTAGAAAAAATGACTGTACTAGCTTCCTAACCTCTGTAATAATTACTCAAATAAATAGTGTTTTAACATAACAACAAATCTTTCTCATATATTTTCTTTTTCTAATTTAAACCTCACAATCAGTCGTATCGTAATTCGTTTATGTATTGTTAATTTGTTGAAGCATCGAACTAGACCTAATCGAAAAGCTGAATCGACGTCGTAGAAATAAACGAGAAGTACTAATTATGAGCCGCGAGTCACAGCTGGAGAAATATTGTGCTAATACCGACGGAAATGGATATTTCAGGATTACGATTGCCTTATAAATATTTATACTCGAGGTCCTGCTTACTTTCTTTATTTTATTTTATTTTATTTTATTTATTAAGGAAAACCAACAGTTACACACTTTACATAGTTCAAAATGGCTTATAAATAGGTATATCAGTGTGTAACCAACTACGTTATCCACATATTACATATTCTAATAGAAATTTGGAAGAGCACGAGTGCAACAACAATACTAATGAAACTTAAAAATGAACAAATCTTATTCTTATAATACTAATGTATACATAATTATACGGAGACACGGTTAATCATCCGGTCCCTCGATCGTTTTAAGAAGCTCAATGCGAATTTTATTAGCTGACAAAGAGAACAAATCTAATTCTGAAAAAAGAGTATTATAATTTTTTGCTAAACGACGTAGAGGTGCGCGGACACCCGCGTTGGTGCGACAAGAAGACACTGCAAATAACGGGCACCCACGCACCCCACGCCGCACAACAGTTCTAGGTACTATATAGCACAATTTGTTTGTCAACTCTGAGCAATCGTACTTGTTATTACACGGGTCATAGAGAAACTTAGTTTCCAAAAAAGTGCGTCTATCACTTAAAGTAGTTAGCTTATAATATTTCAATAAGTTAATGTAGGATGTTTTTTTTCGGAAGCAACGATAATGTGTGGCTTTAAGGAATTTACGTTGAACGATTTCTAGGTTATCTATGTATTTTTTGTACAAGGGGTTCCATACCATTACAGCATACTCCAACTGAGATCTCACTAAAGATTTATATAAATGAATGTACGTGCGAGTACGTTTAAAATCGGTCATGCATCTCATCACAAATCCATACATGCGAAACGCGTTACTAATAATGTTATCAATGTGTTGATCCAGGTGAAGTTTACTATCCAAAAGTACCCCAAGGTCCCTGATTACAGGGACTCTATGCAATGAGGCGTTATTTAGGTTGTATGTGTGAGTTATAGTATTTTTATTTTTGGTGAATGTTATAGATGAGCACTTAAGGATGTTTAGCTTTAGCTTATTTTTAATACAATATGCCGAGAATCTATCCAAATCGTCTTGGAATAAAGTACAATCCGTTTTATTTTGAATTTTCCTAAATATTTTCAGGTCATCGGCATATAGTAGAAATTTTGAATATCTGAAACATTGATTTAAGTCATTTATAAAAAGAACAAATAGCAGAGGGCCTAAAATTGAACCCTGGGGCACGCCGGACGTGACATGTATGGATGTGGATTCAAAGCCTTTGATGACCACTTTCTGAGTTCTATTAGTGACATATGATACAAACCAGCGTAATAAATCACCTCGTATACCATTGAAAGCTATTTTCGTCAAAAGCAGTTCATGGTCCACTTTGTCAAAAGCTTTCTGGAAGTCCGTGTAAACAGCATCTATTTGCAGTTGACGATCCATGTTATTGAACAAAAAATCTGTGAAAACCAATAGATTTGTGATAGTGGACCTTTTTTGAACAAATCCATGCTGCTGCTTAATTATTGAGTTGTGTAAAATAGGATAGAGCTCGTTGTGAACCAGTCTTTCAAAAGCTTCGACAAAGCGGACAAAATGGAGATAGGGCGGTAGTTCTCAATACTTTGTTTAGAACCTGATTTATGAACGGGCGTAATGTTAGCACTTTTCCATATTTCAGGAAATGAACCCTCTGAAATACATTTGTTATATATAATATGGAGACCTGTACATATAGAATCTGCCGTTTTTTTAAGATAAAGTGGTTGTTTACCATCCGGCCCCGGACCCTTAGTAGTGTCAAGTGATTTCAATGCCTTAAGAATTTTTTCATAACTAAAAGTAACACTGTTAATGAGAATACTATTCTCATTGAACTCTTGCGGAGGTAACCAATTATTTACATCAAAGGTAGAACATTCGTAAACTGAGTGAAAGAATTCTGAGAATAAATTACAAATCTCAGTGGAATCACTCGAGCTACGATTTTTATAAGACATTGTAGAAGGTATGCTAGTATCTGCTTTACGATTAGAGATGTAACTCCATAAGTATTTAACATTTTTAATAATATTTTCTTCGACCGAATCAATATACTTATTATAACATATTTTACACTCCACTTGTAGCAGACGAGAGCTCAGTCTGTTAGGCGGGGGTGTCGGAAGGCTTTATTCACCAAAAAAACCACTTGTCAGCTTAATATGTATATTGCATCACACGTTACACGATAATCACAGTTATGTCACAAAAGTGTACATCAAAACTTAACACTATGACTATAACTATTACAAGAAAACAAACTACGATTTAACACGGCAATAACGAAATAATATAAACTATGGAACTAAATCTAGAGAAAACTAGATGTCCTAAAAACTGAGCGCGATACGAAGCAGCAGAACACGGAACGCGACAAACGTGCTACTTCGTTGGAGATTCAGAGACGAATGAGTGACGATTCACTGACAAGGAAATGACGATTGCCTGAATTTTCCAGAGTCTGGATATAAGTAAACTTGTCACATACGCACAAGTTGCGTGTGAGTCACGTACTAAACTTTAATATACAACCAATTATTCTAGACACCTCGATTAGACAGGGGGTGATGCAGGGGATCGGGTGTCTGCGGGGTACCGCCGGATTTGGGCGTGCCGGGGGTAGTGAAAGGGACGCGGGGAAGAGATACTACGCAATTATCTTGATATATAATACTGTTTACATTAAAGAACAATAGAATTGTTCGCAAACTGTACATCGCGTCCTATTTACATTATGTAAAGTACTCATTCTAAGGTATTTTGACCTAACTAAGCGATTACGATTAATTAAAATAGTGTATCTCCTTTACATAAAAAGTTATTAACATTTTTGTCAGTATATAAAGGTAATTTGTACTTTTAACATATTTTCGTATGGAATTATGATTCCCAGAAGGTAAATACACTAGTATATAAGGCTACATTGTTAGAATAATGACAGCTAAGCTCATTTTTCTTCATTTAAACATTGTACATGGCACTTGAGTGCTTTATTTCTTATATAATTATTTTTACACAACAAATATGAGAGCCTTATGCATTTTAAATCGCATGACATAGGGATCGAACCCATGATCTAGGTATATAATATCTTTAGATTACGTTCTCGCTTTTTATTTAATGGGTTTCCTATAGGAATCGAACCTATATATGTTTCCCATGTTTACATAGGTACTTATGATTCTACATGTGTGTCATCGTGCTTCCCCAACATTCCACCCCCTGTAACAGGGTTCCACCGCATTACATCCTGGTCGGTGGGAAGCACGACGATCTTTGCTACGGGCCGACGCAGGACCCCACTTATTGTCTTTACATCGACGACACGAACGATGCCATCGTTGCCGTTGTACACTGCTTTAATCACTCCTTTGGTCCACGCACTGCGTTCTTTGTTATTGTCCGCGATCACTACGATATCACCAACCCGCACATTTGGCACATTGTTTGCCCACTTTTCTCTTCTTTGTAGAGTTGGGAGATACTCCCTCAGCCAGCGCCGCCAGAACATGTCGGCGAGCGCGCTTACGCGCCGCCACTGCCGTCGGGAGTCGACGTCCTCGTCGTCTGCTGGCGCGAACGGAGTGCTCCCGGACGCCGTGCCCAGGAGCAGATGATTGGGAGTCAGGACCATGGGCTGGTCGTGATCGTCGTGGACGTAGCTCAGAGGCCGGCTGTTGATGATCAGCTCGGCCTCGGTGAGGAGGGTATATAGGACCTCCTCACTTGGTGCACGTTCCTTGAGCGTGCTGCGAAGGGCGTTTTTTACTGAACGCACGAGCCTTTCCCAGCAGCCACCCATGTGTGGGGCTGCCGGGGGATTGAAGTGCCACTCGATGCCGCGGTTGATGGCTTCGGCCCTGATTTGACCCTGGTTTAGGTCTTTCAGGGCTGCTCGGAGCTCGGAGTTGGCCCCGATGAAATTTGTACCCTGGTCAGAGTACATGTGCGCCGGCTGCCCGCGGCGCGCAATGAGGCGCCGCAGGGCGAGTATCGCCGAATCGGCGCTCAGCGAGGCGGCCAGTTCAAGGTGAACGGCGCGCGTTGTGAGGCAGGTGAATAGGGCACCCCACCTCTTCTCGCGGCGCCGCCCAATCGCCACCTCCATCGGGCCGAAGTAGTCCACGCCCACTTGGACGAAGGCTCGTCTGGACGTCGTCACTCTCGCGAGTGGTAGGTCACCCATTTTGGGTGGTGCCGGCCTTGCTCTCATGAGATGGTTGTGCGCTTCTTCTATGTCGCGCCGCTGCATCTCTGGAGACGACCGACGCTTGCGACATCGACCGATGAATATCAGGACTCGCGCCATGACGCGCCGTACTCGTACCCACGACGAGTAGCGCTCGTACTGGAGGAGTGGTGCTGCTGGCTCAGCTGTAGCGTGGACCCGCTGAATGCGCTCGAGGTCCGCCTCCGCCGCCTCAGCCTCGCGACACACCGGCCACCGCTCCTGTGGATCACAAAGAAACAAGGGGCCACGCAGCCATGCTGCGTGGCTATCGGGCCAAGACAATCGGGTCGCTTTGTCTGCAGGGTTCTCCTCCGAGGGTACCCAGCGCCAATTGCCTCGGTCCGATAGTTTATCTATCTCCGCCAATCTATGGGACACAAATCGTTGGAATTCCTGGGCATCAGAATTTATCCATTTGAGGACCGTCTTACTGTCGGTCCAGTACGTTTTACATTTAATAGGTAGCCCTAGTTCGGTCTCCATCGTGTTTGCAAGTCGGCAAGCTAACAGGGCCGCTTGCAACTCGAGACGAGGGATTGAAACCACTTTTTGTGGTGCAACCCGGGCTTTTCCGGCTAGCATGACAACCTCCCTATTCCCGGTGGCGTCATATCCCACTAAATACGCTACGGCTGCGTAGGCTAGCTCGCTAGCGTCGCCGAACACATGAAGTTCAAGGTCACGAAGGTCAAGCCCATACCAACGTGGTATTTTTACCTCTTGCAACTTCTCCAAATTATTGAGCCAGGCGAACCATACCTTGGCGTCCTTGTCTTTCAATGGTTCATCCCATTGAATCCCCGACTTCCAAATCGCCTGCATTAGTATCCTAGACTGGATTATACACGGATACAGAAACCCTAAAGGGTCATAAATCGACATAATGAAGCTCAAGAATTGACGTTTAGTAGGCACTATGCTACCGTTCTTTATGTCTTCGGGTAGTCTTTTAAAAGATAGGTCAAAACCTAACTCATCCTCTTTAGGTGCCCAAATTAAACCTAGCGTTCTTTCCATAATGCCTAGACCCTTCTCGAGGGCCACCTTTTCTGGCATGTCTACTTTGAGCTTATTCATCAGTTCTGATGAGTTGGTGACCCACCCCCGTATATTAAATCCACCGGACGCGTGAATATGGGTCACTTCCTCTATAAGCTTATTAGCTTGCTGCTCTGTCCAAGCACTGTCTAAATAATCGTCCATATAGTGTTTGCTTCTAATGGCCTCTACGGCCTCTGGATACTTATCCTCAAACTCACTGGCATTCTTATTCAATATGTAAATTGCCGTTGTCGGAGATGAGGTTGCTCCAAAAATCATCGAGTTCATTGCGAACACGCTCGGCTCTCGGGTCTGATCCGCGCCTCTCCACAAAAATAATTGTGCGCCTTGATCCTCGGCCCTTATTCTAATTCGCATAAACATGTCCGCAATGTCCCCTGTGAATCCTATTGGACGTATTCGGAATCTAATTAGAATGCCTGGAAGTGAGTTTAATAGGTCCGGTCCGGTCAATAAATTATCATTCAGGCACGTACCGTGAGACGCAGCGGCTGCGTCGAAGACTAGGCGAAGTTTACCGGGTTTGTTTGGGTTCACCACACCAAAGTGTGGTAAGTACCAAATTGGTGTTTGATCCATTTCCCCTTCCAACTTCCTTGCATAGCCTTCCTCTAGGAGCCGGTCTATTTGCTTTGAATAAGCTTCCGCGTAACCGGCATCCTTTCGCATGCGTCTTTCGATACCGTGTAACCGTTGCCGGGCCTGATGGTAGTTATTAGGTAGCTCTATCTGGTCGTGCTTCCATAGCAACCCTACTTCCCATTGACTACCATTTGATACGCGTCTACTGGTATCATCTAATACTTTTAGCGCTCTTTCATTTTCTTTATGTTTACGAGCGTTCTGCGATATACCGATCGCTTCTAGTTCAAATTGCGCTTTGACTAGATCATGCAGGTCAGGGAGGGAGACTGCCATACAATTAATGGATTGTTCACCATTATTATTATTATTACTATCAAATGGCCCATGAACCACCCAACCTAATTTGGTCAGTGAGGCAACCGGCTTACCGGATCGCCCTTGGCGAATGTCCTGGCTGACCAACAGCTGCCAATTGTCCTGCCCCAGTAGCAGCAGCGGCTTAGCGCCCCTCATCTCTTCGCAACCCAAGTCACGAAGGTGGGCATTGTCGCTCAGCATGGCAGCGGACACCGTTTGCGTAGGCAGGTTCATATTATACATGGTTCGGCATTTGATTTTATGTTGCAGTCCGTTCGGCCCTCTAATGTTGACCTCTACGGCCCTTGAGGTCAAATCGCTGACCCCGTAGCCACCCGCCGTCTTTAAAGTGAGCGGGATGCGCGGGCCTTCTAAGTTAGCAGCGATTGAGCTGTCTATAAGTGAGACTGTCGCGCCGTCATCCAGTAATGCGTAACAATTACATTCAATTTGTTTGTCATCAGTTATTGTTACTGGCACGATTTTCAGGAGAGCCGTCGCTCTCCATTCACCTATATTAGTGACGCTTTCGGTCTTTTCTTTGACCGGCTTGCTACTACTGTTTGAGCCCGATGCTTTATCAGCATGCAACAACGAGTGGTGGCTATATCCACACTTGTCGCAACGTTTTGCGCGGCAAAACCTCTTAGGGTGTTTTCTTATTAGACATTTAAAACACGTGTTCTTGGCTTTAATCGTAGCCCATCTATCTGGTACGCTTAATCTACCGAATGTATCGCAGTTTTCAATTGTGTGTTCCTTGTGGCAAACGACACACTCTGCCGGTACCGTAGATTCATCGCTTTGAATATTGACTTTCTGAGCCGACGGTACTCTACTATTGAAAGGGCGCGCGACTGGCTTCTGTTGCCTTACCGGGGGTTTAGATGGACCGGGTTCGAACATATTCGCCTGAGCGTAATAAGACGTGGTACGGTTAATGTGATTTAAGAATTGAGATATAATAGATAAATCCGGAGACACCCGTAAGTCCACCCCCTGCACGCTTTCTAACCCCATCGCGAAATCTCCATACTGAGCCCGCTGTATTGGTGTCAATTTGTTTAATATTTCACCAACCAATTGCGGGTTATTTAAATAGCCGTCAGCTCTAATATTCCTAAGCAGGG
The DNA here is from genome assembly GCA_947363905.1 of Lithophane semibrunnea. NCBI lineage: Eukaryota > Metazoa > Arthropoda > Insecta > Lepidoptera > Noctuidae > Lithophane > Lithophane semibrunnea. The sequence continues at coordinate 16,951,427 of OX376201.1, forward strand.
ACACGACATTTCTTATCGTCGATGCAAATTTTCTTATTTCACGACCGCTTTCCGTTATACGCGGTAGGTCTCTAATCTTTTTTAGAACACTCTGTAATATGAGTGTCGGATGCCCGTATTCTTCTTCTAGAGCACGCATAATATCGTTGGGATCCGTTCCCGACCGCAATAAGTCTTCTACCGATGTTTTAGCCTCGCCATGCAATGAAGTTTTGAGTCGAGCTAGATTCTCAAATGACCTAAAGTTATACATTTCAGTCGTGTCCCAATACATATTCTTATAAGATATCCAATCAGCTGGGTCGCCACTAAAATTAGGCAATTCATATGCCTGTCTAGGTACCGGCCGTGGTCGCGCCATGCTTGTAATTGCATCCGCCAGTCGGTCTATCTTGCTGTCTCTGTCGCCTGACGCCTCCCTTCGTGACTCTCTTTCACCCACCCCGTATGTTGTCCGCCGTGCATCCGACTCCCGGGTCGAACCGGGAGGTGCACCTGCGGCCGGCGTGGTAGTCACAGGGTACGTCGCGGGCAGACGGAATGAAACCTTTTCACAGACTGGCGTGCGCGCCTGTGTCATTGGTACCGTTGTATTCGAAAACGGTACCGGCACAGGCGTCCCTAACACATGCGACACAATATTATTACGGTAATCGGTAAGCGTACTCACATTTTGGCGATTCCCAGCTATGTTGCGAGGCGCGGCCATTCCAGTAGGCCCGCGCCCCACGGACGGGGTACACAACACTGCATCCTTATCACTAGGCACTGCATCCTTATCGCACAACACCGGGCTAGACACACGCACTGTTTCCCTGTTATCAGCTTGAGGCGTAGTGTCGATCCATTGCTCCACTCGTTGTGCTGTACCCACGTCCGATGCTGAATCGTCACTTTCAGCAGCTGCTTCAATTTCAGCTATGTCAGCTTCCATCCTCTTCTTTAGGAGGTTTTCCTTGAGCTTTACTAGCTCACGCTCAGCTTCATATTCGATGCGCTTCTTAATGTGCTCGACGCTCTTGCGGCTATTCTTAGAAGACGCTCTGCTCCGTGGCGACGTATGGCGACCTCTTCCAGGCGCCTGTCCTCCCAGGGGTCCCTCTGACGTACTTCTAGCACTGTAGTCGATCACTCGACCACCCGTCAGAGGGATATTGAGGGCAGACGTCGACGCCATAGTCGGCGCGACGGATGGCGAACCCGGCACTCGTTCAGACTGCATACCGGAGTCCGACACAATTTCTTCACGGCGACGAGCACTTTGTTCCTCTGCCAACCTCCGTAGTTTGCTTCTAGTCGTGATGCTGCTCTTCTGACTCATGGTTGCTACGACCTTATCCGGCGACTGAAGGACCAAAATGTAGCAGCTTTATCCGGCGCTCGAAGGACCAAAATGTAGCAGACGAGAGCTCAGTCTGTTAGGCGGGGGTGTCGGAAGGCTTTATTCACCAAAAAAACCACTTGTCAGCTTAATATGTATATTGCATCACACGTTACACGATAATCACAGTTATGTCACAAAAGTGTACATCAAAACTTAACACTATGACTATAACTATTACAAGAAAACAAACTACGATTTAACACGGCAATAACGAAATAATATAAACTATGGAACTAAATCTAGAGAAAACTAGATGTCCTAAAAACTGAGCGCGATACGAAGCAGCAGAACACGGAACGCGACAAACGTGCTACTTCGTTGGAGATTCAGAGACGAATGAGTGACGATTCACTGACAAGGAAATGACGATTGCCTGAATTTTCCAGAGTCTGGATATAAGTAAACTTGTCACATACGCACAAGTTGCGTGTGAGTCACGTACTAAACTTTAATATACAACCAATTATTCTAGACACCTCGATTAGACAGGGGGTGATGCAGGGGATCGGGTGTCTGCGGGGTACCGCCGGATTTGGGCGTGCCGGGGGTAGTGAAAGGGACGCGGGGAAGAGATACTACGCAATTATCTTGATATATAATACTGTTTACATTAAAGAACAATAGAATTGTTCGCAAACTGTACATCGCGTCCTATTTACATTATGTAAAGTACTCATTCTAAGGTATTTTGACCTAACTAAGCGATTACGATTAATTAAAATAGTGTATCTCCTTTACATAAAAAGTTATTAACATTTTTGTCAGTATATAAAGGTAATTTGTACTTTTAACATATTTTCGTATGGAATTATGATTCCCAGAAGGTAAATACACTAGTATATAAGGCTACATTGTTAGAATAATGACAGCTAAGCTCATTTTTCTTCATTTAAACATTGTACATGGCACTTGAGTGCTTTATTTCTTATATAATTATTTTTACACAACAAATATGAGAGCCTTATGCATTTTAAATCGCATGACATAGGGATCGAACCCATGATCTAGGTATATAATATCTTTAGATTACGTTCTCGCTTTTTATTTAATGGGTTTCCTATAGGAATCGAACCTATATATGTTTCCCATGTTTACATAGGTACTTATGATTCTACATGTGTGTCATCGTGCTTCCCCAACACCACTTGAAATCTCCGCCTTAAGATAGAAAATTGTTCATAGTCTGAGATGTTACCATATACCTTCCATTTAATCCAAGCTCTATTCTTGTTCCTGAAAATACGTGATAAGGGCCTAGAGAACCATACGGGGAATTTTGACGAGCGCATGGATGCTTTAGGTGTATGGTCTTTTATAGTTTGGTAAATAATATCATAGAAAACATTTACTGAATCGCCAGCTGACAGGTGGTTTAGAACACTGTCCCAATCTATTTTACTCAAATCCTGGTTAATTAATTCGTAGTCAGCTTTATAAAAATTATATTTAGGTATCTTCGCTCGTGTAAATGTTAATTCAGATTTATAACAAAACGTAGAACTTAAAGGGGGGTGATAATTATCTATGGGTAGCAGTGTGGAGGATGGTGAGCATACATGGCAATCGCTATTACTAATTATTAAATCTAGAATACGTCCTTTAGCATTTTTCAAGTTATTGAATTGAAAAGCATTGAGTACTGACATAAAATTATCTAAGTGTCTACAAATAGATGAGTTGCCGTTACAGTTCAGTGCTTCAGATGTGCCGTCATCAATCGGTGACCATTCAATATTAGGTAGATTATAGTCGCCAAATAAATAAAATTTACTGGAACCTAACTTGTCTAGTGTACTATGTAGATTTTCGAAGTGAGAAAGATAGGTTTCTTCAGAGGAATTTGGCGGAATATATGTCGCAGCAATGTGGTATTTCTCGTGACCGTGACCGGGAATTTGCAGTAGTACGTGCTCAATATGGGGGTTTGTAGAATACGGCACGCACACAGCGTTCAGCTTCTTTCGAACAGCCACGAGAACGCCGCCACCTTCCTTTTTATTTGTAGCAGTGCGATTACGATCGCATCGAAAGACCACATAACGCTCGTCAACATATTCATGGTCAAATATATGTGGAGTGAGCCAGGTCTCAATTAAAATAATTATATCATAACAGTTGCTTAAAATATTCATGTATAAGATATTGAGTTTCGTTCGTATTCCCCTGCAGTTCTGATAATAGACTGTCAAGTTATCTAACACTATGAAAATACTGATTCATAAAAGTATATTCCAAACAAATAAAGAGATGCGCAACTTCCGAAAAGAGTATGAAAACATCCTCATGATTGCACTTAGGTGATAAGAAATATAAAAGTAGAGAATGGTGCAATAACAAATACTTCTGTACCCATGAATGACCAAAGGCCCAATACATGACAACAATAAACCTAACTACATCAATAACTACCGTCTTTATACATTAATTATAAGTTTCTATGCTATTGTGTAAAACATAAATAAGATTAAAAGCTTTAGAAATCAAGTTACTGTAACTGTGACATATCATTTTCAGACCGTTGATCACTCCTGCCGATGATAGGGCGAGTACTGGGCTTAATCTTTTTGATATCTTCTGACGATCGTATTGCCAGCGCTGCAGAGGCATCAATTTCACGGACGAGAATTGTGGCGTGCTTGACCCATACGTACTTAAAGTTGTACTTTTTGGCCGCATCTCGGGTTTCACGAAATAATTGTTTTTTTTTTAAAGTCAAATGTTCGTGCATGTAGATACGTTGCGTGTTTCCCGAAAATCCCAGCTGGTCAGAGTTGATGCCTTTTGCCAATCGGAATGAACTTAGTAAATTATCCCTAAGTATGCGCGAGCTTAACTTTACAATAATATTTTTCGGTTTGTTATTCTCCTTGTGCGCGTGTGGGACGCGATGTATGGCAATGATATCTTTTTGAGACAGTGAACAACTTATCTTGGAACCGATATTCTCCATTAGCGCAATCAAATTTTCATTGCGCTTTTCGGGTACGTTGCATAATTCCAGATTACAACATCTCGCCTGTTGCTCCAACGAGTCGATTTTTGACTCCAAAGCTCTCAGTGCATTGTTTACAATATCAACCTGTACTGTTTGTGTACGAATAGAGGCAATTTCACTCTTCAACCCTGCCTGCTCGTCTGTAGCATGCTGTACTGCGGCCTTTAATTGCGATAAGTCCCCCGTTGCAACCCTATGGTTAGCGTCCAAATCAGATACCCGCTTCTCCAAGGATGAGTGGTCAGCTCGGAGAGATTTAAGCTCGGTTTTTATCTCTGATGTCAATAGACTTATGGCAGCAAGGTCAGATTGAATTTTAGTGACATTAGCAGATATTGTATTTATGGCCCCATCAAGGTCACCCCGGAACAAATCGAGCTTTTTGTTCATTTCTATTGAAAGCTTTTTGTTCATTTCTTGTTCAAATACTGGGGAGTTATAATTGAATTTGCGATACTACGAAGCAAACTTTTTACTGATTCCAAGAATTATACCCATTTCTTGTAACTTTCTCAGTGATGTAGAGAAACTACTATATCTCACAACACAGGGTATCCTAGTGTGAGGTCTAGGAATTTAATACAATAATGTATACATTTTGGTATATAATTTATACTTATTCTTATTATATGGAGCGGATTAAATGGTTTGACACGCAATGGTTCGCAGCAACTTCGGCTTTCTAATTAACAATGTAGTGCAGATATATCACGGACTAACGCCATATGAAGCTAATGCGGCAACATTACGGCTCAGTGGCACGTCGGCGCAGCGACACTTGCAGGTATGCTCAGAGGGCTCGCTTCACACAGATATGAATATGGCGTAAAAATTGATGAGGTAGGTATAGGAGATGGGTGGGGCGCAAATGGGTGGATCGAGACATCACTATGTGCAAGGTCATTTCGAGTTTATCAGATGTGAATAAGTCATGGGTGTAAGTGTCAGGACTGTGTGTGCGTGCATACCGTGTACGTGATAGTTACAGACGTTGCAAATAGTTGAACAATCAGTTCTTGAATTGTAAATGCTTTTGTTTAGTACAGAACGAGTTACCCTTCTGTTAGTAGGTACCAAGTGGCGTTAGTCAGTCGGTAAAGCGTTCAGTCAGCAGGGCAATGCTGCGGTGAACTAATGAATTGCTTACCCGTTACAACAGCGAATTTATTTCAATAGCAAATTACGGATATTCATTATAGAAGAAACGAGAAAAGAAAGAAATAGTACATTACTGTTGCGGCTAGCAAATATGACATTGATGGACGATCTTGGAAACGTGGCCCGAGGCGACGCCGAGACACACATGCGTGAGTCCATCAATGCCTGATTGCGGACAAGGTTTGTATAGTACTTTTCTCAAATAATGCGCGGAAATAAAAACTGAGTAAATTCAATAAAAATTACGGAATCAATGACGGACAACGATAATTTTTCACGCGCCTGTATGTTCATTTGTTTCTTCTTTACTGTAAACAGCTCTATTTACCAACCAAATCAAAATTTAAATAAAATCTTTGATAAGTTACCTCCTTGGTCCCCTTGTGTTGAAGTAAAACCTTCGTTCAATTTTTAAATAACACGACAGATATGAGTTTTCATTGTAATTTATTTGGCCGCTAAACATGACATATGTATTTTCATAGTAACATTGCCGGACAGTATTCTCGAGATTTATCTCGAAGAAGGTTGTTAAAATACTGCTCGAATTTCCAAGTATGTTTCAGGAAACTACTTTTGTAACAAACAACAATAATAAGAACAATTAAGTTGTGCGTCGCATCTGTGCAAGAACATGTGCCTCAGCAAAATGCTGTGACTTTGGACGAACCTATCGTTAACACCGCTGATTTTCAGAAACTACCTAATATACACGAGGGCCTCGGGTAATAAATACGTTACAAAAATGTGAAGTACGCTCTGAATATACGAACGGACAGATAAAACGAGACAACGTACCTCTTTGAGATGTAAAAGTATCACATATCTAAGTCACGTCCGCGATCCCGAAGGAGGCGGAGATGAACTGGCAATCATTTATATTTTGGTCACGATACTTTAATTCTGGTCCTTTTAATAAACTGAGCTTACACCCCTGTCATAAAGGACTTCTTTCTGAATGTAGTCCAGCTTCAAATGACCAAGGTAAATCTGAATCTATACGTCTCTAACAGGTACCAAACGCGTGTAATGATGTGAAAACATCGATAGCTACCGTCACACGTCATGTCGGACATGAGTTACGACTCATATGCATTCACTCTGTACTAAGCTTCCACGAACAGTAAAAGCATTTTAAAATTCTGTGTCGCATTTTAAACTGATGTTCGCTTAAGTTTTTTTCGTGAGGTAAGCGAATAAAATGGCCCAGGCTAAAATAATAGGGCTATAGGAGAGTTGACTATGCATTTTCCACGAGTTTTCGCAATACCCTCTTTGTTTTGCAGCAACAGATATGTTTCTTTCCCGAATCTCCATATATCTTTGGATGTGTAATAGATTTGAATGTGAAACGTCCATAATTCGGAATAGTCCCGCTACTCGTAGCTACCGGTCACACAATCCCGGTACCCAGATCAAAGTGTACGTCCTCCGGGACACGTTTATTGCACACCGTTGTCCTGTCGTATTTTCTCGCCTGAGATGTATACGCAAATGTTTGTCCTCAAACAGTGAGAAATGTATGGGAGAGAATGTTAGGACCGGGCTGCCTTGATTTTATTATTCACAGAGTGAGAGATGCAAGACTTGATCTTGCCTGAAAGACTAGCTAGACTAGAATAGATGAAATGGTGGTTTAAGTAAGATGTTGAAAACTGGGAAATTTGATGTAACGGCTTATTGGTTTGATGATCGTTAGTGTGCAGAGCAGCTGGCATTTTACTTTACATCTCACCCCATTAACATGGCACTATAAAGTTTATTCTTGGGAGGTTTGTTTTTGTCCAAATGAAAAAGTAACACCCAAGTCAATCACGGTAAGTGCTTCTGAGGAGTAATACGCAAACTATTTGGATCCGCATCGACTCGATTAACTTCGCCAGTATTGTTGGAACCCGTCACACGCACGTCATATTTCTTGTACCAAATTACTCCCGCAAGGAGTGCAGAAAGTTTAGCTCAAAGGATGGTGGGCAAGAATATATGGGAGCTGGTCCCACGAGGGCCACAGAGAAAACCACTGAAGTTTTGAAGGCATTATTTCTCCCTTTATTCAGGCCAAGGCGCATCAAAATCTGTCCCAGGGTTATTCAGTTCTGACAATGTTAGGTTAGGTCAGGTTTGGTCCCCATTTCCGACGGCTGGCGCCCAAGTTGCTGGGCGCTGTCAACGCTGCTTCCCAATCTGGGGGGCCCGAGCGCCGCTTGTAGGCGGCTCTACGTGGGGATCGTGCGATCAATGGCCCTTTACGGGGCCCCGATCTGGGCGGCTGACCTGACGGCCGGTAGTATCGCAGTCCTGCGCAAGCCGCAGAGAGCGATGGCCGTCAGAGTCATCAGGGGGTACCGCACGATCTCCTACGAGGCGGCTTGTGCACTGGCCGGATCCCTGCCCTGGGACCTCGAGGCGAAAGTACTCGCGTCATCGTATCGGTGGCGCGAGGAAGCGAGGGCGCGGGGTGAGCAACCGATGCAGCGACACATAGAGCTGCATCGGTCTCAGCTTCGCGAGGTCCTGGTGGCGGAATGGCGGGAAAGGCTTTCACGCCCTACCGCCGGCCTCGACATCATCGAGGCGGTCCGGCCGGTGCTCGAGCGCTGGCTCGGTAGGAGGCACGGCTCCCTCTCGTTTCGGGTGACGCAGGTGCTCTCGGGGCATGGCTGCTTCGGGAAGTACCTGTGTCGCTTAAACAGGGAGCCGGACGCTCGGTGTCACCACTGCGTCGACTGCCGGGAGGACACGGCGCGGCATACGCTGGCAGAGTGTGCCGCTTGGGAGGAGCCGCGCCGTGCCCTCATCTCAGAAGTAGGCAGTGACTTCTCGCTGCCGGCCGTCGTTGAGTCGATGGTCGACAGCGAGGAGTCCTGGGACGCGGTGGTTTCCTACTGCGAGACGGTCGTCTCGCAGGAGGCTACGGAAAGGGAGAGGGAGATTTCGTCCACTCACCCGGCCCGCAGCAGGCGCACCGGGCGTCGGCAGAGGGCGGATAACGCCCTCTTCCAGCCCCCTAAATGGGTCCAGGGGCGACGGACTCGGGGACGTCCGTCGCCCCCCAAACATCAGGACCTGAGGTGGCGGCGCGTAGTGTTCCACGCGCGCCCCTCTTAGACGTCACGTCGTCAAAAAAAGATTAGGTTAGGTTCGAGACGGCGGTGCGCGGTGTGTCTTTCACCTCACTCCACGGACCTGAGGTGGCCGGCACCAGCTGGGGATCGAGGAAGGCGCACAAGATCACAAGACATGATCCCCGGTCCAAGTGTGGGAGGGGAACACCGGGGTGTCAGTAAGAGTCTGACAGACCATTCCGCCCGCCCCAGGGCGGAAGACATCCATAAGGATTTCCCAGACAGGAACAACAAAAAAACTAATATGTCTAACCATGCCAGATAATAGCTGTCTAGTACTAACAGTGTTTGAGCTTAGTCGCGGACAGAGAAAAATAATTTAGATTCACGTAGCTCGGTTCCTCCGGGACAGATTTTAATGGTGTCATAGTAAAAAATGTTCAGTGTTACCTGCTCTTTTAAGTAATTCACACGTGGTGGCTGGCCATGCTGGGACCATTATCGCCCACTGAGATAGCACTTAAAAGCTTAATATTTCGTAAACGGATCCCTGAATCCAAATATGGTTTTTACAGACTCACAATATTTTCAAACGACCTTTCCAACGACACCCCATACCATGGGATAGAGAAGGAAAAAAAACACCATACTTTACTTGTAGGGGAGGTACCCTAAAAAAAAATGATCTTCTCGATTTTATAGTACCGCTTTGTCGGCGTGATTAATGTGTCTATCCATGCCAGATAACAGCTGTCTAGTACTAACAGTGTTTGAGCTTAGCCGTGGACAGAGAAAAATACTTTAGATGCACGTAGCTCGGTTCGTCCGGGACAGATTTTGATGGTGTAGTAATAAAAAGTGTTCAGTTTTATTTGCTCTTTTAAGCAATTTACACGTACTGGCTGGCCGTGCTGGGACCACTCTCGCCTACCATCCTTTGAAGAACTGATATAAACTTCGTTTTTGGATTACATGGGGTTTATCACATAATATTCAGCGAGACAGTTTGCTTAAATTTCACTAGCCCTATATTCTATCTTCTTATTGTGCTGCTGCAACTACGTCCTTCGCCAGGTCAATCAGATTACACTGTAAATCCTTGGTTGATTGGTTTTATTAGAGACGAGGCACATTTTCCGAAATGGCCCAGTCTTCATTTACACTTCGACCACCTCCTACGTCATTGTTATTCGACGAACGTTGATCAAACTGAGTAGCTACTTACATTTATGCATATTGATATACGGATCGCGAATCTAGGTCTCCCATTTCATAACGCGAAATAGTATAATGAGCATCTCATCTATCTATAAAACGTTTTGGGAGTCTTGTTTAAATAAATGTATTGAGAAATTATGTAATGTGAAACTATTTATTGCTTAAAATTTTATGGCGGAGAGTTACTTGCTGCGTAGCTGGTGCTATCCCCTTTGTGTTGTGGTCCTCGTCCTAAACAGACATAGGCTTACGCAAATCATTTCAGCACATATTTATCTTTCTTGGTAAACGCGAGCTTTATGACCGCAGTACAATCAAACTTTACGTCATGCGTTTATCAAGATTTTGTGTACGTAAATATATTTATTAGTTTAGGTTCCGGTTCCTTAGTAATGCCGAGCTTATGAAGCATTTGGTTCAGATTTAAGCTAATATTGGGTCGTTATTTGACTGTTTTGAAAGATCTTTTTTTCTTGTAGCCTTTCCGTTTAAACATATTTCAATGTTCAACTGCTTTAAAGATGTACTAACTGTTCTATATCTACTTATAACTTAAGCCGTATTCCAATCTTATTAGCACACATACTCTTAAGTAGGTGTATTAATTATGCTTACATAATTTAGTTAATTAATTCTCTAAACGAATTGACTCCCTTAACCCGTGTTTAAATGCTCATTATGGTCTTCAAACGCGCTTAAATACAAGCATTTTGTTTCATGCACGTGTCGGTTTATGTTCTCATTATTTTAATAGAAAGCTCTTTAATTTTCTCTCACAATCGTGCTTTTAGCGTACGGAATATTTGAGTTAAGCTTGAAAGGCAATTAAATTGTAGTGACGGGTTTGTTAAACGTTTTGGGCACCATCCATAATAAACTTTTTGATTAATTGCATTTTTTCGAATATTCGAGTATATCATACTGAAATAAAAAACTAAATGTGCGAAGTTTCCAGTTAGTATGTCAGCAGTATTTAGCTTTTTTTTATAATATATTAACTTGTTATGTAACTCACTTGTTAATAGTCATAACTGCAACAACCTAAGTTTTAATTAAGCATCACTATCGATCCAAACTTCAATTAACATCGACCATAATTCAGACGAAATACGCGCAACAATAACAGATATTATGCGAGTAATCATTTCAAGTAGGCTCCCAGAGTAGGCACAATACACGCATTTACATATTCAGGGGCGTCGCGTTATCTCTACACAGGTATACGTAATGTTTGTATGTAGCAGTTTCATTTGCGCCAGGCCCCAACTTGGGCGCCAAAATAAATGGTTATTGCTTTCCATGTTTCAACTTGTTTTGAATGAATGAAAGACCCGTTTGAAATATTCCAATAACAGAGATGACAAGCAAGTTAGTGCAGCAATAATACTTTATTTTGAAAGATGACACTTTGATGGCATTGACTTGAAAGTTTACTTAGCACCTAATTATATTTCAAGGATCACTGAATCATGTTTGATTTTGATGTATTGACTAATAAAAGCAAGTGAAAAGTGCTTTTCAAGTATCAAAAAATAAAAATATTTTTTTTGGATTAAAAGGAATTTCATTTACATTTGGGATTTATTTAAGCGAACGCTCTAAAATGTTACGTCAAATTCAAATTTTCATCAACGATGGCGCCTGTAGACATGTTGCTGTGAGTCCCACGTCGGGCGCCATCAAATATATTACTTTCGGACTCGTATTTTATGATTACGTTGCATTTCATTGCAATAACTTGTTCGGTTCTCCGGTCTCGTTCACCAACGGGGCCCAAGAGGTTCGGAAATTTTCTATTTGGTACTACATGGTCCCCAGCACTTAGGTTGATTTGAATTACAAGTCCCAGAAGCGCCGGTGGACAGTAAAACTAACGTGATGTGAATGTCTGAGTGTCAAAATCGTCGCAGTTGAAATTTTAAGCACGCGTTCAACTTCAGCCGTGATGTCGATAGAGTTATGATGAAGGCTTCGACTCATTTCTCCCATTGACTCAAGTTTGTGATCTCATTCCGCATCGTATACGAAGTGGCTGACATTACTTGTCATTATTATTTTTAGCTATAAAGTTACGTCTTATTGTTGATAGAGTATTATGCTGTCTGGAACTAAAAGTAGGTAGCGTATACGTTGGGAGTTTGGGACTATGTATTGCTTAAAATTAAGCCTGAAACGCTCTGGCGAAACAACCGTGACTATAACATATATGCGGGTTTATATGCGCATATTCGATGTTTTACGTATATAAAAGTGAAATATAACCTAGTATTTTTTGTATTCAGTTTTTACAGTTATTGATGGGTTTTGCTACATCTATTTTTATGACAGCAGCTTTTTGTGTATTTTCCATTATTCTGTCTTTTCGGTTCATAAATCAATGAACTCACATGAATCAAATCAAAACAAAATATTTTATTTCACATAAACCTACATGGGCACTTATGAAACGTCAGAAGCTAGGTGCACGGATCCAATTGGTCGTTTCCTATGGAGAAGAGTCGGCAAGAAACGAATTCCGCCGTTACTCTTTTAAAAATAAATGGTTTTTACAATGTTTTTGTATTACAGTGTTAATAGGTATGGGAGGACAATGTAGGCCTGTAACAAGTACCAGGTACTTAACAAAATAGAAAATGGTATACAAATCTACCGTCTATTAAGCCTATAAAGTTCTCATATTCACAAAATATAAAAGAATCTATATAAAAGATAAATAATAAAAATAAAAACATTTTTTTAAACCATATCACATGATTGCTATTACTCACTCACTTTGTCATTTCAAACAACACTTTATTGGATTAGAGAAGAAACTTCAATTACTATGCAATATACTTGAAAGCTTTTTAAGTGTAACAAAAGCTTGCCATGTCGATCTCTAGAAAATATTGAATTTTGTACATAGTATTATTAAACTCTATTCAAAAGGTCGTAAAAGTTTTTCCTCCAGTTTGCAGCGGGTTGTGTAGTGGTAACTTGTTTTTAATAGTAGCCCCGCGGCCCTGGCGGCACTCGGGAGTGTGAATAACAATGATGCAACCAGTTTATTTGTTTAACCAAACGAGTATTTCGTATACATGAACGTACTATTTTTGTCTACGCGTGTGAATATTACATGTGGGTAGTTTCGTCTGTTTATGCGGGTAGATTGTTTTCCCTGTTTTGTATGGTAATTATTAAATAAGTAAGGTTTGTTTGGATGCCACGATTGTTTGTTGTTTTAAGACTGCTGCTATTTCTGCTGAGATTGTTGGGTAGGATTATTATTTGATAAAGATTTTTGTGTCTGCTTTGTCTGTATTTAATGGGTTAAAAACTAATGTAAATTGTTTTGTTTCAGGTAAGTGACCATCAATTTCTACCTTGTTTCAAACATGCGCACAATAATATGATGAATCTAATTCAAAACACAGTCGGTAAGCGTAATTTTACTTGTATATTTACGTGTATTTTAATGCCTCGTAACAGCTCAACGGGTTGGATATTGAAAACAAAATTCTCCTCCTAAACGTTTTATGACTATTATGTGGGATACTACTAAGTCATGTCGAACATTAAATAGCACTGGATATATAATAATAAAAATGTTTTCACGATTAATGCTTTGTAGGGAATGCGGTTAACAGAATAGTGAAATTATATGGTTAATATTTGGCAACGCTATGTCAATGGCTGATAATATAGCACGTGCAAAAACGTCATCTAAATCATATTCTGATTTCTGAGAGATGATAGATCTAGATGAGACCAGAGCAGCATGGCATAAAAAGGAGGAGACATATACTGAACAGTGTGTGGAACGAGGCTGTCAATGATAATGATGGTGATGGTGATACTGATTTCTATAAATAAAGTTGGTAGGTATACCTATTTGCCTCTTTATTTGACCACAGAAACATCGTCCGTTTTTACAAATACGCCAACTTATAATCTGCCTTTTCTTTAAACTCAGTTTTAAACTTATGATAACATGATAAAAGCCAACAATAGAATCCAATAGAAAGTTAAACGAGATCCACTAAGTCTTGGATCTATTGAGAATGGAAGAAGGCTCCATTGATGTGGAAACGATGATACCTCTGAATTGGCTGGCGGGCTGCAAATACCAGATACTCGCGCTTTGTGCTTCTTCCTATATTACACTAGTATTCTTCGCGACCATAATGCAGTTTTAAGTTGAAAGTTCTTAGAATCGAGTTCTAGTTTTTTTTAATGATATTTAAAAGGTATTTTTGTCTTTTCATTTTGTATTACTCAAGTCTATCAACTTGATATATATATATTTTTTTAATATATCATCTTTTTTTAAACGCCATATTAAAATCTATTTGCGTGCACAGTTTCAAACACAATTGCGGGTATCACTAGATTAAAATGACAAATTAGTCTCACCATCATAAGCCTCTCATATTACCGCTCAATCGAACATAATAGGCGCTAAACATATCATCATCATACATCAACCACATACATAAATAAAGGCATTTGCTGATAAGCGCGCTGCGATCACTCTTCCTCAGCCACTGAATTATGCATGAGTCGTTGTGTTTACGCTACAAGGGCAACTACCTAATTTGTTATTGTTAACTAAGTATTTACGTGTGTTGGGGTGGTTTAGATTAGATAATTGTGTTACGTTCTATTTCTGTCTATCATTAAATTGGTTCTATCAATATCAGTGTTGTACATTTTACTGTTGCAGTTTTTGTTGAAATGTATGTCCCATTTTTGGCTTCGCACAAAGTTTTTTTTTTCTATTACCCTACATTTTTTTTTGTCGATTTCTGTAATCCCTGCTGTTTTGTACAAAATAAAATGAAGTGGTTGATCATATAAAATGCACGCCTTGTTGCTTATATCTAAATAAAATCCTTTGGTTGACTATGTTTAGTTAAGTAAGTCTTTCCAAAATTATGCTAATAAATAAATCCTTAAACAAATGACTCAAGGGTGTTACATCGGTCACTTCCTTAACCCTAGGGAACCTAAAGCCTTAAGCCTGAAGGTCCACATGTAAATAAGGCGTGTATTATTAAGACGGAGTAAGGGCCTCTAGGGTCTGAAGCTGTAATATAGCCGCTGGTGTAATAAAATAAGCTTGATGAGGTGTCGAAGCTTGATGTAGATGTTTGACAGTAGGAATGGTATTATAATAATTTTGTGGCCGGCAACATGTTTCCCATAACACAAAAACATTTGTGCAACTTTTGTTTTCCATGAAGACTGTTATGTCCCTAAAAACAGTTATCTTAAAAAAGGGCCTCTGAATTATGAATACACTGCAAAACTCACGATTAGGGCATAATGAAATGTAAAAAGGGAACAAAAGGAACTATTTATATTAATCGTTTTATTCGGATAGTAAAACTAATAATATCCGGATGATATATTCGACGGATATCAGGATAATTTGGATATCCGGACAGCATATCCTAGTTATGATGCTTCATCATATTACAGTGGGATTACTGTTACAGTTAAAATTCTCCTAACACGTAATAACCAAAAGTTCCTAACTGCGTACATAGGAGCTATCCAAATGCCTCGTGCATTGTGTACTGTGGCCGTCCTTGGTCATGTCGGCGGTAATAACCTCGCTCCCTGGCGGCCACCTGCGTTCTGAACACTCTTACATGATGCTCCATTCAATTATACTAATGTTACTATTTAATTTTATATGCACAGGCTTTTGGGTAAATCCTTTTCAATTGAGATGTTTTTAGCTTTGAAGATAATTAAATTGTTTTGTTCATAACCAATCTAACGACTGTTTCACTAATCATTAATGACATTCTAACCTATTGCTTTGTGACATTACAGGACAATAATATTTTAACCGTAGCTATTATGTCACTATCATTAATGGTAAAGACTTTAATTTATTATAGTCCAGTTTCAAAAAATGGCATGTCAATGTTCACAATAAATTTTTCATTATTAACGTCTCTTCAGTAATAATAAATCAACCACCAAAAAACAAAAATCTTGATCAGACTTTCAAATATTTCAACAAAAACATCAATGGGAAATTCGTTGAATGAAAATAAAAGAAACCGAAAATAAACGCTTCGCAAAGTTTGGAACTAAAGGATTGTCCGAACAGATATATTTGTTTGTAAAACTCTCGCTTTTATTGCACAGTTGTAAGAAAAGTTGATAGTTTGAAAATGATGACACTAACATTAAACCGCTATTCTATCGGAAATAAGTTTCAATGTTATTGGACATTATAGTTGCTTATAACAAATATTACCTGTCAACGGTATTCGTTGAAGAAATAAGTATATAGTTTGTAAAAGAAAGACAGTACAACTATCTATTCAAGAAATAGATTACCTTCCGTGGATAGGGACGATTCTAGGCTATATTTATTAATCAACTCCTAACTCATTAGTCTACATAATTGCATCAGGTTGTTTAAATCATCAATCATATAACAGCTACTCCTAAAATAAAGTCAGGAGATGAGGGAACATACCGAAACATTTGGCAAACAAATGAAAAGCAGCTGTTTGGTGTAAAAAGACGGATAACAAAGCCGAGAGACACGTGTACTCCCAGACATTATGTTTTTTTTTGTACCGGACCATTCATGGGGACCTTCTGGTTTCGGAGATACTGAAGGTCAAAGTTGCAACTTTCCTTTAGTTTAAATTCCCCCACAACTCCTGTACTTTTGCATAAACACAATGTTTTACGTGCGTTACATAATACGCTGCCGTAAACAACAATTTTCACACTAAAAATAAGACAGCAATAATTTTTATATCTATGTTACTTGGTTTGATGTACAGAATGCGTAGATCCTTCGGGTCTTTTATACCCTTATATATTTTTATCTGGTTCAGTAACATCAAAACCTATCCAAACTTCATCAGATGTAATATCTGACCTAATAATCGATACATCTGAATTGTTTATTCTGTCAACTGTCCCAGAAAGAGACGGCCATGTTTGTGAAAACGTAACGCATGTATAATTACATAGCAGTTTGAAGACAATCGATCGGCTGCAAGTGGCGGCCGCAAGCGGGTCGAGTGGTCGCTAATGAGACCGAATACCGCGAGTGTTAAATAGGCTGTTCGGATGTATGATGACTTGGTTATATTTATGTCAGTTAGTGTCTGTGTTAGCAGGTCTTTAGTGTTTATGTGGTTTTAGAAATGAAATTTAATAACAGTCAGTACTGTTAATAAATTATTGTGATGTCCAATGACTTAGTCAAGTTTTTAATGGCTTAATGTCATCTTGTTTAAATTTTTAATGTCTCCATGTCATCTTGTTCTCTTGTTTAAGTTTTGAATGTCTTGACGTCATCTTGTTCTCTTGTATGTTTAATCATTATGAAAACTTTGAGGTCCTTAGTTCCTTGTCCTCTTATTTCATTCCGACGACATATTTCCTCTCAATTCTTGCAATCATTTTATTGGCTTTTAGGATCCTGAGATCAAACGTACCTACGTAACTAAGGGTTGACAATTCTACAAATGCTTGATAACAAAATTGTCTAACAATTTAAACAAAATTTATTGGACCTTTAGCATTTGCATGTGAATCTAAACTAACCTAACCACAAAACACCACGTGTGCTGACTATGAAACCTATTCCTTACCGAGCCTCCATTGCTTTGGCAGCGAAATTAACTGCAAACCGGTAACCGGGCGAGAGACAATCAGCCGACATTATTCAACTCTGCGGGAACGGACGGAATATTGAGCGACTTCTATGCTCATCTAGTTCAGTATAGAACTGGTATTTCGAAGGTTCTTGGTTGACAGGTATGTAATGAAATTTGGACTAAATTGGAGGGTCTATCCAAATCTCCAAAAGCTCAAAATAATGATAAATGAATTTAGAAGTATCCGCTGGCTATTTTGATTTGAATTTATATTTTTACTTAAAAGAGTTTCCGTGGAGTTCCTTTACCGATCTTCTCCATAAGAACCTACTACGCTTTGGAATGTGCAACTAGCTTCATCTTTCTGACTGACCGACCCCTTGACAATTCAAAAGTGCCTGTAATTGGTTTATGTGAAATAAATGCTTCGAGTTTGAGTTTATCAGAGGACAGTTATTCTAGGATAAAGTTAAAGATGGATATTTAGCATAATCTGAAGGAATAAACAATACACAATACAGAAAAAAAAGAGTGAAATCACTCGTTGAAAATCCAATCCTCTATTAAGTTCTAAAAACGTAAATTTTCCGTTTTAACCCAACTTCAGACGAAAGTAAGAAGTCTCCAGTAACTGAGTTCCGTTTTGATTTGAACTAAAATTAAAACTATTGTTAACTTAAATGGAACTTGCTGTTCGCTCCCACTCGACGTTTACATCACAAACATTAGTTTAAATTGTTACTTCATGCCACAGAGCGCGTATATGTCGCGGCGGCCGCTGCTGGAGGTGGCAATGTCAATAGTTTCCTACTGGCACCGTGACGCTAATGACGTATAGAAACTGACGGCTTTGAATGCGGTCCGTGACCGAAGTTGTGCGCACAACGCACTTTTGACGCGATTCTTCGTGTTCAGTTCAATGCTCTATGCTTGATTCTGTGATGGCTCTATCTTTACATTAAGTGTACTTTGTTAACTAGTTTGTTTTATTACAACTTTGTGAGAGTGTTCTGATTACTATTAATAGCTTTGTATTCATATTGTTTCGGGATTGTTTGTGTGTTTTAGAGGTTGACTGAATACCGAGTTGTTTATTTGTCATTTATAAAGCCTTTGACGTCGGAATCAATCCAGCCGCAACGAATCATGCATTGTTTGCAGTAACAGTTATTCATTTCACCATACACACTGATTTATGGTTTAACTTTATTACCTCACTAGCTTTTGCCCGCGGCTTTGCCCGCGTGGAGGTCGATAATTATCCCACGGGAACATGCTACCGGGATAAAAAGTATCCTATGTGTTAATCCAGCTTATAAAATATCTGTGTGCCAAATTGAAATGCTAAAAATCGTAAATATTAATTTTCGAGGAAAGTACGAAATCGGGGCCCAGAGATACTTGTACATTCGCCGCACAGGGGGTGCGGCGAATGACTACCTAGAACTATATAATGTATATTAGCGGGTTTTTTTTGTGTGAAAATAGTGAATCTTGTGGTACGCAAGTCCTTCCCAACATTCAGTATGGTCGTCACGTTGACCACTGCTGCCACTTTGACAAATAAATTGAGCACCAAACGCTCGGTGGTGGCAGTAACTCACGGGAAGCGCTCGGTGGAGCCACGAGCGCAGTTCGCAGCACATTACGGCAGCTTACAATTTATTAGTGTTACATAACAAACACAAGGCTTTTCACACGCTGTATACTTAGTTGGTGCCAAAGCTGTAGTTTTGAAGATTCGTTTCTTTTTCACAAGTATATGGCTGACCATGAACGAAGAAGTTGTTTTTCAAACTGAAAACCATTTATTTCAATTAAACCAATTACTGGGACTTTAGAATTGTCGAGGAGTCGGTCAGTCAGAAAGATGAAGCTAGGTGATCATGTCAAAGCGTAGTAAGTTCCTATGGAGAAGAACGGGCAAGAAACTCTTTTGGATCATATTGTTACAGATTTTGACTCGTCGATTGATTTGTCGTTTCAATTATTTTTCCTTAACTTACAATGTATAACCCATATCTAAATACTTCATAAAAATGTCGTACTTGCCTATTTATTCATAATATTATGTACGAAAACAGGTATATTTCGAAGCGGCGTCATGTCGGCGAACTGTCTCTTCGCTTGGCAGCTCATGTCACGTGCTAAGACGAGCACATTACTGGCTAATGTATCGCCGAATCAATCATAATATCTCACCCGACTGTTTTACCTTGTTTGAATAGGGTCAGAAGTCGTACTCCCAAAAACAAACTAAACAAAATGGCCCAAGGACGCTTGACAGTCAGATGCAAATTGTGTCGAAAACGAATACAATACAATCACGAATAGTGATTTGATTTGTTTTCTGAAAGCTTTTAAGCTCAACGTCGTTTCTTATGATATGTTGCATGCACTAATACACAACGCGGCGAGGCTAAATCTAATCAATTCTTCTCCGCTATCGTCTATTTGTGCTTGTATTTGTCTTAGCTCTTTGTGTAGCGTAAACCTTCTTCTCCTGCCCCTTCTGTGACATCATGTCTCTTTCAGATTTCCCGGTATATGAAGCCTTATTTATTCCGCCATTCCGTTGTTATAATCGTTTGTTTTCCCTTCACATTGACCGGATTCCCGATAAATACAGGTTATTATTATAACCGGTTATTGGAATAGATTTCCGCGATCAGTGCTTGCGTATTTTAATATCAAAATTATTGGAGTGGAATAACTGCAGGAGTTCCCTGTAAAATAACGATGGCAGATTGGAAATGGGCCCCGGTATGCAGGCCCCGGGCCCCTGGGGATGCACTCGGAAGCGCCACTTTATTCATAGAGCATGACGGTTATTATCGATTTATAGGTAGCCTCTCCTATTGAAGCAAAAATTAGTTTAGTAGTTTCCGCATAGCTGAAGTGCTTGAAAATTAATTTTGTGCTGATAATGAAATAACGTATTGAAGCCAGATTGACGAACTTCTCTGACCTTTCCGTGGTTGAACAAAATATGTGTTTGTGTACTTTTTGATTTAGTTATAGAAATACAACATTATTATTTCATAATTGACACACTGTTTGTTTTATCCGCACATAAAATATTCGTTTCATATTCTACAATAAAGCAAAACTTATATTTATTTGGTATTCAGGCCGAACAAAGCCTATTAATATTAATTCGGCGTTCAAAATAAATAGCTCGAGTGAACGATTACTAATGGACAGGCAATATATCAACGTGTAGTTTCGACAATTTTCTCCATGAATAAATCAGGCGAGTTCCCCGGCGAGGGCGAATATCCGGCGTTTAATCCTCTAATATTCGGCGGACTTTCGGCCGGATATATACGAAAGTGTAGGCCTTTAAGCGGTGTCTGGCAGAGTTTGACGCTCAATTTAATGATCTAGTTTTATTCGGCATGATGGTTTTGATACCTACAGCTTTTCAGTTGTTATTTATTCGAGTTTAATCTTGTTTGTTTTGGGCTGAAAGCTAATTCGATATTTATGAAATGCTGCGATAAAAGGCCCGATACAATATGATAGCCTGTGCTTTAAAAACCTACAACATATTATAATATAACAGATCCCGACAAAACTCGAAACTTTGTAGAGAATTCTGTGTAGAACTTTGCTCTCAGCTAAGTTAAACGCGCCGTGACAAGCACGACTTCTGCTTACCCCTGGGCGTTATTTTGTAAGACGGAGCTACACTTCGTTTATGTGTTACTTATTTGTTAAATTCACTCAAGTGTTTTAAGAACAGCTACCGAGTTTCTTATTTTAGTACAAAAACTCTTCAAAGGAGTCGAAGAAGGTTATCCTAGAATCGATCTCTACAAGATGCTGTTAAAAGAATTAACTTTCCGAATATGTGGTACCTCATTATATCCTGTTCAATAATTCATGTACACACAGTAATTAAAACACATAGGGAAACGACATTATAACGTTTGAGCACAAAGGTCCTGCTTAATCATTGAGAAATTTCTTAAAAAAGAAATATTCGTTCAAACACCTCTAACTGTGTTATTATGGTAAACAGTAGTCGCTTCTTCTCGGTTTACCCATTCCTTTTCACTTGGATGCGGATGCAGCATCCTATTCTAGTCTTACACGTGTCTGAATGTGACCTTAGACGATGCAGAAAACGGTCGAAAACTGAAAAGTTTTAGCGTTTTCTAATACGGTTTGCATTTTCCTTCTCAGCGTCATCTTTTTCTCAAATTTACTGTACAATTATACTGGTATATATTTTCTATTTCTATACTGCAACTTCCCTGCTACTTGCATAACTGCGGATGTGAAGTAGCCCTTCCGGTCATCCTTTATTTTCGTGCTGCAATGCAATACATTTTGCTGCACCTTTCTTTTGAATTCGTGGTCCCCTCATTACGAACTTTACTACGATGAAAGCGGGACGCGTTTTTGTAAAATTTTTGGAGTTCTTACTTTTGCTCCTTGCAACTGTTTGACATCCACCTTAATTTCTTCCTTCAACAACTTTTTATACATGCATAAATATATATTTTCCCCCTAAAAATATCCTGTTCTATTTCTGTATACGTAGCTATAGTTCTCCAGTGGCCCGTGGCACGTGCCGCGTTGCGACCTTGACCCGCATCACTATGAGCGTTGCACTTGAACTGACAAATAGTAGGTTCCACTGCTATCGTATTCACGCAATCCATAGTCATTGAGAACGGTTAGACTTGGCATTTTGATTATGAAGGTTTATTACTCACACCTAAATAGTATAGCTGGTTCATTTGCTACTTTGAAATTGAATTCCTATTATAGTTTTCATAATTCTTTGTGTGCTACAACCAGCTGTTCTTCCGTGTATTCAAATCAGTTTATCTGCTTGATCACATTGATTAAAATGCTAATTAGTACATCACCGTAGAGATAGACGATACATGGTTCAGTGTGTGAACAACAAATCACTGTTAAGCCGACCTTAAAGGTTAAATCTATGGCGCTGATTAGAATTCCATTACAATTTGTTTGCTAAGGAACACATACATTGGTGTGTGCAGTATAGTAATCTAGTAATTGTACTAGATTACTATACTCCATTTATTGTAGCATTAGAAAAAAGAGGCTTGTAGAAGCAGGAATGCAAAACCTTTTATTTCAAAGTTAATTTATAAATCTTTTTTTAGATAAATCTAAGACAGTCTACTAAATAATTAGATAAACGAAATCAAATCATTTTATTTTAAATTATGCTTTATTGCATCTTCATACATTACAACAAAACGAATAAATGTAACAACCGATCACATGGTGATGTAAGTTTAATTAAGAATAAAGGAAATAAATGCTTCCATTTCGGAGTGGTTGGTAATCTCCATCACCTGTATTTGCATCACATATTAATGCAGCATCCGTTAAAAACCCTTCAGTTGATCCTGTGAAATACAATAATCACAAGTCAATTTTTCCGTAGATACCCATATAATTTCACTGCTAGAAACAGGTCTTATATATACTATAATAGAGTAGCGACAACATTTATAACTTTTAGTTCGCTTTGCATGTGTTACTTCCTAATACAATAATATTACTTAATTAATAGTCAATGACAATGGGTGTTCATTTGTTAATGGTGAGGACAGTCAACAAAATGTATTAAAAGCAAAAACAAGTAAATCAAGTACATACCAATATGAACAATGATAAGCCGCTTTCCTTTTCCCGTTGTATTCTTTAAACCAGTGGATAGACCTGCCCGATATAACCCCCAACGGCCGCCATGGCCCACGCACAATGGTCCACCTTAAGGACTAAGTGCGGAAACCAAACCCATAACATAGAACATAGACCTGCTCGATGTGCTTCTTTTGAGGACTTAATAGTGGTGTCATGCCATATTAAACTTTTTGTGTGACCTGTATGTATGATTAAAGGTTATTAATTTAAATACAATATTCACATAACAAATTAATGAAATTATGTTGTACTTTTTACAACATAATTTCATTAATTTGTTTTTGTAAACTTAACTGTACTAAATCATAATACTAATGAATGAACGAGGGGCATTCACTGCTTGGTGCATAAAAAATTGTTAAGAAATATTAGGAGTGCTGTACCTTCATTTAAAGTCTCATCTGAATAATATATTTTTCTTCCTTAATTCCTTAGCCTTTTTATTTAATGAAGATATTTTAGTCTCCATAGGACGATCTTGTGCTTATCTATGAGTACACTTTTTCTGCTCCATTTGATATAAGTGAACTTTAATGTTTCTTTACAAACTGCTTCTCTTGAAATCTCTAGACTCATCACATCACTATTAACTGCTTGCAATATCTTATCCAAGGTTGGCAACTATGAATTTTCCTGCGTATTCCACTAAATGTCATATCGTCAAAATCATTATGTTTCATGTGCTTCCGTTGGCGGGGGGAGGTTGCAGGCGACCTTCTTTGTTGTACGCTTTGAGTATATTGTACACAGTATCCCGAGATACACCTATAAATAATCTATAAATAATAAAATTTTAGTAATCATCCTTACCGGCAACTTCTGCGGTTTTCTTTATCATCTCAGTCTTATAACAAGGAGTTCCTGCAGGCCAGGACTCCTTAAATTGCTTAAAAATATTGATGACAGTTTGCTTTTCTACAGCACGAAGTTGAGTTTGCTTCATTCTGTTTTTCTTGGGAGACATTAAGATAAAAATAAATAAATAAATAAAATTGGTTTATTTATCCAAAATAAATACACACAGACACAGTTCAGAACAAAACAATACAATAGAATAAGCGTAAAATCATAGCTTGTGAACAGGAGATTTAGATTTACAAAAAGAAGGTCTATGCGCACAAAAATTATGAACCCTGTCTCTTAAACTAGGAAGAAACCTGTATCTTAAGAGACAGTGATCGGCCAAAATTTAAATTTAGTAAAACTAAAAGAAAACTTACATGCTTGAAACTTACAAGGGTGAAAGGGTGAAAGTGTGTCGATTACCATTACTAATGCATATTAATATTAGTGTTAGTGTTATTAAGTATGTGTGAGTGTTGAGGTGTATGTACATACACCTCAAGGAAGGAGAGTGTACCGATGTATGTGTGGGAGTGTGTATGTGTGTGATTGTGTATGTGTGTGATTGTGTATGTGTGTGAGTGTATATGTGTGTGAGTGTATATGTGTGTGTGAGTATGAGATCTTGTGGGTGTTTTTAAAGTGGTTAATTATGTCAAGCAATGTGTGATAGTAGTATAGACTCTGTTTTAATATAGTCCTGCCGTATGAGCCAGTCAGAAGTTTTTGATTTGACATTGAATTTATTTAGGTCTATTATGTCTAGTTCTTTCTGTATTCTTTTAAAAACATGGTGACTTAGGACATAGTATTGACGTCTTGCAAATGTGGTTTTGTACTGTACACCTGGGGGAACATATGTACGCTTACTTGGATCAGATGGGGGTAAGCGGGCATGTATCCTCAGGACAGATTGGAGAATGAAGAGCTGCCGAACCGTCAGCACTTTGGAATCAGCGTAAAGTTGCGCTGTAGGATATCTGTAGGGTTTCTTTAGCATAACTTTAAGTACAGCCCTTTGAGCCCTCTCTGCTCTTAGAAGATAAGTCTTTGCTGCCCCACCCCATACAGTCACACAGTATCCAATAACCGATTGGCATAATGTGAAGTACACCATTTTTAGAGTGTCAATACTGGCGGATTCTCTGAGAGATTTGAATATGTGAATAAGACGTAGTGTTCGAGAGGTTAGTGTATCAAGTTGTTTATTCCATTTTAGTCCATCATCTATATGCACACCCAAATATTTGACACTTTCTGCTCTGGCAATGGAAGGGCATGAACACGATATTAGCTGATTCTGGCATGAGTGAGCCGTTATCGTGAAACTACTTGCAGGTTTCGTGTTCGACCGGATCGCAAAGGGCAGGTAATACGTTTTCTTTAAATTTAATGTCAGCAAGTTTAGGTCAAGCCAGTTCATAATTGAAGACATTGCGAATTCCGCCTTTTGTTTCACATCTTCCCAGGAGGGCCCTTCAACCAGAATCGCTGTGTCATCTGCATATGCATAGACCTTACAAGCTGGTATTGACACTCTACAAAGTTCATCTATGTATATCTGAAAAAGGGTGGGGCCTAGAATGCTTCCCTGGGGAACTCCGTACAGCACAACTTCTTCATCACTGTAGCTAGAGCCAATCTTTACCAGCTGGGTGCGATTGCTCAGGTAATCTTTGAAGATTTCCAAAGCTATGCCACGTACACCCAAACGCTCCAGCTTGGAAATTAGTTTGGGGACAGAGACTGTGTCGAAAGCTTTTGACAAGTCCAAGAAAATACCAAGGCACTTTGTTCTATTGTCCAGAGCCTTAGAAATAGATTGCGTTAGATCCAATACTGCGTCTTCAGTGGAGACCCCAGACCGGAAGCCGTACTGATTGTCCGCTATAATTTTATATTTATCGAGAAAGCTTCTTAGATTTTGATTCAGAATCTTCTCGAGGATTTTAGAGAGCGACGACAGTACTGATATAGGCCTATAATTATCGACACAGCCTCTGTTACCTCCCTTAAAAATTGGATGCACTATGGCCCTCTTCAGAGAATCTGGAAAAACTCCCGTCTCAATGCAGAGATTGCAGATATATGTTATCGGCGATACTAGAATATGACGACATGACTTTAGGAGCGAGGAAGATATTCCATCCCAGCCTACGGCACAGTCATGGCGCATCTGGAGTATAATAGTTTCAATGTCACATTCGTTAACTTTTTGGATAGCAAGTGAATTGACTGGCGGCTTCAGAGTCGTGTTATTACCACCTTGAGTGGTCCCACGGTTTAAAGGCACTTTAGATGGGTCATTTATTATTTTTGCGGCCATGTTTCTACCTATGTTACTAAAGAAAGAACAGACATTGTTGAGGGAAGATGCAGGGCTGTCGCATACCTTGAGTAGTTCAACGGGGCTAGAGCACATCTTACCTGTATTGGTTATCTCCTTAATGGTTTTCCATAATGCTTTAGGATTATTCCTAGATTTTTCAAGCTCACTCTTTTCATAGCTCCTCTTTAATTTACGCAGTAGCATATTGCAGTAATTTCGGTAACGCGTATAGGTTACATGTAGTATTAGATTGCTTGGTGACTTCTTAGATTTTACGTGCAGTTTATCTCGATGCTTGATACATTTTAGGAGCCCTGGAGTTATCCAAGGTTTAATCGTTCTTTGTTTTCTAGGTACAGTGATATATTTTGTATGTTTGATTATTGCTGTTGATATCTTAGTAATTAGTGTACTCATAGCAACATTCGCGTCTTCAATTTTGTAGATATCTGAAAAGTCAGTGTTTTCCAACTCGGCTTTAATGGCTTCGTGATTTTAAGTTACTTCGGGAAAGAGTGAAACTTTTGTTCCGTGTTGGGTTTGTATTTGAGATCGAAAGAATAACCGGTTTGTGATCGGTAATGTGCGACTCCAATACCAATGTGGTGGCCATTGACTTAGCTTTTAATAAGATGTGATCTAGGCAATTTTCCAATCTAGTTGGTAGGAGGTGTGTTGGTAGTAGTCCGTGAGACGCGTTTAAAATTAGGTATTCTAGTGCACGGTCATTTCTATTGCCTAGTTTTATGTCTATATTCAGATCACCCACAGTTGAGATGTTAGGGAAGTTTGATATTTGCTCATAAATATTATTTAGACTTGACAAGAAACTATCGAAGTGATCCTTGGTATTATTCGATGGAGAGCGATATATTGCTACTACCGTGAGCTTATTATCAATTTGACATAAAAGACTATTTGCATACATGATGTTTGGTTCCCATACCTTGACGTTTAGCCCAATTTTGGTGTAGATTATTACCCCATCGTTTTGGTTCATAATGTTTTTTGTTGAGTGCGACTAGTATCCGTTTAGAACTGGGAGGTTAATCACTTTACTCAGCCCAACATATCCAGCATAGGATCCAACATAGGAAACAGTACCTAACAAATAACAACTTAATCACGAAAATTCGACAATAACAAAACACAAAGGGTAGCATTCTCAATTATTCACAAGCGAATGACATTAATGACATGACAATCACAGAACATTTACGTCAATTTCACAGACGACATAAACCGGTAAAATTAAAAAGACCCGGCTGTCACACCTTATGAAGGGATTACGTGACCTTTTAGATTGCCAGAATTATAGTGAAACGAAAAACGTTCCCGGTATTGTTCACTCCTGCTTCTTTTAGGTTTTTAGCATTGACACTTTAATTTTAAATTGGAATGAAATAATATATTTAAATGAAAGCCACTGAATTTCATAAGATAAATAGTTAAAATGATTACAATGAAGTGTGACAGCTGGTATACAAAGAGATTTGAATTAATTTGGCGTCAATTGTAACTGTAACAAGTTTATTGTACTTTTTTTACAAAATGTACATTAAAAAGAACCTTTTTTAACTTCTGTCTAATGCTATTGTAAATGGAGTATAGTTATTAGGATTATTCGACTAGATTTCCATTAGGTTCAGTACATTTTTTATCCTCGATTACGGGTGGGCAAACCCCGGAAACAGTAATTGCTTCCAGGCATTAACTGCTGACGATTGCATAATACTACTTGGAAGAGAAATGCAGAAGTTTCACTTATAACTACGAAAGGATTGTATTGTTGTATTTGTATACAACAAATAAAGACAGTATATTACCTACAGTCCACCGCTGGGTAAAGCCCCTTCGAAATTACTCCACAAACTAATTCAGTCAATAAAGAAAGTAATATGGAACTGTCCTAGAACAGGGAGGTTGCAGATTAGTCGCACTTTTGCGACATTTCGATGTCTTATTTTGTAGTCTATTTTTGCGTGGGCTTGTTTTCGTGTGCAATAGAAGTGCTTCTGCACCTATTTGTGTAGTGACAATTCCCCTTGCGACGTTTCGTGTAATGGTTCTGTACGTTCAATTTAGTGAATTGAAACGTTTTGGGAACGTCAAGAGTACTGAGATTTTGTTGAGCCAACCTGGAATAATAAATGGGGGGATGCCATGTTTGACTGTGATTTGTTCGAGATTACACCGCGTTATGGTACATTGGATAAATGGGAAATGTATGACAATAGGTAGCTGTGCTGGCAATGGCTCTGATTTTATCGGCACCAATTAATTTAAACTATTACTAGTTACCTGGGTTTCGCAGACGTATGTGAAAGAGGCAAAAGTAAATGAAAACTATCAATTTAGATTAAACGAAAACTTTTAAACAAGTTTAGACAAAACGTCAGATCATCGTAAAACACGCTGACGCTTAACCTAAACCAGTATGACAGCTCGAAATTCTATAAAGTTACTGTAAATTAACCAAATTAATAAGCTAATTAAGTTCAAGGCACTTTTCAGGCTTTTAACTTAATTCTCTATTATATTTCTTAAGATCTAGATTTTCTTAATTATAGCTTGTTTAGAACAAATACTGAGTAGGTACCTACAGTCGTTCTTTATTTTTCAAATAAGCAATTTTCTTTTCATTGAAACTAATTTTATTTTAATAGGACTGTAAACGGCTTATTCAAGTGTTCATACTATTTATAAACTAAATTAAAGTAGGTTACACGCGACTGTAACTTTTGCTTATTCGTTCTTGAGCTCTCACTGTTGCTGAGTGTATGACAACCAGAATTGATGTATGTGTACCTAACTACTTCTTGCCATTGCGTATACTGTTGGAAACAGGTAAGAGGGCATTTTAAAAAATTTAAGTCAATGAAATGCAACATGAAAAGAACCAATGTTTTTCTTTAAAAAAATTGTATTCGCGTCGTCATGCATGTTTCTCTGCACTTTGTCTAGTCTCGCTGTAGACAAAAAAGGATTAGTACCATCACGAAAGTCATGGAAATTGCATATGGCTTAAACATAAACCTAGTCAGAAAATCTGAATTTTCGCTACGAAAGCAAACGACACCCCCATTTTTTTTTAAACCTACTTTCTCTTAACGCTAATAGTCAAAAAGCACCTGTATCTTAATACTGTGTTTTGTAACAACGCCGAAGGGACACATTCTGAGTCGCCTTACTACTTGAGCCAGAAAATAACTTTTGAGGCATTATTTTTTATCTTTCTAAAAGAAACTAGCGAGTATCACGCCATAGTGACAGTTTGTTAGTGCATGCCAAAGCAAATGTTTACATGTTGACCATTTGCCAATCCGACAATGATCACTTAAAGCAATTTTGAAACTGATAATATTATGAAATTTCGTGCCAAATACGCAGATACCTAATAAAGGCTCTTACATACTGGGGCGATTCGTCGCGCGACGCAAATTTTAACAAAACAATTTCTGAGAAAACTTCATGGCGAACAATGCGGGGGCGGCGAATCGCCCCAGTATGTAAGAGCCTTAATGTGTTTATGAAAATGGTGTTGAGTTCGATGAAAGTTAACTTATTTCCTTATTTACTTCATGAGTGAGTGTTCAGTTAGATACTGTGGTAGGCAGACTTGATTGATTCAGTCATTGAAGCGAGATATCGCGTAATTAATCTGAGAGGCTCTCATGCGCCGTGGACTATACAATAGGGTTATAGTGTAACACGGTCACTCTGCACCCGTAACTTAATCACTGGATCCCATCGGATGACCCTTAGGCAGGTAATGCATCAGACGGATATGCATAGCTCTTAAGCCTGGCTTGTGGCAATAGGGGCTACTATTACTACAAGAATAGAAAATCAAATAATACAGTCATCAACAAAACTTACCTATTCAATACTGGATGAAAACATTAGGTCTCAGTCTTGAGAACTCAAAGCAATCGCACACACACACACTCAGGTTCAAATCTCTTTCAAAACTGTTAAACAATAAGTAGTTACATTACATTAGAATGTCAAACGCATTCTGTCGGGAGCGCAGCGGCGCGGCAATTGTCGAACACGTGGGTTTGCAAGCGGCATGCATTATTCACTGCGCGGCGCGGCAAAGCTAAGAAATAACGAGAGGGAACAGACGACATTTTGTTTTAAGCTTCGTGCACACATGTGCAACAAGAATATGCAATTATCTTCATTGTGCACTGAGTTGCTCGACGGCGGGCTTGGTCTTAAAGATGTTTCTTCTCGTGCATTTAATGTTTAAACTCCGCGTAATGGACTTGAGTGATTGCAAAAATTGCCTATAGCTTTTGTTGACCTCACCTAAATATCAAATCAGAAAAGAAATACGATTCTATACAACCTCAACTTTTTTTTTTAAATAAGCCGTAGCTCTCCAGTAATGGCTGAATTACGTTGACAATACAAACCACGGCCGTCTCTCGGTGCTTTTATACAATCATCACAACTTTACCCAACTATTGTGGGGAACTCTAAAAATATTACTTTTCTCGCAAATAATAGTTCATTCAATTCGTTTTACATATTTTAAAGGTGCTCTATGGTCCCGTTGAGAATTTTGAATTTGCATATTTTACTCAAACGACCGATTTAAAATACGAAGGAAAATATTTTGATCATCAATCAAAGATGCTGGACCGTTACATTTCCAGACCTGAATATATTACTTTACAGAGTTAGAGCTCAAAACCCCGTAACATCAAATATGCCATGTGTGTTGCTGTGTGGCATGGCTATATTTCATTAATTCAGGCTCACAGTTCCGCTATATGTTCGAATGTGTTTCGGATATTGGATGTGATCGATCGGGTGTGTGGTGCAGGCTTGCAGCTGAATTGACAGAAAGACTCATTGCTGTGTTTGGGAAGGCTGTTTCACGAGAAATAGTCTGGAGATGGGATTAATGACGGTAGAGAAATATTTGGAATCGGGACAGTAGAAGACGCGGTTATTTTTCGAACAACGATAAGCACAATTTGCGAAACTAAAAGCCCTTGTTTTAAATGTTCTCTAGCTGTCCGTTGTGTCGCTCGTTGAAAAACAATATTTAATTTTGATTTTGATAATATAATGTTGTCGAAATAAATACCTACACTCGCGACAATCTAAGAAGTCCGTTTTGACGTTTCGTTCTCGTTCATGTAATAAAACGTTATGCCATGAGAATCAGTTTTAAGCAATGTAGATAAGTCATCGATTTAAAACTCTCTAGGTATGTTCAATCGATATGTCTCGAGAATCAGTATAAAAGAAACCAATTTTTTTTTTTCATCGCTACACAAAGCATTTTTATTGCTGTCACAACGGACTTCTTAGATTGTCGCGAGTTTATATGAAATTCAAAGAATATCAACATTTTGACCTATAGAACCATGTTGGAATGTGTTTATTAATACTTGATGGAGGTTGAGTTAATAAGTACGTTTTGATGATAAACAACAAGAGATTACCATACATAATCAAGATCAAGATAAATATATTCGCACGGTTCACATTAAAACGTATCATTAACATGGAAATAAGCTCGAGATTATTTGATGTAATTCATCATAGCCGGCTTACCCGAAATACTCTCCGCGTTCATTTTAATCAAGCTACATTTATGATTTACAAATAGCGAATAAAACCAGCACCCAGCGTTTTGATGGCAGAATGTATGAGTATATTACAATCTTTGGCTTTTATTTATACACTATTACGGTTAGCCTATAACATCCCACTGCTGAGCAGGCCTCTCCCCATGACTTCCAGTGCTTGCGATTCAAGCCCAACGTGGAACACTAGCCGCCATGCTTTCTAGCTGTCTCAGGGCTTCACATAAATAAAAATAATTCTTGTCTTTATTATTGACTTCCTCATCATCAGCATCGCGATTTTCCAACCATACGGTTTAGTACAAAAAATATAACAGCTTTGTCACTAATAGACAGGGCAACATTTACACCATTTTTTAGGTCTCAAATCTGTTTCATCCAATGTCCGCCCTATAATCTTCACTGTTTCATCGACTACCCTTGGAAAAAACACAGTTGACCACAAAAGCCCTTTTTGGTCTAGATTAATCCTTAAAGTTAGGTCATCTCCTCCTTCGAATACGAAAACGTTAATGTCCACTACATGTTCCCAACTGCTTGTAACAGCGCTGTCACTTAGTTCCAACTTTTCAATCAGAATAAATAGAGCATAACAGGTTGAATAATGTACTCGTGACTTTACGTTATCCGTCGCTCCGCGCAGCCAACCATTACAAATGTGCGCTCTATAACCATAGCATATGCGTCCTGTACTTGCAAGCCAAGGTCAAACGTTGCAAGCAAATGAGGGTAGACGTAAATAATAAGTTTCTTGACTGTAGACGAAAAGGTTCGAACGCTTAACATACAATTCTAGTTGAGAATGCCTGTATATAAGAAAGGAGCTGAGTAAGGAGGATTGGGTTACGTGAAACAGTTTCAGTTTTTTGTGTTGATACTGAGAACGACCTTGATGTGTCAATATTGTTCGGTAATATAAAACTTAGCTGTAGGTTAAGAAAAGTGTTTGAGCTACATTATTTTGTTACTGTGTAACAGATTAACGACTTGGAATCTAATGATATTTCGTTTTGAGTACAGATTATAAGTTTTGATTATAATTGCAACCCTGTCTTAGAAAATAGAGTCTAAAGTGTATAAAACATTAGTTTCAATCTTACAATTACTTCTGTGTAGAGAACGAGGCGACCACGTGCTTCTACATTAAAACGTCTCCCAATTTCCCCAGCAGTGTGGATAATAAAGTTTTATTTAGCTAATAAAAGTGTTGTGTGCTATGTGGCGGAGCTTAGGACGCAGTTGTTAAGCGACGCGTGTGCGCAAGTGGCGCCGGACGTGGGACTTTTGACCTTTTTGCAGCTCACTGTTCTATTGGCGGGTACTTGCCATTTGTGAATATTATGTGTTTAAAGTTTCGTGTACTGCGTTACGGAGCTTAGGAGGCAATCGCTGGCGAAGCGTGTGCGCAAACGATTCCCGTCGTTCGGCGAAAATTTTGCCGAATTTTATATGTAATGTTGTATTTATTAATAGGGGAGTTATGTGATGGAGATTAAGACAACTGTTGTTAGGTGTCGCGAGTGCACAAGTGGCGCCCAACGCGGGATTGTTGATTTATTTGGCCCACTGCTCCTTGGCGGGTGGTCATCATTTTGTATTTATTTTAGTGGGAGTTTTGACGGGCATTCTATAATACAGTTTTATTTGTAACTGAAATAATATCGTCCTTATTTTATTATGCAATTGAAGGTAAACGCTGTATGTATCACTAAGCAAAAAATAATACTACTGAATAAGTAGACACTCAAAAATCTCGATTTGATCAAAGTGCTCTTCAAAATATCAAAGTTGTTGCGTAAGTACGAATTTTTGCTTTCGCCTGTCAAACCATACACCAAATATTCATTGCTGCCATAATCCATTCGTATTCGTGAAGTCGTTAACTAATTGATTGTAGTTGTTCAATTAGTCCTTGATATGTCGCGGTCCACTTCAATTTGTCAAGAGCCGTTGAAATTGTTATGTGTTCTGTGACCTTTCTAGACAAATTGCAACCTTGTTATATCATCAATAGTAATGGCCGGCAAATGTGTAGTTTGACCACCCATTTAATGTTTCCAGTGGCTAATTTTCTAATCATCCAACTATCAGCTAGACAGGCAAATTGTGGAATATTTTTTGTCAACGAATCATCAATCACAAATAAAAAAGATTAACAGGAGTCGCGTTTATTGATTGGTAAACGTTCATAAATACTCAAATACTCAAATGGAAAACTAATTCTCTATCTGTTTGTTTCTTAACGATAGATACGTGGCTTGGTACTTAGTGAAGAACATTTTACTTTGCATCCCGGTACATCAAAACCTTAACACAGGTGCAATACCGCGGGCACAGCACGTTGTGATATAAATCAGCTTTCCTGAAAACTTAGCTAAACGCAACAAATGCAAAATATAAACAGAGCGTTTAATTAAACTCTGGCGTCGCTGTAGATCGGCTAAATAGGCGTGTCTGAAGCGTTCAGACTAAAACTTAGCATTCTCGTAGAACTAGTGAGTTTAATTAATTTCATTAGTGGACGACACGGACCGAAACTTGTGTATGTAAATACACAATGTAGAATAAGTGCAGACGTTTAGGGTCAGGTCACTAACACCATAGAGTGATCAAAAAATGAAGTATTCGAGAAGGCAAACCGGTTGACTTTCCAATTACTGATTGATTTAATTTGTTGTCTATATTTTTAAACTACTTCCATGCATACTTAGCATTTTAGATAGGACGACTTAGCAAATCTTCCATAACTAACTTAAAATTCGCTGTTTATCTGTATTATAGACAAAACAGCGAATTTACGTTACGGAAGATTAGTTAAGTCCTTGTTTTTTTTTATAAACTCTGCGGTTATGTAGTAGCTCTTTCTAAAACGTCTTTTAGTTGAAAACTGGTCGTTCTGCACAATTTTATTTTAAAATACTTGTGACATAATTGTTCGATTATTCGATGCTTTCGTTCGATATTCGATTGTTCAGATAATCGAATTAAAAATCAATTACGAGTCGCGCCCCTGTTGCGAGACAAGCGACAAGTGTTGCTTGATCTGTGTAAGTGTCATTAATTGATACAATATTAATGTTGAGACGGTCGTTATCGATTTGAATATTTAATTGATTGGATGTCTAGGTTAGAAGAGTTTAGTGGTTTAGATTGACACTTTTTTTTAAATCGTTTTTGTTCTAATCAAACAATGTATTGTTTTTAAACTTTTTTGCGTTCCGTATTTCAACAGAATAAAGGGGAGCCTTATAGGACACTTTGATGTCCGTCCATCTGTCGGTCTGTCAACACCCTTTTTCTCAGGATCTTTCTCTCGCGTCGTGGAGGTATAAAGTCGAAAGTAATATCAAAGACGTGTACAGTCCCTTGGAGCTCTAAAAAATCAAGCTTTTTAAAAGTACGGCCATTTACGTGACATAGTTTGATACTCGCAAATAAAAATAAAACCTATTGGGTACTTAGAGTAAAAGAAAAAGACCGAAAATCGTTAATTTGTAGTTTTATCACAGAGTTTTTTGCGATTACAACCTTACTTACATTTGCATGGGAATTAACCGTGACGTATATCGACGTATGGAAGAACATTTATTAAACTACAAAGTTAATTTTGTTCTTGGGATACATTCACCCCAACTACAGAACCCTTGATTGGTCCTTTTTATTTTATTTAAATATGCATTTATCCTTTAATTTCCATATTTTACATCATACATAATTAAACTCAAATGCAATAACACTCACATTCATTAACAAACACATATGATCAAATAAAATGCAGGAAACGTGAAACACTTCAGGAACAAACTCACGTGACCGTCATAAATAACTTCACCACTATGTTAATTAATCAGCTTATTTATAACAACGCGCTGACGTACAAT
Source organism: Lithophane semibrunnea (assembly GCA_947363905.1). Classification (NCBI taxonomy): domain Eukaryota; kingdom Metazoa; phylum Arthropoda; class Insecta; order Lepidoptera; family Noctuidae; genus Lithophane; species Lithophane semibrunnea. Next base: position 16,987,219 of record OX376201.1, read on the forward strand.
TGAGCGCAATGAGCTAAATAAGCAATAGCACAGAATTGATACAGAAGGTCGGCTCCATACTAGGAGCGAAACCTCACACGCACACTCATGGACTCGCGTCTACGTACAGCGATTGCATACTTTGAGATGGTCTTGGCGCAGAACCATTGATAAATGATTTTATTTCTGTAAGTTTGTACAAACACTTTTACACGTCAATCATATTAAAAAAAAACCGGCCAAATGCAATTTTCCCGTACTTTAATACAATTAAAGTAATAGAGCTCAAGCTGAGAGTGAGGAAAATAAGAAAGGCTCGGTGTAGCAGACGAGAGCTCAGTCTGTTAGGCGGGGGTGTCGGAAGGCTTTATTCACCAAAAAAACCACTTGTCAGCTTAATATGTATATTGCATCACACGTTACACGATAATCACAGTTATGTCACAAAAGTGTACATCAAAACTTAACACTATGACTATAACTATTACAAGAAAACAAACTACGATTTAACACGGCAATAACGAAATAATATAAACTATGGAACTAAATCTAGAGAAAACTAGATGTCCTAAAAACTGAGCGCGATACGAAGCAGCAGAACACGGAACGCGACAAACGTGCTACTTCGTTGGAGATTCAGAGACGAATGAGTGACGATTCACTGACAAGGAAATGACGATTGTTTGAATTTTCCAGAGTCTGGATATAAGTAAACTTGTCACATACGCACAAGTTGCGTGTGAGTCACGTACTAAACTTTAATATACAACCAATTATTCTAGACACCTCGATTAGACAGGGGGTGATGCAGGGGATCGGGTGTCTGCGGGGTACCGCCGGATTTGGGCGTGCCGGGGGTAGTGAAAGGGACGCGGGGAAGAGATACTACGCAATTATCTTGATATATAATACTGTTTACATTAAAGAACAATAGAATTGTTCGCAAACTGTACATCGCGTCCTATTTACATTATGTAAAGTACTCATTCTAAGGTATTTTGACCTAACTAAGCGATTACGATTAATTAAAATAGTGTATCTCCTTTACATAAAAAGTTATTAACATTTTTGTCAGTATATAAAGGTAATTTGTACTTTTAACATATTTTCGTATGGAATTATGATTCCCAGAAGGTAAATACACTAGTATATAAGGCTACATTGTTAGAATAATGACAGCTAAGCTCATTTTTCTTCATTTAAACATTGTACATGGCACTTGAGTGCTTTATTTCTTATATAATTATTTTTACACAACAAATATGAGAGCCTTATGCATTTTAAATCGCATGACATAGGGATCGAACCCATGATCTAGGTATATAATATCTTTAGATTACGTTCTCGCTTTTTATTTAATGGGTTTCCTATAGGAATCGAACCTATATATGTTTCCCATGTTTACATAGGTACTTATGATTCTACATGTGTGTCATCGTGCTTCCCCAACATTCCACCCCCTGTAACAGGGTTCCACCGCATTACATCCTGGTCGGTGGGAAGCACGACGATCTTTGCTACGGGCCGACGCAGGACCCCACTTATTGTCTTTACATCGACGACACGAACGATGCCATCGTTGCCGTTGTACACTGCTTTAATCACTCCTTTGGTCCACGCACTGCGTTCTTTGTTATTGTCCGCGATCACTACGATATCACCAACCCGCACATTTGGCACATTGTTTGCCCACTTTTCTCTTCTTTGTAGAGTTGGGAGATACTCCCTCAGCCAGCGCCGCCAGAACATGTCGGCGAGCGCGCTTACGCGCCGCCACTGCCGTCGGGAGTCGACGTCCTCGTCGTCTGCTGGCGCGAACGGAGTGCTCCCGGACGCCGTGCCCAGGAGCAGATGATTGGGAGTCAGGACCATGGGCTGGTCGTGATCGTCGTGGACGTAGCTCAGAGGCCGGCTGTTGATGATCAGCTCGGCCTCGGTGAGGAGGGTATATAGGACCTCCTCACTTGGTGCACGTTCCTTGAGCGTGCTGCGAAGGGCGTTTTTTACTGAACGCACGAGCCTTTCCCAGCAGCCACCCATGTGTGGGGCTGCCGGGGGATTGAAGTGCCACTCGATGCCGCGGTTGATGGCTTCGGCCCTGATTTGACCCTGGTTTAGGTCTTTCAGGGCTGCTCGGAGCTCGGAGTTGGCCCCGATGAAATTTGTACCCTGGTCAGAGTACATGTGCGCCGGCTGCCCGCGGCGCGCAATGAGGCGCCGCAGGGCGAGTATCGCCGAATCGGCGCTCAGCGAGGCGGCCAGTTCAAGGTGAACGGCGCGCGTTGTGAGGCAGGTGAATAGGGCACCCCACCTCTTCTCGCGGCGCCGCCCAATCGCCACCCCCATCGGGCCGAAGTAGTCCACGCCCACTCGGACGAAGGCTCGTCTGGACGTCGTCACTCTCGCGAGTGGTAGGTCACCCATTTTGGGTGGTGCCGACCTTGCTCTGGAAGTTTTACACAATTGGCAATTAGCGACCACAGCTTTAACAGAGGTCCTTACTTTTGTTACCCAATATCTTTCCCTTAAGTTGTTTACGACGGTCTCATGGTTGGCATGTAGGGCCAGCCCATGATAGTAGGCTATGAGTTTTCGGGTCAGAGGGTGACGACCATCTAATATAATGGGATGCCTCTCTTCGAAAGTGAGCACCTCGCAGGCACTCAGGCGTCCCCTGACCCGTAGCAGCCCGTCGTCTGTGATCATTGGATCTAAAACTTTAATATTACTGTTCTTGGGAACGGGCAAGCCTTTAAGGATGGCGGCCCGCTCGTTCTTAAAGCTGTCTTCCTGGCACAACCTCATGAGATGGTTGTGCGCTTCTTCTATGTCGCGCCGCTGCATCTCTGGAGACGACCGACGCTTGCGACATCGGCCGATGAATATCAGGACTCGCGCCATGACGCGCCGTACTCGTACCCACGACGAGTAGCGCTCGTACTGGAGGAGTGGTGCTGCTGGCTCAGCTGTAGCGTGGACCCGCTGAATGCGCTCGAGGTCCGCCTCCGCCGCCTCAGCCTCGCGACACACCGGCCACCGCTCCTGTGGATCACAAAGAAACAAGGGGCCACGCAGCCATGCTGCGTGGCTATCGGGCCAAGACAATCGGGTCGCTTTGTCTGCAGGGTTCTCCTCCGAGGGTACCCAGCGCCAATTGCCTCGGTCCGATAGTTTATCTATCTCCGCCAATCTATGGGACACAAATCGTTGGAATTCCTGGGCATCAGAATTTATCCATTTGAGGACCGTCTTACTGTCGGTCCAGTACGTTTTACATTTAATAGGTAGCCCTAGTTCGGTCTCCATCGTGTTTGCAAGTCGGCAAGCTAACAGGGCCGCTTGCAACTCGAGACGAGGGATTGAAACCACTTTTTGTGGTGCAACCCGGGCTTTTCCGGCTAGCATGACAACCTCCCTATTCCCGGTGGCGTCATATCCCACTAAATACGCTACGGCTGCGTAGGCTAGCTCGCTAGCGTCGCCGAACACATGAAGTTCAAGGTCACGAAGGTCAAGCCCATACCAACGTGGTATTTTTACCTCTTGCAACTTCTCCAAATTATTGAGCCAGGCGAACCATACCTTGGCGTCCTTGTCTTTCAATGGTTCATCCCATTGAATCCCCGACTTCCAAATCGCCTGCATTAGTATCCTAGACTGGATTATACACGGATACAGAAACCCTAAAGGGTCATAAATCGACATAATGAAGCTCAAGAATTGACGTTTAGTAGGCACTATGCTACCGTTCTTTATGTCTTCGGGTAGTCTTTTAAAAGATAGGTCAAAACCTAACTCATCCTCTTTAGGTGCCCAAATTAAACCTAGCGTTCTTTCCATAATGCCTAGACCCTTCTCGAGGGCCACCTTTTCTGGCATGTCTACTTTGAGCTTATTCATCAGTTCTGATGAGTTGGTGACCCACCCCCGTATATTAAATCCACCGGACGCGTGAATATGGGTCACTTCCTCTATAAGCTTATTAGCTTGCTGCTCTGTCCAAGCACTGTCTAAATAATCGTCCATATAGTGTTTGCTTCTAATGGCCTCTACGGCCTCTGGATACTTATCCTCAAACTCACTGGCATTCTTATTCAATATGTAAATTGCCGTTGTCGGAGATGAGGTTGCTCCAAAAATCATCGAGTTCATTGCGAACACGCTCGGCTCTCGGGTCTGATCCGCGCCTCTCCACAAAAATAATTGTGCGCCTTGATCCTCGGCCCTTATTCTAATTCGCATAAACATGTCCGCAATGTCCCCTGTGAATCCTATTGGACCTATTCGGAATCTAATTAGAATGCCTGGAAGTGAGTTTAATAGGTCCGGTCCGGTCAATAAATTATCATTCAGGCACGTACCGTGAGACGCAGCGGCTGCGTCGAAGACTAGGCGAAGTTTACCGGGTTTGTTTGGGTTCACCACACCAAAGTGTGGTAAGTACCAAATTGGTGTTTGATCCATTTCCCCTTCCAACTTCCTTGCATAGCCTTCCTCTAGGAGCCGGTCTATTTGCTTTGAATAAGCTTCCGCGTAACCGGCATCCTTTCGCATGCGTCTTTCGATACCGTGTAACCGTTGCCGGGCCTGATGGTAGTTATTAGGTAGCTCTATCTGGTCGTGCTTCCATAGCAACCCTACTTCCCATTGACTACCATTTGATACGCGTCTACTGGTATCATCTAATACTTTTAGCGCTCTTTCATTTTCTTTATGTTTACGAGCGTTCTGCGATATACCGATCGCTTCTAGTTCAAATTGCGCTTTGACTAGATCATGCAGGTCAGGGAGGGAGACTGCCATACAATTAATGGATTGTTCACCATTATTATTATTATTACTATCAAATGGCCCATGAACCACCCAACCTAATTTGGTCAGTGAGGCAACCGGCTTACCGGATCGCCCTTGGCGAATGTCCTGGCTGACCAACAGCTGCCAATTGTCCTGCCCCAGTAGCAGCAGCGGCTTAGCGCCCCTCATCTCTTCGCAACCCAAGTCACGAAGGTGGGCATTGTCGCTCAGCATGGCAGCGGACACCGTTTGCGTAGGCAGGTTCATATTATACATGGTTCGGCATTTGATTTTATGTTGCAGTCCGTTCGGCCCTCTAATGTTGACCTCTACGGCCCTTGAGGTCAAATCGCTGACCCCGTAGCCACCCGCCGTCTTTAAAGTGAGCGGGATGCGCGGGCCTTCTAAGTTAGCAGCGATTGAGCTGTCTATAAGTGAGACTGTCGCGCCGTCATCCAGTAATGCGTAACAATTACATTCAATTTGTTTGTCATCAGTTATTGTTACTGGCACGATTTTCAGGAGAGCCGTCGCTCTCCATTCACCTATATTAGTGACGCTTTCGGTCTTTTCTTTGACCGGCTTGCTACTACTGTTTGAGCCCGATGCTTTATCAGCATGCAACAACGAGTGGTGGCTATATCCACACTTGTCGCAACGTTTTGCGCGGCAAAACCTCTTAGGGTGTTTTCTTATTAGACATTTAAAACACGTGTTCTTGGCTTTAATCGTAGCCCATCTATCTGGTACGCTTAATCTACCGAATGTATCGCAGTTTTCAATTGTGTGTTCCTTGTGGCAAACGACACACTCTGCCGGTACCGTAGATTCATCGCTTTGAATATTGACTTTCTGAGCCGACGGTACTCTACTATTGAAAGGGCGCGCGACTGGCTTCTGTTGCCTTACCGGGGGTTTAGATGGACCGGGTTCGAACATATTCGCCTGAGCGTAATAAGACGTGGTACGGTTAATGTGATTTAAGAATTGAGATATAATAGATAAATCCGGAGACACCCGTAAGTCCACCCCCTGCACGCTTTCTAACCCCATCGCGAAATCTCCATACTGAGCCCGCTGTATTGGTGTCAATTTGTTTAATATTTCACCAACCAATTGCGGGTTATTTAAATAGCCGTCAGCTCTAATATTCCTAAGCAGGGACACGACATTTCTTATCGTCGATGCAAATTTTCTTATTTCACGACCGCTTTCCGTTATACGCGGTAGGTCTCTAATCTTTTTTAGAACACTCTGTAATATGAGTGTCGGATGCCCGTATTCTTCTTCTAGAGCACGCATAATATCGTTGGGATCCGTTCCCGACCGCAATAAGTCTTCTACCGATGTTTTAGCCTCGCCATGCAATGAAGTTTTGAGTCGAGCTAGATTCTCAAATGACCTAAAGTTATACATTTCAGTCGTGTCCCAATACATATTCTTATAAGATATCCAATCAGCTGGGTCGCCACTAAAATTAGGCAATTCATATGCCTGTCTAGGTACCGGCCGTGGTCGCGCCATGCTTGTAATTGCATCCGCCAGTCGGTCTATCTTGCTGTCTCTGTCGCCTGACGCCTCCCTTCGTGACTCTCTTTCACCCACCCCGTATGTTGTCCGCCGTGCATCCGACTCCCGGGTCGAACCGGGAGGTGCACCTGCGGCCGGCGTGGTAGTCACAGGGTACGTCGCGGGCAGACGGAATGAAACCTTTTCACAGACTGGCGTGCGCGCCTGTGTCATTGGTACCGTTGTATTCGAAAACGGTACCGGCACAGGCGTCCCTAACACATGCGACACAATATTATTACGGTAATCGGTAAGCGTACTCACATTTTGGCGATTCCCAGCTATGTTGCGAGGCGCGGCCATTCCAGTAGGCCCGCGCCCCACGGACGGGGTACACAACACTGCATCCTTATCACTAGGCACTGCATCCTTATCGCACAACACCGGGCTAGACACACGCACTGTTTCCCTGTTATCAGCTTGAGGCGTAGTGTCGATCCATTGCTCCACTCGTTGTGCTGTACCCACGTCCGATGCTGAATCGTCACTTTCAGCAGCTGCTTCAATTTCAGCTATGTCAGCTTCCATCCTCTTCTTTAGGAGGTTTTCCTTGAGCTTTACTAGCTCACGCTCAGCTTCATATTCGATGCGCTTCTTAATGTGCTCGACGCTCTTGCGGCTATTCTTAGAAGACGCTCTGCTCCGTGGCGACGTATGGCGACCTCTTCCAGGCGCCTGTCCTCCCAGGGGTCCCTCTGACGTACTTCTAGCACTGTAGTCGATCACTCGACCACCCGTCAGAGGGATATTGAGGGCAGACGTCGACGCCATAGTCGGCGCGACGGATGGCGAACCCGGCACTCGTTCAGACTGCATACCGGAGTCCGACACAATTTCTTCACGGCGACGAGCACTTTGTTCCTCTGCCAACCTCCGTAGTTTGCTTCTAGTCGTGATGCTGCTCTTCTGACTCATGGTTGCTACGACCTTATCCGGCGACTGAAGGACCAAAATGTAGCAGCCTTATCCGGCGCTCGAAGGACCAAAATGTAGCAGACGAGAGCTCAGTCTGTTAGGCGGGGGTGTCGGAAGGCTTTATTCACCAAAAAAACCACTTGTCAGCTTAATATGTATATTGCATCACACGTTACACGATAATCACAGTTATGTCACAAAAGTGTACATCAAAACTTAACACTATGACTATAACTATTACAAGAAAACAAACTACGATTTAACACGGCAATAACGAAATAATATAAACTATGGAACTAAATCTAGAGAAAACTAGATGTCCTAAAAACTGAGCGCGATACGAAGCAGCAGAACACGGAACGCGACAAACGTGCTACTTCGTTGGAGATTCAGAGACGAATGAGTGACGATTCACTGACAAGGAAATGACGATTGTTTGAATTTTCCAGAGTCTGGATATAAGTAAACTTGTCACATACGCACAAGTTGCGTGTGAGTCACGTACTAAACTTTAATATACAACCAATTATTCTAGACACCTCGATTAGACAGGGGGTGATGCAGGGGATCGGGTGTCTGCGGGGTACCGCCGGATTTGGGCGTGCCGGGGGTAGTGAAAGGGACGCGGGGAAGAGATACTACGCAATTATCTTGATATATAATACTGTTTACATTAAAGAACAATAGAATTGTTCGCAAACTGTACATCGCGTCCTATTTACATTATGTAAAGTACTCATTCTAAGGTATTTTGACCTAACTAAGCGATTACGATTAATTAAAATAGTGTATCTCCTTTACATAAAAAGTTATTAACATTTTTGTCAGTATATAAAGGTAATTTGTACTTTTAACATATTTTCGTATGGAATTATGATTCCCAGAAGGTAAATACACTAGTATATAAGGCTACATTGTTAGAATAATGACAGCTAAGCTCATTTTTCTTCATTTAAACATTGTACATGGCACTTGAGTGCTTTATTTCTTATATAATTATTTTTACACAACAAATATGAGAGCCTTATGCATTTTAAATCGCATGACATAGGGATCGAACCCATGATCTAGGTATATAATATCTTTAGATTACGTTCTCGCTTTTTATTTAATGGGTTTCCTATAGGAATCGAACCTATATATGTTTCCCATGTTTACATAGGTACTTATGATTCTACATGTGTGTCATCGTGCTTCCCCAACACTCGGTATCACATTTAAATGCAAATTTAACTAATCAATTTAACCAAAATACTACAAGTGTGCCCCGCAGTTCATTTTCCAAAGTTCAGGACTCTTGTTCATTTTCGAAGTTGAAGTCAGTTATTCATCATCCGAAAATGAAGATAATGTTGATAAAGAAGACACTTCAACCAACAATGATGACTTAAGAGACCATTAAAATTGTGGGCTATTGATTTTAATATTCCACAAGTTGCATTAAAGCAAAATAAATCTATATGAAGGAGGTAATAAAAAAAGGAAGTAAAAATTGTTTCATTCTTTTAATTATCCCAGGAACGTAATTAACATTTCAAGTTTTCCATTTCAAATGTGCGCGTATCATTTCAATGAGGTGCATCTTTGATAAAAACTTATCAACATCCGCATAATTATAGATCATCGTGGGTTTTACCTAAAACAAAACTATTATTTAGACTTAACTAAGTTATAAGTCACGCAAACAAATATTCTATTTTTTTAATATAAATTCTTTGAACTAACTTAGCTAAGTGTTTGTAATTTTATTACTGATCCCTAAATCAACTGTAATGGCGTAAACATTTACAATGAACACGCAGTTTATAGGTCGGGAAGTTATGTAGTTGTCATATAACGCAGTCACTTAATAAAATTATTAATGAAATATGTGAAAACATTAAAATTTTAAAAGCGCATAAAAAATTTGCTCCAAACTTACCTCACATTAATCAGTAAACTTGATTGCACAATGGTTTACAACTGATGAAATGGTTTTATCACCTCAAATAACAAAGAAAAAATGCAATATTAACTCAGCTGTCAAAAACACTGCCATATTAAATTAACGTGATACTCGTATAATCTGTTACAATTTAATTTCGTTCAATATGAGCATCATCTTTAAATGACAATAACACAACGATTACATTATATAAAAGTCATATTGTGTGCCATAACTCGACCCGAAGTCGAATACACGCCGCGACAGCTATCATTACATGATATTTAGTCAAATCGCCGACGTGTATATGACTACTATGCGACTAAGTAGGTATTTATATTACTGTTACACGAAACTCTTAGCAACTTAAGTTGAATAAAATAGGCCCTAATGCCGTCGAATAAACGTCCTTATGACATTTATACGAATATACTAAATAATATTAAGTTGCCACCAAAACGTCTACTCAACGTTGTAAATGTTTGTTGGGAATGAAGGGTTCCGTAGTTGGGATGAATTTATCCCAAAACCAAACTTAATATTGTATTTGAAAAACATGTTCTCCAATATATTCCAACTTCAAATGTAACTAACATTTGAAGTACGCTGTACGCACAATATTGATAGATTTACCATGTTATTTTAAGACCATAGACTTCTTATAAGTTTTCCGGATCTATGAGTAAATAACGATTCCTAGTATTCATTTTTTCAAAATTTTAGTGTCTGTCGTTCCGGAGATAAAGGGGATAATGTTCAATTTTCATCTATTTTCTTAAATATCTTTAAAATCATTAATATTAAAGTGACCCTTATATTCAAAATTCATTTATTTACGTTACATGTCCGTGTTTGGGCCACAGAAAGTCATATGTGTACCAAATATCAACCTAATTGGTTCAGTAGATTCGGAGCAAATTGCTGTGACAGTCATCCAACCAGACAGACAGACAGACACACGAGCTATCCTTTAAGGGTTCCGTTTTTTCATTCGGACATACAGAACCCCAAAAAGTAGATAAGTTCCGCTTTTCCTATAGACTACTCTGAGAAGAACCACCGAAACAAACTCAGAGGTCAGTCTCTTGTAAGTCCAAGACATAATCTTAATCAGATCATGTGAATGTGAGGACCAAGGATTCGCAAAAAGTCCGTTTTCTTTTTTATACCTTTGATATCGCCGTACCTATGCGTCTGTGTGTGGGTGCGCCTGTTTTTCTCGTTGTATGGAGCCGGCCTTCTGTACCTATCTATTTTGTGACGATACGTACCTGCGCCAGGATGTTGAGACGGGCCATCATTTCCGAACGATCGTATCTGTAAAATGAATCTAATAGCTATTTCGTTATCGTATCATTTTAATGTATTTTGGAGTGAATTATTACCAAGTCCAAACCCATAAGCCAAAAAAACGATGCAATAGCCATTCAATAATGGAGCAAACTCAATCAATTTGCCTAGCCTTTTCCCAACTACGTTGGGGTCGGCTTCCAGTCTAACCGGATGCAGCTGGATACCAGAATTTTACATGGAGCGACTGCCTATCTGACCTCCAGAGCCCAGTAACTGGGTAATACGATACCCCTATGGAGTAAAGTAATGGAGCAAACTATATTATTAATTATGATTGACAGCCTCCAGATTGCTTAATTGTTGATAAGTTTTTCATTGACTGTACTTAAAACCCGTCACAATTCCGTTATATATTTTTTGTAAAGAGTCACATATTTATGACACATTTAATAGCCTAGTAGTTTGATTCTACCCGAGCAGGTGGTATCTCTGTGAACGGTATTCAAAAGCGATTGAAAGAAGAATATAGCCATAAAATGGCCTCTATCGAACTATTTTATGACACCATTAGAGAGGTCATAACCTTTATGGCACCGAAATGTCCGAAAGGCATCAAAACTGTTGTAAAGATATGCAGTACCTACCGTATGTGATGTTGTGCAATGATTGGAACTATGATAATATAAGCTGATGAGCTATGCAGTGCATATAAAAGGCTAGCTCCTTGGCCCTGTGCCGTGGAATAATTGATCAGCCATGATTTTTACGGAAAGCAGTATCTGGAACTGCTCAGATGACTCCTTGTTAATAAAATCTTCATGAATCGCCATTTTTCTTGTCTCCGAATGGCCCCAAAAGACACAACATGCCCTTAAAGTGTACTTTACAAACTTTTAATTACCTCGTCCGTCATTAAGTCGCTGTGGACTACTGCGGGTAGGGTTGTCACGATCGAGATGTTCACTACTGGCCATAGACCTCGTCACACATTCGAAAGAAGATCTTACATTCTAACAGTACACTTGGAAGCCACAGAGATGCTCATCCAGCATGAATAGAAATATCTATAGCACATAAAATTTACATCACACAGCAGCACATTGTACTTGATTCTCTAGTTTTTTTTGCCTATTCTAAAATAATTTCTCCCCAAGTCCACTACAAAAAGATAACTAGTAGGCTAGATAACACTGCGCTTTATGTAATACTACTGCGTGTGTGTTTCGAAGCTTCCATTTTCGCACAGTATACGTGGCAGCCCTGTCTACAGGTCAAATGTCCCTAATGGTGTCCAATTAACTAAGTCCGCTCTCTCTATTTACCGGCCTCCTGTAGAAAATATGTCATTAACTTAAATAAAAAGTCGCCTTGCTTGCTCTTTCATTTGCTGCGGTCAAAGATTTTTTTATCTACTTCGGAGGTACACGAGGGACCCTAGAGTTGTTCTTGATTACTTTCGGAAAGTAAACCTCAGGTTTCCTATATGTTCCTGTAATTGGATTGCGTAGGTCAGGCGTTTCGTGAAAATACATACTTGTACTACTGTTGTACTGGAAACTAACCCTAATATTTTCCTGAAATAATAGTGAGCATGAAAAGGAGTTTGTTTGCTTAATAAAGGTAACTTTAATTTAAGGATAATATTATTAAAATAAATAACAAAGATTTAGGCACAAGTTTACTGTCAGAATTAATTAAAACCATAGAGTTTATTTAGTAAACTGGTATTCTTAGGGCTGATTTCATCAAAGTCAGATATCTTTTATCCGTGGAATAAAATTGTCGTCTGACAGTTTTTGTATGGGAAAACTGTCAAAAATTCAAAATTTATTCCCAGGATAAGACTTATACTCGGTATAAAAGTTTGGTGAAATTCGCCCTTAGTCGTAAAGTTAACCCAAGATTACTGAATTCTTTGTACAAAAAACATTAAACATAGCCAAGCCCGAAAAAGAAGTATTTTTCAGGTTTTTTTGTTGACTGCCAGTCTATTTACTTCCATTCAGAGTCCTCAGAGCCCTTGACGAGATAAACAAGATAACGAATATAAAAGCTGTTGCTATAAACACTTGTTAGGTATGTTCCAGACTCCCAGTCCCATGGGACTCGATATTCAATATGCTACGTGTCCGTATGGTTCGATTGGAAGGGGGTCGGCAGAGTATGCAGAAAGTCGGAACATGATGTAATCTCGAAGTTGTAGTAGTTGTGTTGTTGAGAATACGTGGTTCATCAGGTTGGAGGGTTATAAGATGATTAAATGGCTTATAATATGAATGTTTATAAACTTGTTTTTATTATGACTTCTTAATATTCACCTGCATACGGTTTAACTGGGAGCCGATCCCAGCATACATAGTTGGGAAAAGCCTAGGCAGATGAGTGGCAGAACAACTCTATCTTACGATCATTTTCGTCAGATTTCAGAATAGTTATTGTTTTCAAAATCAAGATCTTCAATTCATTAAAAAAAGATGCCAAGGACACAAAGGGCACGGAAAATCATTCGGGAGTTGATGGCCAACCTTCAGTCATTGGAGCTGCAACAGTAGAAGAAGCGTATTTTTCTTAATTTTTTTCCTACTGCTCTTCGTTATCGTTACGCTATCACATATCTACTGAACATCCTTGCCTTTGATTCCTTTAACATCGTCCTCTGAAAGGACATATTTAATATAATATTCTGAAGGATCCCGCGAATACATGACAATTGAGCGGAACACCTGGGATCTATTGTACATTGTTGTGCCGCCATGTCGCTCAAACGCTTTGTTGTGGAGGTAATTGCCTTCTTTGATCAATTACAGATTGTAAAGAGACGTCTTTTCATATGAGTAATTGCTAATTTCTTTAAGATTTCATTGCTTGTACTTTTCTTTAGAACCAAGAGAAGTGATGCGATCAGGCATGAATTAACAACAATTGTGTGATACGCCGTATAAGCTGTGGTTAAAAATAAACCTACCAATCTATTGTCCCGTATACCTATTTGCCGAATGTGGATAATAAATTATTCCTCATATCATCCTTTATTCTTAATTAGCTAATTTCCAGGCAATTAATATACAGCAATACATTTCCAGTTTTACCTTCCTTTCAGTTATAAATATAAACTGGGAACTCGGGAAATGTGTAGAAGTTTGGCAGTTTTCTGGCAACCGAGCATGGGCCAGATGTTGAGAACAGCTATTTGCGAGAGAAACTATAAGCAATTATTGTAGCTTTGTCTTCAAGAAATTTGAAACTAAGAATATGGCGTACGTGCTGCAATATTGTTGATTTATTTTTAGAATGGGAGAAGAACCTATAGTTTTGTAGTAAGTAGTAGTATGTGATTTTAATATGCATTCCATTTCACAAATCATGAAAGGAAATAAAGTAAAGGTTTTCTTTTCCTGTCATTTTTTAGTTTTTGCGTGATGCATGGACCGTATAGAAGTGTCAAGTTATATACAAATTCATGAAGCTGCAATTTCGATGCCATAATAGTACGAAATTACTGGAACAACTTTTGATTATATTTTTCTGGTGTATAATAATATTTGTGCAGCAAATAGTCAAGGTGTTGGATGCAGAGAGCATCCAACAACTGTAGCTAGACACAATAGATTCCGCAGATGACATTACTAAAAGGAATGATGGCGTGAATGTAGTGAACACACAGTTGTAGTCTTTTCTGTGTAAACAAAGAACCCTTTCAACCCTTTATTTCTTTTAATTTTACATGAATTATTTCTAGTCAAATTTAACAATTCTCCCATTCTTACATTTCATTCTTTCAAAACTGGGATTTATGTTCTAACGATTTATTTACCGCCATTTTAACCGTCAAAATATCCAATTACGTGTGGTTTTTACCTAACTTACGTAAGTGTATCTCTTTAGACTTCAGTGTCTTTTAATATAAACCTTGACTACATCAGTCCTTCTTTTTTTGAGGTTTGGAATTCATCAAATGACTTTTCCTGCTCTGGGCGGAGCGGAAGGGCGTGTCAGACTTTTACTGACTAAAACCCACCCGTTTTCCTTCAGTTGCCTATTGCCAAGGTCCCGTTATCCCTTGACTTTCCCGCAGCCCTGGCAGGACTACACCAGTACTTTTTTTTTTTAAGGGTGGGATATCATCCAATGACTTCTCCTGCTCTGGGCGGAGCGGAAGGGCGTGTTAGACTTTTACTGACTAAAACCCACCCGTGTTCCTTCAGTTGCCTGTTGCCAAGGTCCCGGTATCCCTTACAGGGTAACGCGCAACCCTGGCAGGCATCGGTGCTAGCGACCGGGTCGATGGTGCGCGTGGAACACGATGCGCCATCGATCCGGGCCTGGTCCTAATCAGACGGTGAGCTACCCATTGCTCGCCGTCCGCAAGCCCGCGCCTATGGTGGCCGGGAATCCACCTGGGATTCCCGACGCCCAGGGCGTCTCCAACGGCGGCGGTTAGGGGCGTGAGGGCGCAAACTTTGCCTCTCCCTCACACGTTTCGCCTCCTCCTTCGCGAGCATTACTGCTTCGCAGAAGGAGGTGACTACACCAGTCCTGCATTCACAAAGTTACATCTCACACTTGTACCTAATTAACTCCTCCTAATTTACTATAATCTGGTACATTAACTGTTACTTAAGATTAATCCTCCACGCCATGTGCTTCATTAGCAGCGTCTGTGGCGCCACTCACTGCAGTTGATGCGAGCACTGAACTTGCTCACTCTTTATGGCTCTGTTATACTTTTAACTTAATTAATATTATAGTCCGACAAACCCACTAAAGTATGTACGTTTTCTTTTTGTTAAACTCTTGGTTGAACTTGCATAACTGATCCTTATTACCACAAAACCGTGTTGTTTAGCCTAAAGACCTTTTAAACACGACATTTATTTATGGAGTTTGACGTAAGATTGGCATTAGACAAGCGTTGAACCAGTGCCTTAAGTTTTTATAGTAAGACCCGATGTATTAAAAAATATTGTATTAAAGTTACACAAGCGATAAAGATCGCACGAATAATTTCAAAATGTTACATTCAAACCCACCCGTACGGTGCGGTTGAAATTGATATACAGAAATGTATTGCTACATCCTCTATGCAAAGTTACATGCTGTGGTTTAGCGACGAATTGCACGGAATTCTAAGCAGTGGCAGTGGTCAAATCATCCTTTTTTTATTTTGTTAGTATGCTGCATCTGACCTCAACGTTCTTGGACAAAGTGTGATGATATAATTAGGGAATTTCAAAAGCTAAACCAAAAACCGCAAAAACAAAGAGTCCAATGCTGCCATTGCGTCGTATAAAATTACACCAGCCTTTTTATAGGTAAGTTTTATTCACAATCATTCGATTAAAAACAAACAAAATGAAAGCTTTCACAGTTCCCTTGTTCCACTTATTACATAAGCACTATCGGAGAATATGGAAATCTAATTACAATATCACGAGTATTTTTATTTGCAATAACTCGATTGGAAACGAGACCCAGCCGTGAATAACAAACCGATCAATTCATTTAATTACGCGGATTTCTGTAAGATATTCCTGAACTATTCGCTCGTGGCTAAGTAATAAAAGCCGCACGTGTCGTTCCGTCAGGTTAAGCTACGCTTGCCGGGGTTGGTCCGTGGATGGCTGACCATCTTTACATATCGAGACTCCTCCGTGCCTCGGGAAGCACGTTAAGCTGTTGGTCCCGGCTGTCATTCGTGGATCTTTGACAGTCGTTACGGGTCGTCAGAAGCCCGAAAATCTGACAACCAGTCTTACCAAAGGGTAACGTATTACCCAGTTACTGGGTTGTGGAGGTCAGATAGGCAGTCGCTCCATGTAAAATACTGGTATTCAGCTGCATCCGGTTAGACTGGAAGCCGACCCCAATATAGTTGGGAAAAGGCTAGGCAGATTGATTCGCGTGGAATTTGAACATCTTATTCGATTTGTTAAAAGGGCTCTCTTACCATAGGTAATTCTCCATCTGGAATCCAGTTTTCTTTTTCGACTACTTATTTTAGTACGATAGGATATTTAGACTATATACAAGAGGTTTACCAAGCACCTTTAGATGCGGAACCCAACATTCACGTGGTCAACTCAAACGGAACTAGCAGGTCGTTCATTCATCACGGAATTACTCAGTTGAACAAACAATCACACGAATAGTGTCGGATGTTACATTTCATTTTCCTCATGGACACACGTAACACTAACTATTACTTAGTGACCACACTTCTTGCAATACCTGCCTGCGTGACTAGTCTTACCTATTTATACCAAACACTTTGCGGGATAGTTATAATTACGAATTTTGGTGGACCAATTGTTTAGTGCATTTTGTCTCCTCTTTCAATTTATACGACACACATACGGCGGTCTATTCTTCAATAGAAACCACACAAAACTACATTCAAACATCAAATAAGTACCCGTACAGTAGTCTATGATAACAGGCTGAACAATCGTCCGAACAGCCAACAAACAGCTCGGGGGCAGGGAGTCAAATACATCAAAAGCGGCGTTGACCCAGTAAGTTTAAAGTTTACACACTTAGAGGACATAAAACTGGCTGTAATGTTAGCCCACTTTATGAGCCCACAAACGGACAAACATACACATTCTCGTTTGTGGGTCGAACATAACTTAAACATGACGTAGAAATTGCTAGATTGTATAGTTTCTTAATAAATCATTTGTGTACTCGGAGAGGTAGCCGTCCCGGTTGAAGGCCTCGACGAATCAATAGTTCTGTCTGCTAGTTACGTGAAGAATAGTCATCTCTACTGTTACACGAAACAATGGCTTTGGAAACTATTTCTTGTTTAGCAAAGTTACATCACGCACAGCAACAGAACTTGTACCTGTACCTGTCTGTTTTAGGTGCTATATAGTGCATGTACTATCCTATTTGTAAACGACGGTTTCTGTTCCATTCAGGCATCCAGCTCTGAGCTCTTTATATAAACCATCAAGGCTTCGCGTATCTCCTAAATCTCCATATCATGAGGATTCTTAATATCCTCGGCATTAAGAAGTATTAGTGTTATCAGCGGCTCGATGGCAGTTCATGTGTCGCACAAAGACGCCTATAATGATCTAGATAGATATCTCCACTGAACCGATCCCTTTCACACAGCGTCGTCTGCATATAAAACCGTTTGACAGAATCTGATTAATGCCCGATCGTATCGGTAAAGCGGATCGTGTGTTTGTGAGGATATGTCATCACATCACAATTATCAGGCTCACAATAGACATCAAATCTTAGAACCAATTTAAATGAATGGTTGTCACGTTGATTGACTGAGGCATCGGCTGCAAACGTCAGATATCGTCTGCTATTTCCGTTACTATTTATATTATTACAAACAAATTAATGTTCTCTGCAACAAACAATCAAAGTCAGAAGTGCTTTAACTCATTGAAATATCAAACTATGTTTCAAACTGTAACATCAAAACGAATTTCGAATCAGAAATTTATATAGAAATGTAGTTTTGGAACTCAATAACGTAGGCATTATGTATTCTAAAAGAGATCTAACATAATTTCGTAACCCGTCTACGGTGGCTACGCGCTACGCCGTAGCAATCTACACTCGTAGCGCGTAGCCACGTAGCACTGACATGAATTGCTCGCTCAAAGGATCGACTAAACTAATTTTCTCTTGATAGTGCAACTAGTTTTTTTGCTGTTTGAAAATCGTCAATTATAATAGCTTGAAATTGTTTGACTTTGATACCGACTAGAGTTTTTCAACAAATCGATGACGTAAGCTAGGAGAGTGTGGATTGTATTGGCTGTCATTTATAATGAGGAGGTGTGTGACGTGACGACGGCGTCACAGCGACGTGACGTGCTGCAAGGAACGTTACTTATAACACTCCTGACTGACATGTTCAATATACAGCCTGAACATATACGTGGGAGTACTGAGAATAGTCGCTGTTGGTATTATTTATTTATTTAACTATTTATGTAACTGTGTACACATAATAAACAGACAAGAAAAAAAGATCAGAAAAAACGTACAAAGGTGATGCTTATTTCTAAAGAAATCTCTTCCAGCACACCTGAGATAGGAAAGTAGATAAGAGATGTAGACACCGTGTGTAAAATTCAATAGAAACTAAAACACATACAATCAAAACAATTCACTATATATATACTAGGTATATTTTATTTTACTAAAGTTTGTTTCGAGTATCATGTTGACGTTTTGTATGTCAAACTGTCTAATAAAATTTGAGGAATAGGTCTTTAGCCCAGTATATTTTAATTAATATCATGAAAATTGTAGCATTTTTGACGATATTGCATAAATATACATTTCGTTCCTGGAACACCTAGTTCACTCGGGAATGGCGAGGACTTTGTTTAGCGGTGTAATGCGATACACTGAATTGACTGTCAAAAAGGAACAAATTAATATTTTGAAATCCTTAAACATATTTTATCATTACTTCAAAAAGCTTTTTACCAGAGAAATATAAACCTAAGTGTCGCAGGAATAACCAAATGGGATGTGTCGCAAGTATTATAATCAAAACAGCGCAAATCAAATTTCGTTTATGTGCCTAGACATTCATTATTTATTTGAAGAACGGATTCTAATCATTTGGGATTTAAATATTTTGTGACACCAACTTTTTGCTGTGAGTATTTTACTAATAAAATGTGAAAATATGCTTTTAAGAAGTCGAAAATGTCTTCAAACCAGTTATCTATAATTCTATACTAATATTATAAAGCTGAAGAGTTTGTTTGTTTGAACGCGCTAATCTCAGGAACTACTGGTTGGAATTGAAAAAATATTTTTGTATTGGATAGTCCATTTATCGAGGAAGGCTATAGGCTAACAATATAACATCACGCTACGACCAATAGGAGCGGAGCATAAATGAAAAATGTTGCAAAAACGGGAAAAAATATTCCTATTCGAGAGCTTTCGTTGCGTGCGCTGCGTAAACGGTTTAAGTTTCGCAAATATCATGTATGATGGAATTGTTCCTCTTTAAAAGTTCTAAAAAAAAGTCCGCCACAACATATGTCTATCTTTTAAGATTGACTCACTATAACCATTTTTATGGTAATCAAATTTGTTCAAAACTAATGCATTATTTGCGAAGAAGTTTTATCAACATAATATTTATTAACCCCCGACGGAAAAAGAGGGGTGTTATAAGTTTAACGTGTGTATCTGTGTATCTGTGTGTCTGTCTGTGCCATCGTAGCTGCCAAACGGCTGAACCGATTTTGATTTTTTTGGTTTTGTTTGAAAGGTGACTTAATCGAGAGTGTTCTTAGCTATGATTCAAGAAAATCGGTTCAGCCGTTTGAAAATTATCAGCTCTTTTCTAGTTGATGAATGGATGTGATCTTCCACAGGTCTAATCGATTGGAAATTTAGAATTCTCTTATTTCAATGATATGAAAAGAATATTATGTAGTAACCTTGAGCTGATGCTGCAGCATCACCTGGAATTTGCAGGATACCCAACTCCCTCAAGAACTTACAGCAGAGGTATCGTGTTTGTACTCATTGGAAAGGTCTCAACAAATGGGTTACAGATAGATGGTGATCAAAGTCTGATGATGGAGTAGGAAAGATGAATGAGAGTGAATTAGTAGGTAACAAGCTTCACTGTGGCAAAAAACGTACAGCTACGCAGATTTCGGCGAGCTGCGTCTTAATCTTAGCGTTTCTACTAGTGATATAATATAAAATTTAAAAAGCTGGAAATAAAATAAAATTAAAAATTTAAAAAATCCCCGACAAAAACAAAGCGTCTAAAAAGTAATAAAATAATATCATAAAAGTTGTAGGTAATATTTTGATCCAAGCGTCGTCGTGTCGGGGGATTGCTAATGAAAATAGGAAGTTAACAGCAGCTATCCTTTCTACAACAGCATACATTCATTATGCCTAGTGTGTGTTGGCGTTTGCATTAGCCGTCCCCCGACACGACGACGCTTGGATCAAAATATTACCTACAACTTTTATGATATTATTCTTATTCAAATAAATAGTTTTAACATCAAGGGTATTTATGTAGCAGCAAAATACTTTTTAATTCATTCGAATCGGACATTTAACTTCGAAGTAATCATGAATATAAAAATGCAATACGCGAACCGTTCGACGCCGGCGCGACGTTCCCTACCTATTCTAGAGAGGAGAGGATGGGCACACGGGTAGACCATGAACTGGAATAGGACATAGGATCCGTTTTATCCCTATATTCCCAATGGATCGAGATCTACGCGGGTGAAACCGCGGGGCACAGCTAGTTTATTTAATACACAACACAAATTGCTTGTATGTAACGTCGAATGAATACATGATAAATCATGATGTTCAAGAAGTACTTCGTTGTATTTTTTTAATAATAATGTTAGTAAAACTTTGGGAAACTAATATTTAAAAAAAACAAGTAATAAAAACTAAAACCCAACTACGACTTAAAAGGTATAAACAAGGCACCACAGACAGATAAATTTAAACTCCGGAGTCACACGTGTTAGGGCATAAATCGAACAGGTTACGTGTGACTCCGGATTTTTAATTTGTCTGTCTGTGGTGCCTTGTTTATACCTTTTAAGTCGTAGTTGGGTTTTAGTTTTTATTACTTGTTTTTTTTTTTAATTCTTTCGGGGTTATAATATATATATTTTTGAAATGTGCTCATTAAGCCCTTTCATTTGATACCCAACATGGTACGATTAAACCATTTTTTTTTTTAAGTTCCTCACTTTTTGTCCTCTAGAGGGCGCCATTTTTAATTGAATGTGACTTCACATAGCCTATAACCAGCGGACAATCACGACGCTTCTAACGATACCTCATTTGTCAAATTGTGATAAGTGGTTTGGAAGATAGGAGGGAACAGATGAACATACATACATACATACATACATACATACATACATACCGGTCAAAATCATAACCCTCCTTTTTCTTCGCCGTAGTCGGGTAAAAAGATATAAATAAACTTACATTTGCATCGTCAAATAAATAGAGGCTTGTTTCTTTAACATATTTTATTTGCAAAAAAATACAAGTAAACAGAATCTATAATCCTAATCAAATCAATTTTACACGAAGACGCTATTAGATTTAAATTGTAACGACTGTTATTATCGTTGAATTAATTCTCAATCAAATAGAAATCTTTTAGTTTACTTTGAATCTAAATAGGCGTTATATTTCTTTTGATAATTGAATCGCTTTTAGATATGTCAAGTTATGCTGATCGAGGGATAAACGCTAACGTAAACAAAATAATGCATTTGAGATAAATATTATACCCAGTTCACATTATTCCAGTCCAGCATTCCAGTCCAACGCTAGAATAGCCACTGGAATAATGTGAACCGGCACTGGAATGTCCCCATTCCAGTGATCATTGGAATGAGTCCATTCCAGTGCCAGTTGCTATTCCAGCGTTGGACTGGAATGCTAGATTGGAATGCTACTGGAATAATGTGAACCGGGCATTATCTGCAATATTTTATGATTATTTGTCATATCAGTAAAATATAAAGTTCAATAATAATAACTTATTTCGAAGCTTTTGGAGATGATAATAAGTCAGCCTTGCTATCGAGTGCAAAGTAAGGTAGACAGGTACTTTTACTAGGATTTTGAATTAGAAAATTTTCAGGTTTGTTCCATTTCGTGCATTTTTATTTGCTTTGTATTTTCTCTTCATAAATTTATAAATGCGTCTGTTCTACAATTTTATCACTATAAACAATTCATCGCCAGGCAATATAACCTAATGTGGAGACAAAGTCCTTGTGTCGTGACACGCGACATTAAATCACACGTCTTTCAAGTTATTTGTGTTAGTAACCCACTCGATGTAGGTTGTAGGGTATTTTTGGAAACACGTGTTCGTGTGTACAGAAATATTGGGTCTTAATACGTAACTAGACAGTATTTTTCCCACTTGGTCTTTATGAATAATATTTTAGGTTCCTGTCACTTTTATTTCCTTATCAAGTTGTGTATCAAATTAGGGGTATCCGATTTTGTGTGGGGCAGGTACCACAACTAAAATGTGAAAATAAAAACTTTTTACAAAAATAAACAGTAATGTTATATTATTTTTTACCCGACTACGGCGAAGAAAAAAGAGGGTTATGATTTTGACCGGTATGTATGTATGTATGTATTTATGTATGTATGTATGTATGTATGTATGTATGTATGTTCATCTGTTCCCTCCTATCTTCCAAACCACTTATCACAATTTGACAAATGAGGTATCGTTAGAAGCGTCGTGATTGTCCGCTGGTTATAGGCTATGTGAAGTCACATTAAATTAAAAATGGCGCCCTCTAGAGGACATAAAGTGAGCAACTTAAAAAAAAAAATGGTTTAATCGTACCATGTTGGGTATCAAATGAAAGGGCTTAATGAGCACATTTCAAAAATATATATATTATAACCCCAAAAGAATTTAAAAAAAAATCAAGTAACAAAAACTAAAACCCAACTACGACTTAAAAGGTATAAACAAGACACCACAGAAAGACAAATTAAAAATCCGTAGTCACACGTAATCTGTTCGATTTATGCCCTAACACGTGTGACTCCGGATTTTTAATTTGTCTGTCTGTGGTGTCTTGTTTATACCTTTTAAGTCGTAGTTGGGTTATAGTTTTTGTTACTTGATTTTTTTTACAAAACACTTCGTGCTCGCGAGCTGTATTTTTCGCAGAACTACTAGTGTATTCAGGTTTGGGTTTACAAATAGCACAGCTATGCTACCTAGTTTCAGGACACCGTGACCTTTCAAGACACTAAAGTGACAAAGCATAATAAAAGAATGAGACCTTGTTACGTACCTGCGTAGTACAATCAAGTCTCTAAACTTTTAAGTAAAAATCTTTCGTAAAGGAACGACCGTTGATTGATTACCCCTAATGACCCACATTTTATATAAAGGAAGAAAAATACCTTTATTGGAATCAATCTGCATAATTCTACGTTTTATTCCACCATCAATTCCCGACACATTTCTCTGTGATTATCTGACCGGGTGACTGGAAGATAGTATGAATATTGCATCGGGTCACGGGTCGACATCTGCGCCCCTTCGAGAAACTTCACTAGACATAACTCGATTTTTATAACTGTTCGCTTGGAGCTGTCAAAAGTCGTGGGTTGTTAGTATTTAATTCAACCGCCCGGTTACCTCCACACAACACTGATGTAATGCCGTGATCCGACGGTGCGCCATATTGCGGACGGACACAGACGAGCCTGCTCGACACACCGTGGGAATGTATATGTGCGGAGTATCGCAGATATCGGAAGTTCCTCGGTGCGCGGTGCGTGGCGGTCTGTGGTCGTCTGTCGTGCGTGTCCGTCCGCAAAATCGCGGATCGTCGGATCTCGGCATAATATATAAACATTGACAAACGCACAGTTGTAAAAATCGGGTTATACTCATTATTATTTCACAGCTCTTATTGTTTTTAAACCCGCCATTTATATGAGCGTGAATTTAAAATTCTCAAGCATTGAACCTTTGAATCTATAATATAACTGCATTACAGCGCGATTTTATCCAAGTGTATTTTAAAAAGATTGCGATTGTTTGCCATAATGCAAGACTAAAGAGCCCAGGTAATGGTCGGTTTTCGTGAGAGAGTGTGAAAGTTTGGCATTTCTATTTCGCCAAACATTTTCTACTGGTTCTAATCGGAGAATCGAAAATCTAAGAATTGAAAAGAAAGTCCACATTTACTTCGTATCGTTAAAAAAATAAAGTGTAACTAAATTCGTCGTATCAAGTAATGACCTTTTTAGCAAAATTCCACTGATCAACAAACCTCGCGTTTTTAGGTTTATTCACTTCAAAATTAAAATAAAGACTAAAGTCCACCAAATAAATCACACTTCCACGCTCCTCCCATCAAATTATAACATAATTCTTCCATATCTAAGAACGCGCAATTCATCAGCACTGGCCGGAATTGGGGCAATATCTCCGGGCGAGATATTTTTGAGCGCGCGCCCAAGTTTTAATGAAGTGTCGCACCCCGAGCCCCGAGTTAAAAACTAGCGCCAACTGCTTACCGACTTATACTTGACTGGCAATTACGAACCACCAGCGACATCTGTGGGAGTGATGGATTAACTCATGTGGGTCAAGAGCTAGAAGTATTGAAAAGGTCAATTCCTAATCAATTCTGCGAAGATATACAGTTGATTAACTTCATATTTTCCCATACTTTTCGTTTCTTGAGTTGGTTTGTTTTGATACAACGGCTAGCATTATAAACAGATGTGCACTGGGAACCAGGGAAGATAGCAAGCAAAAGAGGAAGCAAATATGCACTGAGATCACGGCAGATGAATTTGATATTTTTCTACGATGTAATGAGGCAAAGATTCTTAGTTCCCGATTATAGGTTTATAAGGATTATATCACAGACTGGGTAACTCTCACTTAAATCAAAATGGCTACCTATTTGAAATCTATCTTACCATTACTCAGATCATTTCCAATTAATCCATCTCACCAATTCTGCTTCAACATTCCAACCACAATATCAAAACCATATGCAAATAGATGATCAGGTGGGTCTGTCGTCAAAGGCTGCGCAAACAGTTCTTACAAAGGGCGCCGCCGCGTGAATAAAACATGACCGCCGCACCTTTGACCTGTAATTAGTTCCGTATTTGTACACACGACGTACTCAGACGAGGGACCGAACTAAATACTGAGGGCAACGTTACAAAGACGTGTCACATGGATTTGTATTTTGAAAAATTTGGACCAAATAAACGAATTTACAAAATGGCGAAAGGGAGCCAAGCAATTTGACAAAACAGGGTTAAAATTAGAAAAACTAATGAATTATTCCTCATGGTACATTTCCAGTGTTGCCATTCAAACTCTAATGTGTTGATTGTTAAGATCCCGCCACGTTTTCACCATTAAAAATTCTTGTTTTTACAAGCTTTATATTAGCTTGCTCTGTTCGTATGTGTTTCCGGTTACTCCTTTTGTCATCAATTTTTCAAGCACTTCCTGGCATCCGATTGAGCTAAAACTTGGCATACTTATACAACTACCGAGACATTTTGAAACAATTATGTTGTGGAGCTGGTCTGATGATGGAGCCGGATGTTGAGCATAGGAACTCCTTAATCAAACAAGATAGCACCATCTTATTTGGACTCATTGGTTACGTATTAACAAGTGCTTTAATACTAGGTGGTGTTCAGGGTCTGATGATTGAGCCGAAAGGTGGCCAGGGGAAAACCTAAATCAAACAAGATAGCACCATCGTGTTTGGACTCATTGGTCATGTATTAACAAGTGCTTTGACACTACGTAGTGTTCAGGGTCTGATAATGGAGCCGGAAGGTAGCCATGGGAACTCCTCAATGAAACAAGATAGCACCATCGTGTTTGGACTCGTTGGTTATTTATTGACAAGTGCTTTGACACTAGGTGGTGTTCAGGGCTTAATGATGGAGCCGGCAGGTGGCCATGGGAAAACGTCAATCAAACAAGACAAAACCATCGTGTTTGGACTCGTTGGTTATGTATTGAAAAGTGCTTTGACATTAGGTGGTGTTCAGGGCCTGATGATGGAGCCGGAAGGTGGCCATGGGAAAACCTAATTCGTTGGATTTATGGAAGTGATAGAACAGATATTTAAATAAATCGTAATGCTAAAAAGTACAAAATAAAATATAAGTAAAAATCTTTTTAAAAACAAGCTTTTAACTAACTAAAAGTACTAAATAAAACTGTCGGAAACATAGAACTTTAATATTTTCTTAAAAGCTTGAGGCGTAAATGTCCTTCTTTCATTAATCTTGAAGATAAGCCTCAAAGTTTTAACTTATTAGTATTTACTTATATTTTATTTATAAACTATCTCACTACTCATCACGTCACACTCGTAAGTAGGCACTTCTCAACAATATCTTAAACAACGTAGCACTAACGTCCACACAGCACAAACTTTCTCCGCCTACATTCTCCTCGCCGTATTTAATTATTTAGCTGCGTTTACACATCTCAAACTGTTCGAGAACCTTGCAAGCCCAGAAAGTTAATTTAAAGAATTTTAGTGAAGAGAAATTCCATTGAAATACATTTTAGAGATTAAACTTGTCAACAGTACATTAGTATTAGACGTCTTCGCAATGTTGGACAAAGTTTTAAAATGTTCTCGGTCTCACGAAATGTCATCTAACACTAAGGGTCTTTTTTTAAATATGGAAGGTTAATTTTCTGTATTCTGTGACTATATAGATTTGTCTAAAAGTTGGGTACCTCTCGGAGTGGTGTACCACAATACAATTAATACAAGACAGACCGCCTTTGTCCTTAAAATAAAATATTCATTTTTTATAGTTATTTATGCAACTGTTATATAATAAAGGGTAATAAACACGAATGTGGGCTATCACATGAGTGTTTTAATACCTAATTGTATACAGTTGCATACGAGATTTTATCTACACCCATGATATGAATCTTTTATAAAAGTTTCTTTGCAATACCAATATCGAACAAAAATGGCGCGGTACGACGTGAATTCGAATTTTTCGAATTCGAATGTGTTTTGTTGTTAAATTACGGTGCTTTGTTAGTGAAACGCTCGTGAATGACAATGTTCTTTTTTTTAATTGAGTTGCATTATGAAATTCAATACAACATTATAACACCCGTTTGGTATTATAGTTACTATGACACTGGATGTTTTAATGTTGGCTATAAGCTAACTGTTTCAGAAACTTTTAGAGAGGATTTATAGCATGTGTGTAGATAAAATTACTTACACTCTTCGTCATCATGTCTATTTGTAAATAAATAAAGCCTGTAAACTTTATTACTTACATTTCTCAGTATACAAGAGAGCTTCTTCCCAACAAAGCGAAAAAGTAAACCTCTTAAATCTACTACATTTATTATGAATATGTAAGTACTCGGTGCGTGAGCAGCGCGTCCGATAACCGTGTAAGAAAAACTGGTATTTTAAGCCGGACGACGTCACTGTGATGCTGCGAACGTCCCTCTCGAATATTAGGTAACACTGTTCGAGAACTTAAGGGGTCTTTAATTTCTTGTTGTATATTATAGTAATCAAGAAATACACAGGCAATCATGTTATATAAGCACTATAACTGTTTATTGCTTGCTCCGCGGATAACCGGCAAACATCTCATTTACGAAATCATATTGTTGAAAAAAAAAAACTAAAATAATATTTTAGTCATTATATTATGCGTATCAAGCAAGCGGTAACCGTAAAAGACAATCGCGAATAGAAACTAAGTAAGAATCAAGATAAGTAGTATTAGTAGGCAAATCTGTGAGATTTATAGCGATTCATGACCAAGCAACCTCATAGAATACTGAGATATGTTACAGCTCCATTTACATCTATTCTTACTTCACAAGTTCTTACTTTATAATAGTCTGTTAATCATTAATTTATTTATTCAGGTGAGGTTACGGCCTCTCGGGGAGCTGTATAAATATGAATATTAAATAAAACATATGTTATGCGCATACAATATGTATACAGGGTAACGGTCACACGTAGGTGTTACGGCCATCTACATAAATATTAATTACGCAATAAAGTACATAGAACGTTATCGTTACCTATGTACGGGTGTTAGAAATCATTTCAAATCAATTAACTAAAAATACAACAAATAAACTAAAGCCATAAGTCTAATAATAATCACACAGAAACGAAAACGCAAACATGGCAAAAGTATGTTATTTTGAAGTTACTACCCTTCAAAGATTGCCATAACAACATCCTTTATACACTCAACTGAACTTCATAATTCAGTTAACTACGCACCCGTAACAGGCATGAACATTTGTCGATAAGTTATAACATTATTACAATTGTTAACTTACGCAAATCACACAAGTACCTCCTTAGGTCAGGGAATTATTATTACAATTAATATTGCTAAGTGGTTGTAACAGTAATTCCTTGCTAATGAAAACATTATTGGTCCTGCATGGTTTCGCAGACGAGTGGCAAAAAGAAAACCTCTATAATGGTGTTGTGTCGACTACTTGACTTAATAATGAGACTTTATAAGGCGCTCTAGAACCTATAGAAAGGTAGGTTTGTAGTAATAATTACGGAATTAAATGAAGTATCTTTGTTAACTATTCCTTCCTTGATAAAATGATTTTTTGTTGCCTTATACCGAAGCAACAATCCATTTTGAACTAGAATAGCATAGTCTTCAATCAATCATATAGATAAAAGTAGGAGTGGTAGTCGGAAGTGAAACAAAGCTCAGATAAAGCTCATATGTCCGTCGTACTGCGACGCTGAGAGCACTCAACATGTATTATCGATAGCCTATCGACCAAGAGCATAGAATACGAGGAGACACGTTGATTCCTTTTTTTTTTTAGTGTTGGAAATCATCGAATGACTTCTTCCGCTCTGGGCGGAGCGGGAGTGTGTGTCAGACTTTTACTGACTAAAACCCACCCGTGTTCCTTCAGTTGCCTGTTGCCAAGGGTCCCGGTATCCCTTTCGGACTTTCCCGCAACACTGGCAGGCATCGGTCCTAGCGGACTCCGCCAATAACACGACGCGCCGTCGACCCGGGCCTGGTCCTAATCGAACGGCGAGCTACCCATTGCTCGCCGGCCGCAAGCCCGCGCCTACGGTGGCCGGGAGTCCGCCTGGGATTCCTGATGCCTAGGGCGTCTCCTGCGGCGGCGGTTAGGGGCGTGAGGGCGCAAACTTTGCATACGGTGACTACTAAGATTTACTAACAATCTTATTCTGTCATATTATCCTCAAAAGTGTAGGCTTCCAGTGTAAATAGTTAGTGTGGTTTTATTCGGACCAAGCAAGTCTATTGCCGTAATATTTGGAATATCTCTATAGTTTCAAAGATCTTGCTACGAGTCTAGCAGACTACGCCGCTACGCTGCTACGCCGTAACTCGTAGCACTGCTACGCGGCTACGAGTTATCATGTTGCAATCGTTAGGTCTTTGTGTTTGTTAGTTGGATTCAATTTACTACTGTATTGTGTTTCTAGATATTTTCTTTGTTCGTTACATTCCAATAAACTTTTATTTGAGTGCAAGTATTTAGTATCTACATCAGAATTTTTATTTTTGTTCTATCCATTATACATTTGACATGTCTGAGTAGGACCGTGCTCCCTATCCTGGTACCATTAAGTCACAAATAAAGTATTAAAGTTGCACTAACGGCACAGGATACTTGCTTTGACAATACAAACTATAGTAAATGTACGTTACAAATGGTTTTGGATAAAGCAAGATTTGATTTGAAGCAAAACTGTTGTCGTAAATCGAAATAATTTGATTGAAGTCACGTAGTTTACTTTTCATTTTTCGCAATAAGATTTCTTTACTCCAATTTTATTGAAATGTGCCTCTAAATATGTTAATTTGATTAATTCTATTCAATATTATTTTAACAGCAAAAGTAAAATACAAATCTTTGTAAAAAAAAACAGTGTATTCAGTTACAATCAAATAGCTTAATGTATCGATAACACAAGGTCGTGTGTCAAGTTATTGGCAATAAATACAAAATACAAAAGTCTCGTATCTTTCCTGCGGTCTGGGGGTAATCCAGTCCCCGGGTGGCGATCACCTTGACTGCGGGGTTTCGACAAAAACAAGGCTGATGCGATATCAGTGGTTTTACCACAATTTATTTTAAACTGATAACTTGTACTTAATTGTGTAACTTGTGCAACGAAACACCTGGAAGCATAAAAGTAGACGGGGAGACAATACAACATGTCCAGGAATACCTTTACTTGGGCCAAGTAGTCTCTTTCCAGGCGAGGCAAGATAAAGAAATCACAAGACGAACGGAAAACGGCTGGAGGCTACTGGTCCATGAAGGAACTATTTAAGGGTAAGTTGCCTATGGCACTGAAACGCAGGCTCATGGACATGTGTATTCTTCCCGTCTTAACCTATGGCGCACAGACTTGGTCTTTGACTAACATCCAGAAGTCCAAACTCAAGGTCTGCCAACGAGCAATGGAGCGCAGTATACTAGGCGTTAAATTAACGGATCGTGTTCGTAACACAGTACTGCGCTCCAAAACAAAGATAGCCGACGTGGCTCAAAAGGCTGCCCAACTTAAATGGGACTGGGCAGGACATGTCTGCCGCATGCCTGACAAACTGTGGGCCCAAATAGCGCAGAACTGGTGCCCTGAGACAGTGAGACCGGGTCGCGGCAGACCACGTAGGAGATGGCGGGACGAGCTGGATAGGTTCCATCAAAACTGGAAAGAAGACGCGCGGGCTCGTGAAAGATGGAAGGAGTGGAGGGAGGCCTTTGCCCAGGAGTGGGACAGCATAGGCTAGGAAAAAAAAAAAAAAAAAAAACTTGTACTACAGTTGTGTACGATGGAAGATAAAAGCTCTATTTAATCTCTTTTTCGAGTACACATTACTGCATTTTTTCACAATAACAAATAGCTATGAAAACCGAAATACTTTGTGCGGTATACAAGAAGGCCCATGAACATTATATGCTGAAGAAACCGTTTTAAGATTATGTGGCTACTGTCCACCATTCTAATGTTCAAATCGTATCCTTTGGCATCTGATAGCATCTGTTCAGGAGATGTGAACCCGCGGTCGTCTCTCACTTATTTCCTCGTTTTGAAAGAACACACTGAAACTTTCATTCTGTTGGTTTATACACACAAAGAACTCGACGCCTCCACACATTACTTGCACGTACAGTCAAAATGGACACGTAAATGTCTTCTGTTAGATACCCATTTTGTCTTGTAATATTTATTTACTTAAAACTACCTAACCCGGCAGACATTGTTCTGTCTTTTCAATAATCCATACAATAATTCCCGAATTTTCCGGGAAACTTTTCCATCTTTTCGTTCTATAAAAACCTTATTGAGAAAATTACAAACATAAAAAAATACCAAATCGGTTCAGCGGTACTCTAGTGATGCGCTAACCGACAGACAGCGTTTAGTTTTTATTATTTACATATAAGATGGATTTACAATAGTAAAATAAATATTGCCAGTACGCCATCAGTTTTTCTGCTCGTGTACCTATCTCGTTTGTGTTGTGTACCTCCCCAGTGCACTATAGTTGTATTGTCGGCGACAAACGGTGGAATTTTTCAATTGGCGCTAGACGTCGTCGTGTGCGAACGAATGTGTCTGTGCACTGCTACTGGCCCTCGGGGAGCTTGCGGACCTTTCTGTTGTAAATAATGTACGGTTAGTTGTTATGTAAGATGAGATTAAAATGTCTTATCATTGGTTTCTCTGAATCGTAGTTTCATGATAGATAGATAATATTCTTGAATTAATTAAAAATAACTGAGAGGCAGTCTTCTTCTTTGCCATCGACACGCTAAGAAGAAGGCTGCCTCTTAATACTTTTATTAACAGTTACGGAAACAATTTGTAAAGAAACATAGACTATCTATTTAAGGCTCATTTTCATTGGTCGAGAAAGGTTGGTTGGGGCTCGTATGCGGGTGCGGGAGATTACTGTATCGCATGCCATAGGGCCCGCATGCAGGGAACCGTTTTCATTAGTCGCCAGGGCCCCCATATGAGATGCTGCTGGAGATTTCTGTAAGTTTATCATTCTATAGGGCCCGTATTCGGGGAACCGATTTTATTAGTCGATAGGGAAGGATTTCGGTATACGGAGAACCTGCTCCGCACGTTTCGCAGTTGCTTTGAAGCCTAATTTTCAATTGTCATTTTCATTGGGTATGAGTCTCCGCACGCTTTTTACCGACTGATGAATTTCATTAGTTGCTACGCCCGCTACGGGGATTCCCCCCAGACGGTGTACCGACCACGTTACTTATGACTTTCATTAGTCACTACCCCGCCTGCGGGCAGTCCCCGCATTCTATATATCGACCGAGTTGTTGACTGATGTAAATGATGATATTACCAGCAGCAGCTTAAGGTAGTTTGAATAACCGACGTCTAGGTATGTGAATGTCCCATAACAACTTACCAAAAATAGTCTCCAAAAGTATATCAATCAATCAAATAGTCCATACCTACCGGATATAGACATATGTGTACAAAAATATCTCAACTCAACCCTTCTCAAAAATACTTTCTCAAACTAATAGATAAACAAAACCGATCACTTCTCCGGGACAAAAAGTAAACTAGGTCTCGTTTAAATATTCAGCAGGTGAAGGTTGAGCTGCTCCAACATATTTGGAGCGAAATGAGCGGCCCAGCTCCTTTGTGAGCTCAACCCGGAATATTTCCTGCATGACGTCTTTGTGCTTGACTTATAATATGCAACACTACACTCTACAGCGTACTAAGTGTCAGTTAGAAAGTTATAGGTTACATAGTTGAGGTATTAGCAAAGCTAAAATTGAGGTTAGTGAGCGAAAGCAGTTATGATATTTTTAACGAAACAACTTTTTTTAATACTTAGTGTAACTTAATTAATCATCATTGAATGCTTAGAAGCGACTAACGCATAGATGAAACAATATTAACAAATAGACTAAATAGAGGATTACACAAATCAAATATTGTGATCTGCCTGCCAAGCCATCTACGAGGGCGGCACTGAAAATTTCGGGAATCAAGGAAGTGACACAACATTACTATTTAAAAATGTATTTATTGCTTTTCGAAGTATTCTCCGCGAAATTTGACACATTTTTCCATACGATGGAACCAATCATTAAAGCAACCATTCCATTCGGAAGTTGGGGTCTCCAGAATGGCCGTTTTGTAGGCGTCCACAGCTTCTTCAGGTGATGAAAATCTCTGTCCACGCAATTTATTCTTTATTTTAGGGAAAGTATAGAAATCATTAGGGCTTAGGTCGGGGCTGTACGGCGGATGGTCTAATAATTCTATGTTTTCTTGCTCTAAAAACTCTTTTGTTCTGTGCGCGGTGTGAAAACTCGCATTGTCGTGATGGACGATGATGCGGCGGTTGCAGTTCTCTTTACGGAGTTCAGAAACGACCTGTGGCAAACAAATGCTAGCATACCATTCTGCATTAACCGTTCTTTGTCCCTCAAGAAGAATAGTCGTAACATGGCCGGTTTTGGAGACAAACGTGGGCACCATTTTTTTTGCAACACTCCGTGAACGAACAATTTTTGTTGGCTTTAACTCATTTTCGAACACCCAAACTCGTGACTGGTTTTTTGTTTCGGGTTCGTACTCGTATATCCCGGATGCGTCACCTGATACAATGTTGTATACAGCATTTGAGGATCCTGCGTGGAATCTTTCGAGAGTTCTGACGCACCAAGTAACGCGACCCGCTTTTTGCTCTTCACAGAGCGAATGCGGTATCCATCGGGAAAACAACTTTTTTACACCTAATTGTTCATGCAAGATTATTTGTATTTGACTCATGCCAATGTCTAAAGTTGCCTGAATTTCGCGGTATGTCACATGTCGATCTTCCTCAATCAGCTTACGCACAGCATCAACGTTTTCTTGGGTGACTGCAGTTTTTGGACGAGCTTGACGGGGATCATCACTGAGCTTGACACGTCCACGTTGAAATTCAGCAAACCAGCGATAAATTGTGGTTTTGGATGGGGCTTCATCACCAAATGCAGAAATCATCCGGTCAACACACTGTTTTTGTGTTAAACCACTTCGAAAGTCATAATAAATCATCGCTCTTGAATTTTCTCGAGTCAATTCCATTTTCTCAACGACTAAAAAAGTTTGACAACACCTTGTGACAAGAAAGAGAATCTTTTTTTAAATAAATAAATGGTATTCGATTTTTAAAACCAAGGAGTTTTCTATTAAAAAGATTTTAATATGACAGGAACAGTGGAAATATTCCATTCCCGATACTTTTAGTGCAGCCCTCGTATTTACATATTTTACATGCTGCGGGAAAGTCCGAAAGGGATACCGGGGCCCTTGGCAACAGGCAACTGAAGGAACACGGGTGGGTTTTAGTCAGTAAAATTCTGACATGCCCTCCCGCTCCGCCCAGAGCGGGAGAAGACATTTGATGAACCCACACTAAAAAAAAAACCATCTATTTACATACCAACATTTTTATTTAGAGCTGTTGACATCTTTTTCCTTTTTCTTAACTCCCTGAAATTACAATGTCTTAGCTAAAAGCCTACAATTTCGTGGTCGACCTTCAGTATAACTCCTACTCATTACATTATACACAGGCAAGTTATAACCAGTAGAACAAGGAGCGAACTCGTAACAAGTTGCTACACTGCGGCGCATGGCGGCTCATATCCATAATGTTATACGCATGAGGCAGTACAAGTTGCCGCCAATATTCATGTTACTTGCTCTAAGCTGGGATTGAAATAGGTTCTAATGTGTGACGTAATCGCATGTGCTTTTGTAAGGCTTGTCTCTGTAATATTACCAACATCTTGTATTTTCTTTCTGTATCTAATTAATGAACCCTTTGGTTATGCATATTTTACAGCGTTGTTTACAAATTATCCGCTCTATTAAAGCAGTAAATGTAAAGCCTATTAAGCTGATCTAAAATGGCTTGAAAGTGTAGTTTATTAGTTATTTAGGTCCCAGCTAAGAGTCAACGAGTGAATTGGGTCAAACTAGGCGGCCGTGGGCTAACAATCTGCTCGGCTTATTACCGCCGCGAGTTATTACCGACTGTGGCTTTAATATGAACCTGGATTGTATCGACGAGAACAGGCGTTGTAGGTTACCAACTTATAAGTCAAAAAATCATCAAACAACGTGAAAAGTTAAAAGTGTATGAAAAGACAGTTTTGCGAGAGCCTCGTGCATCGTCATAGACTTGCAATACTACTTATTATCTGTAATGTAAATATACTTCACTGGTTGACCTTGACTTAGTTTACATAACCGGTAGGATCCTCTCTTTCCTCCAGTATGAAACAATTAATTAAATAGTGTGTTGTCTTCCACAGGGTATCTTCCGCCTCGCATGCGAACACGTCCTGCGCACGATGCGTCGTGGTCGCGAGACTCTCCTCACCCTCCTGGAAGCCTTCGTGTACGACCCGCTGGTGGAGTGGGGCGGCGCCGCCGGCTCCGGGGGCAAGCGCCGCTGCACCGCGCGGGACGTGCGCGCAGCACTAGACATGATGGCAGTCAGAGCGCAGGAGTTGAAGCATCACTTCACTGAAGTCACGTGAGTATTGTTTGATTATTTATCACACTATTACATACCTGCCTGATAATGTCGCAAACAAGCAGGGCAACAGCCCTTTATGACATGAGAAAATATAATTACCAAGCTAGCTCCGTGCGTGCGTGTTCGCTTTCTTTCATAATTTTTTCTTTATTTCTTGGCTTTTTCAAACAGACTTCAGTCCAGATTTGCGGATAATTTCCTTTACCGTTCCATTAGTGTCCAATATATTTATTTGCAAAAGTATTAACTTAACTGTCCAATATCATCTTTATTTGAAGGACATGTGCTGGTGTACGTACATAGGTTCACGAATTGCCACAATTGATTCGAAACGGCATATACCATCCACGCTGTCTACATGAGCATCGACTAATAAAAACTCCTAACAATACGAAGATACATAGTGTAATCTATGTAAAGCTATACGTCTAACAAACGAGCTGCGTCGGCGCCACGCTGCTTTGTTACGCCACGATATACGACGCTCATCTCGCGCAGATTTACGTTCTTGATAAATACTAAACATTATCTGACGCGATGGCGCGATAGACGCTCTTCCTCTTATGCGTCTATTTATATTAACAATAGGGATGGACAATGTGGATATCTTTGAATCACGCCGGAAACTCGATCCGCAAGTATAGGTATCAGTATATAGCTGAGAAAGGAGTTCAGTCTACTAGTTTTGGTTTGTCCCGTTATTACAATTAAATCAATAGTTAATGTAGTCTGAAAAGTATTATTGATGGATGAACGGAAACTCTGGCTTAGCTAAATATAGAAAGATTTGCTGCTTGTATTTATTAAGCTGTAAATCTCTACTTGAAGTAAGTATTTTTGTTCCAATTATTTTTATTCCAATCCTAACATCTTTTCTACATACAACACATTCGCAAGATTTCTTCCTTTAATTCAAATCATGAATGAATATCGATATCTGCCCAACCCTATTTATAAAGTCAGTTTTCAAG
This sequence comes from Lithophane semibrunnea, assembly GCA_947363905.1. Classification (NCBI taxonomy): domain Eukaryota; kingdom Metazoa; phylum Arthropoda; class Insecta; order Lepidoptera; family Noctuidae; genus Lithophane; species Lithophane semibrunnea. Next base: position 17,023,831 of record OX376201.1, read on the forward strand.
TGTATTACTCAACCGAGAATTGAAAGCTTCTCTCAACCCAACACATTAAATATTATCGAGGCCGCCAGTTACTGACCAATATTTGTTTATCAGAACAATGTTAATGATGAATGAATATTATTATTAATAGTTCACTGAGCTGTCTACATAAACTACGCGATGGGTGTCGTTATAGACACAGTTCCGTAATAGTTTATTGTATGTAACTATTCAATATGAATTCAAGAAATCTTCAATTACAGTAGAACACCTGGAAATATTGGTATTTCTAACCAACTTTAAAAAAGAAGAGGCTACCTATGCGTTTACATATATTTTTTGTAAAAATATTAGTATGATTCTTTGAAATAAGGACAAACACCCATAGATACAAAATCACACCTATTTAAAGTTTTATCGTTAGCGTTTCAGTAACTTGTTGGATCGAAAGCGCTTTGTAGTTCCTAATGTGCCCATTTGTGTGTAGCTTAATTACTTAGCACCCTTGATGAATGGATTCGACCTTGTACGATTTAATTTACACCAGATACATACTAACTTCATGTTTATAGAAACTCTCGTTGGACTATTTATCAACTCAAGATTACATCTATTGCATTACGGAGATCGTTACAGAGAAACACACTCCCCAGCATGTGTCTTGTTGTTAAGGCTTTATAGGGTCGTTTTCTCTTTAATAACAATCATTTCATTCATTTCAATCATTTCACGAATTACACCTGTCATGTACGCCGCCTAATGTTTCATGTCAATTTGTGTTCATGTTCAAAGTTAATGTTCCAACTAAAACACGCATCAATATAACGCGCTTCCTCATTTCCACTGAATCATTAATGCTACGCGTTCAATATATGCCTCATTAAAAATTCATAACGTGAAGTGTTTATTTATTGCCGAATATTTGTTTCAGAGAACAATTTTTGGCCGTACTGCCGGAAATCAAGCAGTGCGCGGATAACTGGCTCAAGGAGAACGAGGAATTAAAGTCTGTGGAGACCAGACTGCAAGACTGTCACCAACAGATGGCCCTCATCAAGGAAATAGAAGCTTATGGACCGAATCTAATCAACCATCCGCTATACGCCATCTCGCAGAAGTACACGTCGTACAAACAAGCGAAAAACGCCGTGGAGGACTCCATGAAGGCGTTAGTGAAGATACTCAAAGACTTCGACACTCAGATCGAAAACTTCGCCAACACGACAGAAGCTATTAACGGCCCACAACTCATGACGTGGGTGCAAGAGTTCTCCGGTAACGACGAAGAGGAGCAACCGATATTCGAACATATTAAAGAGTTTCTTACCAATGCGGGTCAAGGCGCCATGATATCGCAATGTGAGCAAGCCGAGACGGAATTGTATCAGAGCATGAAGCAGACGCACCACCTCGTCAGATCCTGCCTCGAGCTCCTCTCACAATACGTGGCAGTGTCTCAGTACTACCCACAGAGCCACACAGAGTACCATCGTGTGGTTATGTTCAGAAAATTCTTAGCAGCAGCGCTAGATAGTAAGTCTCCCGAAGTATGCCGTGATGTGTCCAGTGAAGTGACAGCCCTGATCAACGCTGACAACAACAAAGGAGACACTTCACAACAGATAATAAACTACAACTACCGTCTGCAAACCATGAATGTTGAAGCGAACGCTAATTTGACCAAGGCCATTGAAAAACTACAGTTGGAAGGTGGTCCTGATGCCTTAGCGTTGGCTCAAGATGCGTACCGCGACGCTAAGACGAACATCAGTAACTGGGTGAGGGCTGAAGAAGGCGCGGGAGCAGCTTTAGAATGTGTCGTCATTGGCATGCTTTGCAACTTGAACAGACGCTACTTGATGTTGGAGAATGGAGCCCAAAGCGCTGGAGATTGTCTGGTTGACCTTACATCTCGCGAAGGAGAATGGTTCTTGGATGATATGAGTGCATTATCTATGCAAGCAGTTGAGCTGCTCTCATTACTTCCCCTACAATCAGCATCAGCCGAAGATGCAGCTATGCCAGTCGCAGTGGAGTGCGTCAGGAACGCGAACCTTTTGCTCGCCGACCTAGTGCAGCTAAACTACAACTTCAGCACCATCATATTACCGGAGGCGTTGAAGAAGGTGCACTCCGAAGACCCGTCGGTACTGCTGATGATCAGTGAGCTGAACGCTGTGATCATGAACTCGCCGGTGCCTCTCAACGAGTTGTTGACGCAGTTGGAACTGCATCTTAGATATTTGGTTATGGATATGGAGGTGAGTTGTACTTTATTATTTTGATGTAATAATAACATTTTTGAAGTACCGTTTTACTTCAATGAAGAAGCGTTAGAGCAAATTCAGAATGTTAGTCTCTGGATTAAAATCAAATATTTTATAAGTGTTTAGGCACCTTTATACGAAGCAGTTGAGCAATGACGGGGAGTATAAGTGACTTATGGCTTCGTTGAGCGTCTTTTTACACCCGTTCTCGATTAAGTGTTCACGTTAGAAAACCTGACATCGTAACAATTCTTACCTTCCAGTCCCCAGCAAGCACCGCCCCCCTCCTAGCTGCAGAAGTCCGGTCCCGCTACGAAGCCCTACTGTCCGCGCCCACAGTCGACGCCGAGGGCCAGTCCGCCGGCCGCATGCTGCTCATGGGCTTCAACGGACTGTTCGCGGCCGTGGAGCTGAGGGCCAGGGAGTTGGCTGACCATCTGGCCATACCTATACCTCCGGCCTGGAGAAAAATTGATCATATTAGCGAGTCTATGCATATGTCGGTGAGTGTGTTGCCCATTATGTATTTACTTCTTATGGTGGATTTTTGAGGTTGTCTTCACCAGTGGCGTAACATTGCCACTGAACATTTACTTAAGTTACGTTACGACATAGGTAAATTGGTACAGTACGGTGTGTGTACGTTAGTCTGACCCTGGGCAGCCCTTTTTTACCATGGTATGAGCTATTCGTCAGTGGTGCCTAGTGCTAGAAGGTGAAAAACGATTCTTTAAAAATAAACCATTTTGTGTGTGTTCCAGGCGGCACTACAGAGTCCAGTGCTGCGCGGTGTACTAGAAGACATCTTCCTGGTGCGTCGCGTGCAGTCGATGGCCGAGGTGTTCGCGATGTGCGCGCAGAGCGCCTGCGCCTTCAAGGGCAGCGGCCCGCCCGCGCTGTTCGACGACGCCGCGCTCTGCAAGCCCGTCAGACGGTACGAGACAGAGTTGCGTCCATGTCACACGGACACATTATCGAAATAGCAATTTTAATTATATCACAAATAATATATGAATCATGGCTAGTCTGAACATAGGCTCTCCGAACTTTCGCACATGTACACACGGCTACACATCAAGCTATGCATTTCCAGTATAAGCTGCCAGTATAGCTGTTTAATAAATGCAGCACCATGTATTACTAATTACCTATATTGTAGTAAATAAAAGAGTTCATTCATTCAACTCAATTCTCCCGGGTACTGTAAATGTTTTGTTCGTGTTTCAGGTTCACAGCCGAGTACGTGTCACGCTGCGTGCTGGGCGTGCACTCCAAGGCGCTCGCCAGCGTGCTGTGCTTACTATTACGTCGAGCAAGACTTGATTTACACGCTGAAGTTGAACAGAAGGAGATCGGTGAGACTAATTATTTATTTATTTTCAACTGGAAGAACAACAGCATTTTTAGGCAAATGAGCCGTTTAAAGTAATTAAAGAAAATAAACACAAAGATTTGTTTGTGTGTAAAGATTATGACTGCAAAAGATATTATCCATGAATACATCGTCGCAGTCGGACGCGTTCCGACCCTCGCGGTACTGCCAAACGTTCGGCCTCACCGACACGTCGCCCGTCCGCAGGCGCGTCCTGGAGCGTCCCGCTGGAGTCGCTGTGCGAGAAGGCGCGCCGGCGTCGCGCGGCCGGCGGCGCGTGCGCCGAGCGCGGCGCGGGGCTGGCGCGCGGCGTGCAGGCGGCGCGCGCGCGCGTGCACCGCGCCGCGCGCGCGCGCGCCGACCACTCGCGCCGCGCCGCCGCCGCGCACCGCGCGCGCCTGCTGCACGCCGCGCACGCGCATCTGCACGCCGAGGTACGTGTGTGTTCGTTTAAACTTTGAGCTTTACTATTCATGGTAAATGGTCGCTGAATTCTTTCAACGACGTAATTGTCTGTTCCAATTACACGAACGCTTACTGTTGAAATAATTTTCTTCTAATTTGACCTTGTATTTTACTAAACCGTACCTATGTAATGTTCCTAAAACTAAATAAGCCCTTCTACAACTTTCCATCTCTCTATGCGTGTATCGCTGTATCTATCTTGGCTAATTTGGGCCTTTGTGATGTTACACATACAACAATATACGACAGTCACGTCTTTGAAACACTAATGTTACCATAACGATTATTAGTCTTGTGCCCGTTTTCACTAACACTACGCGACAGCTAAATAAAAACACACTCAGCGCTCAGCCAAGTATCACCTAGGATAAGTGAACTCGGGACTATAACTTTACCTAAATAACACTCATATTTATATTTAGGTGCTGGGCAGCAACCAAGAGACCAGCACAGCACTAGCGCGTCGCTCCCGAGAACTGACTGCCGCGGTAGAACGCCTCACCGCCGCCGCGAACAAGGCGAATGCCTTACTGACCGCAGCCCATCAGAGGTATGTAGATATTTATTGTAAGTTAAATTAATGATATAAAGTCAGGCCAAAAATATCAGCTCGAATAGACTGGCCAAAAGATCAGAATAACTAAGGGCGGATTCGACTTTAAACTTGAGAAAATATGAACCTGAATGTTTGCTTTACATACAAAACTAGCTGATGCTCGCGGCTCCGCCCGCGTGGATGTCGGTTATTATATACTAAAACCTTCCTCGAGAACTATCCATTGGTGAGGTGGGAAATAAGGAAAGTGATTACAGTGTCGTGGGATAAAATTGTACACAACAGCCCGAGTACGGTACAACTATTTTCTTAATGTCCCTCGGCAAACTTCGTGATTCGTCAGTCGTCATCAGTTGCCTTTGCACTTGGTGCAGACCGGACGCTCTCAATCTCAATCAAGTGAAAATAGTTGTACCAACACAACAGAGAGAAAGTGTGAATTTGGTCAAAATGAAAATCCAAGATGGCGGCTGCCAAAATTTTCTAATTTTTCGTCATGGGTGTCATTTTCATAGTTTTCGAGGGTGCTGAACCCGATGCACGGTGGTCCAAGCGCCCTTCAAGCGCGGTCATAAATACCTTACTTTATTAAATGAGATTTTTCTGAAGGGTGAATAATAAAAAATACTTCACAAATGTACATTAAAACTTTATTTACATAATTTAATATATAATATACAATAAACTGTACAAAATGTACTGTTTATATATAAATTTAAATAGTCCATATTTGAGATTTATTGTCGCTCATTCGGAAATACATCTGAATATGATATTAATGCTATTCATGAAGGGGTTATAATTTAATATGCATTTAATATGTTATATATTATATACAACAAAAAGCAAGAAAACTAAAACTATAATTTACTTAAAACTATAATTTACTTACAAACTAATCATAACTACAACTAAGTTAAAATAACTACAACAACCGACCTAATTTCAATTTAAACTAAATTCGTAATAAATCTAAAACCTGTCTCGACATAACGCTCTTTTTCTTACGGGGAAATTTCTGAAGACTAGTAAAAGTCTGTCAAGTAATTCCGTATTCGTAAGTACTCGCGGCATTTTTCTCATGTGATCCCGCCTGAAGGCCTTATAATGTTTGTTGTTAGATTCTGCTGCCTCTTCGGATAATTCCCCGATAGACAATAGAGCATACTGTGCCACTTCAACACCATGGATGAGGACTTTGTGAACGGACTATACCACGGATATTCTTGAATAAGTTGCTCGGTTTCCAAAGCATATTCATTAAAGGAGATTGGGCGTTTCTGCCCTGCAGCTCAATAGCGTTAAGATATAATATACCAATGGAAAGATCGGAATGGAATTGTACGGCCGATCGACTCTTAAATACATTGTTCCCAAAACGGCATCTAGGAGGCCAACGTTTTAAAATGTCCGCTTATAGGTTTGCAAGATCATGTTTGCAAGGCTCAAAGTTAGTAAAAGTTATTTCATTGTTTAAATACCTGACTTTCACTAATGCTTAATTACTCACATTTAGAGCTCCGTAGCTCCTTTCGTACTAACAATCGAGAGAAGCGTCCTATCACAAAATATTAGCCTTGGAGAGATCTTTCCATTGGCATATATCTCAACTCTATTGGGGTATGCGTCAGGCTTAACGATGTGTCCGGTCGACCGTCTCTTAAAAACATTGTTCCTAAAATGACATCTATTGGAGACCAATGTTTTAAAATGGTCGCTTATAGGCTTCAAAGTTGATATTTGCAGGGCACTGAATCATTCAAAGTTATTTAATTGACGAAATACCAGAATAACAATAATATTTAATCACTCACACTTAAAGCTCTGTAGCTCCTTTCGTACTAACGATCAAGAGAAGTCTTCAGAACAAAAAATATTCTTCTTGATGAGATCTTTCCATTGGTGTATATCTTATGGCTATTGGGTCAAGAAAATTCCTTAACGGTGTCCCAGTAGTAATACTTATTTAGGTCATTAACTCCAAACTGACTAACAATTGGCAAAAGTCGTGTTAGTAGCAAAGGTTCTCATTGGAAAGCTCTTCCCATTGGTGTAAATCTTACAGCTATTGGGCTAAGAAAATTCCTTAACTTCGGTACCAAAGTAGTCACCTATTTATGCCATTAACTTCGAACTGACGAACAATTGGCAATATTCATGTTAGTAGCAAAAGTTCCCCTCAAAAAGCTAAAGCTATTGATGTTTATCTTATGGCTATTGGGCCAAGGAAATTTCTTAATTTCGATGCCCAAGTATTTACACCCATTTTAGTAATTTACTCCGATCTGACTAACAATTGACAAAAGTCGTGTTAGTAGGAAAGGTTCCCCTTGAAAAGCTTTTTCCATTGGTATATATCTTATTTTTATTGGGCTTCAGGGCAGACTCCATAGGCAAAAGCCCATTCTCCTTTATCCGAATCAATATTCCAACACGTGTTGATGTTTCTGAGGAACACTTCCAATTACGGCAGACCAAATCTCAAAGAAATGCATCCTTTAGAAAGTACATAATAATCAAAGTACCTGAAAAAAAAATTACAATATTTTACGTATGTTTCGTAGACCGTGCTACGCCTGTGCCTACGCAGTCCTAGAGGCTATATAGCAACTAAAGTCGCAAAAGGACGCAAAAAACCTTTTATATTTTCAAAATAGACAGTTCAATCTTTAATTTAAGATATGTGAGAGTATTTGACTATATTTGAAATTAGTCGTAAATCTATGTGAAGTCAACAATAATTAAATATTTGGTAGAAATCCTATGTGGCGTAGCACATTAAAACACGTCATAATAAGCCAATTAAAATTAAAAAAATATAACTAAATAGTAAGAACATACCTTGATTTGGAAATCCATGTCACAAACACTACTCAAAAACAATGCAATTCTGATAATTCACCGTTACACAGACAATATGTGTTAATGAGTTACCTACTAATAAGGCGAGCGCCACGTAATGATGTGTTCACTTCGGAGGTCGAAAAATAATAGGTAAAATGGGTGACATATTTATATTATTGGGTAGCTTGTTTATCGGTAAAACGTTATAAGTAATTAAAGTGGGGGTAATTGATAATGAAATTTTTACACATATGACCTAGGGCGGTACCACCGTGCGATGGTGTCATTCAAATTATTTTTTTGTTTGCCAGCACCGGCAGCTGAGGCACTATCTAAAGTTTTTGCTAAAAGATAGGCCGGTTTCCTTACGATGTTTTCCTTCAGTAATATGTGACGTCGTTCGTTGCAGAGTGAAATGGGGCGCGGGCGCCAACCCCGCGCTGGCCGGCGTCGGCGTCGGGCTCGCGCGAGCCGGGGCCGCCGCCGCCGCGCGAGCCGCCGCGCTCAGCCACGCAGGCGCCGCGCTCGCGCAGCACGCGCGCGCGGCCAGCACGCAGCGCGCAACACGCGCGCGCGCCAAGCATCACCACGCGCTGCACACTGCGCTACATCACTGGGAGAAGGTAATGTTACTACACACCGCCGCGCTCGGCCACGCGGGCGCGGCGCCACGCTCAAGCGGTCAGCACGCAGTCTCGATCGTTTCGAAGGCTTTCTCGTAGTCCACAAACGCTAATCTGAGAGGAAGGTTTATACTCTTCGGTCTTCTGTATAACCTGCCACAGCCCATGTATGTGGTCTCCGGTGATAAAGCCTTTACGGAATCCGGTTTGTTCGGGAGTCTGGAAGTCATCAAAACTGCGCGCGAGACGGTTCGTGAGATGGACCTATAATTCTAAAGAAGGCCATTGTCGCCCTTCATCCATAGGGCATCCCTTGGTCCATAGCACCTCTCGAACTCTCAACAGCTCAGGTTTGGCGGATAGGAACCTGCCATCATCGGTCTTCAGTTTCGCAAGCTGGCTCCGCCCATTATACAGGGTGGCGGAAAGTGGACGTCCAAAAAAATAATTTTGGTCCCTCTTGTCGTGGGGTATCCGAATCACCCCCATGTATGTTCCGCGATTTTTCTTAGTTTTCGAGTTTTCGAACATAAATTGTTATACCGGATGAAATTTTTTACCGTCTCGAGCATAATCAGGTGTGTTGTGTAAGTGGAACAGAAGCCATACCCGAGAATATTTGCTTAGTACCATTGAGATTGTACAGGTTCGGAATTTCCTTCAAAAATCATAAAAACTATCCATCCTACGGCACGTGCTTAAAAACGAATAATAGCCAAAATAGGAGATAGTAAACGGCGTAGGCTGCGATGGCGCATGAATGATAGTTGTACGTGTGTGCGAGCGAAACCCACGCACATTTCTTTTGCGTAGAAACCTAGTAAGCGGCCGCCCCTCGCATGGTACAGTCGTGTTGAAAACGTTTCCAAAATCAACGCAATAACATTTATAGTCCACTTACTAATAAACTAAGACAAACCTGATCTACAAATAAAATGAACACAATACCCAAAAATTCTCAAACATACAATACAAATACCCAATTGACCAAATAAGCCTCACACCAAAAGAATAAGTAGTAAATAGGTAATAACTTAACACAAGTAAGAAAACTTAACCTACCTAAAATAATAAAACACAACAAATACTTACGTAAGTACAAATAAAAACCCCACCAATTTACCAATTAGAAAGATAAAATAATAAGTAAACCTATCCTTACAAATAAAACGAAAACAGTAACAGACTCGGAACGAACTTTTAAAACAATCTAAGTAATCTTTTTTAAATAATTCGAAACAATAAATACTTGAATAAGCAAGAATACTCGACTGTACTTCATTCAAAATGAAAAGGACGTGCATACATGCGGGAGCGAGAACATTGACAGAATGTTGTTCGGTCGACCCGTTGCTAAGTAACGTCGGCGCGCCTACGCACACACACGTACATAGAAACTTGATGTGTGCGTGAGAGTTCACTTACCGGGGTGCACGTAAGAGAGCCGAGCAGCTGAGCGGTACTCGCGCGCGGGCGACACGACCGACAGACGCGAACGCGCATTGCGCGCATTTTACAAAAAATGAACTTAGGTCTGTACCTACCTTTTTAGCGATATCGCAGTAGGTAATTATTGTTCAAAATGTTTCGTTCTAAACATAAACTAGCACGTCTTTGCATATTGTTCGGTAAACTTCGAGGCGTGTCTCTATCACTTTTCAAGACATTAAAAGCGTTTTAAATTATTCGCTGTTTTAAATCACTAACGCTTTGAGCTTCTTCGGTATACACTAAACGTCAGACTAAACGTTTTAGGTCGGCCCACAAATAAAAGTCAAGGGGTGTTATGTAGGTCTGGTGACCTCGGCCGCCAGTTCACAGGTGCACCGCGACCTATCCACTTATCACCAAATTGACCATCGAGATACGCGCGCACAGATCGTTTGTAGTGCGCTGGACATCCGTCATGCTGGAAGTACATGTCTTGCAGATAGGGATCAGGAACGTCTTGCAACATGGTGTCAATGACAGAACGGTTCTGCACCCAGTGACAAAACTCCATGCGGGGTCCGAGGGGGAATTTGAGGAGAACGGATACCGTTCCTTCGCAGCGACTGAAGATTTTCTTCTTCTGCGTACATTCGCCTTGCACTGGCTGTTTTCACCAAACAAGATACTCTACGTTAGAATATTCGTACATATTTAGATACGACAAATATGACCGGGTGCACGATGCATACGTGGAAACAAACAGCGCGACGTCACGCCGCCGTGACTAATCGCAGGTGACTGAAGCTCGGGACGCGGGCGGGCGGGGGGATGCGCGAGCGAGCAGCTCCGGCGCGGCGGCGGCTCAAGCGCCTGGTGATATCAAAGAAGCCGACGGCAAGTGCGGCGAGTACCTATCGGCCGCAAAGGAACGTATCTAATTCATTGATAAATTCCGTGCATTTAGTAGGGTGCGTATGATTTGAATTTCGATATTTTTTCATGGATTTATTAAAAAAAAAATTAATTTCTGTTTTTATTGTTTTTGTATTAAAAGTTTACTTCAAATGGGTAGTATTTTTAGATAAATCAATTTGTATAAAGGGTATAAAAAAAAAAAAAAAATTAGTTGACTATGCCATTGGCTTCTACTCCGTTCACCTACTACACCCTATGTTTGTCGAGACGGTAAAAAAAATGATCCGGTATTTATGTTCGGTGAATTAAGACATAAATGACATGACCAGTGGGACTATGGGCGCCTGCATAAGCGTCGAAATCAATGTTCAGCAAATATTGTTTTATTTTTGCAAGTATTGTATTCTACAGTTTCCAGATAAAAAAGTTTCACGAGTCTAAAAGATCAGGAAACTGAGAAAAATAAAGATAAGTATTCAGTTTATAACTCTGCTTTTCGATATGAGATGGCGCTAAGCGTTGTGGTTATCGACTTTAAGACAAAGTTTTTGACAAATTTTTGACATTGATTGTCGCTGAGATGAGACTGCGACTTGAATTTGAACGTTTTTAGTTACGGGAATTAGGCAATCACCGCCGCCCATAGACATTCACAACACCAGGGTTTTTGCTGATGCGTTGCCACCCATTTCCCAAATAAACGCTGCTTTATTAAGTTTTGCTGGCTCACACGCAATCGAACCGCTGTGTCAGACTTTATACCTGCTGTCTTGTTGTTAAATAGTATGTTAACCTGATTATTCAACCACCGGGCAAGTCTCGCTAGCAGGGGTAAGGTTGGCATTGAAATAATACGCCTTTGAACCCGCCTTACGAAATATGCCACAGTTTTGCACCTCATCATAATATCCATTTAATCGAATCGTAGAGCAAAACAGATGAATCCTTTTTATGTAGCAATGGTAATCAGGCTTTGAAGATATCAGTTCGTAAAGAATAGCAATAGTCGTTAGAAATAGAACACCTAGATCGACAGTAGGTACACAACGAACTGTCGCCACTGAACGCCAAGATCGGATGTGCAAGTAGGGATGGTGAATGGTGATCTAAGATCGATAAATGATACTCGATTTTTTCCCGAACACTAAAATTGAAATCATTTGACTGCCTCATTGGTCTAGTGCTTACAAGCGCTGTAGCGCTGTACCCGGGAATCGCACCCACGACCTGAGCATGAGGTCCTGGCTGCGATTCCCGGGTCAGGCAGTTTGTTTGGGTTTGTCCATCTAGAATATCTCAGTAGCAAGTGGAGTCCGGATTTTTGCCCGGTTGATGGCAATAGGCTCGCCCCCTATTGCACGGGACTTACAACATAACTAGAGAAATGAGGGTGTATAGGTACACCTCTCCCATCAGGGGAAGCGTGATGTTATGTTATGTTATGTTATTATTAAACAAACACAGTTTAAAAGGGTATAATAAAATATCAATTCAAATTTATTATTTTTTGTGAATCGATTTTTCATGCTTTGACTCGAATCGATTAATTGGGTATTTTATGTAAAATTGCTACCTTAATATATTGTGCCTTTGGTCCCGCCACTAATGTCAGATGCATTGTCAAAGAAATAACAGTCCTTTATACACAGTGATTACCTATTATGGTGTTCGATCGTCACAAATATCAATAAAAACCTAACCTGGTAGGCGTGTAAATAAATCAAATTAATTATAAACAAAACATGCAGTATAATTATATTCCATGTCATTTATTCTCTTGATCGAAAATAACTCGTTCTTATTTTATTTTTCCTATACTATGTGTAGCATAGTATGGTTACCGGATGGTTGTAGATAAAATGGAACGTCAAAATCGGGAAGTACTTATAGAGTGCGTTTCATCATTATAGTTCCTATGCCGTAATGTTGGCACTTTAACAACGGACCTATTAGGTGGAGCCGTAACGTACAAATGTTCGTCCTACAACAGTGGAACCAACATTACGGCATAGGAACTATTTGATGAAACGCACTCTAAAAGAAAAGCGGAAAATACTGTTTTTGCAGATATTTTAACCTTGGCTTTATTCGGAATAATTTATCCATGATAAATTAGATCTTTAATTTTAAATCTTAGTGTATTTACTGTAATCCTGCACAAGTTCCCGAATTCGAATGCAAGAACTGGTCATGTCCTTTTCAACTTCAAATTAAAAATCTAAACAGTTGAATTCATGGTTCCTAAGAAGGCTTCAAGAATGCGCCAGACTCTCAGTCTTCATAATCAAATAAAAAAGTAGTACTTAATGTGGCTACGTTGGCTAAAATCATAACTCAAAAACTATGAAAAATCGCGAAACATACATAGGGTGATTTGGATACCCCACGGCACGAGGGACCGATTTTTTTTTTTGGACGTCAATGTTCCGGCGACCCTGTATATTGCATAGACCTTGGAAACCTTGTTCCACTCTATCGCGTCCTTAATACGGTCTGTATTAAAGCGGCCAAGGTCGCTTTTCATAGACTTAGTGATCGGTCTATTGAGCCGCCTGCGCCGGTACCGGTAATATCGGGTTTCTGGAACGTCCCCCTCTATCACTCTTAAAGTCATAACTCATAATGTGTGGTATTCTTTTTGTAAAGCTCAATGTGTCATATTTACGACCAGACCTAATTTTACAAAGTTATAAATAAATAAATCAATAAAGACCATACGTATCCTAATTAATTGGTCAACAAACTCCTATTTATTCATATTGTGTATTAACCCGCAGGCGTGCACACTAGCACAAAAGTATTCTCTAAAAGTATCGCCAGTCGAAGAGTCGCTCATGGAGATGTTACATCCTGAAGGAAACATTGATACACAATGGGTAAGTAATTTTCTTATCTTACTCATTAAACTTGATTTAATTGCCTTATGTTACGCCAACGACGCAGAAACAAGTGTTATCTGTGTAAAACGTTTACCTATTTGTTCGCGTATCTGTCAATATAGCGTATCGTAGCTCCTTAACGGATGTACGGATTCCGACCTACTCACTAGAAGGCCGGTTTAACTTTGGACATATCATACACAAGTCATGGCTATGTTAGATTAGAACCTTTTACGCCAGTTTGAAAATCATCAACACTTTTGTTAATTTTTAGTGTCAAATCAAATCGAATAATTTATTAGTGGGATTTAGGTTTTAAAATAATTGTGCTCAAAAATCTCCCTATTGGGGTTATATTAATTCATAATGGTATTATTCCAGGTGGACAACGTGTCCGCCCTGCTCCGAGAGATGATCGCGTCTCTGAGCGCGGAGTCCGTGTCGCGCAAGGCTCGCGTGCGCGCCGCGACCGACGCACTGCGCGGCGCGGCCGAGCGGCTCGCGGCGCCCGACGCCAGCCGCCAGCAGCTGCTGCAGGACGTGCGGGCGGCGCTGCAGACCTTGCAGACTGTCAATGAGGTAGCACGACATACTAGTACGCGATAGTGTTGCGCGGCGCGGCCGAGCGGCTCGCGGCGCCCGATGAAATATTCTCACTTATATAATTTCTGCCAATACAAGAAAACAAAACCACTGATGTTGGTTCTTAGCATAAATCAATAAGAATACTTAAGTTTGAGTAATTTATGCGGCCTAGTCAAATGTCCTTTCTTTGGTATTGTTCGTCAAACCTTTAAGCTCCTTAAATTCTGAGTTGAGCTGCACGATTCCTGACAAATGTGTCCACTGAATGGACAGGGCCACTCAATCTGTGTGGTTCTTTCCTCAAAATACCATTTCAGACACGCAATCTACATGGTCTTCGTACGTAATTGACGGCTATGTGATGGATCTATTTACACCCTGTATAGGCTATTTATCAGCACGCTACGAGCTGAGCAAAAATGAGCGGGCGGGCGATGCGATGCGACGCGGTCTGAAATGTCACGCGGACTAAGTCGCGGGGCGAAATGTCACGCGGACTAAGTCGCGGGCTGAAATGTCACGCGGACTAAGTCGCGGGCCGAAATGTCACGCGGACTAAGTCGCGGGCCGAAATGTCACGCGGACTAAGTCGCGGGCCGAAATGTCACGCGGACTAAGTCGCGGGCCGAAATGTCACGCGGACTAAGTCGCGGGCCGAAATGTCACGCGGACTAAGTCGCGAGCTGAAATGTCACGCGGACTAATTCGCGGGCAGAAGCTAGTTCATGTATATTCTTGTTGAAATAACCTAATCATTTCTTACTTTTTTTCTCACCTTAGGGCGACAACCCGGCCGCAGAGTTCCTAGCAGACGAGAAGATCGTCAGCGCGCAGACGGCGGCGCTGGCGGGCGTGCGCGAGCACGAGGCGGCCGTGAGCCTCGCGCGCGGCGCCGCGCGCGGCCTGCTCGCGCGGCTGCCCGACCATCACGACAAACTGCTGCTGTGAGACATCTTACTCTCTTACCCTGCACCACTTACACCCGTACACGAGTGGTGATTCTTGTTTTCGACAAGTCTTGTAAACAACTTGTCAAAAACATGTTATGTATAAAGCAGTTGTATCATAAATGTATTGGCTTGGCTTCAGATATGTATTGTTAACTATTATGTTCGCCTTTGTGTCAAGTTTGGTATACGGCTAGTCCATACAACTTATTTTAGGTGTAAATGACACAAACCAAAACTAGTAGACACGATATGTAGAATACATGGTGTATACCTTGGTGTAAACACGGGATTACAGTCTAAAAGTGACTTGTTCTAAGTTCTTGCTTGCCATAATATGTCGAAGTAAAAATATCGTTCCATTTTTAAATTACACGACAGATATGAGTTTTCATAGTAAGTTTTTCGGCCGCTAAACTCTACAGATATGGATTTTCATAGCAACTTTGCCGGCCGCCTGCTCGCATGTATTTTACCAGTACAGCATTTTCGATTTATGTCGAAGACGGTTGTCAAAATAATGCTTGAATTTCCAAGCATGTTTGAGAAAACATAATATTTGTATTTTTCAGACTATACAATAACTGGCCTACCGAGGCGAGCGGACGGAAACTGACGCGCCAGTCCGCCATCACCGCGGGCAAGTCCAACGCCAACAACAGACATGGTGAGTTACATGGGTTTCAAGTAAAACACTTTCTCGATATAGCAAGCAGTACCGATGTCGACAATGCTGCCAATGTGATGTGAAATGGAAAAGCAATAACTATTTCATGATATACAAATACGTTCGTTGAAATCACCGAAAGGATTACGCTATGTTCTCGTTCCTTGAATGAATTCGCAAGAATAACCCAAAGCTATTGTGCTATAGATAATTTGTAATTTTTCTATATGTTCATAGACAAGAACCGCCCTATAGCCTTGGGATATCCTGTTATTACCATTTGTATCGGTGAATAAATCTATACTAATATTATAAAGCTGATGAAGAGTTTGTTTGTTTGTTTGTTTGTTTGAACGCGCTAATCTCAGGAACTACTGGTTGGAATTAAAAAAATATATTTTTTGTTGGATAGTCCATTTATCGTGGAAGGCTATAGGCTATATAACATCACGCTATGACCAATAGGAGGGGAGCATAAATGAAATATGTTGCAAAAACGGGAAAAACGGGAGAGCTTTCGTTGCGTGCGCTGCGTAAACGGTTTATGTTACGTAAATATCATGTATGATGGAATTGTTCCTCTTTAAAGGTTCTAAAAAAAAGTCCGCGACAGCATATGTCTATCTTTTAAGATTGACTCACTATAACCTTTTTTATGGTAATCAAATTTGTTCGAAATTAATGCTTTATTTTCGAAGGAATAAATAGTTTTAACATCAAGGGCAGTAAAATACTTTTTAATTAATTCGAATCGGACATTTAATTTCGAAGTTATCGCAATACGCGAACCGTTCGACGCCGGCGCCGCGCCTCCGCAGCGTTCCCTACTATAGAGAGGAGAGGATGGGCACACGGGTAGACCATGACTTGGAATAGGACATAGGATACGTTTTATACCTATATTCTCACAGGATCGAGACCTACGCGGGTGAAACCGCGGGGCACAGCTGATAAATAAATAAAATTAAAAATGTATGTTATAAAAACAGTATGTCAAAGAACGCATTATTCGTAATAACTGTAATAAGTTACCAAATTTAATTATTGTCAAAATAGACTTAAATATGGACACTATAACATTGGTTTAAAAATGCTCCTGTGATGATAGCTGAAAGAAGGATACATGATATAAAATAATGTTATCACAGGAGGAGAGCGAAACGCCGTAGGCGCGGGCGTCTGGAAGCGCGTGCGGCTGAAGTTGGAGGGACGTGACGACTCGCAAACCACGCGGCGATATGCGCTGCACGACCAAGTAAGTACTGTGTAGGGCAGTCCATCTCTAAATCTCAACGAATCACCCCGTAGAAGTTACAGCAGCCTATAGTGAGTTTCATTAGACGAGTGAGTAATATTGACGTCTCGCGCGCAGGTGGACCACATGATCAAGGAAGCTGTTTGCTCCGGGAACCTGTGCATGATGTACGAGGGCTGGATGGCGTGGGTCTGAGGTCCCCGCCTGAGTCCGCCGCGCCTGCGCCGCCCGGCCCGCGCGCCGCGGACAGGAGCCGACCCGCGCGACCCTCGCGACCCGCCGCGACCCGCGCGACCCTCGCGACCCTCGCGACCCGCCGCGACCCGCAGCGCGGGCGCGACCCGCGAGGCACGCCCGCGCCCGCAGCGCTGCCGCACCGCGAAACGATTCGTTAAACCTCACATTTCGGTACCACGTTTTTTTACTAGTTTTATCTTTTTTGTTCGTGTTCGTATGTAGCGCAGCGCGTCCGTGACGTCGCTCGCTGTCGGGCCGAGCATTAGGGTTAGATTATGGTTTCTGTAGAAGCTCGGAGGCTCAGGCCAGCGAGCCGGAGAGCGCCAGACCCCGACCAACCGTCGCACCGGCGCCCCGACGCCGAGCGGGCGCCGCGTCTCAACTCGTATCACAACTATATATTCGGCGTAGTTTTAAGACCTGTCTGCCACGATGACTGCAATGACTGGTGGCGCTATCTAGAACTAATCGTGACTGCTGTGTCACTGAATGTGTCGTCCTCTGTATCGACGTATTATTGTATTGAGTCAGAAATATGACGCAGTCTATAAACGTATGTAGTATATATTTACAGAAAAATAGTTGTTACACAAAATACCTACATGATGTTATTTTCAAGTAAACTTAAGTAAATATTCTTTATAATATCCGAGCGATTACTGTGTTTATTTCTTTAAACATCTTGGAGTCGAGGCGACGAAATTAAACATTTATGTGACATCTTTGGCGTACAAAATTGATTTGTATCTCATCTATGATAACTTTTGATAAAAAAACTTCTAAAAATACAAAAAAATATAAGTACTAATAATAACGACACGAACTGTGCAGAACCGATATACTGATTTATTCATTTTTCTTCTCGAGATGTAATTTGAATGTCATTTTATCTGAAGTAGAGCACTACACTGCAGTGTAGAATTACGGTTTCATTAAAAAATAATATTGTATCAGTTTCACAATATATCCATTGGTATTATAATAGCTAGATTTATATTCCATTTAATAGGCCATTAACATAGAAAACTGAATACATAGTCTAAATTCTGCACGTTACTCTATAGCTCTCATGATATTAACATATTCATGTAACATATACATTTATAACTAAACTTCGATATATTCTAACATAAATGTAACTTAATGTAGGCATTAATTTAGTTGTACTCATTTCCTGTTAAGCTTTCGCTAAAAGTCTACTTTATAAACTTGTTCAAGGCGCCACCTTCACTGGCTATGATCTAGCGATTTCGTCATAGGAGCACTCAGTGTAGTAACAGCGCGTCGACTTCTTAAATTTCGCACATTATGCTTTAAATGCTAATTCATAATACTTAACATTGCTCTATTACAGTTTGGTAGGAAGTGTACTGATCGTAATATCAACGAACTATACTACTTACGTGTGAATAAAAATCACAACTAAACGATCACTCGCCAGCTGCGAATCATTACGACTGCTCACTGCGACATCGCGCCACGCGTCTGTGACGAGTACTCGCGACTCGGAACGATACGCCGGCGATGTCGACCACACGTTGTGGGGTGTTTCGTCTAATACAGCTACTGCACTTAGCGTTGGTTTTTCTCAAAATATTCGCGTTACTTGCGTATTACAAAATATATCCTATGCTTGTTGGAATAAAGTTAATTTTGTATTAACGAAATAACGCGAATATTTGCGCAAATACGCGAAGTGGAGTCGGCATATTACCTAAGCGACGAACACGCTTCCTGTCACATTACACGTGGACACAATCGCAACGTTATAAGGTGCCTTCGCACATAGCGTTGGTCCAGTGTAGGCTTTTGTTGAGCGTATACGCTGCGTAGATGTTGCATAATTACGCTGTAACGAGAGTATTTACGATACAATTACGTCTAATGCAGTGTACATGTACGTAACATCTAAGTGGCGTCTACGTTAGACATACGCTCAGTGCGAAGACTCACTTAAAGTGGGGCGAGACAAGCGTAACTCAGCATCACACTCGACGACAACAAGTTTTTGAAAAATTATCCAACTTCGCGACTCATTTTAAACGACTCAAATTACGCTTGCCTGGCCCCACCCTCGCATATTGCCACTTGACGTATTGCGGTAGAAATGAGCTCGTAGCGCAACTATTTTACGATATAGTCGCCCTTGTAGGTGGCGCCTTACATATAAACCGGCTGAAGGACGACACACATTTGTACGGAACGGCCCATGCACGCCCTAAACGTTATAAATTAGAATTATAATATTGTATCACAAAAATGTAAATTCACAGGCCATTAGGCGCCAGCAAGTATAATCGGCCATAAAATTATATTTTTACTAGCTCCCGCCCGCGTGGTATGTCGATGAAAAGTACCCTATGTCCTTCCCCAGGATGCCATCTATCTCCTTGCAAAATTTTATCGAAATCCGTTTAGTGGTTTAGGCGTGAAAAGGTAACAGACAGACAGACAGACAGACAGACCGACAGGCAGACAGTTTCTTTCTTATTTATAATATTAGTATGGATATGGATTTTATAACCCTAAGGGTGAATGCACGTTAAACAACGACAAGATCTATTTTTGCCTTCAAGACCAATGCGAAATTTAGATAATTTCAACCTTAGTGAAGTTTAAATTTACTGGGACTTTTAGTCAAAAGTGGTAAAGCCCAACAAATTCGAATACACAATTTAATGTCAAAAGAAATGTCAAAGAAGTCAGTGTCCCATTTTTTATTATATGCGCTAGTGTCGGCCATTCCGTACTTATAAGTTAAGTCCCTCATTCTAGCATCAAACAACTTATATTAAACAAGAGATACTATTTCGGTTTATTAACATCTCTTATGTCCGTCTAGCTGTGGACGTTTTTCGGTAGATATGATGATTCAAATCTTGATTTCCGTAAAACAGATCAACATAAAATGTTAATACTCGCTGTAGTCTGTAGGTTCTCCATACTGAATTCAATTTAAAAAAAAAAAAACTAAATTAGAATATAAAAATATATAATCCTACTAAAAATTATAAATATTTACTGTTTTCCAAAAAGTCGACCGATATCATAACAAAATACAGTTCCCTTAAATTCCATGGTGTTATACACTTGTCAGAAAAATGTTCCCTACACAATCCTTTTACAGGGGATGAGTACATAGTATAACATATAATATTATGTATCGCGTACCGCATTATGTAACGTTCACGCGCGCTTGTGTGAGTATTCGCACCTTCACACGTCTCTCAGACGTAGGGAGTGTTGCGCACGTCTGTAGGACGTAGTATGCTTGTAACGTGGATGCATTCGATACTTTTAATAACGTTACCATCCAGATTTAGACCTCTTTGAACGTACCAAGTGGTAGAGTACCTTCCCCAAGACATTGGCATCACTCCAAAAACGGACTATCTAAAGGAGATGCCGTATATTGAGATATACGGCCATAAGGCCTATGATATAATATAATACTAATAGTTTCCAGCGACTGCTGTTTCATAGAAAATATACCTATAGAAATAATATTGGATGTTAAATACGATGAATATTGTGTACCTAAGCGTTATCTGTAAACTAACGCACGTAGATCTCCCCATTGAATGTATTTCCCTCCAACGCGTAGTTTTTGGTCTAAATCGTTACAATGCATCCATCGACTGTGTGACTGTATCGCTTCATATTAAAATAAATGGTGTATGTAGAGCAATTGATGTTTTATTTCAAATTAATCCTTATCCACCTAAATATAATGTCAAAGCTGTATAAATGTCAGCAAGCTATGAAAAGAGAATGGGTTCTTTCCACAAAACTGAAAACCGACGGGCCTATGAACACGACGTTTTTTTTTATACGAGCATTCTGCCTCTACACTATTTGATTTTGTAGCGAGTAGACAGCGAAAAATACGCTGTGTGCATAGGCCAGGTTAAACCTTCGGGTAGTAACAGACGACCTGAAACACTCGTCTGTCTGATAGGCGGATCCTCCCCTTTTAATATAGGAACTTACCACCCTGTTTATCACTTACAAATATCATACATAAGACGCCTCCACTGGTGGAAGGCCTCCCTCAAGGATTGCCACAACGACTAGTCCGTAACCTCAGGCAGCGCACGAGACACCTTCCAAAGGTCGCCACTGTGGAGGCGGTTACCCAAGCTAGTTAGCTTACTACCTGCGTCTAGAGTTAGTGCGAGTCGAGCACTGCGGAGGACGAATTAGCGTAGTAAAGCGTGCTCGTTCGAGGCTCTTAAGTATATCTCCTATGTTAAACTTATTTACTATTCGGAGGAGCTCGTGGCTAAGTAATAACAGCCGGTCGGGTCGATCCATCAGGTTAAGCTACGCTTGCCGGGGTTGGTCCGTGGATGGGTGACCATTTTCACATATCGAGACTCCTCCGTGCCTCGGAAAGCACGTTAAGCCGTTGGCCCCGGCTGTCATTTGTGGATCTTTGACAGTCGTTACGAGTCGTCAGAAGCACGAAAGTCTGACAACCAGTCTAACCAAGGGGTATCGTATTACCCAGTTACTGGGTTGTCGAGGTCAGATAGGCAGTCGCTCCATGTAAAATACTGGTATTCAGCTGCATCCGGTTAGACTGGAAGCCGACCCCAACATAGTTGGGAAAAGGCTAGGCAGATTGATTGAAACTTATTTACTATTATTTTGGTAACAAGGCTGTTGTTCGAGATACATCTCCGAACAATATCACCTAATAAAGATTATGACCCTTCAATACGAATTTAGTTGTTGTTCCTAGTACCTTCGGAAAACTGGCTGGCCGTCTTTGAAGACTGTTGGAAGACGAAGGTAACCACCCTTGTAAAGATGAGGTTACGTTAGAACGTGCAGACAACCACACGAGCGCCGACATCAGCACTTAGGGAGCTTTGTGATCTCCAGTAGTGAGCCCACCATGTTTGTTACTCACGCCTTACGTTCCCATCGCGACGTGTCCAGCGCTGACGTTTCTCACGTTTTGTGGCATACTAAAATACATGCTCTATGAATGATTTACTTTCAATACGTAAGGGCTTTGTTTTCCCACGTATGTCTTGCCAACGTGTTCGTTTCTTCGAGTTGTTTAACAGCGTTTTTGTTTCCAACGTGGTAATAACTTTGAAGACTCTCGGTTATGCAAACATGGGTATTGATAAGGTGAGGTCGGCTCCCGTGTGGTTTTAGTAGTAAGAAATTACTTAGAGGACCTATTTAAAAAAAATATTTAGATAATGTACCTTTGAGTGTATTTCCGAAGTTTCTGACGAGCTGCACCGCCCGCGGCGGCTGGTGGTGGCCGTGGATATATTACACACTGCATTGGCACGTTATCTTCATGAGGCGAGCGTTTTTTCATATACCCTTCTTGAGTCGGCTTGATCATAATTTTTGTGAGTATTTCTTCTTACTTTATTAAGCTAATTAATGTAACTAAGTAATAGGTGTACGGAAGTAGAAAATGAACTAATGAACTTACTGGACACTGAACACTCACCAACTGTTGCAAAAAAAACATCTACCAACTATTTACCAGAATCACAACACGCCTCCCGCCAAAGTATGAAAAGTACCGCCTACCGCACGCCCCTTTATAAAATCCACCACACCAACCGGAAGTCATATTAGAATCCCAATTTATTTATCTAAGCTATAGGTTTATAAACGAAACTTTATAATTGGCCACATTCGCATTACATAATTTTTACTAAGATACATACTTGTACAGCTAAGTAGAAAAAAGTTTATAAATATCAACAACTTCAGTATAATAAAGAAATCGTTTTTTTTTTGTTTAGCACATACTGTCCCACTGATGGGCAAAGGCCTCCCTCAAGTCCTTCCAGGAATTCTTTCCGCGGCACCGCAAACCACTCAACCAGCCTTTTTTTATCTCAATGATTACACACCTAAATACTCAAACACTAAGTATGATTACTATTTTTAAAAAAATGTCATTTTTTAATATGTAGGCTCAATAATATTGATTCCTAAATAAAACTAATCTAACCTAGTTGACTAGCCGCTGACTCCCGAAAGATAGAAGAGTAGCGAAGAGTAAAAGGCCGGAAGTGACACAAAAAAAAACATTTTGGCAGCAGTTCTAATTCTATTTTTGAATCGTACGTTTTTAGGATTAACCGACTCATTGCCAACATCATTTTCATGCATACTTTAGCCAGGCCCCAAACATTGGACGATGACGTGCCAAGCGCGTCATGGGCCTTCATCAAGGATGACGCACCTAGAGCGGCATTGGCCCCCTGTGATGTTTTATGCGTATTTCGCTGTTATCTTGCGTCAATCTGCTAAGAGAAAAAGTTATTTGTGTACTTCGATTCGAATTCGTTGGTATTCAAAGGAAATATTTATTTATTTAAACTTTTCGCACTAAAAAAGGTACAAAGGCGGACTTAATGCCTGAGGCATTCTCTACCAGTTAACCAAGGGTGGTGAAGAGATTAGATGGCTGGTGCTCTAATTGAGAGGAACAAAGAGGAGAAAAAAAAAAAAAATATGTATCATATTGCAATAAAGATAAAGCAGGTTTACAGTACAAAATAAGCTATAAACTTATGATACATATACTTACTCATATATTTACTATAATAAATAATATAATAGGTCTTTACCTATGAAGTTGCCGTTCTGCAGTACTGGCCATTTCAAATCAAAATAATTTTTGTTTGGCTAAGAATTCTAATTTCAAATTAATTTTATTTTAAAAACATGGAATTCTTTTTTCAAAAGAACTCATTTGTTTAGTTACATTTTCATCGCATTTCAATGTTTTTCGTCATCATGTACGTTAAAAATTCGAGTAATTATGGAATATGAGTACCGTCGTGGCAGCAACGCGGCACAAGCGGCACGCAACATCAACGACGTTTACGGAGCTAACACTACAAACCAACAAAGCACCTGTTATTGGTTTGCTCGCTTCCGTTCTGGAAAGGACCATGGGAAAAAACGTCCCCACCCACCAACACGCTTGAGACTAGTGTCATTCGAAGCGTCTGGTGGGTTCGATACTTTTATACTATGGCGACATTTTTCAAAAATGTGGGGTTTTCCTGGAATATTACTTTTTTTATTCAATATTAGCATTATTTTACATTTATATATTTTCTTAGTTTGCACTTAAGAGGCATAGAATATAGCGACCTAAATATGGTTCTCATTCATGACAACCTTTCTTTTTATCAGGGACCATTTTTTTTTCTCTGATACCTTTTTTTAAAGTTAGGTTCGGTTAGGTTATGTTTGGTAAGGATAGGTAATTATAGCTTAGGTTAGGTTAGCTAACCGAAAAGTTTAGGTTAGGTTAGCTTCTGTGCGCTGTCAACGCGGCTCTACGTGGGAATCGTGCGATCGATGGCCCTTTACGGGGCCCCGATCTGGGCGGCTGACCTGACGGCCGGTAGTATCGCAGTCCTGCGCAAGCCGCAGAGAGCGATGGCCGTCAGAGTCATCAGGGGGTATCGCACGATCTCCTACGAGGCGGCTTGTGCACTGGCCGAATCCCCGCCCTGGGACCTCGAGGCGAAAGTACTCGCGTCATCGTATCGGTGGCGCGAGGAAGCGAGAGTGCGGGGTGAGCAACCGATGCAGCGACACAGAGCTGCATCGGTCTCAGCTTCGCGAGGTCTTGGTGGCGGAATGGCGGGACAGGCTTTCACGCCCTACCGCCGGCCTCGACATCATCGAGGCGGTCCGGCTGGTGCTCGAGCGCTGGCTCGGGAGGAGGCACGGCTCCCTGTCGTTTCGGGTGACACAGGTGCTCTCGGGGCATGGTTGCTTCGGGAAGTACCTGTGTCGCATAAACAGGGAGCCGGACGCTCGGTGTCACCACTGCGTCGACTGCCGGGAGGACACGGCGCGGCATACGCTGGCAGAGTGTGCCGCTTGAGAGGAGCCGCGCCATGCCCTCATCTCCGAAGTAGGCAGTGACCTCTCGCTGCCGGCCGTCGTTAAGTCGATGGTCGACAGCGAGGAGTCCTGGGACGCGGTGGTTTCCTACTGCGAGACAGTCGTCTCGTAGAAGGAGGCTGCGGAAAGGGAGAGGGAGATCTCGTCCACTCACCCGGCCCGCAGCAGGCGCACTGGGCGTCGGCGTAAAAGCCCCCCTAAATGGGTCCAGGAGCGACAGACTCGGGGACGTCCGTCGCTCCCCACACATCAGGACCCGAGGTGGCGGCGCGTAGTGTTCCACGCGCGCCCCTCTTAGACGTCACGGGGGGAGTCAAACACCTCACTCATCGGGTCACGCGGGGGCCCCTGACCCGAGGAGTCCCGCAATGGCGGGCCAGTCTGGGGTTGCGGAAGATTTTTACGTTCCCGTGACCCCCGGCGAAGGTGTGAGCTGGAACACTGGGGTGGTTTTTAGTCAGTAAGAGTCTGACAGACCCCTCCGCCCGCCCCAGGGCAGAGGTCATCCATGAGGATTTTAAAAAAAAATAGGTTAGGTTAGCCGTTTTTTGTACAATTATCCAATCACAACAATACACAAATGCTGTTCATCATTGAGGAGTTCCATTTGACCTTCAAAATCCAAGATCAAATTATCACTGTTAGGTTAGGTGAGGTTAGGTTACATCAGGACCCTAGGTGGCGGCGCGTAGTGTTCCACGCGCGCCCCTCTTAGACGTCACGGGGGGAGTCAAACACTTCACTCCCCCCCTTGACCCGAGGAGGCCCGCGATGGCGGGCCGGCACCAGTCGGGGGTTGCGGAAGATTTTTACGTTCCCGCGACCCCCGGCGTAGGTGTGAGTCGGAACACCGGGGTGGTTTTTAGTCAGTAAGAGTCTGACAGACCCCTCCGCCCGCCCCAGGGCGGAGGACATCCAAGAGGATTTTCCAACCCGGGAAAAAAAAAAAAAAAAAAAAAGGTGAGGTTAGGTTTTGTTTGGCAAGGATAGGCAATTATAGCTTAGGTTAGGTTAGCTAACAGAAAAGTTTTTTGTTATTACAAAAAAACCCCATTGATTTTGCAATGGAGCAAGACAGTAAGTCTTTCTCGGGATCCTTAAAAACATATTGACACGTATCCTATGACTGTTGGAGGGTGGGGACGGAGTCCATACAAAATCCCCCATGGTCCTTTCGACCTGAAAAATGAACCTCGCGGTCGTCCGAAGACTTTGGTCGACAATGACGAATTAAAGGCGATTGTGGAAGCTGATGATACACAATCTACGGCTGAATTAGCAGCAGCTTTCAAAGTTAGCGTCAAAACAATATTGGTCCATTTGCGTCAAATCGCCAGCGCGAAGTACGCGTCGAGGCGTGCCTTGCACTGCTCAACAGACACACAAATGAAGGAATTTTGAACCGCATTGTTACCTGCGATGAAAAATCGGAGAGTTGCTGCGCAGTAACAATTTCATGTCAGCGGGGTGAGGTACTGCGCAGCGAGTACGAGTAGCTAACTTCCGAGCCGACATTAAGTTTGAATCGGACTGTACACGCCGCGTTTGAGGTATGGCTCCTCAATTCGTACGGACACTAAACTAATATTATAGAAATAGCCCTCCTTGTAAGATTATGAGGTGTATAATTTGCTTTTCTGTTTGGGATAACATAATAATCGAAATGATAAATCAAACGCAGTCTAATAATTGGCAGTTTATATTTATTTACATAACAATAATCACATGTGGGATGAAAAGTGAAGGAATTTAAATATTGTATTAATTTGAACCTGTTTCATAAGATGGCTAATGCGCAATAAAATACGTTTATTAACTTAAAGTTTACGTGAAACACAGCTGACAGTTACAAACTATTATCCTTTACGCCCGATTGAATGTAGGTCCAACCAAAAGGTTAAACCTATACTTACTGACTTGATGAACCAAAGTAGTAGTAGTAGGTTGAACTGTTACCAGAATCAAACTATTGAAGCTGTAACTGTTCGCGACTTCTGCGATACAGGATGAAAAGTAGCCTATGTCCTTCTCCGGGTCATGTTCTACTCATTAGCTAAATTTCATCCAAATCCGTTCAGCCGTTTTAGCGTGAAAGGGTACAAACAAACTCACTTTCGCATTTATAATGTTAGTTAGGATTACACGAAATATGAAAGTCACATACAATTAAAATGTAGGGACTACTGCACTCATACGTAAGTTTTCTTCAACAACACAATCTTTTGATTCGGTTCAAGGTGAACTAAAGCCCCATTTACACCATACAAGTTCGTTGCCTCTAGCTTACAATAAAATTGAAGCAAAAAAACTTGCCTTTTTAAACATTGTGTTTTTTAAATTTATGTTAAAGGCAATTAAATCGCATCGTGTAAACTTAACTTCCTACTGAGTCTAAGGCAATTTAGCAAGAGAATATACTGCATCAGTCTCTTCACAAACGTCTGTCAGCTATACTTCACGTTCCAGAGATTACATCTATAAACACGCCCTTGATCCCCGATAGCTATGAATTAAAAGAATACTCAGAACCACTCCTGCGCATATCACATGAAGCACGCCACACAAACTACTCGTGTACAATCAACAACAATAAGTGATATCACTTCAACACTTCGCTAATGGAACTGAAAAACACGCTCGATGTAGGAAGACAAATAAATATTGACTTGATTTATATAGCGGCTTTAAAAACATAATTTTTATAAGTCCTGTTGAGTATTGGATAGAGACTTTTTGAGTAAACTTCGAATGTGTTCTTGTGCGAGTATTCTTAAGCCGCTAAATTCTTAATTGATCAGTCGGACAGATTTTCTTAAATGTAATTTTTTTGTTTGTCTTCCTAATTGCATATCCCCGTAGCCTTACCAACACAGTCCAACATGCCACGAAGAATTTTAAACTATACTAAACTGTACACAATAATAATTACATCTATATGTGCAATAATAAACTCATGTTATACAATTTCAATAATAATAATTATATTTTTAGAATATTTCATAAAGAGCAATATGACAAGATCGAAATATAAAGGAACGTTCAACGTTTGGCAAATATAACATTATCAAGACGGAAGCAAACAATATTTATAGAAAATATCGCGAGCGCGATTTAGCTACTTCTATACATAATTTAGTAGATAGACACCTTCTAGTAGCGCCATCTATAGTCAGCCATTATAACTATTACTTATTTAGTCAGATAAAGTTGCCACTAAGGCGCTCCCTCACCGACAGCACTCGCGTGTTACCTGCGACCTAGGCACCTAGCCGTGTTACTTCTACCCATTTAATAATATGTATTAACCTATCCAGCTGATTTCAATTATCTCTCTACCCTACCTAGCAGTTGACGGCCTGCGCAGTCTACTTGCAAAGCCCTAGCCGTTACAGTGAAACTCGGATTTTTTAATTACAGGCGACTGCTCCCGGTGAAGGAGCGCCTTTAAACTTTAGCGCCATGTCTAAATTATATTATTAGAGATTAAAATACTTTTTGTCTAAATCTTGTTAGAGCCGATGTCCACGATAATAATCATCGATCGCCATCGAATAGCCTCGCCGATCGCCTCAATCAAATGCACTGATATAAAAATGATAATATCGACGCTTCCATTCCTTAGTGAACGAAAATGACTCATCTTACAAAGCGGATTAAGTATGTAATCAGATCATGAAGACTTGTGTGACGTATCACTGATGGCTCCATACACAACTGTGCTTATTACTGCTTGTGTTGCGTGGCGGTAAACACAATCTTGTATAGATCTCTTTCATTCATTGACCATTGATCTTAGTTTTCGTAATAATCGCTTGTGTAATACAAGCCATTTCTCAGTAATATCCAGTATTAGCAATGTTCTGGAAGCAAATACCGAGACCTACGTAGTTGTAAAGAGGTCTAAGCAAAAGCTTCAGATTTGACTGAAACATGCTAGAAATTGGAAAGTCCATAATGTGTGCGTCAAACAAGCTCTATTGAAACAAGTACGGGTGAGTCATCAGATGAATAACCCATCGGCAACCAAATAATATCACTGGGTGGGACACACGACGTGATATAAACGAAATTTAATTTTTATAACTAATATCATGCCTGTATTCCCCGAAGGGTTAGGCTGTGCCTAATAGTGTCATGTTTTCAAAAGAAAAAAAGATAAGAAATGACCGGATAATTTCGTGATAGAGTCATTATGACCCATCACAATTTGAGGTCAATAGTCGGGGAGAGCAAGTGATATTAACTCATCCCTTTTATTTTAGTCTCCTATAATATCCCCAAAAGCATAGTCAGAGGCTGACTGTTTCGGTTACATAATTCACTATTATTCACTAGCTGTTTGATGACGATACCCTGTCCTATTATTCTTGAAGTTCTAAATATCGGCAGTAGGTCCATGAAAAATACTGGTATTCAGCTGCATCCGGTTAGACTGGAAGCCGACCCTAACATAATTGGGAAAAGGCAGGCAGATGATAATGATAGTTCGATAAGATCAGTGAGATTAATCCCATTTGTTTTTTGAGGCTTTTCGTAATGTATTTGAGCCTATTTTAAGTCCTAGTAGCTGGTTTATCGCCCTTGTATCTAGCACAGGTTCAGGCAGGGCGTGTGCTATCGTTTAGCAGCTTGTTTGAGCGCGATGAGCTCGTCGAGCTGTGCCTTGTACAGCTGCGTGACGTCCTGCAGGTCCAGGCGCAGTTCTGCCATCTGCTCCTCTTTCTCGCCGTACATTTGGAGGAGGGCGTCGTATTGTTCTTGTACTGTCTGAAAGTAGATAATAAGCTTTTTATTAAATATCATGTGTTTGTTGATGAAAGTTGAATTTTATTGAATGAGATTTTGATTCTAAAGAAACTTATAATGCATCTGAGCAATGGTTAATGATATTTATTTCTGTAAGAAGATCTTCTATGACACAAGTTAATGTTGTGTAAGAATGGTACAGGTTGCCTGTTATACTATAGATAAATTATGTTTTTAATAATTTCTCATGGTTTGCCTGGGACGCCCTGCGCAAGCGCATGATAGTCACGAATTAATTGCACAAAACATACATTTGTTTTACAAATAACTTTTTTGAAAGAAACGATGACGATGTGATTTATTGACGGCAGTGTACTGTATTATTTGAAGAACATAACATATTAGGGGATGTTTTTAGCAACATCCTTCTTTGTGCATTATGATGTAAGGGAGAAGTAGTGTAAAATGACCAAAGCCGTCAATCATGAGTTCAATTTATAAATGAACTAAAATCTCCTTTTTCGATGGATTAAAATACGTCGTAACGCACCTGCATCTCATCTAGCGCAGCCTGCAACTTCGCCAGATGGTGCGACAGCGCCGTTCTCTCACTCAGCAGAGCGTCTCTTTGTAGCGCTAAGGCGCGCAGCTCTCCGTCTCGCCTCGTGAGCTGTGCGAGAGTCTCCTCCACACACATGGCTGAGGACGCTGTGGGTGTTGCGCAGCCTTCTTCCTGTAACAGATTTTATGAGCTCGATGAATATTGTGAACGTAAAGGTGCTCTTCCGAAGGCGACCGCAGAAAAGCGATAACGTCACCCGATTGCAATAACAGACCGCAGCGACTCGACATGCCGCTGCGGTTTTAATTCCGTACGCGTCACAACTTCGCCATCGATGGCATTTCTCTTTTTCAGAGGGTTTTTTCTAACAAAGAAATACGTCTTGTCGCTCTGTCGGAAGTTGACATTCGACCGCTGCGTCAGGTGGCAACATTGCTATCTACGGAAGCCTTTTCGTAGAGTTACACAAAACCCAGTCGTGTCGTTGCGCGCATACCGATTCCGCGACATAGCCGCTTGTGGATTGTAATTCCGATCGCCTTTGTTCCTCCGCCAGGCACCTTCACAGTTATATCTTCGGTGTAACAAAGAACTTTAGAACTTCTTTTCAACACAAACAACACATTGTCCTCCAGTCTGTTTCCCAACTCGTTAATAAATTGATTCTTAACAACACCCTCACGGATCGGACAGGGTTTTTATTACACACTGTATAAACCTCCAACTGTCATTAACGAGACACAATAGAATTTTAATTGTTATCGGCCATTAGAAGGCCGGAGGGTGTTTTTGTTTATAAAAGTTCGTCGTTTTTGCCAATGGCGATGGGGCACACAGCTTTTCATGAATAAATAAGTAAGTAAGTGTACGCACGGACTGCCACAGCGACGCGGACAGCGAGTCCGACGCGACCGACTGCGGCGGAGACAAGTCGCCGCGCGTCGACACCTGCTCCTGGAACACACACAATGTAACTATCATTATTATATACGAATTACAGCCTTCTGTTAGTTTTCTTAAAGTTGAGCTTAAACTGGTGTGATAAAAGAAGATGGACAGACTATGAATATGAAAATTGAAGTTGATGAAAGTCTTTTACAGAAAACATTTTTTACCAATTTCAATTAATTTATTTCCAGGTAAATAACACCCATTGCCAGACATAAAATAATAGAAATCACAATAGAATAAAAACAAATAAAATCAAACATTAAATTAAATCCAATAACTCTGTAGAAAAATGCAGTTGTGTTCTTTGGCGGCATTTTCATTATCATAATTTTCGTGATTGTAAGATTCATCGTCGCATCGTTTAATTTCATTAGGTACTAATAAATACTCACACTCCTCGTGCCTCGGAAAGCTCGTTAAGCCGTTGGTCCCAGCTGTCATTTGTGGATCTTTGACAGTCATTACGGGTCGTCGAAAGTCTTACAACCAGTCTTACCAAGGGGTATCGTATTACCCAGTTACTGGGTTGTGGAGGTCAGATAGGCAGTCGCTCCATGTAAAATAATGGTATTCAGCTGTATCCGGTTAGACTGGAAACCGACCCCATTATATTTGGGAAAAGGCTAGGCAGATTGAGGTGCTAATAAATACCTGTAAAATAGCATTCCTCTTTTTCTCTGTGTCGAGCGCGCTCTTCTCGGCGCTCAGCTGTAGCTCAACATTGCTCAGCCGCTGCTGCAGCTCTGACACACGACTCTCATGCCCAACTCGGAGTGTCTCTAGTTCTTGAGTTTTACTGTTGAGTGGATTAATACAAATAAATGGAATACCAGATGAATTACAAATAGAACAGAATTTGTATGAATTTTCTGCCAGAGCTGATGATTCTGGGTAAAAAACTCTTTTACGAAAGAGGTCAGTTGTTTTTTTTTTTAATTAAAAAATGTTTTTAAATTTTCGCTTTTTATTTTTGGTATATACGCCACACAAATTCGTATACTACTTCCTATGTAAATATCAGTATATAAAATCCGAGTTTAACTTACATGTGCAGTTCCCCCTCCAGCCGCTGCACAGTGCTCGCGCGCAGCTCGTGCGCGTCCCCGAGCTGCCGCTCGCGCGCGCGCGCGGCCCGCTCCTGCGCGCGCAGCTCGACCAGTTGCGCCTGCAGCGCGCCGCACTCCGCGCGCGACACGCGCTCGCGCTCCGCCGCCGACGCTAAGGACTGCTCTACTTCAGCTGCGGAATGAAGTACATAATTCATTACAATCTGATGTATGGAACTAAGGTTATAATAAATAGTTACGCTTGCGTCAGTCTCGCACACCGAGCTCGTGATAATTATGAATATGTATACGGGTTCAAATTACATTAGTTAGTAAAAATCCACAGACTTGATGGGTATCGATACCTGAACAAAATATAGTAATCACAAAAAAAAAAGATTTTTGTTTGAGTCAACGACAACTCACATTCCTGTAGTTACTTCTACCCTGTATAACACTGACGGTCAGACATCGGGAGACCCATATAAATCAATCGACCGACGCTATTTCAAGCCTAATGAATGCCAGTACAACCATCCATGTCGGACATTAGGGAGGATAAACTAAAACGCAAAGCATTTATTTCAACTAAACCATTTACAGACACTTTTATATTGTCAAGAAGTCGTTGAGTACGAAAATTAAAGCCCATTCCGAAACGAAAAACAACGGGCAAAAACCTTCAACCTTCTGTTACTTAAGCCATTACTTTCCAAATCAATATGTGAAGCTCCAACAGCCAACTCACCAAGCTGCGCTTGCCTCTGCCGCAGCGCGTGCGCATGCGCGCGCTCCCGCTCCACGGCCGCGCGCTGCAGCTGCGCGAGCTGCGCGAGCACGCACGCGGCGCTGTCGCCGGCCGCGCCGCCGCTCGCGCTGCTCTCGAGGGCGGAGCAAGCTTCGCGGGCCTCGTGAAGCTCACGGCGCAGCGCTTCCTCGCGAGCTACCCATTTCTTTTCCTCTGAAAAATGAGAATAGCATATTTATAATCCACAGGCCAGTTAAGGTGTGATGACAGATGAAGTAAGGCCGTGTCGAAGTGGTATCCATGAACTGGGTCCTAATTCCACTTATTTACAAATGTTTCAGTGGTCTCTCGATCGTGTCTTCGACACATTTTGTGTGGCAAATCTGTCACAAACACTCAATCGAGAGACTACTGCTGAAACGTTTGTAAATTAATTGGAACTCCTTGGGCCCTGGATGTAGGACTGTTGGTCTTTCGGCGGCAAGATGAGCTGACATAATTTTTGTCATCGCGGGTAAAGCCTGGCTATCACAGAAACACTAGCAAAGAAAGGCCTATATATGCGCAGCAGTGGGCAAACTTGGGCTGTGGATGATAATGAAATAAATGCTTCTTCAATGTTTCTATCTATATTTTATTGCTTACCGTTGACCATCTCAACCCTAAGCTGCTGTAAATCCGCACGCAGCCTCTGCACCTCTTCATCAGCCCTCCTCTGGTTGTCCTGCGCCTGCTCGTGGTTAGCACTCCTTCGCGCCAGATCGGCGCTGGTTCGCTGAAGGTCGGTCAGTTCCCGCCGAGCCCCTTCTAAGGAAGCTCGGCTGCCTTCTAGCTTGTGTGTCGAGTCGTCTAACTGGCTTTTTGTCTGGTAAAATTATAAACAAATAAAAAAAATAATTGTGTCTTACAATGGAATTTTGATTGTGTATCTAGTACGTAGTAGTGTATGTATGCTAGCATATGGTTGAACAGTTTGCCAAAAACATCAGCTCATACTAAATTTTTATATTAATCAATTTTATCAACTCGAGTATCAAAGTTTACTTCTAGACAAGGTTGTCTGGAAGTAAAGTTTGATATAAGATAGAAGGTCGAGTATAAGTATGAAACAAATGCCAACTATATAAATGAAACAAATGCCTGCTGGGTTGGAATCTGCCACTGGACGTGCTGACTTGTTTCAAGCCCCTTGTTATTCTTATTTTAGCTCCTAACGGAGAAAAATCTTCACGTAAATAAACAACAACATTGAATTCCGTTTGTTTGGTGCGCATGAGTGTCGCGTTACACAACTGATAAGTTAACTCGCCGCGATAAGCAAAACATAAAACACATGTAATCACAATGGACATTTTACAACTTTCATACAAATTAATAATTTCTGTAATATCTTGGTATACAATGGCAAAGGCGGAATTAACTTCAATATTTAGTAAATGTATGTAGGCATATTCTGTGAGATCTGTACTACATAATTATCTTTATGAAGAACTACGATTTTTTTGCCTATTTCGATAATTAAATTAATATGTATGTAAAGATAGTGCCATCCACGAAGACGCGCCGCACTCCGTACTAAAGTACAGTTTAATCGCGGAGTGGGGTGCGTCCTCGTGGATGGCACTATCTATATTCAAGTAAGTGTATTGTACGCTTCAAGACTGAATAATGTATAAGTTTGTATTTGCTGTACATACCTCCATAAGTTCAGTCTCAAGTTTCTTATTAGCAGTGGTGAGTCGGTACACTGCTTCAATCTGGCTAACTTCCAGCTCCTCCTTGGCAGCCATAGATCGCTTCAGTCTATCCAGTTCTGTTGTTTGCTCTGCTATTTTATCTCTAGAAAAGAAAAAATATTTAAACACTTTTAGTGACACACCAAATATTTTTCCTTGTGAATGGTATGTCAAAAGGAGACACATAATTATTGGAAAAAAAATATTGTTTCTTCTTTTACCAGTTATTTAGTAAATCCCATTTTTTGAAATCTATGTTCATATGCCTGATGCACATCCGCACATTCTAGTAAATCTACAGCCACTCCAATCTTAATGTACACCACATGTGTGTGTGTGCATGTGTGGGCGTATATATCTGTGGTTGTATACGTGTGCGTGTGTGTTCATCTCTGCTTACCCCTTTAAAAATACAAGCGCGATGCATCTTGCAGTTTCATCTCGCATTTACACAGGCAACTATTATTTCGCAATAATTGGCAATTCCTATACAATATTTGTATTGCCATAAATTGTTTGCTATTACCGACTACGTCATAGTTAACCACAATATTGCCAAGAATTGCACAATTAATTGCATGTGTATAGAATAGAATACATTGTCTTAGAATATTTTTATTTGCATTATAACATGGTACATTAATTAAGGTCTTATTAGTAGAATTTTGTTAAGATCATAATTGTACTAGTTAATGTTTCACCATGGACTGCCATAGAAATATTTAAACATGTGAAATGTGTGTGTGTGTGTGTGTGTGTCACATCTTAGCAGTCTGTCTTGGCTTCTCTCACCTCAAGCCCTTAATGACCTGTTCATTATCCTTGTCCTTGCTCCTCAACTTCTTGATGATATTGGACTGCTGCAGCTGCTGCCGTGCCAGCTTCTCGCCTTCCTCCTGCAGCTGGGCGATTACCTCGTCCTTCTCCTTGAGAGAATTTTCTAGTTCTGAGGAGTTCTTGCGGGATGAAGACTCGGATTTGAATGTGTCTAGTTGCTTTCGTAGCTGATCCTGTAGAA
This sequence comes from Lithophane semibrunnea, assembly GCA_947363905.1. Classification (NCBI taxonomy): domain Eukaryota; kingdom Metazoa; phylum Arthropoda; class Insecta; order Lepidoptera; family Noctuidae; genus Lithophane; species Lithophane semibrunnea. The sequence continues at coordinate 17,059,571 of OX376201.1, forward strand.
ATGGGTGAAAAAAATATTTTAGCCATTCAAGAAGTAGTATGGTTAAAGCCCACTCGCACCATAAATCACTAAACACATTTGGCGCTAAACAAATTAAAAACATTGTTCTGTTTCTGTCAATAGCTTGAAAATTACAGAGACAGAATGATGTTTTAAATAATTATGTTTAGTCTTAAACATATTCAGTAATTTGTGGTGCTAGTGGGCCCAAGTACTTGTCAACTGTAAAACTTGAATCACTACATATTATAAAACAAAGTCCTCCGCCGCATCTGACTGTCTGTCCGTCTCTCTGTTCGCGATAAACTCAAAAACTACTGCACCGATTTTCATGCTGTTTTCACCACTCTGGAAGGTTTTAGTTATAATAATCGACATCCACGTGGGCGATGCCGCGGGCATCAGCTAGTAATGACTAAAACTGCTATGAAATAAAGACGCTTTCAGGTCAAACTGAAACTATTGACATGCAGTTGACTGTACTTACAAGTTTTTGTTTGGAAACCAAAATTAATATACTCTGAGATTACATGTTTTATTGTATTATAATATCAAGATTATATTATGTAATCCAAAAAAGATTTACTATTCTTGTTATGAAATCTTTATAACTTAATATTGTAAATCTTAAACCTCTTTATCTGTAATCAATGTTAATCAAATCATTTTAAAATGATAAGAATAATTAACAAATGTTTTTATATATTTTTTTAATTCTAATATTTAAAAATATAATTTTTGTGTATAGAAAATGAAATAAAGATTATAAACAAAGAATTCAAAAGAAAAAAAAAAAATGAAGAAAAATTAAAATGAAAAAAAAAATGAAATGAAATGAGAATGGTGAAATTCTAAATGAAGATCATTAATTTTATTATTCTTCTACATTTTTCAATACTAGAACTAAAGATTCATACCTTTTCTCTGATCGCCTGCTGAAACTTCTTCTCGAGCGCTGACATCCTCTGTGTGTAATCTTCTGTGATGGTGTTAATATCACTACCTTCATGCTTTGACATCAATGACTCCACCTGACTCTTCAAATCGGCATTATTCTCTGCCAGGTCCGCATTACTTCTGCTCATTTCCAACAGTCTGTTCTCTCTTGCTTCAAGAAGCTCTGCCATTTCACACAGCCTTCTCATCAACCTCTCATTCTCCGAACCCTGGCTCTCATCACTTGTGTTACTCTGCACTGATGCTTCAGATAACTCTCGGTTGTGCCCCCTTATCTTTGTTGCTAAAGACTTCCCCAGTACCAAGTCCACTAGATTAGGTGATGTTGTGCCATCAAACTTTGAATGCTTAAAAGCATACTTAGCAGGACTGTTTCTAAACCCATGACCGTCTCCATTAGGACTAGGAATTATTTCAATATCTGAAGACGTAGCTGTTTCTAACTCATCCCCAGATGTGTGACCAGACGTCCGGTCCGACCCTATCTTGACTAAGTCACTTTTACTATCAGAACTTATTGGAGATGTCCTTTCTTTAACACTGCCATCTTTCTGTGACGAGCTACTACTAGATTCATTGCATTGCTGCTTCTCAACATTGACAAATGCAGAACTTTCAGATCTCAGCATGTCATTAGAAACATTGACATTGTAAAATGATGATGAGTCACTCAGTTTATCAATAAGAACATCTTCTTGTTCCTTCTTCTGTTCTTCAGCAGTTATATCTAGGTTAATACTGTCATTGTCAGCGTTTAGAGTCCTGTCGGACCAAGACCCATCATTTGAAGAGTTCTCACTCATTTGCATCCTCTGTGGTAAGATGGCTTGCTCTAAATGTATGAATTCTTTGTCCATCACTTTTCTCGCTGTGTCTACCTTGACTAACTTGGGAAAGGGGCTTGCAGACTTGTCATCAGTATCCAACACTGTGGGCGCTGTACATTCTGATATGGAGTTGTATGACATAGTATCTTCATCATCATCAGCAACTAAACTGACACTGTCAGCAGTTTCTGCTTTCTCAGTCTTATCACCAATGGGAGTGGACTTCTTATCACTAAGGTCTCCAGGGGAAAGGCAGAGGGAAGATGAGTTGCTGTTTTTACCACTAGAGTAACTATCAAAACCAAGGCACTCAATAGAACTAGGACTCACCAGACTATCGGGTAATATTTCTACAGATTCTGAGTTATGTTTCTGGCCGGTACTACTGCTGTGTGATATGGAATGAACTGACGCCTCAGAGTCAGGAGTTGTCTTTAAACTCTGAGATAACACTTCTACGGAATCAGAACTATTTCTACTTGACACAAGAGACAATCTATGTGACTTTGCTGAATCACGTCTTGCTTCAACTTTTGGGAGTTCATCTTTTAAAGATTTTGTGATTCTGTGATCTAATGCCTCACTATCTGACATGATTAACTGACTCTTGGAGAACAAGTCATCGTGACTGCCATATTTAGTATCAGAAAGAACATTCATAGACTTAGCTTTCGGTGGTCTCACGATTGTAGGGTCATCTTCTTTAGGTTGCTCAAAGAATGAGCCCGCAAACGAGCCCCAGATGCTCTGCGACGTGGACTTGGACGGACTCTCGGTGACGACAGGCTGATCTTTGATAGGCGCATCCTGTTCACTCTCCGCGCTGACGGTCAGCCCCCAGGAGGAAAAGAAATCCGAGTTGTCTTTGAGTGACGTGTTGTTGTGTCCGGGGGAGGACTTGGCGCTGGTCTGTGGGGTGGCTTCCTCCTCCGGCTCCTCCCCGCTCTCATCCTGGATGTCCAGCGCTTTGTCTATAGTCTTCTGTGCTTCCTTTAGCGCGTTCTTAGCAAGGCTCGTGAAGCCTGACGTGTCGAACCAATTCATTTTGTCGGCGCATTAGACACAACACAACACGAACCACAGCATAATCAAAACACTTAGTAATGTATCACCCCTAAAGCAGTCTGAATAACGTGATTGTTATGAGATTATCCATGGAAATACACTTCAACTTATCACAACAAACCAGATGACGTTTCCATTTTGTTTATGTATTTTTCGAAAGAATTTTGCAATTGTCAAAGTATTTTACTTAATAATTACTGCTAAATGTATGTTAGGAGATATTTTTGTGACTATTAGGAAATTATACTATAATTTTCAGATCGAACAAGTGCCACGAAAAGTAGAGGAACGACTGATTTGACGTTTGATAATCGCATATAGGGACGTCGCTTGACTTTAGTCATGTAGATATTGGTTCAGTTTTTCGCATGATATCTCATAGCTCCAGTGGCGCAATTGGTTAGCGCACGGTACTTATAAGACAGTGCTTCGTGTGAGTAATGCCGGGGTTGTGAGTTCGAGCCTCACCTGGAGCAATATTTTTGCTGCATGTTTTGTTCTCCTATAGACAATGTTCTACATTTTCAAGAAAATGTTGTAATTCTATCACTGTTATATTAATTTCAAAGAATAAAATTGTAAAGTGCATATTTCATCCAAACAGATATGAGATGCGTCATCATCAGTATAATAAACTGCCATTGTATAATGCAGGTTTAGTGGCTATTGTATTGTTGAAGAATGAAATGAAATGTCTTTGTTTAATCAGTAAATAAATGTGTGTTTTACTAATTTGTTATTGGAAATGTATTTATTACCTCTGACTAAATACTGTTTTACTACGAAAAGGAAAATACAATTAAGGGCTTATTTCTATGCTTTTTCTGTAGTCATACACTTCGTTATTTTGCCAAAAAATACATAAATAAAAGAAATCTTATATGTAATATAATTTATTGATTATCTTAAAATAATTATATACAATATAATAAAACTATCGGCCTTCAACAATGTACAGTTAGACATTCCAATTATATAACTAAAATTGTTCAGAAGGTTATATAAACAATTTTAATCGAATTCTAAAAATAATAGGAAGAAGAATTTATTCGGAATAATAATTTTAAATGTTTATTTATAACATTGGGGAGTCTGATAATCAGTGGACCTTCATCTTGCACCCTAAAAAGAATAATCTAAGTGTGATTAACATAAATTCTGCTTCATAAACATTTTACATGAAAAACATTTGAATTCAACAGCAGTGTTATCAAAATTTAATTAACCAAGATCAACTTTATAGCTTTTATTTTACTTATAAATGCGGTTTGCATGCACTCAACACAAAACACAATATATACACATAATTTGAATCTTGAATTGCCTTGTCAAAATATAGCAGGTCATTAGTATTGTTCCAAACATTGTTTTAATAATACTTAAAAACGTATAATGCTTTAACTGTAACATATTTGATAAGAAACACAATAATGAAAGATATAATTTAACACACCATAAAATTATGTTACATAGAGTAGTCATGTACCTAAGTAGTGTATTTTGAATCACAGAGTAATAAGTAAATGGAGTGTTCATCATTGTCATATTTCTACGAATCACCGGCTTTTTATAAGTACTACCATTGGAAAAGATGATTGCATCATTACTGTTACTAACGTTAAACATTAAAACACGAAGCTCTAAAAATTAATAATCACGTTAAAATATACATGAATATAAATAAACATCACGATCGACTGACAGGCAACTGACTAAAATCACATCCTACAAACTCGTAATCTATATTTTATAATTCGAAAACTACTAAGGACCTGCTTCACAATTTCCGGATAGGCATTATCTACCAGATAAATTCAGCAATAGGACCTTTACCTAAGTAGTATAAATTCATCTGCCAGATAAGTTTATCGGAACTTACCCAGCGAAACATGCCATATCTAATAGAATATTTATTTATGTGGCTTAATTTGCTTGGACAGAAGTACTGACTACTAAAAATAAATAAAGTACAAACAAGGAACTCCCGACTTACTCATTATGAAAACTACATCACATAGTAATTTAAACTATAATAGGGAAAGCACTATTTAGGCCTGCATACAACTGTTTATGCTCGAAACACGTAGATGAGTGAAACCCGCTTCATACAGCAATTGTTTAGCTGTTTAAGATTACATGCAGAGCTTGCTTATTGTGCGAAATAAATTTTAAACACAACTTTTAAGCAATATTGAAATCGTGTGAACGGCGTCATGCTAGAGACACGGAATATGATAATAAATTTGAATGATAAATTAGAAATTCAAAGGAGAAGAAAAACAAAGAAATTCGAATTGACATAAACAACGTCGGGCCGAAATGGCAAGGTCAAATATCAATATCGTTGAAGTTTATATACAAACACTTGAACATTTCTTGATGTAAACAACAGCTGCATACGTATTTATACAACTGTTGTATTCTATAATCTATTATGAATCTAGTCCATAAACAAATACCGTATAAACTGAACTCAACTTCATCAATTTTCAAAATATGAATAATCTTTGTATACAGGCCTATTAAAAAGTAAAATATTTTACACGACTCCCGTATTCCCAGTAGTGGGAGGAGCAGGCTGTGTGAACATGAAGGTGGTGGCGTTCTGTAGCAGCTGCTTCTTGACAAACTCTGTGGTGGCAGACTTGAGGTTTTCTTTGGCCCCGAACTTGCACTTGATGTAGCCGTACAGGTTGGCGCCCGTCAGGGTGAGTGCGATGAGGACTAGCAGCTGGAAACATACATATTCTTTATGAATAAATAATGTTCATCACTTGAAAGGATGAAGGAATGATGGAAGGAGTGGAGGGGGGTCTTTTTCCAGGAATGGGTCAGTGCAGGCTAGGAGAAAAAAAACTTGAAAGAAAATACAAAAAAGGTTGACGTTATGGTTCCAGTTTTTAAAAGAATTAAGCTATTGACCGCCCCAGTCGAATTAATACGACAAATGATTTTGTGCCCGTGCCGCCTAAGTCGTATAAATTATACGACTGAGAACCTATATTATTTATTTATTCTAGGTATTATTTATGTACACACAGTACAATACATAATTTGCACGTATTCTAAAAAAACATTTGTTGGATTCTATGTAAGTGTAGGTGTTAAGTATATATTGATATAGGTCATAGATGTACTGATATTATATTTACTGTAAGAGAGACTCAATATCTCACAGTTAAACTGCGTAAGCAGTTTTGTGGGGCAATGTACTTAGATTTAGAGATTTTATATGAATAAATAAATCTTTCATTCATTCATTCATTCATAGGGATACTTAGAGTTCGAGTTTATATTTCTTTCTTTATCACTACACACAAGTACTGATTGGTGATTGCGTTTGAAGAATACTCAGATATTGGTAGGTTTAGTCCAAATGATAGCCTAATCACACCAGTTGATCAACATTTGTAATAGTGAAATCATGTCTTATATTCTTTATCTGATTACGACACTTTTTAACTATGGTACCTTGTTACGAATATGCGATGTAATGATATTGAAAATGTGTCCCCCACAACATTTATATCGCCAGAGGAGAGTGCCTAATAATAAGGTAGGTACACATTATGTGAAACGTGCGTAATGTAACATGAAATGTAGGACACTTTCAAACAAATTCTAGTAGTACATACCCAGCCTAGCCTAGTTATTGTGTTACATTTCTTTTTGCATAATTATTGGGACGCTTCATATAATTATATGTACCCGCTAACATTACATTGCAAATCAGGTTTCCCTAGCTAGAAATTCAAAGGAAAGCACAGGCACTACAAATATCGGCTCCAAGCTTTTAAAGATTCACTAATATTCTTGATAACTTACCATCCATTTGAATTTGAGTCCGAACAGACAGAAGATGAAGAATGTTGACCAGATGGCGGGGCACAGGATCAGGCCCATCCAGAACAGACGGCTCTCATTCTGGTTCACGCGATTCTGGAAACAGTATAATGATTTATTCCTACAAAGTTACAAAGTCAGCCAGTACACTGTGCTTACGCTATCAGCATTTATTTGGCTTTATAAGGTTTTTTTAAATATTTGTTATAGTATTTTTCTCACGAAGCGACGCGCGCTTTACTTGTGGGAACCAAGTGTTCAAATACGCTGTGAATATTTGCATGAAGAAGAGTAGCGTCAGCGCATAACGTTCACACATTTCCCACTTCGCCATTGACTCGGACAGTACCGAGAGCTCCTGCGCCTACACACACAATCACAGCGTGTTTGTACACTTGGAAACCACAAGTAAAGCGCGCGTCGCTTCGTGAGATTAAAAGAATGTGGTTATTTTTTACAAAATTTGGTTTGTCTAAATTTTATACTATAAGTAGTAGGGGTGTAAAAGCAACCATAACACTCACATTTACCTGTTTTGTCTCAAACACCCAGTGTGACTTGCCATCATCGTCCACATAGTTCCACCATCGCAACCCAACTAGAAGACGACCTGGAAAAATGATCATAAATCTGAATACAAAAACACTTGTAAATTCATCCATTAGCAATCTAGATATATTTATTTATTTATTTATTTGATTCTTTATTGGCAGACCTTAAAGTCCATAGTGTTAGTAATGACATGAAAAATACTTATTTAACTATTATTAGTAATACATATACAACAACAAAAAACAATAACATAAAATAAAAAACAAGAAGCCCGTATAGCTACTTAGAGCCGACCTGTGTGTGCAGTCTCACCCATCGGCCAAGCATCGGGCAGTCCCACCGGTCACTCAATGCCCTCAACATGCTGTGGAAGCTAAAACATGTTCTTTGCCGGAGAGAAGCGCACCGCTTCCGAATAATAGCGTAGAAATCATCTACCCTCGCATCGGTAAACATACCCGACGCGCTACAAAACCGCGGCAGCCCCACGAGCATTCTGAAGGCATTATTATATTGTACACGCAGAGCGCAGTAAGCCTTCTGCGTATACTTGACCCAGAGGTTGCAGGTGTAGAAAGTCTGACAATAAGCTCGAAAAAGCGTCATTTTAACATCACAAGTACACCGTGCAAACCTGCGGGCCAGCATATTACTTCGAACGGACAGCGCCCTACGCTCCCTCTCTATATCTAAATCATCACATAGGTCCTCGGTGACCCAGTGGCCCAGGTACTTAAATTTTGAGACTCGCTTTAAGGGCTTACCCGCTAACGAGATGCATGGCACATTTAAGTCTCTTCTGGCGCCATATGAAAACTGCTAATAAGGTTCAACATAACAATATTTAATGTTTGTAACTGAACAGTCACATCCAATGTGTTTTAAACACCAGAAAGGACAAAGTTGATTAATTAATATTTTCTCATCAGATACCGTAAATTAAATTTTTACATATTTTTTTTGGGTACAGTACTTACCCAAAAAATATTTATAATTGAATTATGTGTAATAAATATATTTACTTATAATTTAATTTTGGCAATATACACAGAGATAATACTTTTCGCTTGCACATTATTTCTCAATTTCTTACTACTCTGTGTCATCTACGAGTACTAGCAGTGTACCTACTTGCTTAGGCAGACAGTCTGCAGAACTGAAATGTATCTTTCTGTCATATTATAACAATACAGCCATTAATTACTTCAAGACCAATCCTTACCTCAATAATACATAACCTATTAACTTCTTTCCCAATTTATGGGTAATGTTTATGTTGTTGGTGTACCTACTACCTACCTGCATAAAAAACATCTTAAATTCGTTGACAGACAACACAAAGCTTAAACTGAAGGGTGGAAAAACATAAAATTTTGCACAAGAGTTCCTTATAGAACAAAAGTGAGCACTAAGGAAGGATTTTGAAAATTCATCCCCTAAAGGAGCGTGTGCAAAATAGGTGACGAAAGTTTGTATGGGAGTTCATAATTTTTGCCGATGAGGATCCCATCGGCACATGGCGTGTTCTCAATAAACTATCAAAGCAATTACCCGACTGTAAAGAAGGGTTATTATTTCTTATTATGTTGTTTATAATGACCATATTTTCAATACATACCGCTTATATTTTTTACAGTCCAGAAGTCAGCGGATAGCAGTAGGATGACAAGCACGAAGCTAGCGATGAAGGAGTCGGAGAACCATCCGCAGAGTATGTAGACCACGATTGCTGAGCACCGGAATACCAAGTGGAAGAACACTATGTATGGGTGCCTGCAAATTTTTTGACAAAATGGTTATAATAGGGTAATATAAGATGTTTCTGTGACAGTCATTATGGGTCGTCAGAAGCCCGAAAGTCTGACAACCAGTCTTATCAAGGGGTATGGTATTACCCAGTTACTGGGTTGTGGAGGTCAGATAGGCAGTTGCTCCATGTAAAATACTGGTATTCATTCAGCTGCATCCGGTTATACTGGAAGCCGACCCCTACATAGTTGGGAAAAGGCTAGGTAGATTGATTGATTGGTTATAATAGGGTATTGGACTACTATCAAATAAAATAAATTAATCATTTATTTTGGACTAAAAACACAGAAATCATCATTCTCCTGCCCTTATCCCAATTTATTTGTGATTGGCCTTTTTATTCCACACTGTTTTGTTAGTTGTCATCTCGGCAGTTACCCGCTTTCCAGCCATATCATCTTTCACACATTCCATACATTGTTTCTTTGGTCTTCCCCTACTCATATAGCCATCGACATTCGTATACTTAGAATATTTTTACAGATGTTACTAAAAATGAAGATTTGTGTAAAAATAAATAAAATCGGTATCGAAATGGGGAAGTTGCACGCTTTTGAAATTATTCTTCCAACCTAGTTATCCAAAACGAAATGTGACAACAATAGTATCAATGATGTTATGGAAGTTAGAATAAACAGTAAGAATAGTAAACATTTTGTTGTTTGTTGATGGGGATACCAAAATCAGTACAGGGAGTACAGTGACTTGCAATAAAATAAATTACACGTCATATCTTTTACTCTCCTAGAACATAACATGTTGTAATTTAGTAACAACACCTAGTAGCTATAGAAAAGTGACACTTACACAAACTGTTTGGCAGCGTTATCCTCTTCACCGAAGGCGAGCGTGTCGTCGTCGAGCAACGGCACCTGAGGCACACCTGGCTGTAAGTAGCGCGGTAACAACACTACATCAGCTCAAGCCGTGCAAAGCAAATCAACAACGCTATCTATCCAGTCACTATGGAGCTCCAAATTAACTTCTCTCTACATAATTACTCGCAAATCAAAACAGCTAACGACTAAATATCAGTAACGGGCTATGATTTAATTATAATATCGATGATAATGGTCTTGTAAATTAGGAGAATGTTATGAAAACTAAAATCAATCGCTGCTTTCAAACATGTTAAAGAAATGTAGATGAAATTGGATATTTTTAGTACATACCGTCGCGGAATTCATTCCTGGATTATTCATCTTTGCTAATTACTACACTTTGTGCTATAAATATGATGTATTTTTGAACTAAAATGGAAAAACACACTTGTTTTATTTCGTCTGTTCGTCATCGATCATTATTTCGACATGACAATTCGACAAGTTTTTTTGTCACTTGACAGCATTAACTGTTGTGCACAAGAGACAGCTAATATACTCTTTCCATTTGACAGAAAGAGAAAAATGTACAACGCATGCAGCAGCTATCGGATTAATTGGAATGGATAATAATATTTGACACTGACAAGACAATGTGGACGAGGCAAAGCGATGACATTTTATATTTAGGGTTCCTCGGTACTTTCTTATTTTTCTAAATAGTTTCTTGTGGTTCCTAAAAGTGTAACCGCAAAAAATAATATTGTAATTAAAACCAAAGTTTGCAAAGGCTTTAGTTTTAATTAAGTATTATCTGAGCTACGAAACCAGAGACGTTGTTCTAAAAAGTGATTAGATTACAGAAACATCGCAAATTAATGCGAATGTTCTGATGAAACGATCAAAAGGGTGTAAATTGTGTCGAATGCATCATAGTTCATAATATAACAGGAAAATATGGGAAAGGAGAAGTGATAGCAGATTTAGCACCCCTAAAACAAAAACAGTCGAAGCAAATTCAAGCAAGCAAGCGAGCGCAAACCGAAATGTATATCCTAATAATATGATGTGACTTTACCCTCAGTCAGACCAACAAAAAAAGGGGCTTTAACTAATTATTTTGTAGTTTGTTATTATGTAGGTACCTGGTTTGTTTATAGTCCCGGTTTTAAAATCAAAATCAAAAGTCATTTATTCAAACTAGGCTGAGAATCAGCACTTTTCGAACGTCAAAATTACATTAGACAGTCCCCCCAAAACGCCCACCCTTCACCACTTCCTAGTGCTTTAGCTGGGAAGAAGAAGTGGCGCAACAAACTCCCCAGCAGCACAGCTGTCTGTTCAGTTAGAAAAATTTGATTCTATACAAAAGTTTGCAAAATCATTTACATTACGCAACATAAAACATAAATCTAATTAGCCATATGTCAGCTACCACACGCCAATATACCAACCAAAAAAAAAAAGAATAATATAAAAAAAAAAAACGAGAACTATATGTACCTACTCAAGCAGAAATAAGTAGTAAATATAAACATAAACATAAATTAACTAAATAAAAGCCTCCAGGCACAAAGGGCGTGCCCGCTTACATATAGCTATTTATAGCTGCAACTGGAAGTTATAAATGATAAACTAGGACCATCGAAGTAAATAAATAAAAATGAATTACTAATAACAGCAGCCACCACAAGCAGCACCCGTTCACGAGCATAACGCAAAGATCAGCCATTACCCCCCTCGCCATATTTGAGGGAAGGAGACAACCCGACCTTCGACGCTACCGCAAGCGTGACATCTAAGGGAGCATGACGAACATGCTGCCGGTTGCGGTTGGTTTAAAGTAAGTAACTCAGACCAACAAGAAAAGGTATTTTTGTTGGTCTGAGGTAAGTAAGTAAGTAGTTATGAATTCCACAGTATTTATTTATAATTAGTTGTCGAATCGAAAGGTTGGGCCATTGTTTAACATTTCTGTAATTTCAAACATTGTCTAAAGATTATTTGTTGAAAAAAAAATCGATGCAGCTTTACTTGTCCTGTCCCTTAAAATACTGAACTTTACAAAATTAAAATAAAATAAATCAATGAATCGTGAAGGCTGCCCGGCTGGTTCGAGAGGTGGCGGACTTGGCGGAGGCGTTTGCCCAGCTGTGGGATAGTATTAGTACATTATAATATTCATCTGTGGTATTAGGCTAAGTAGGTAGTAAAAAAAATCAATGAAAAGCTAGACTTTTCAATTATTTTTGAACGAAACGACAACGAGCAGGAGCAATTTGAAATCAGATAATGTTGGAAATTGTTATTTGTTTTATTCATCATGTGCAAGTCTGTGTTAAATAGTTATTTTGAATAAGACCTCAAAAGAATATAATAAGTTTCTTATAAGCAGCAGAGCAGACCAAAATAGAAACTTGTTTTTGAACGAAGGTTGCGCATATCGCAAACACCCGTTCTAACTTCACTTGAATAAAAAAAAAGATACAACTGTCAAAATTTTGCAGCAGGGCACATGCAAAGGCTGTTTACAATTTCGCAACTTATTTGTGTTTGTCGTTACAGTGTGTTTTTTAGCTAAAAGTTATCGAATTTTTGTGTGTCGTACGATGTCTTCCACCGGCGCGGTGGTCGGTTCCCGCGTGTGGTCGTGATTCTCGGTTTTAGTGCGTGCCAGGTGTGAATTTTGCGTAACGGAGTCGCGATGGGCGCAAAGGCGAGTACCGCGAACGGGGGGCAGAGTCCACGCACGAGGACATTCTCCACGAGCTCCAGCTCAGAAGTGGTGGGCAACGCGGGGTTCAGCCTGCTGAGGGCGATACCGGGGATACAGGTGACGAACGACCGCCAACGCGCGAGGTCTTTGTCGTCAGTGCCGGACCTGCATGCGTCTCATGAGGCGATCGCGATCCCGCCCAACTCGCAGAGCTACGAGGCGTCGGCGGCTGCCAGCCCCGACACGGACTCCAGCTCCAACGAGGAGGCGGGCCCGGTGCCGGGCACGTCGCTGGCGCTCGGCCGGGTCTACGCCGCGCACTCGCTGCCCTCGCACATCTGGTCCATAAACGGTGAGTACCCTCAACACATATTTTCCACTCAACCAGCACTCGGCCAGTTTTATTTGCTGTTAGGTAATCATCCGTGTTTTTATTCTGCAAGATAATTACTGCTTTACAAAAATAACAATGGTTATGAATGCAATCATTATTAATTAGTTGTATTATGTGCACAAGTCTGTGTAAGTGTCACATACAAAGTGCTTGCATTGAATACATTGTGAGATATGGCAGCCAGCAGTATAGTGTAATGTTTCAAATTGAACTGTTTTAAACCAGTCAAGTGGCACGTTTGTGAGATAAATGATATGTTTCATGAGTAGATCATTGTTTGATCAGCTTATTAACAAGTTCTCTGTAATAGATAAGGTCTATTTCTGTCCACAAATTGTACAATTGAAATGTTTAGAAGTATGAGAATATGTTTAATTCTATTTATGGTAAATTCTATTTTATTAATTCTTAATTAATTCTATTTACGGCAATTATTTTTTGTAAAATACCTTCAACTATTAATTTATTCTGTTCTATTGTTAACTGACTATACATTAGTTCCAACATAATCTGATTCCTATTGGAATACTATTAGAACTTTATAATCAGGAAGACTTGTGTTTTTCATGAATTTCCCTTTCTTTAAATAATTAATTTAAGTAAGTTTGCTTGATGTAAATCCTATTCACACCATATTGACAAAGGTAAAAAAAATAAGTATTTTATTTTGATAAAAACTTTATAATTTACTTTTTATTGCTTCCTCTATCATTAATTCATTGTTGTGAGAAAAGTACCCAATTCATCTTCAGCCTGCTCATCATCAAATCAGTCTCAGATATTATCTTCAGAAATAATTGAATAATGAAGTAATATTTAAATATAATTGTACATAATTTAATCTAGTCATCTGATTTAAGATTGATAAAACAAGCACACCGCAACAATTTCAGCTTGAAATGAAGTGCCTCTCCAACAAACTTTATTTAAAAAACCTGCCAAGTCCGAGTCGGATTCGCACACGAAACACGAAGAGCTCAGTACGATCGACCAAAAAACGCCGAAAAACACGTTTCTTTAATGATTTAATTTTTATTATTTGTTCTTATAGCGGCAATAGAAAAACATAATGTAAATTTCAACTGTCTACCTATTACGGTTCATGAGACAGCCCGCTGACAGACTGTTTGGCACCCTTTTGGTACGGAACCCTAAACGCGAACAAACTAGTTTCTGCCTGCGACTTAATTCGCGTGGAAGTCGTAAGACACCACAATATACTAATATAACATCCTATACCATCAATACCTCTTAAATGTAAATCTAAGCCTGTTGTTGTGAATATTTGAAAACTTGTGTTTGTTTCATTTGAGAATTCATTCATGAATAGTTTAGCGTACCTATAGGTGAAAAAGTGTTAAGTATGTCTACACATAAGTACTAAAAATGGAGCTATGTCTGCCAACAAACTGCTGTGCAGTTTCGGGGTAATATGTAGGTGCTAAGAAATTATTTCTGCGAATAAAAACTTCATTTTTTTTTTTTTTCATATTTCCCACATTCATTTGTACTTCGTTTTCGCGTAGCGTTTATTTTGACTTTTATCTTTTTATTAGGCTTCTAAGGGTTGTAGCCAGCCCTCCTCAAGAATAGGGAATATGCATGTATTTTTTTAATATTTTTATTCGATAGTTTACATCGTCAAATAATAGTAAAAAAGAATTCGACGGCAAAAAAGCAATTTAAAGTAGTTAAAAAAATTTTTAAAAATATCCAACCGATCCGGGCTATTTAAACGCCCTCCATTTGGCGCGCTTGGTGTGGTGACGTCATAGTTCGTGAAAACAGACAAGCAACTGTCAAGTCAACGTCAAAAACTCCTTTTTCTATGAGCGTTTGACATTGACTTGACACTTGTTGATTGACTTGACATTGACATTTTGATTGTTATTCCGGATTGTTACGTCACATCCGCTCTTAGCCTTTTCAAGTATTTGAATTACCCACAGTTTTTTGGGACTTTTTAAAAATTAATTTCTCGCTCAAAAATAAATTTTATTCAAAAATATTGATGGAGGCATAATTCTGAAGTAACATAGTTTATAGAAAAAATATTTGACCCATATTTGAATCACATGCATATTCCCTATTGGGCTATCAAATGCAAAAAAGATTTTTTCAAATATGACAGGAAGATCCAAAGATTAGTTTGTTCAAACAAACTCCTCAGCTTTATTTTATTAGTATGATTACTTGAATGGGTCTTACTCCTTTCCTATTAACATTGACCTTGGAATCCATAAGAAATAATAAAGAATTGTGAATAGTTAATGAAGCATCTCATATAGAATTGGTACCTAATAGTCTTGATCTTACCATAGTCAATGAACTCACTGATTTAATATTCTATATATTAAATCAGTGAGTTCATTGCCTAGGCATTTATGTCCTAGGCTTTGTTAGGTGAACCAAAAAAACAATTTAATGTCATTAAAATATTCTCCATGATAAAACTATTTAAATATTTTGTGTTAAAATTCATATTTATAGGTGATTAAATAATATTATTATTAAAATTCAGATAATTATTTTTAATCTAAATATGTAGGTAAGTATTATAATATTCCCTTTATCTATTACATTTTAAAATACATTACATTTTAAAATATTTGAAAACAAATCTCTAGTTAAGTATAATACATTTACATTTGCAAAACTATTTTTTTAATTATTTTTGTAAAAATATAATTAAAACAAATAGTTTTGCAAATGGTTCTTCAGATACATATGTCTAAGTAACAAATTGAAATCCCTTATCATTGGCCTGCTCTAAAACTCTTAGGGCGAATTTCACCAAACTTTTATACCAAGTATAAGTCTGATCCTGCGAATAAATTTTGAACTTTTGACAGTTTTTCCATACAAAAACTGTCAAACGACAATTTTATTCCACGGATAAAAGATATCTGACTTTGATGAAATCAGCCCTTAGTCTACTTAATACTTATACCTGTCTACTGAATACTGACTTGCATTTATTGTTTGACTTCAATATTCATGAGTCATTTACCTAATCATAACAAATGTTAAAGCCTCAAAAACTGTAATGTCATTATTGTTGATTAATAGTTACTTATTTATTCATTTTATCTAAAAGTAAGTAAGTAATTAATAACTTATTTGTCAGAATATTGTTTTACAAGGTGTTACAAATTATAATATGATGTCCATAATATTCTGCTGTTTCCAGCGTACAAATATTGAAAATAATTTAAATGATAAGGATTAGAAGACAATGTCAAAATTAAACGTTAACAAATAAACAAATGTCAAGAAAAAGGGAAAAAATAATTACCGTTACATGCACGCTCAGGAGTTATTAGTAATCATAATGTCAAGAATGAAAATACAATAATAAAAAAGATATACAATGTCAAATAAATAATAAAATTCTATTAAATTCGCACAAATGTCAGTAGTCATCTAATTTAAATTTAGAATCAAATCTTTCATTTAAAAACTCAGTCGTTGAGTAGTAACACTTTTGTAATAGGAAGTTAAATAATTTCTTTTTAAATGTCATAAAGTTAAGAATCTTAAATGCATTGGGTAATTTATTATATATTTTAATTGCCATGCAATAAACATTATTAGAAAATAGTTGAATTCTTTGTTGAGGTGCACACATTTTATAAGTATTTCTGCTTTTTCTTACAAAAACATCATTATATACTTGAAATAAAGCTATGTTTTTACGTACAAAGATACACAGTTCAAATATATATAAAGATGGAAGTGGTAATATTTCGAGCTTTTTAAAGATTGGGACACAGCTTTGTAATGGTTGTGCTTTAGTCATTGAACGACTACATTTTTTTTGGGCTCGGAACGCTTTAATAGTATCAACAGAATTTCCCCATATAATTATGCCGTATCGAAGAATTGATGCTACGTAACCATGATACGCATTAAGTGCTGCGCTGATACCAGCCACGCGAGTTATTCTATTTAAAGCAAAAACAAATCTTTGTACCTTAGCACATAGTTTTTCTATATGTACTTTCCAGTTGCAATATTTATCCAATGTTATACCCAAGAAAGTCGCACTTTCAACCTCTTCTACAGCATTATCTGCATATTTTATTTCCAATTGGTGACGTGTACTATTATAAGCTTGGAATTGTATTAGTTTCGTTTTACTTATATTTACATGTAAATTGTTGTCTTTAAGCCATTCAATTATTTTGTTTAATGTGTCGTTAATTTCTTTTACGTAACTGATGATATTACCATCGGTGAGTTTAATGCTAAGAGTAGTATCGTCAGCGTACAGAATGCAAGAGTGAGGGGTTACGTTGGGCAAATCATTGATATACAATAAGAACAAAAGGGGACCTAAAATACTGCCCTGGCCTAAAGAGATAAAATAAGACACTCCCATTTGGTAAAATCATTAATTTAATAAGGATACTATTTACCTGTTTTGTAAGGTGAATACGTACGAATAATACATTGGTTTCAACCAATTCTTACAATGTTTATCCTCATTTTCCTCGGGCCTTTTAATTTTAGCCAACATCTCTTTAAGTATAATAACCAGAATGGCGCAGAGGGAGGCGGAACGTTTGCGTTCAGGGTCGGGATTTCCATACAATGTAGATAAACATCTACGCGGGGGTATCTTGGCGTCATCACGCGAGATATTTCTGGCATGTTTGGCGCAAAACTATTCAAATAGTTTGTTCACCTCAGCCATTATGAACATTGCTACAGACAGGGGCATCACTTGTCATGCTTTTGAGCTATCACCGCGCTATTTCTGCCTACCCCACGACGTGACAGCAACATCACTATTAACTCCCGTGCGTCTACGCGTCTGGGAGCGACTTTCTCGTACTATAATAAATCGCGGCCGCTTTTCCGGGTTGGGGCGCACGCGCTTTCGTCGTTCAGTCGCGTTCGGACTACCGCAGCGTTCACATCGCCACTACTATGTATAGACGTCGCTACCGCACCACCCTCGGCCTTGGGCTGGGATCCTCCTTCTCGTCATCGTTCTCCACGACCCTGTCGTTCAGAACCACTACCACCACCACCTCATCAGCGACCGACACCGTCAGGTCGGATGCGCGTGCGACTGCCGCTAAGCTCAAATCGAAGTATGAAAACGCCGGCACAGCGCAAGGTGCGTGTGTTATTAACGTGTGTGCGACTAATACCCATTCTGTTGTGATTTTGGAAAACTAAAAGATATTTTCGTGTTTATTTTCCCCGCATATATCGGGATAGTAATGGCGGGTCGTCGCCTCTTTGTAAGGTTTCCTTATGTGAGGGATGTTCGTTGTGATTGCCCATTTCAACTATATTTGTTTCCCCGCCCTTTATTGTAATTGTTTTCCTCTTTGATAACATGGATTTTCCCGACTGAAGCAAAATTTTCGTGATACAGATAAAAATATGATAACTTTGGTTGCTTTTAATATTATCGTTTTATCAGAGCTTCTGAAGTACTTCAATTAATATTGTATCTAGATTTTTTTGGTCGAACTTTTATTAACTTTTGTCTAGACTTGAAGTATAATATGAAAGAAATAACTTAGAAATGAAGTCCAACTTTACCTGACAGCTATTTAGCTGGATCCAGATGCCTTATTATGAAGTATTAATGCCACCATTTTTCCAGTGTGAGAGAGAGACGGAGCTAGACAAGGCCGCTAGCACCATCCCGTTTTCGCAGTGGAATAATGATGGCATTTAATACTTCATAATACTACCCCAGGCCTTGTTACCACAAAGCCTAAACACTTTTTTACGACACTTAAGTATGGAGTTTGACGTAAGACTTGCATTAGACACACGTTGAACAAGTGTCTGAGTTTTTGTAGTAAGACCCTGGATGTTTAGTTAATAAATCATGCGTTGTATGTCCTATAAATAGTGAAGTTGCCCGAATTCTATGACAAGTACGCTTTGACATAATTGTGTCAGACAGTGAGGAGGAAATATTGAGAACGGAGAGCTACTTGATCTGACAAGCACTAGACTAGGTGACCTCAAGCTTTCGAGCTAGTCACGAAAAATTGTCAATCATCATCATCTGCCTAGCCTTTTCCCAACTATGTTGGGGTCGGTTTCCAGTCTAACCGGATGCAGCTGAATATCAGTATTTTACATGGAGCGACTGCCTATCTGACCTCCACAACCCAGTAACTGGGTAATACGATACCCCTTGGTCAGACTGGTTGTCAGACTTTCGTGCTTCTGACGACCCGTAACGACTGTCAAAGATCCACAAAAAATTGTCAATGAAAATAGAAAAGAAAATCCTTCAGTTTACTAATTTTGACAGGTTACCGGACAAGGACATACTGTAGTAAAAGTTTGTTGACCATACTGTTTTAGATACGTCTTTTGCGTGTGAACTGTTGTCGCCGAAATTTTGTGATGCTGAAAAGTTTTGTCGGTTGGTCTGAGACAGAAGCAATTATATCAGCAACAATTTCGACAGATGTCAAATTTGTTTCTGGATTGGATTCATTTGTGATAGCTGCAACTTATACCCTCCTTACTAATAAACGTCATAAAGCGCCTGTATAGTTACACAACGCTTTTTCTTCTTCTTTCGAAAGTCAAATTACTAACGACTGATACAGAAATCCCACGATCCGCGATTTTGCGGACGGACACCGACGAGCCCGGACGACGGACCGTGGGAAGGTGTACGTGCGGGGTATCGCAGACATCGGAAGTTCCTCGGTGCGCCGTGCGTGGCGATCTGTGGTTGTCTGCCGTGCGTCTGCAATATTGGCGATCGTCGGATTCCACCATTAAAGAGACAAATCGGTGTGTAACTATTTACCCGATATATTATGTTTACTAGCTGTTCGTGCCCGGCGTTGCCCGGGTGTAATTCCGACTTTTCCGGTGGATTAACAAAAAACATTTTTCATACAAATACAAATATACGATATATAGTATTGCAGATACGAATAGAACAAAAAAAATCAAGTAACACAAACTAAAACCCAACTACGACTTAAAAGATATAAACAAGGCACAACAGACAGACAAATTAAAAATCCGGAGTCACACGTAATCTGTTCAATTTATGCCCTAACACGTGTGACTCCGGATTTTTAATTTGTCTGTCTGTGGTGTCTTGTTTATATCTTTTAAGTCGTAGTTGGGTTTTAGTTTTTGTTACTTGATTTTTTTTTTAATACTTTTGGGGTTATAATATATATATTTTTGAAATGTGCTCATTAAGCCCTTTCATTTGATACCCAACATGGTACGATTAAACCATATTTTTTTTTAAGTTCCTCACTTTATTTCCTCTAGAGGGCGCCATTTTTAATTTAATGTGACTTCACATAGCCTATAACCAGCGGACAATCACGACGCTTCTAACGATACCTCATTTGTCAAATTGTGATAAGTGGTTTGGAAGATAGGAGGGAACAGATGAACATACATACATACATACATACCGGTCAAAATCATAACCCTCCTTTTTCTTCGCCGTAGTCGGGTAAAAAAGTGAGTGATGTACTTAAAATAATCTAAACGTGAATTCATGCAATCCTAGTACTTTTTGTCAGTTATAATTATTTGATATCCTATTAGTTAATACTATCGTGAATTCATGCAAGCCTAGTACTTTCTGTTAGGTTACAGCTCGGAAACTGCACAATTTCTTGTGAACAGAATACCGTCAAGCGCTGCAAGTAATACCCCGATAAAAAAAAAATCATGTGTTAAATCCATATATCTTTTGATTCTACAGGTCGATTTTGATGAAATAAAGACTAAATGTTACTCACAATAAAGCTTCTTATTGTTCAGTAATCTATATAGTTTCAATTTGGAATCCAATGAGTGGCTTTTACGTGATGCGCTCACAAACGAACAAACAAACAGACAAAAAAATATTTATTTATTTTCTATTACTTATTTGTCGCGGCTTCCAGTACTTTTTTTGCAAAAATCTTTAATGTACAGACACGGACCGTTTACGATTTTATTATATGTATAGATATAGATTAGTAAGGAAGTAAGTGTATACCACATTTCACTAACGCACACTGAATCCTTGGTCCTCTTAGCTGTAAAGGCTCTTACATACTGGCGCGATTCGCCACGCGACGCGAATTTTAACAAAACAATTTCTGGAGAAAACTTCACGGCGAACAATGCGGCGGCGCGACGTCGCGTCTCGCGGCGAATCGCGCCAGTATGTAAGAGCCTTAAGTCGTAACTCCTTATTTTTCATAACGGCAGACTACCCTTAAGGTGAAGTGGTTCCAAAGCAGATGTTTTGATGCGTTTCGACTTCACGCAAAATCAATTTTTCTCTCACAAAAACAACGTATTTGCGTATTTTTTTTTTATGATTACGAAAATTGAAGAGTGTCTTTAGTGAAGTATGAGGCCCGAAACACGATTGACAAAACTTTCCTCGATACAAAAAAACCGCAAAGTTTCCTTAAAATCTGCTTTTTAAAGAGAAAAACCTATTCCATTCGATTGTTATCAAAGCAATTGTAATAAAATGTTGTCTACGTGTTCACTATTAAATACTTTATTTTTCTATGTAAACACAAATAAAATTTTAAAATTAAATATTTGTAAACTTAGTTGCGCGCGGGCGGGGACATACCACCCCCCTCGGCTCCCGTCACTCCCACTTCGCCTTGAATTAAAATAACTGCTAGAACCACCTCCCCAAAAGACTACTATATGGTTAGGTTATTTAGCTTTTTATTAAACAACTGTGTTTAATTTTTTTTCTAACGCTACATTACCCTGTCTGCCTTTTCAGGTAGTCAAGTTACGAATGAACACAGGCAAAGCGTACCTTTGACTAAATATTTTTATTCTTCTTTTTATGAGCTGTAATTGAAGGGTGTTTTACTGTACCTTTTTTGCATAATGAAGTTCTAGGAGCGAGCTTTTGCCCGCGCATTGAGCTTAATGTGCTTTAAACTATCCTGTTTTAAATTACATAGGTTTTGTGCGAACTTGCGAAGTCTTATACTGGTAGTTGTAGGAAAATATGCCCAAAAATAGTTAGTTCTGACTCCATTCATTAATTATAATAAAACTGTAGTATTAAGCCTTAAGTAATGTCTTTGAATGTTAAAATATCCATGAACATTTGCAAACAATACGGATCATTTAAATAATTATGTCTGTCATTAAAACGTATTGCCAGCCCAACTATAGTCAGGCGAAATGAAACACGCTGTAGATGACAGGCGTTAAGACTTTAAATAAGTCTGACATTTGACTAGCGACTGATCCCGATTTGTCGTAAAATCTAAATCAAATAGTGCGTCACTCCGCTAAGATATTAATTTTAATATTTACGATTAAGACGAAACTAGTGCTGTAACCGCACTTGTAAACAGCTAGATATCCGCAAGTTTGAATTTAGAATTAGTTTTTGAAGTGGGACATACAATAAATGCTGTTAGTATATTATGCCGCAATTTTTAAACAAAGAATATGTGTTAGCAATGCGCATATTGTTTAAAGAACTATCTGCTGCCATAAAGGTCTTTTAGGTTACCGTGTTCTCATAACAATGTTTTTGCACCATCATGACTGAGTTTTTGCGTCTTATTCTTGCGGTTAGTGTTATATTGCTTTTATTTTCCACTCTGTTCGGGAAGTAAGACAGCGTATCTGGTGTTTGTTATCCCGTGTAAGTTTCACGAATCAGCTGTGGGAACTAGGTTATTGTGGATAGCCTAACAACCTGTCACTATAAATTACTACTGCGATTTATTTTAAACGTCACTGCTACGAGCTTTGCTTTGCATCTGGGTGCGTTGTGGAAACATGCGAGTACCTACTGTACCGAATTGCATAAACAACGTAGAACTTCAATCTTGTTACCTAAATATTATGTTTCGGAATAATAAGGTAAAGTGTGTGTTAAAAGACCTTTGAAAACCCCGTAACATTCACAGTTCGCAAACATCGTAATCGCTTGCCGCCACAATTCTCGTATCTGTCGGTCCGTATCCGCAGGGTCGCTTCCCTAGTGGAAATGTAGCAGTTTACCCGAGGAAGTTGCCTCAATAATGTTCTATTTTATTATCCTATCCGCTATCGCAATGTTTACACGACACCAATTCTGTTAGGAAATGACGCACTTTTCAGATATTTAAATATTAATTATATGAATGAAAACTGATAGAAAAAACAGCCTGTCAATCAATCTCTTGGCCATAAATAAATTGGAATATTGACCTCATGAACCCAATTTCAGGAGGAAAACAGGGAAATTGCTGGCACTGCTGGTGGATGATTTCATCTTTAACTGCCCACAAGAAGACATTCCACTATTCAGAGTTAGAACCCAAAGGCTTTAACACAAATGAGGAATACTATAATACTAAAAAAACAAGGGTTTCTGTGAATTAGGTCTCCAACTCTGCAGAGAAAAGAACATTTTGCGACCACATTAAAGGCATGTGTTTAATCGAACCGTGACTCGCGTGAATCGCGCGTGATCGGTCACAGTTCTAACCTAACCCGTTTGTTCGGGTTTAGAGGTTAGTTACTGCGACCAACTGTGTCAAAAGGCCAGAAAGTTAAAAATAGGCTTTTTTAATTAAAAAAAACCGGCCAAGTGCGAGTCGGACTCGCGTACGAAGGGTTCCGTACCGTTATCTATAAAAACGGCAAAAAAACACGTTTGTTGTATGGGAGCACCCTTAAATATTTATTTTATTCTGTTTTTTAGTATTTGTTGTTATAGCGGCAACAGAAATACATCATCTGTGAAAATTTCAACTGTCTAACTATCACGGTTCATGAGATACAGCCTGGTGACAGACGGACGGACGAACGGATGGACGGACGGACGGACGGATAGACAGCGGAGCCTTAGTAATAGGGTCCCGTTTTACGCTTTGGGTACGGAACCCTAAAAACGTGCATCTTTAGGAGGTCAAAAGTTTATAGAGTTTCATTAATTTGAAAAAGCGTAAGTACAACATTACAAGATCAATAAGTTTTAAGAGGATCAATTCAATATATCCCCATTCTAAAATGAATTTACCAAATTCTCGAGGGATCACATTCAAAAACAAAATTAAAAAAAAATCGTACTCGTCCAAAAGGTACGTCTCCCACTATACCGACGTAATTATGTCATAAACTTGTACAGGTAAATTGAGACCATAAATTCAGAAGCTGTTTATGCATCAATGCAGCACATAAACCACACATGTAATGCTTCCACGAGACTGCACCTGGCACTTGAGACGTCGTTTAACTGTTACGAGCTTTACAAGTTTGTGCTGTTGAGGGAATAGCATCATTCGGTAGTACGTAATTTATACCTAGTGCTGCACATAAATCCATACGATGTATTATGAAATTCATCAGCTCAGTTTTCCCCCAACCATAAGGGGTCTTCAGTAAACCTGTGGCGTTTCACCATTTTATCCAAATCTCTACATTGCTACGGTTTTCAAATGTGATGGGTACAACTATGACAACCGGGACTGAAGGTGTGACGAGGTGCTTTCTTCCGTACTTATCCGATCACTTATTGCTGGCAATCTTTTTAGGCAGGCCACATAATCATTATCTTTAGTCTGCTTTCATTATCTTACCATCCAACACTACGTGTCCGGTGAGATTCCCTCAAATGAGCTGAGCTAGCAGGAGGGCAGAGGGACCCACCGGGACAAAGGTTTGTCTTTCTCTCCAAGGCAATGTATGAAGAATAGTTCCACATCTGAGGTCAAATATTGATCTAAGCGATATACCTTACTCAATACTATCAAGTTGTTCGTTTGAATTTCCCTCTACAAGAGATTAAACCTTAAAGATCATCAGGGACCAAACAGTAGAGAGGAAAAAGCCTAATGCAGTATGCTCCTTTCAATTACCGCGGCGTCCGTGAAACTTTATGTTATCCGCCTAAACACACACGTACCGACTATGAATACCACCCCATATTGATCCCGGGGGTGTCATAAGATGCCTCTCACGTTACGTACGGACTGCGGATCCCCATTCTTGTGTCATAATCTTCTCAGTCGCTTCTAATGAAGTTATATTCTTGCAGGAATGAATATGTATAATAGCTTCTCGATCATTTGTTTAGCTGCAAAGCGATTGAATCATCCGCTAGGCCAGGAACTGAATGGGAGTTCTATCATTATTATTTCAGACTCAAGTGGATCGTGCGTGCATAATGTTTCCAATATGACCAGATGTGGCTATTGTAGGTACTGATAGCAATAAACAAAGGAAGACCTCCGCTTGATCTTCCAATTATTCTTCACCATTCAAATTCAAAAGCAAGTTGAAAAAAAATAAACAGTAAAAAAAATATTACATGTTAGTATTATTTGGAAAAAATATTGTATCCTTACCAGAAAATTGCCAAATTAGCGTGGAATTAAGTGTAAAAGTGAATCAGCGTGTCGGAACTGCTCACCGCAGGAGATTGTGTCGAATTAGCTGTGGCGTTCGTGTTCAGGTGCTAACTGATAGAGTTGTTACGGTGTGTCGTGCCTGGAGCTAATTGGACTCCATTTAGCGCATTTTTTGTCTAATTGTCTAATTAGTTGTACAAGATATTAAGTTTTCATTATAAGTGACAGGATTTACACCTAGGTAATATTTTAATTTTTTTTTTGTTATTAACTCAGCACTAAATTCTAGAATTTTTGGCGCCATAAAATCTGATTGGGTCATTCCCCATCAAAAAAGTTAAAAGCTACTCCAATACGTATTTTAACCGCAAACGTTATTTGTGAGCGTAAGTTAAACATCCGTGTGTTCCAAATACTAGCTCAGTTAGTACCAGCGATGTCCTATATGCGCTAACAATAAAACTGGGTCAGGCATAGCTTTAGACTAGGCATGAATTGATTTATGAATGTAGAGGAACAATTAAATTTCGCTTCATTCAGACTGCAGGCGGTGAAAAGTTCCAATTTGTGCATAAAAGATTAGTAGAGAGGAAAAGATGTATAGATTTTGACGTGAAGATAGAATTGAGAAGGAAAGTAAACCATATCGATAAACGAGATTTAAAGTGAGAGTACGCAAAGTCCAAAATAAAGAGCTATTATTGACCCATTCATATAATTTCGTTATAAAACTAAATCCGCGCCTAAAACGCTGTAGTAAGATCTAAATTAGTCAGTAACTGTGTGCGGTTGCCACCTGGCCAATATTTGGCACTAGCCGGGACTCGGCCGCCCCACTGACTTGCCCTACATCCGCTTTAAATAGTGCGTACGCGCATCTCACTGTGCCGCTATTGGCACATGTCGATTTTGCTGAAAACTTACATTGCATGTTATTGAAACTTGAGATGCATAAATAAAATAAGCAATTTTCAAAGAAAATCAGTCCTGCGGATGTATTTTCCGAAAATGAAAATTACTGTATGCCTTTTCAGGATAAGTGGTCCCAAAAAAAAACAGTTTCCCTGTAAACAAAATGTCAAGTGTATCTACTTAAAGCACAGATTAATAAGCATCTATTTTTTTTGACGAACATCCAGAGTGGTTTAAAAATACGACAGATCAACTTTGTACCGGGAAAAATATTGTCAAAAGCTATTTAAAGAACATCATAAAGGAACGCGGACTAATTTTATCAGATTTTTCTCCGGATATCCAAAATTAACAATCAAGTTCACTAACACTATTCGCATTTCGTTTCCTTGGATGTTTTGATCATGTGAAACTTATGAATCGAATATTATGTATTGTGTCCTGCTCTTGATTAATGCGTTCTTCATTAAAGAAAATAGACAAGTTGCAGGTTCTATATGGGTCGTCCTCACTAGGATGCGAATACTTTTGGCCCTGTAATATTTCGTTTTTTACCAGAAAGCTTTAAGATTCTAACTTTCAATCTTTTTCTCTACGGTACTTCCAAATAAAGTCCACGGATACCAAACTCCAAATCAACCAAAACTTCCCAATTCCATTAACATGTATAAGAACAATAGATAGAGCGTTTATTGTCGGCACGTTCCCCAGTGGGTGCGGTTCGATTCCCGTTGGATCCCCGCCAGTTCCCATGTTTATCACGACGGGATTTAACTCAGTCTCCTCGACTCCCGAGTCGCCGGTCTCTGAACTCAGCCTGTGCATTCGCCAGGAATTAAAAGTTCTGCATTTAGATTCATCACGTGTTTCTTTGCGTAATAAGTGATCAGGTTCATTGGTCTTGAGTTCTTGAGGCTTCCGGGATGCGGGATTTGGTTTTTGAAGTCTGATTTCGGAGAAGGTGGTCGTAAAGAGAGTCGTGTGGAGTTGAGGGGATTGCTTTGTAGCCACTTCTCTTATCCCTGGGTTCCATGAAATGCGTGACAATATTTTGGCGACTTTTGCGTCATTGATTGTTTATTGAACTGTTTTTTCTCCTTTTTAGAATGGGTTTGTCAGAGTTTTCGCCGGTATCCGTCATTCTTTGTCAGAGTTATCAGTAATTCGCTCCTTCTTCGTCAATCATTTGGAATTACTCCAGATCGGCTTAGTTTAGCAATTGTGTTTATATTCCGACTATTCGCAATAATTTATTAGTCCTTCACATATGCTTTGCGTGGGTTGTACGATTTTTAGCTTCTATATTTACAAATCTACGATGGGTTTCCTGAATACTGATTTTATACGCATCAGGCAGATTTTATGTATTTTTTGTAGCTAATGTTTTTCCTTATAACTTTTTTGACATTCATATTGTCTGCTGCCAAAACAAGTTGATGAAGCTTCGCACTATTGGTCTGCCTAAAAAGGAAGTACTTGATTTTTTATGCTAAATCAATATCTGCTTACTTGGCCAAATAAAACAGGTCTCAGATGACCTCAGGGTCTTCAAAACTGGATTTGGCATAAAGAGATCATAAAACTCGATAAGGATAATCTTTTACTTTGCAAAATGACTTGAGGAAGGATCATGATATTTCTTTGAGTATTAAAGAAATTGTCAGAATTTCTTCGTTCAATCGAATTACAATACCGGTTTATATAAAAATTGCCTCGAAGGCCGAGCTGTCGTGTCGCGCGCCGGTATTTTTAGCTCTTCTCGTTAACCGCTCTGTTACATGAGAGTTGTTCAGAAACCTAGAGTTTTACCCTAAAGCAACCCCTTTATATTGCTTACTGCTATTGCTATGGGCATTGGTATTTTTATTACTTCGATATAGTTAGTAAAAGTCTAAAAGATTCATGTGTCTTTGTAACGCTAGAGTTTTGATTGGAACATTCGACAAGTTATTTTTCCTTATGCGACTTGTTTTAGAACTTAAATAGAATTCCACTCTAGAGTATTAATAAAACTAGTGCAATAAGTTACAGAAAGATTTTCCCACACTTATGAAAAAAGAAATGTTCGCATCACATCCGTTTTGAAGAACGATATTTGCTAAGTTGTTCTTGTCAAATAATAAATCATATTTGAAACATAATTTACCACATGCAGCTATGTAGCATGCACTTGGTACAATTTAGCAAGAACAACAAAACTATTGGTTTATTTTTTATCACGAAGTTTGGTAAACCCACGTAGACTATAAACCATCATGTCATCATGTTGTGTGTATCACAAAATAAATAAACTCACGTCGCAGACAGTATCTCCAGCCTATAACAATAGATCAGATAATTTGTCTCTTATCTCCACAAAATGTGAAATTATGCCAAATCTTTGATGTCCCTCCGAGCTTGCAGATTCATATCTTTAAGCTTTGATCCACGAGTGTGGGGGAGTCAGTTTGTTTGATGAAGCATTAATTTGATTGATTTTATTGTTGCATTGATATTTTTTCTGACGTTTTGATTTTTTTGAGTGAAGAATTCAAAATATTATATTAACATCGTGTTACAACAGTGGCTATGTTAGAAAATACTACCTATAGAATCGGAGTATCCTAGGTTCATAATATCTCTTCCTCCCTAATTTAATTGATAACTATAATCTATTTAGAATTAGGTATCTGATGAAATCATTTACATTTCATAATTTGTTATTATGATGTTACTCACTAGTGCACAAAGGTCTTTATATCACAAGAGTAAACGTCGCCTTGGCAATGACATAGGCTCGCACGTCGCACCATCTTACGATCTTGTAAAAGTCAACATTAATTTACAGCTTTTTCACAGGAAGCTTTTTTATCTCGATCTTTACAAATGTAGACTTTCCTAAATCTCATTTATAAACTGACTTATGTTATGCGTTATGGAGAAATCATCGCGGCTGCGTTTGCGGAAAAATGTCAAGTCCAAAATGATTTTGAACTTCCACAAAAATATATTCCAAGTACTCGTATTACCCAATAATTGGGAACATCTGGGAAAATTTTCTTCGGCGGGAAAAAAACATTTCAATCCCCAATATACGTAACTTCGTTTCTTCTGTTCCCCGTAATGGATCCTCCGCCGAAAAGTGATTGGTAACATAAGAACGTTATTTTCTACAAAACATATACAAAATTGGATCTGTCCAATTATTTGAGAGGCTGTCTTGTGTTTGTGCACGTTCCGGTTGTGTAGGCTCTGACGGAATAGTTAATTATTGCGAATAAGCCCGTTGTCCTGTGTTGATCCTGGTGCAACGCACAGCTTCGTCTGATTTCGCTTAGTCCCACTTGTCTGAGATAATGAGAATGTTGTGATTGTCCTCATATAATTAGTATAATTATGCGTAATTCTCTTTGTGCTGAATCCTTTATGCAAGCACATGTCCCAGAGCTGTAGGTTTTAAACAACTTCACTACGGGTTTTTTTTCTGGTATCTTGATGAAATGATAACATCAATGGAAACACATTGCTTCCTTGACGTCACTAGGCTCGTTTAGTGGATTGACGTCATCAGCTGTGTTTTTTCCGCAAAGTTATTGAAATGTGTTCCATTTATAATGTTCATTTCTATTGCATCTATGAGTGTATGTTCGAACTGTGATGTACTCTTATGAAGATCAAAGTCGAAATTGAATGGGTTATTGAACTTGCTGGCACCAGATTCCATAATTATTAATTGCATTTTGTTGCCCATGAGTTGCAGCTGTACAATTTCGGTATTTATCAAAGTCCGCCCAATACATGCGATATCTAATGAAAAAGTCAATTAAGATACTAACTATAAATTCTAGAAAACGTCTTAAATTTCCTATTTAATGCATTTCTAAAGCCTTTTCAGGTAAAGGTAATTAATCTTGTGGACAATGGAATGCCGCATGCAAGGAACCTGGCAGCTCCCAGCACGTCTCAGTAGAGTATTGATTGCTGGTTGCGCTACAAGATTTGAGTTAAACGGAGTTTGAACAAATGTCACGTCCGTTGATCGATGTGACCTGCCATTATAACGAGCAAGTTATCGTAGGTCGTTAACTCGCATCGGTGATGTTTTGCATTCTTGTTGAAAGAGACAATGGTTAGCTTGAGGGCTTCCACTTTTAGCACTGGTTTGAACGGCACTTCTCCCAACCGCACTTGAGCACGTCTACTAATAGCACTGAAACAAAATTTTGATAAGTGCGGTTCGGTGGAACAGTTGGTTTTACTGATTAAAAACAGCTGTTTTAAACGTGACTTTAAAAGACTATACGATTGTTTGTCTAAGTTAACTACATATTAGTTCTTTAGCAGCAAGCCTGTAGAGTAGATTCCTCAAGTAATTTAATAAACGCTTATTGAACGGAACATTGCTGTAGCAGTCACGCTAGACGCCAGTATTACGAACCATCTTTATTCATTTTCCGGGCATTCATTCATCTATATTCCATAGTAAGAATATTGTGTCGAATTTCGAAATGTCAAGTGTTGGGAGCTATTGGTTGGGAACTTGCAAAAGCGGTTTTGATTTGAATCAGGATCCAGGGTTTCAAGACCTGGCAATCATCTTATGTGCCTGATTTGAATGTATCAATTTATGCTCGGTAACTATGTATCTATTTGGCCTGCTCGTGACACAGATGAGGCTCTCTTGTACCTTGCCCTATACTAAAGACTTAAAGATCAATGTTTCTCTCTCTTATTCCATGATCTTTATGGAAAACTACTGCCGAATGAAAACTTTCAATCAAGTAACTGGTCTCATATCAATCCGTTAATAGAGTTAGACACATCACTTACTCCATGTTTTGGTATAAAGCCAAATTGCAATTTATTACTTGACGCAAACGCCGCCGGTTTCGCTGCGATTTATATAAAAACGTCTCGAACAGTACCTAATTATTATCTACTCTTTGCTTGATTTATATGTCTAGTTGTCGGAATACGCCATCATTATTTTAGATTAAAAAAAGTTAAGATTAAAAAGTTGTTAATCCTTGTTTTTTAATATATTTTATAGTGTGAAGGTCGGGAGAAGTAGGCCGTATATTCTGGAGTACGATGTTACGCAATTTGTGTCAGAAATTGAAGACTAAAATGACTTTGACCCATCAGTTGATGAAGATGTCGTAAGAGGCGTCATAGATAAGCCAAGAGGGATTATGTCAGATATAACACGGTAACAGCTTTCTGTGCGCCGACGCCGTTTGAAAAGCTAGGGCGCATATACATGAATAATATGATTCTTACCACATATGATAGCTTTATTGATGTTCCTGTTCTGGGTTCTGGGACAATATTTGCAATGAAAAATAAAGTTCTTAGTTTAAGATAGGGATGACAACGATGTATGTGAACATTAAAATTAATATGAATGGCAACTGGTTTTATCATTAATATCATGTTCTGCTGCCAGAACTCTCGTTTAACGATATTTCCACGGAGTATAGAAAGAAGATATTTCCGTATTACATTCTAGTACAATAATACTTTAAATAATATTGTGATGTAGAGCGTTATGATCAAAAAAGTTTACTACCTCCAGATGCAAAAACTTGTATATTTTAGAGCATATGAAGTAATTGTGAGGTCGCCAGTCTTCAGTGCAGCAGACTGCCCTACTCCCAGATTAGGTACTGATTCCGTGATTCGTAACATATATATTTTTTTTAATCGAATGTCAATTTGAGCCTTTACCCAGAAACTTCGGAAATCCAGATTTGGTTACCTAAACATTTTAAAATTTGGAAAATGACATTCTGAGTTTCCGTTAAACAGCTCGTACTTAAAGAAGATTCAAAAGGTACGATTTGGGCCCTAAACCTCAACACTGGAGTCGCGTAGAGTCAATAACCATAAAGAGCCTGCGTGGGCGCTCGTAATGACCTCAAATTGCTGCGGACCTCTGAATCATATACGACTGGCCGATCACAATACGTGGAGTATTTGTCTCTGGATGCTTTGAGTTGATATGTGGGAACTACTCAAAATTTTGATAGGTGAACAGTATTTTATTATAACCGTTAAATTGTTGATGTTAGTTAGTTAGTATAATATCTGGTCGTGTGAGTTTATAAGGGTGATTATTGACAAACTCATTAAAAATTGTTAGTTGTTTAACACAAATCTCTTAACATGGAACTAATTCCAAAGACCTTTCACATCTCTACCCTTTTGAAATACTAGAAGTCAAGAAGTAACTTAAACCAGCACAACTTAAAAGTACTCCAAAGTTCGCATAAATTCAATAAGCTTTTCCAACTTAAGAACACGGTGACCGATGAATTCTCCATACAAACGTAATACCAAAATCATTTGCAATTTGAGAATATTTCCACCATATTGTGTTGTTATTCGGATTGAGACAGTATTTATATAGGCTTCTAAATCCTTTTTTTTTTCAAAAACCTACCTAAAGTAAAGTTATAGCGAATTGAATTTCGAACATTTTTACAGCGTAAATGACATGTTTTCATACTGTTTTTTCTGTATTATAAACAACAATATTTGTAATATTGTTACAGCAGAAGCACAGCCTATATTATCAAGTTACAAATTATCGATAAAGAATTGGAAAAAAATTACGTTTTCATTAATCATTTTTGGTATTACGGAACACATCCAAATTTCTCATAAAAATTCAATAGAATTTTATTCGCTTCACGCGTGTCAATGTGTGCGTGGTCGTGGTAGCTGTCTGTATCGCTCCGACAGGCACATTAGCGTAACGTGCCTCTACTACACGCGGGGTTTGTGTGGGATTCTTTCGGGGTGTTTGTTATCTTATCAGTGAAGTTTTGTTTTGTTTACGGACTTGGAATATTTCTTACGATTTTGATTTGGTTGAAGACATGGACTCCGGACGTTGGGATTTGGGATGTACTTACTTATCTCACAGTAAGTATTACCCAATGATATAGGTACCTATTATAACGTTATATGTACCTCATTAGCTACTAATTGTTTACTTATAAACTCAGCCTAAGAAAATAAAGACATTTTTGAAGTGAAAACTTCTTTAGGCGCGTTGAGCACTTTTTGGGTGAACAAAAATCATGGAACTCGCGTCATCGTCACCGCCAGTGCCCGTCCACACGACGCCACGACAGCGCCGCCGCCGCGCCTCTAAACTGTTGACACGGCACCACAGCCACGCCGCGACCGCGCCGCACCATTCCACTTGATCGCCGGCTGCTTGCAAAAGTGCAAGCTACCGGCAGCGGCGCGGCGACGGTGCGGCGGCAGTGCGCCACCGCCACACGGCATAATTATATCAAGAACTCAACACTTGAAAGTGATGTTTGTCCAGCGTACCCGGGGTAGGGTGATTTGTTAGGACAAGTGCGGCTTTATGGTCTCGGCCTCGGTACGGTTTTTGATCGAACTTTTTTGTGAAATTCCTATTACATAGTATATATACATTACATTGATAAAACTAAAATGAAAAGTTCAAAGTCGTTGAAGTTTATATACACTTTTAGTGCCAAGCACCCGGCTCGCAGGTAGAACATAAGGTAACAAGCCAAATCCTATAAATCTGCGTGTTTTGTGTGGATCTTTGAGACTACATTATGTATTCTGATAATTGTATTTTTTGTAAATAATTCGTTCAGTCGATAATTACTTAACCCTACACGACTTCATCACGATTCGACTTATATTTTTTAAATTATGGATTATCATTATCTCTGAAGTAAGAACCTAAACAAAAGTTTTGTCTTTTACTAATAGGTACTTTGCTAATGTACACTTTTATTATTTGACTTGTATTCAGTTTTTCCTAGTCACAATATTTAAAGTTTAGTAGGTAAAAGAAATAAATAAGTACCTACTTACTGAAATAACAAAGAGAGCCTAAGTTTTTTAAAGTTGAGGCCACCCACCCTAAAGAAAATAAATAAACTTGTACAGACTTTAAATAAAGACAATAATAATAAATATATCCTAATCCTAATAATTTATAATTACGCGCCGTGGGTGGTCAACTTTAGCGCCGCCCGTTCGTCTGTCGATTTCCAAGGCCACTATTGATAACGATGCATAGGTACACACGGCTACACATCAAGCTATACATTTCCAGTATAAGCTGACCTCGCATTGTACGGAAATCCTATACAATGCGAGATCAGCATAAACTGGAAATGTATAGCTTGATGTGTAGCCGTGTGTACTAGGTAGGTACCTTATTTGAATGAAGTAAGTACCTATCTACTTACTAGATTTTCTCTACGAGGCGTAGATCTTGAGATCCTAACTTTATATCCATACTATAATATTATAAACTTGAAAGTAACTCTGTCTGTCTGTCTGTCTGTCTGTATGTTACCTTTTCGCGCCCAAACCACTGAACGGATTACGATAAAATTTGGCAAGGAGATAGATGGCCGCCCGGGGAAGGACATAGGTTACTTTTTATCACGCAGGTGACGCCGCGGGCGGATGCTAGTATAAACATTTATAATATTAGTAGGATTAGTGATATGTATATATATACATAATATCACTAATCCTACTAATATTATAAATGTGAAAGTTTGTGTGTTTGTTACTCAATCACGTAAAAACGGCTGAATGGATTTGGATGAAAGGCAAACAGATAGTTTATAACCTGGATTATTTATTTATTTATTTATATATACTTTATTGTACACCAGAAAATACATTGCGAAAATAAATAAATTTAAAACTATAAAACATACAATGGGCGGCCTTATCGCTTTCTGTGATCTCTTCCAGGCAACCTTAGAATGGACAGTGATTGCGTGGACATAAAAAATGGGGTTGTCATTGGTGCAAAATAATAAGTAGGTACTTAAACTTACCAATAGATACAATATACTATAATAGATATATATATACGTAGGATAGTTTTTATCCCGATATTCCCACGGGATCGAGACTTACGCGGGTGGAACCGCGGGGCGCAGCTAGTAGATATATAAAACTCGTGTCACAGTGTTAGTTGCCATACTCCTCCGAAACGGCTTGACCGATTGTTATGAAATTTTATATGTATATTCGGTGGGTCTAAGAATCGGTCGTAATCTATTTTTCATACCCCTAAGTGGTATGTAGGCTAGGTAGGTAGGTAGGGTAGGCAGGTACTTAGTGCTACCCGTGCGAAGCCGGAGCGGGCAGCTAGTAATATTATAAATTCTAAACTATTCGAAAGTGAGGTTGTTTGTTTATTTATTTGTTTGTTACTCTTTCACGCTATAACGGCTGAACGGATTTAGATGAAATTTAGCACATAGGTAGACCATTACTTGGAATAGGACATAGGATACTTTTTATCCCGATATTCTTACGGAATCAAGACTTACGCGGGTGAAATCGAAGGGCGCAGATAGTAATCTAATATCTTGAGATATTGACATGGTAAAGAAATTTCCAAAAAACGCATTACTAGTCTATACATTCAATAACGATTCCCCAAATTAGTCAACAAAAATATAGCAAATAATGAACATACCTAATTATTAATAATAAATATAAAAGCCGATTGAACGACTCGATAAGAATGAATGGCAAATAATAATATCTACTTATCTCTTATCTCACCACGCACACATACACGGCGGCGCACCGAACGAAGTTTGCACGAACTCCAAACTGTAGTTGAGAGCATCATACGGTGGCCCCTTAAGTCAGCCGTTACAAGTTACATCAACCCTGCAGATCCGTTAAACTATAAATACTAACAAATCGAACAAACTTGAGACTTAACCCACGTAGGCACGCATATGCAAATATCGGCCTTATTTCGAGTAATCAGGCGCATGTACGGCGCATGCAAACGCTTTCAGCTATAAATAATGTAATAATTAATAGAAAACAACCCTACATCCTTGGGTTTGATGTAATTTGGATTAAAATCACGTAACGTGTTTAAAACAAACAGACTGAGCATACAAACTTTGCTTGCGCAAGTTAGGACCTTCGTGTTACGTCTTGTTTGTAATAGCGCCATCTGTTGACATAGCATTACAACTCCTTGTTATTTCGTTAGGTTTTGTTATCATATATTGCGAGAACTTATAAAAGCCCGAATAAAACTTTTACATTGTCTTGCCAACATTGAATATTTAAGAAACTTGCAAAAGTTTTCCACTTTTATGTATAGCAAAAATATTTTAAAAACGGTGAATACTTAAACCAGAACCAAACCTTGCAATAATTTTTCCCAAAACCCACTAATCGGATCCACGCAAAAGTCACAAAGGGCTTTGCTTGCTTGATAAAAAGCCTAAACATGGCACTCATATGACGCCTCACAAATAGACTTAGCCGATCAAATACGTGGGTGTTAAGCCTCTGTATTTTTCATACGTGACCTTGACACTTGTAATCCCCAGCGCCCTTGACCTCGACCTTCGAATTGGCTAGGACGGTTCTACTTCGAATCTTGTTCATAAACTGATTTATGTCGCTGTAAAAATGTTGGGGATTGACTTTGTCTATGTTTGAGTGATAAATCCAATAATGCGGGTTTGAACAAAAAATGGAAACAATAATTTGAAAGTTTATGATGATATTTTTAGTACTTACCTAAATTTTGTAGAATTGTGTGTGGTTTTCTTCAAATAGTTTTGCAAGCATTACTGTGTTTAGTTGCGTAAGTCAATCAGTTCGTATCATACGCAAATACTTACCTTGTTTAGTTTAATATTCCTGGCTGTATGTGTATAGGTTTGTGAAACAAATGAATTCAGATTCCATATCTATTCTCCCGATAACTTAATTTGCCTTTTAGAACATAGACGATGGCAATGTTAAGAACTTAAGTATCAGGGACCACACAGCTCCTTGAATTCGCGCCAGACTTTTAAACTTCGAACATAAACTATCCGCCGTTATATTATTTTTTTGTTTTTCTTCGTGCGTGTCACTTTACATCTCAAATAAAGCGCATGTGGCCTTGTTTATTGGGGCTAACTCGCTATTTTTACTGCAACGCATTGTTCCCGACACCGGCCATCCTTGCCGCACAAAATGGCGGGTTGAATACATGCTGTGAACTGGTTGAAGTGTAATTAGGCTTTATTTTGTTGTTAGGAAACTATAAATCACTAGCTGTGCCCTGCGATTTATTATTTATTTAATACTTCAAGCACAGAAATGTACAGAGGCGGACTTAATGCCATAGCCATAGACATTTTCTACCAGTCAGCCTTTGAGTGAGGCAGAGACAAACAGTGGGAGGTGCAATAACGAAAACTTGAGGAATAAAAAATATTTAAATATAAAGACACACCTATACTATACCTAACACAAACTTTAGATATACTTATGTATTTTCCGGTTGATTCACCCGCGTAAGTCTCGATCCCGTGGGAATATCGGGATAAAACGTATCCTATTCCCATTCCAGGTC
The DNA here is from genome assembly GCA_947363905.1 of Lithophane semibrunnea. Taxonomy (NCBI): domain Eukaryota; kingdom Metazoa; phylum Arthropoda; class Insecta; order Lepidoptera; family Noctuidae; genus Lithophane; species Lithophane semibrunnea. The sequence goes on from OX376201.1 coordinate 17,097,191, forward strand.
ATGGCCTACCCATGTACCTCATGGTAGACCATGACCACGCGGATCACGCTAAAACGGCTGAACTGAACTGAAAACAAACAAATTCTCTGTCGCATATTAGTTAGGATTAGGATTATTATTATCCGTAGCCGATTATTACACCGTCATCAGCCTGTACCATTGCTAACAGGCTGATGACGGTAAAACATAAATAAACTAATAGTGTATTTTATAGCGTGTTAACTGTTATGAAGGGACGCTAGTTAAAATTGGCACTGTTCTAAATTGCTTGCGGGTCGTTGACACACGTCTAGCAACGCCCTAAAGACTGACTTTCCATAATTGACTTGCACTACTCCCTCTAGTGCTAAAAAACATAAGCTTTTTATTTTATGTAGAAAGTAGAGCTCTTGAAAGAGCTTTCTCGTCTATTGTAGAATTTGCTATTGCCAGTGACATGAGTGACATGTAGACTGACTGCCTCGTCAGTCTAGTGGTCGCAAGCGCTACCGCTGAGCATGAGGTGCTGGGTTCGATTCTCAGGCCATTGGGGTGTCAGGATTATCTCAGTAGCAGCCCGGAGTCTGGATTCGTGGCCGGCTAAATAGCAAATAGACTCGCGACCCCTATTGCGTGGGAATCAGTTCGTATCATACGCAAATACTTACCTTGTTTAGTTTAATATTCCTGGCTGTATGTGTATAGGTTTGTGAAACAAATGAATTCAGATTCCATATCTATTCTCCCGATAACTTAATTTGCCTTTTAGAACATAGACGATGGCAATGTTAAGAACTTAAGTATCAGGGACCACACAGCTCCTTGAATTCGCGCCAGACTTTTAAACTTCGAACATAAACTATCCGCCGTTATATTATTTTTTTGTTTTTCTTCGTGCGTGTCACTTTACATCTCAAATAAAGCGCATGTGGCCTTGTTTATTGGGGCTAACTCGCTATTTTTACTGCAACGCATTGTTCCCGACACCGGCCATCCTTGCCGCACAAAATGGCGGGTTGAATACATGCTGTGAACTGGTTGAAGTGTAATTAGGCTTTATTTTGTTGTTAGGAAACTATAAATCACTAGCTGTGCCCTGCGATTTATTATTTATTTAATACTTCAAGCACAGAAATGTACAGAGGCGGACTTAATGCCATAGCCATAGCCATTTTCTACCAGTCAGCCTTTGAGTGAGGCAGAGACAAACAGTGGGAGGTGCAATAACGAAAACTTGAGGAATAAAAAATATTTAAATATAAAGACACACCTATACTATACCTAACACAAACTTTAGATACCTATATGTATTTTCCGGTTGATTCACCCGCGTAAGTCTCGATCCCGTGGGAATATCGGGATAAAACGTATCCTATTCCCATTCCAGGTCATGGCCTACCCATGTACCTCATGGTAGACCATGACCACGCGGATCACGCTAAAACGGCTGAACTGAACTAAAACCAACAAACAAATTCTCTTTCGCATATTAGTTAGGATTAGGATTATTATTATCCGTATCCGATTATTACACCGTCATCAGCCTGTACCATTGCTAACAGGCTGATGACGGTAAAACATAAATAAACTAATAGTGTATTTTATAGCGTGTTAACTGTTATGAAGGGACGCTAGTTAAAATTGGCACTGTTCTAAATTGCTTGCGGGTCGTTGACACACGTCTAGCAACGCCCTAAAGACTGACTTTCCATAATTGACTTGCACTACTCCCTCTAGTGCTAAAAAACATAAGCTTTTTATTTTATGTAGAAAGTAGAGCTCTTGAAAGAGCTTTCTCGTCTATTGTAGAATTTGCTATTGCCAGTGACATGAGTGACATGTAGACTGACTGCCTCGTTAGTCTAGTGGTCGCAAGCGCTACCGCTGAGCATGAGGTGCTGGGTTCGATTCTCAGGCCATTGGGGTGTCAGGATTATCTCAGTAGCAGCCCGGAGTCTGGATTCGTGGCCGGCTAATAGCAAATAGACTCGCGACCCCTATTACGTGGGACTTAAAAATGTGGATGTACTATAGCTACCTCTGCCTAACCCTCCGGGCAAAACAGGCGCGATGTTATGTTTGCGATGTGAGGGACTCATTTGACGCAATAGAGGTGATCTGTACACCCACACCTTACCTGATGACAGATTACCAGCTACATAGTTAGCCTGAAGATAAAGCAGCTGCATTACGCAGTTTTTCTTAAGATATTTCCGTCTCTTGTCATTTGTCAACGCTTGCAATTTACAAGTGTCTGGGATTTAACTATATTTTTATTGCTGGTGTATTTCTAGTATTTGGGATCTGGTGATTATAATTTATGAGGCTAATCTGCACTAGCAATTGGTCCCGGTTTTACTTGAGTTTTTAAATCATTCACAGAAATCATGCTGCATCATGAAATCATGTATTAAGTAACTACCACAACTAAAAAGTGAAAAATAAAAGCTTTTTACAAAGAAAAAACAACCGCCTTAAAAAAAAAATAAACAGTGAAAAATTATTACTGAAGTCTGTGGATAAAAACGAAAATTCAAAAGGTCAAAACCAAAGACATTTTTCACTTCTTAGTTGTAGTATTTACCCCACACAATTTCGAATAGTTACCATCACTACGTAAATAACAGCGAGAGGAACTTTAAACATCATCCTTAGGCTAAGTGGGAAAAATACGTAATATAGAAGCTAACTCAAAAACTACGCAAGCAAAGTTAATAATTATTTTTTGCTTTTTTGAAAGAAGCATCACTTCATTTTCCAATTATGTTTTGTTTACAAGAACAATTTCCAGATCATGAAAAACGCATTTCTGTATGATTCTGTTGTAATTATTTTGATCAATATAAGTGGGTTTTACGACAACGGAATTTTGCGATTATGGTTGTATTTCTCTTCAAATTATACCAATTCGATTTCATCGATGTATGGGACGATGACATAAAACTGAATCCTGTAAAGACACTAAAATTTATGTGCTGTACTCATGTATCGGCCTCGCACCTATCGCTCCCTAAAACATAAACCAGCTAATAAATCGGCTGTAACTACATCTATAACCCACTAAGAACATTCTTTGTCACAGCTGAACGCTCAGCTATAGCACCAATAAATCCTGTGATATTAATAATTTGACAACGTTCACCTTTTTCTCTCTTGTAACATTGTGCGCCAATAATGAAGAGCATCCATCAAAGTGATTGTTTCCAATTCGTGCCAGCTTGTCCAGAGCTCTAGACGCTAAGTTTTGGCAACACTGCTCTTCTGCGGCCGCAGTGCCGTGGTATAAATGCTTGAACAAATTATCATTTATCTGTTCAGAAACTTGCCATTTTCAGATAGTGTACATTTCAAGGTCGTTAATAGGGTGACATACAGGGTGGGCCAAGGAACAAGGCCCAAAGAAAAAAAAATTTGAAGCCCCCCTCTAAGAGCTTCACGAAACACACCCCTGTATTTCGTGAGTTTCGGGAAGACCTTGGATAGAGGCTTCTAAAATTTTGTTTTGCCCTTCATTTCCCGGGGCACCCTGTAGGTATATGACGTCTTGCCTAGTGTCATGTGGATTTGGTTTTATTGAGAGATTTATTATCTTTTACGTGTTTATTATTGCTCTGCCAACACAAACATGTATAATCATACCTTCTAATGATATCTAAAGAAGCTCTATAAAACCATCAGATATTAAAAATAAGTACATTACTTATGTTAGAAGTCGTCAAGATTTTACTTTCTTTCGTTATTTTCACTCTTATTAATTTGTCTTTTGCACGTTGAAGGGACAAACCGCAAAGGAATCCTGATTACGCACGACGAAGCCACACAAGCGGCAAATGAGCTTAAAAACTAAAACCAGACACACGATAATATGCCTTATTATACGCACGTTACTATAGACTGTTATTATTCTATAGACATTAGTAATAATGAAATCAAGGCAGATTTACATTCTGTTTTTCCAAAATAATTTCTAGAAAACGTGGCAAGCTTTTGGCAAGTTGTTCGTCAAAGAGAATGAATGAAATGTGATGTCTTTTTAATGAATTTTCACAGGGAGTTATTAATCTCAACGGATCTCAACACTTCTCGTTTGTTTTCTTTAATATATTACTGATTTTATTGTCACTTCTTTGTTGTATGGGACAGTGACATGCTTTTGCTTACCAAGGAATTAATTTGGACGTTTGTTTCAAGAAATTGGCAAACGATTTGTGGGGTTTTGGCTCCTTTTTTAATCTGAACTTTGTTAGGTGGCTTGGAAGAACGGACGATTAGCGTGTGTTTACTCCATTTCTCTGTCGTAAAATATATTCCACAGATATTTGGTGAATATCTTAGTAAAGAGCTACAATTTCCAAGAATACATTTAATTCTTCATCAAATTCAACTGCAAAATTCGTGAAAACTTTGCTGAAATGTCTGCTTTATGATGATTTACCACAGGTTTTCGGATCAACTCTAGTTTCATTAATATTGATCTGGAGCAACTAGACTAAGATTCCATTTTACGACTGCACCGACACTCGTAAAGTCTCCAGTTTTGAGATTGGATGCTGCCGAATACCAGACAGATCCCTCTTTGTTTATTCATAAGCTGGTATTGACTCTCGGAATATGACTGTTTCCTCTCCATATTTTCTTTTGTTTACTTACTTGCTACAGATATTCTACTATCTCAGCCTGCTTTTATAGATATTGTAGCGTTTCGTAGTTGCTGTTTACTTAAAAAAAAAAATTGTCACGTCTATAGTTTTATCTCGAGTTCTTGTAATACCGATGGTTTCTTTCGGAACTCGGTCAAGGTATAGTAATTTTCAGTATGTTGACCCTTCCACAGGTGTTTTACGACATTGGGTTCACAAAAATAGTTTTCCTGGCTGATTACCAGGTTTCGCTTATAAAAATTGCCGTGAAATCGGAAAAATATATAACTTTAGAGATTGTTTCTCATTCATAAATCGGTTATTACTGACAATGATTTTTACTGATGGGAATCAAAGCTCAGTAAATAGTCGTCAGTCGCTATTTAATTCTAGTTTTCGCAGAAGTTTCCCCTAATTTCCATAAATAAACAAGTTAGTAATCCTTGGGAAAACCATTTCAAATTGTACTCTAAAGTAACTAGAAATCGATTCGAAAGTAAAAACTTTCCTTATTTCCTTTTATTCCAAGATTTCAGTATTCTGTCTGACTACCTAAACAAAACAAAAATATACACCAGCACTTTGAATAACTTCTACAAGTTTCCGTGTAAAGATAGTACGTAATTAATGATTCCGTTAATTCATTTGTTTTGTTTAGAATCAATCTTCCGTCATGTTCGGTAGGCAGTGACCTTGTGGCGGCGGAGTTATTTTAACACGACGCCAATTTTACGTAGATAATACTGTAGATACGGAGACGTTGTTCGAGTTAGCAATTTTTCGTTCCTTGAATTTTATATGATTGATATGCAATCGGCAATCCTGCGGAGTTATTGCGTAACAATTATCAATGGAAATGCCTTTTATTTCGACAGTTGACCAACATTTATTCATTTACGTTGTTCAACAGACGAATTTCTCGAACCTATGAAGATTACGAATTTCCTTCGAAATCCTTCGGTTGTGATTGAAAGTGCGTTACACAATTGCGTTGCCGTTGTAGTAAGTACTCAACGCATAAATAGTAGGTTGCTATGCCAACAGTCTACTGCTTCCATGAACGTCATAATATCAGAGGTCTTAAAATAGTAGTCACTAGGACTTCCCGATCCCGTCGTGACTTGTGAGTTCAATTTGTACAATTTGCGCTTGAATGTGAAGCTGCTTGAGAACATCATAGTTTTTGTACATCATGACCCGCATTTAAATGAATCCATAAAAACTAAATGTTTAAACATGAAATCTGCATGTTTCTCAGAACTTAAACATTCTCGATTGATTTATAGGTCTATTATGTTTATATTATATGCGTCTTCTGTATTTTTGCCACGTTTTCGACTGTGTAAGTATTGAATTCAACTCGAATTTTGCCCGAAGTTTTATTTCAATATTTTTTTTGCCGGTGACCTCACTCTGTTTGACGTGGTATATTAGTCAGTTTTCTTAATGAGAAATGTTTTTGATACGATCCCAGCGTTATCTAATGTGGTAAAACTTCTTCTTTACCACAGTAATCGTTTGTTGAGCGTTTGCCAACTTTATTCGTAGGAATATAAAAATTAAGTTTCATCGCAGATTCTTAGGCTTCAGTTACTCTGTTCGGCTGCGCAGCGAAACACGGCACTCGAATATCATAACAGGTAGAAGCAGTTAGAAAGAATTTATATCTTGCATGCTTGCAATGTAATCCAGATGTGTAGTTGTTATGGTGATAATTTTGTCGCTTGCAATTTGTTGTTTCGAAAGTGATTTCATTGGAGGGAGAGAGAGAGATTTCTACGTAAAACAAACACGAAGTTATTGTTTTGAAGCAACAATTTGAAACGTTGATTAAATCAATGTGTTTTTCAGCAACGACAGCAACCCACACAAATTTCGTATTCCTACTCTTTGTTACTTTAAGAACATACAAACTCTAGGTACTCAAGCATCTCAGAAATTACAATCCTTTGTTTCTCCACTTGTAACACACTTTACCCGAGTTGTACCGCTCCGAACGCTTTGCAATGCAAATGTGAATTTAGTCGAACGCTACATTTGATTTGGTCGCATTACACCCGCACCCCGCTGATACAAGGACACGTCGTGCGGAATAAACGGCGTCTTCCAATGTTATTGTGTGTGTTATTGCTCTGTTTATCGTATGAGGGTAAAGAAAAATAACGTACGTTTTATGATTTGTGTAATTCGCTTGGTTTTCTTGTTAAAGGCTCGCGCAGATAGGCGCGATGCTAGTAGGACAATTTCTATGAAAACTATAACTTAAATGCGGGAATGAAAAGGAGTTTGTTGCTCGTTTTATTTCATACTTTATCTTACCGTCACGCTTGTTTTCTTTAATGGTTGGAGAGCATTATTCTTTGGCACTTTTCGATGATAGGATTTAAGCCAATTCCCGCAAGTCTCGCCAAAATTTAATTTCGGGGGTGTACCTAACTCGAAATTCTCAAAAGTCTTTTGAAGCTGGAATTCCAGCTAGAACCTCATGTTGGCTACAACTATAGCTCATAAGGCAATACATCTAATAGTTGGCAAAGGCATTAAGTCATAGGCATACAGTAACCGGTCATGGTCTTAGTAAAAGCAGGTCACCGTCCGTGCTTGTTACCGCCAAGCCAATGACGTCAGTTCAGTCCTTCCTTGTACCCTTTGAGTATTTTTGTACCATTATAAAAGGAATTTTTTATCGGTAATCCATTACAGTTGTATAATGTTATAATAACATATTCAAGCTGTGAATGTAATTGTTTAAAATTCATGTCACATTTATGATAGTCGTAATCGCTAACTGAATTTGTGTCTTTTATGTTATAGTTAAACGTTAGAATACTAAGCAGGTCCCCTTAACAACAGTCGAACTCAGGCTCAGGTCGTTTCCTTAGTTTATTTTGACCAAACAAGTTTTGATAAAAGTGTACAACTCCGATGTCTTTTGTGGTGTCAAGACGGCTTCAACTTGGATGAACCGCAGCCTCGGATTGTTTGTCGAAAATTCTGGTATTCCGCTCGAAACTGTTACAGTCGAAACAGTAGAGAGATCTGTTGTGAGTTCATCTTTTTTTGGTGGTGCGAGATATTGCAGATTCATTTTTGTTAGGTTGCGCGACGTGCGGTGCGCGATAACGTTATGTCTACTGTAAATATGCGTCGAACGTCGAGCGTCGGGGGTCACCACTGTTATGTGTTCTATTCTGTGTAAGGTTTCATCAATGACTATAAAGCCTCTTTGGGTTTCATGTACGGGATACACAAGTGAAACGCTCTGTGAACCTCTTCAGCTTCTCCTAGGTGTTGGGTATCCTTTCCTCTTCATGCCCTTAATCTTCTTATACAAAAAATATCCTCTCTAAGGGGCTTGATCGCAGACGACATTTATTATTTTTCAATCTATATAAAATGTTACCAACCTCAATCCGATTATCCCGAACTCATTTTAATGGGTAATTCGTCAACTCGTCCTACATGCCTACGGCCCATCTAAGACGACTTGCAGAAAATCAAAAGAATGTCCTAAATGGGGCGTAGGCATTTAGGACGAGTTGATGAATTACTCATTTTAAATCAATCCCTTTTTCTTGGAAACAGGCAAAAGCGTAGTTTCAATCGGCATCTGCTTTTATTATATGTTCTGAACACTGAATACTACATAAACCACCTACTTGGGTCAGTTCATCAATACAATATAATATAAATGGTCATGGAGAATGTTGGTAGGTCGTTGGCCTTATGTTTGACATTTAAGTTTCAATTAATAGTCACCCCTTGATTCTGTTACGCTTTACCAGTTCTCCTATAGAGCATAGCTTTTCCTTTTGAACCCTTCAATGAAAATAATTCTCGGCTTGTGCTGTGCTATTCAGCCAGTGAGACCGATAGTTGCCGACTCTGGCCCCAGCTCCAAAAAAAAAGTAGCTCGTCATAACTTTACTATTAAACAATTGCTTTGAAAATCCCCATTTACAGACCTTGTTCTGACATTTGATCCAGTGCTGAAAATAGGCTTCCATAAGTATCCAAATAATAAATCATCAACTACATGTTAAATGATTTGTTAACTCACGGATCCTTCAAAGGACGATCCTACTGATCCTAGCAACAATTAAACAATAAATAAATCATCGAATAACTTACTATAATCACCCGCGAAGTTCGCAAGTGGCCCAACACACACCATGACAGTCACAGGCCACAAATACCCCAAGGCCTGGTCAGTGGCCGTGTGATGACAACGGGGAGGGCTATTTATAGCCGCATGCAACTCTTTGTTCAATGACGCGACATAGCAAACAATGCGACTGGTATTAGATTTCAACTTACTTTCATTAGATTCATACCTCACATATTATAAACTTATGTTTTTTTCCATGGGGTAAAAAAGGCAATGAAAGCCATTTATAGTTTACTTGCGGACAACGTCTGTACCGGGGTCAATTGTATTTTCAAACTATCCAGGGAGGTACTCAAATATACACACAAAATTTCATACGAATCGGTAGAGCCGTTTAAGAGGAGTTAGGTGCCAAACACACGCACACGGCTGAAGCTAGTATGTAATAAAGATTAGTAATGCATTAGATAGTTTATTAGTAATTAATAAAGGATTTCCTTTTGTGAGGTGTGCCGCCAAGTTTGACCAAATGAGTAAGTTTAGATCCTGCGGTAAAGCAGGGCATCTGAAAAAAAAAAAAAAATTTCAGTGATTCTAAATGTTGATGTTTTTATGCATGTAATAGCAGAAAGTGGTCAAAATTATGTCAATCAATTTTATTTTCACCGCTTAGTTCCAAGATAACTGTCAATTTTCATTATCCGTCAAAATAACTGACATTTGTCTAAATCAGTTTACTAGAATATACCGACTGAAACAAAAGCTTTCAGCTTTGTAATAACAAATGGCTTCCACTCAATCGTCTTTAAACTTTTCCTCCTTGAAATTCTGTTTATGTCTGCTAAGCTTAGAGTTACATTTATTTGTTTAGTTATAACGTTACAGTTAATATTATCTACATATTTACAATGGGCATTACAAGAGAAAGCTTAGTAGTTTCCATCTATGTGCTACTGCTAAAAACTGTGGTTTTTGCAATCAAAGAGACATAATCTTTTGTTTTGATCCTTATCTGCACGTCTGGCTGCGGGGCTAGTCCTGAGGATAAATTAATCTGCCTAGCCTTTTCCCAAATACCTATGTTGGGATCGGCTTCCAGTCTAACTGGATGCAGCTGAATACCAGTATTTTACATGGGGTAATACGATACCCCTTGGTAAGACATGTTGTGATGTTTTCGGACTCCTGACTACCCGTAACGGCTTTCAAAGATCTGTAAGTAATGAATTGTCACCCATCCACGAACCGACCGCGATAAGCGTAGCTTAACTTTCGATCGACCCTTGTGACCAAAGCAAAATTCCCTCGGTCATAATAGTTTACAATCTTCCCCATTGCTTTTATTTCCAATTGTGTAACAGTATAACTAGGCGGAAAGCCGAAAGACATTTATTTCCTATTTTTAGCCGTCATACATAATTAATCAGAACACTACCCTAAATGTCAATGCTTTAGGTTTATTTACATAAGCATAATTTATTATAATGGAATGCCCAATAAACCGGCTTAATGTCAATGAACCAATAACGATATATTTCCGTCGCATAATGTTTGTGCTTATTTCAATTCGTCGTCTCAGAATCACTCATAATTAGAAGATTCATTGTGGCTGTAATATTGCCTGTCACTTTTGCTTATCTAGAGTGCTCTTATGTCTTGTATATAAATAAGTTACTAATTTAAATCACAACAGAACAACGTATAGTTTTGCTACGAATTTACGTCATCAAAACATCTGCGTCTAAATTCGAATACGTATTAGTTGAAAACTTTGTGACATTCCTCATTACATTTTCTCCAAAGAAAATTTCACGCGTTTAGTATTCTTGTTGCAACTAGATGGCGTTGATATCGAATTAGAAGTCGCTATGGTTTCGTTACCGGCGTTTATAGGCATTCTTCGAGTGCCCTCGAGCGTCTAGCCTGAATCGCCCACTGGGTATAGGCCTCCCCTATATTGTAGGCTATATCATCATCATTTTATTTTTGTTGAAAGCTAGTCCCATGTTTGTGGTCGATAGCTTTTGGAATATCTTGAATCTAATAACTACGGAACCCTGAAAATTTACTAATAATTATTTATTATTTATAAATTATTTGTAAAACCATCATTGCATTAAAATAAGCTAGCTAAGCTACTGTAAGTTCCTGTTCTTTAGCTCTTATATTTCTCGTAATATAACTATCACATTTTGTCATCATAGTGCACAAGAAAACTTATCAGTCAGTTTGTTCTGTATCTGTTCCTAATGTCGCCTTTCCCATGCGTTCACTGTTTATCAGATAAAAGGAAAATTCTGATAACCGAATTCCATACCGTCTCGAATTCATGTTCAAAGGGATATGCTGAATCAAAGCACCATTTCAAAACTGATATGGCTTACGGTGTGGCGCCCTCTTTTTTGAAACGTGTTTTGTTTACTCGATATGGAAAACAGCGATAAGACGTAGAAAATTATGACATAAACCGCAATATTACATTTTGATGCAAGAGTGCAAAATTTATCATTGCACTCGAGGCGGCGCGGCAGCCCGAGCCGAAGGATCGATAGCTTATGTTATCTGGTGACTTTTTACTGCACATTTTTGTCTCATAGGATACTGTGGCGGTATCTACATCGCCACATGCAAACTACGCATCAAAGACCTGACGTCATCGCGCAATTAGAGTTTACCGCGCGAAGGACAATATACAAGAATCCAAAATCAATCGTTGGGTTAGGTTAGGTTAGTTGCCCGCCAGACACAACACCCGTCTGGTCGGAGGATCCTCCCTTTTCTATGGTGGATGAGTGAACTTTACACCCTGTTCCTCATACCCCTAAAATACCATGCGACAATGGGACACGCGAGTCCATTCAGGTAACCCAGATTCATTTTACCACTCACAATACGCACATGCATCCATTCGACTGACAGTGTTCTCTCTGCTATTTCCAGAATATTTATAACACTTCACCACAATCTCTTCAATCTTCATGTTATCCACAAGAGAGATGATGAGTCCACTTAGCAATATCGAAATCTAGTTCTTCGTTCCTTCCCTCGTGGCTATCAAGAAAACAACTTTGATTTGTGGCAGGCATTAATTTTAAACTCTCTGCCATATTTTATTTTATCTAACGCGTCTAGATTACTCTGCTTGACGTCAGATGGGGTGTCATTGACATACAGCTAACAAACAATAATAAAAAAGTTAATACAATACATGAAAATAACTTTCATGTAACATGTAATAAATAATCTACAACCTACCAAATGGTTTTTTCGCAAATACGAAATCACTCCCACCATCGTGTAGCAATTAAGGAAATATGAAAAGTTAACCGCACATCAGTAAGAACAGTTTTACATCGACTGCGCCTTTATGTTATAGCTGTAAGTGCGATTTTCGTAGCGTATGTATTAGCACCGATGTGCGGTTGACTGTACCAATTGGTAGAAAGGCGCCTCTACCTCTCTTTTCTACTCAACAACAATCGATGATCATCGATTCATCTTCCAACTTGGTCAACTTGATGACTTGATGATTACTTAAAAGTACCTTCTCTAAATAGGCACTATTCTCTATGCATTTTGATTACAGCTGTCATTGGGAGGGTCATATTCAGTAGAGTTCCGAACGAAATTGCTGACAAAACACCAACCATTTTTCAGACGGTTACTCTTTTACGTCACGGCATTTCACAAACAGATTTAGTATTAAAAATGTAAAGGAATGTTTTTCATATCCGGAGTAAAAATTCCCGAGTAGCTTTTCTAGGAATAAACTACATTATAGCTCGTTTAAACAGTATAACATGCGGGATAGGCACTGCAGCTTTGATTACTACTGGCGGATGTTTCATTAATTAAATACTGCAGTGCAGCATGTAAATTAGGTCTGTCATATATCTCAGTTTATAGCCTGTACGTGTCTACGTAAAGTTCTCAGATATGCGTCTTCTCTGAACTACGTAGCGGGTATAGTAATTTTGTTAGGCGAGGCAGCTAGCTGATTAAAGCCTCGTGCAAACTGGCGCGATATCGCGGACGCGACAGGCAGCGCAATCCTTGTCGCGCCCGCGATATCGCGCCTGTTTGTGGGAGCCTTAACTCTTCATACGAATTAGGAATAAGTGATTACTGGTTAGAATCCTGAATTGGAGTATACTACTAGAAATCAGTGAAAGGAGATCAGTGGTGGCTCAGTGGTAACGGCCTACCAAGTGACGGCGACTTACCAAGTTGTAGATCGTAGGTTCGAACCAAGACAGGCGCTATACTTTGTGTAAATTATTTCATCACCACTGCTCTCAAAACGGTGAAGAAAAACTTGAGGAAACCGGTATGTGTTGTAACCAAAAAATCGAAGACATGTGACATCTACCAACTCGCATTGGGCCCGCGTTGTGGATTACGCCCGACTCCCACTCACCGAAAGGAGGCCAGTGTCCCAGCAGTGGAAATATTATAGGCTGATTATGCTTATGCTACTAGACTAGAAATCTAGGCCAATTTCTGATAGCATTAACTGATAATTCCTAGTAGGGTTTACTGCTTTTTCGTCCAACAGTAGGCACTGGCATTCGTTCATAAACCTACTAGAATGACTAAGCAGTGTTCCTATAGTTTTTTTATTACCCATACAATGCGAATATTCTCTTGTTCGCTGATGTTCTTAATGGTCCTTATTAATAGCCGCAGGTAATATCTCGAAAATGTTCCAATAGCAATGTTGTATGTAACTATGGCTATAATCTAGTAACTTCTACGTCAAGCAACAGAATTAGCTCGCCAGTCAGTTGCTCAGTGCGGTACATAGATAGAGCACTCGAAGCGATATAGAATGGGAAAGCAGGAGATTAATGAGTTCATGCACCCCTTTTAGCGAGATTTATTAGGAAGGCCAGACGGATAAGATGCGGTATATTCACACCGGATTCAAGGTGGGGAAGGTAAGGGAAGTAGCTAAGAAATATTGTGACAAGCAGTTTTTTTCCTAACATCCGCCGTCGTTAGAACTAAGGCCATATTATTTGTTTTGTCCTGTAATGTTTTTAACCTGATCTGCCCCACTCCTGGGCAATGGCCTCCCCCATTCCTTCCATGAGGAGACGATAATTAAAAAGAGAGTTGGATTAAGAAAAAGCAAATTGAAATTATGAGTACTTGTGTTGATCGCTAGATGGCGCTCATTGCCTCGAATTGTAACAAACTGCCAACTATTTTCACCGCGTTTCATTGTAGACCAACGCTCAATTAAACCTCAGATTTATATTTAAGTTTCACGTAATGAGTGTGATGACATTTGAAAATTATTCATTGTGTGCTATTATTTGAATTAAGTATTGTTCAAAGAAATATTATAAAATGATGAAACATTTAAATCATGTTGTTTATTTAAAGTGAAACTGAGTATAATAATAAAATAAGAAAAACCTCTAGTTCGCTGTTGTGCGCTTATTATGCCCGAAACATTTATAAAGGCGCCTACAACAAAAGTAATAGCAACAATTTCCAACTCGTTGCTATGACCAAATGTTTAGGCGCTCGCAGCGATGTGGAACTAGAATGAATAGAAAGACCGATGTTATTTCGCTATTTTGTTCAATGTTATGTTATTTGCTAGTGCTAATATTCCTATTGTTTTACTTTTTATTTATGAAGATTATGCTTATATTTACATAGAACTCCATGTTCTATAGTCTAACAAAAGATTGATTTTATTGACCTTGATTTATGATCATGTTTTCTAAATTATTTTCTCTATTTGTTTCAGGTAAGACTTGTTATTATTAACATCACCACTGGCTCGTTTAAGATCAAACAGAACAACATGAAGTCGAGAATTGACTGTATAGTAATAAAGAAAATAAATCATCGACGTTTGTGGTTTGACCGAAAAACACGCTTAGTAAGTGTCTGCGATGTTTACTACCAAGAAGTGCCAATACCTAACTGTAATTTTTACGGACTTCATAATTTAATTTCCATTCAGGTTAACTTGAAGAAAAACTGAGACACGTTAAGATTTTGAAGCATAGTAAGTCATACTGATGAATGTTCTTGGAACTTACAGACGAATTCGAGGATTCAATAAGGATAATTATTATTATGGGTTTTTGGCGCAGATCTAACAAACTATTGTAGCTATACTGATTTTATTGTTTAAATTCTCTACACATTATAAATTTCGTCGATTTCGTCTGCGATCAAGGATGAAAAGTAGCCTATGTCCTTCTCCAGGTCTACCCCTGTGCCAAATTTTATCCAAATCCGTTCAGCCGTTTTAGCGTGAAAACGTACCAAACAAACAAACTCACTTTTGCATTTATATTATTACTATCTGTATCTGATGCCCGCGGCTTCGCCCGCGTGGATGTCGCGGTTATTATAATATACTAAAAACTCCTGGAGAACGACTCTATCCATTGGTGAAAACAGCATGAAAATCGGTGCAGTAGTTTTTGAGGTTATCGCGAACAGGACGACAGACACACGCGTCCGAGGACTTTGTTTTATATTATGTAAGGAAATTAGGATAACTGCGGAATTATGTGGTGTGTCATACCCAATTAAATATACTTAAAAGAAATACTCCTAAGCGTTATCATCACTGACAGCCTTACTTACACCAACACTTAAGTACAGGCTTCCTGTCTTAATATTAATCATTAAGCTAACTGTATCATCTTCCTAGAACTCATTACTCACCACTTGTGATATCACATATTCTGATAATGGCCTGTTGTACCTATCAGCTTTCATGATAAGACAATGTATGAAGAAACTGTCGCACTTACCGTGAGATATGTCACATTCATAATTTTCTCATACGAATTTGAGGCTAACTCCGTGGCCCATGTCTTATTTTTTGTCACGCCTGTGCTTTGTAGGTTTGCAAGAAAGATGTCATCAGTCTCTTAGTAGGTAATAGAGGTACTTGTATTCCTCGAACGCTTACTCACGACAAAGAGTTTAGCGGAAATTGAGGTGGATGATATTCAAGCGTGCGGTGGTCCTTGTGAAAGAAAATATAATTACGTGCTTTAATAATTATGATGTTTAAAGGGTAAACTGAGGACTAGGGAAAGTTAGCACCAATGTGATAATTAGAACCACGTTTGACATTCACATGGGCGACTATATAAATGAGGAAATTGCGCCATGTTGTCATAGCTAGCGATCCGATCAGCTTCCCAAACAGGCTTCTTATCGTTCTACGTCATTATTACGCCATTGATAGCGATTCGTTCAATAGTATTCTATTACATTATGCGTATCATTACTGCATCTTCGTAATTATTGTCACTATCTAGCCCACTATGATCTTAGTTTCAACTTTTCAACGCAGCAATTCCGTTTCAAGGATGTCTCATTCTGCACATTATAATGCTGCTATAAGTTGTAAACCATGTATGTTGTATAGTATTGTATTCTATTCTATACCCTGATGTATACATGTCCTTCGCCTCCGTCTAAGCTATGATTAACTTTCAGTTGGCTCTTTCAGTATGCGTCAGATGACACGCAACTAATATAAAAGGTTTTCTTCGAAGAGGATTAATGATACACGGCATTAATACCGACTTTAATACGGTTTCAAATGCCATGTATAGACTAGAAGGCTGTACACGACTTTGGCTTTTATGCTTCAAGACAGAAGGTAGGGTTTGTCATGAATACGAGGTCACACTTGACTGAACAGTATTTGAAGGACAACTTATTTCTGTATGTAGTTATCTACGAAACGATTCGGCCTCATGAATGTTACTTAGTGTGAAGTAAATATTGGATGCCTGTAAAGGTTAACTTCGAAATACGGTTGCTTAAATTTAACTAAGAATATTGTAAAATCACAAACGGGCTTGCACATGGTGCAAATTGTCATGTCTAGGTTTGTACAATTGTTCTCTTAGCTCTGTTTCTCTGATTAGATTATTTAATTCTTCTTTTCGCAGCTATACTGAAGCCTCAAATCGCCATTATACCTGACGCAATCACCTGGATAAGGGATGCAGGGAACCGGGAAGTATGACAGAAAAAGGGGAGGCCTATCTATACCCACCATTGAGTGATTCCGGGCTAAAATGATGATGATAAATCATGTAGTATGTCATTGTACTATATTTTTTTAACGACAAAACATACGATCCGAGACGAAGCCATAACCAACCACAACAACCAAGATACCAAGTTTGGTAGTTGTTACTTCAAATGGAGCCACCAATATGGTAGCAGATACTACTGCGTCACTTACGACACGCGTTCGTAGTGATGACAATGACAACCATAACAAGCGCATAATTATACTTACAATAAACAGTATCAGCCACGTGTAGAATATTCGAAATAAACAATAGTTTTACACAAGTATTTAGGACAGCTAAGAGAAGTTACATGCTTTGCTCAATGGTTTGTTTTATTTTCTTTACGACTGTTGCAAATTGATCATGGTGTTATTTTGAAACATAAACCATATTATAGGAAATCAAATAGTAGGTCCACTTTATCCAAGACCGAGAAATTGAAACTCACTTGTATGAACGACTGCTGTACGATGAAAATCCTTCATTTTCAGCTAGCGATCGTCCATACCCACTATTTGAATTGTTAGAAATATGAGTCGATTTCCTCAACCGATAACATTTTGTAGGAATGTGTTCGAAGATTCTGTATCCATTTATGCAAATGCATTCATATTCGTGTCGATGTCGTGGGTATGTGAAAAACTGCGCAATAAGTAAGTAGCATTTCCACATGACTATATCGTCTCAGGGCCGTCCTTATCAATTCTGTACGTAGGGTATGCCTCAAGTGTCTTTGTCCCTTGTTCACTACGGAAAATCTAGGCAAATTATCGTTAGTTAATACTAGGAAATGGACTTGGTTCTACAATTTGTTGTTACTGGATTTAACTGGATTTTATAACCAGAATTGTTGTTATCTTTAGCAGTAGAAATTACTACTGGTTTTCTGGATAAGATCTTCGTGACACGCTGCCAGGGCGTGCTTCAGAGTTAAAACTTTATTCTAAAATGTCTTTTCTCGATACTTAGGTCACCTAAAACGATGCTATTAATACAAATTGCCTGTGTTCCTATTACAATAGTATAGTATTGTCTTCGTCCTCATTACAATAGTATAGTATCTAGTCCTCTATATAAAACTAGCCTCTTGAACCTATAGAGGACGACTTTTACTTTACATATTTAGATAAGAAAAATTTTGAAATCGGAGGAGGTTTTTCGGAAACTGCTGTTACCTATTTATCCTGTTCCTGTTTATCCTACCACGTCCTTGCGCTGAACAGTTTCATTCAGAACTGTTACAAAAAAGCAAATGTACAGCTTTATTAAGCAGTTATTTTGCCAAGAAATAGAGACGACCACCTTTGTTCAACATTATCAGTAAACTTTTAGAGTTGAACAAACTTTGTATACTCACACCACTATTCCTTATTGATAAAATCAACAGCACTTTACCGAACCATTCAAAATTTCCAGAATGTATGTAGGTTAACCGCAGCTTCGTCCCAGCTACCTCGCTGCACAATCGGTTCAATAGCATTAGTAACGCGATCCAGCACTCCACCGCGTTTGTTTTGGGAATGGCTTGCATCGGCAACTGCGATGTTATCCTTTCACAATGCGGTTTGTGCGTTAAACTGCTGATCTCCGGGTGTGGTTCTGCCATTACGATAATGACTTCCTCCTGTTTAATCAAAGGGAAAATAATGAGCACTGGTACACATATTCTTGATTGTTAAATACAATATTGGGCTGTACGGTACACAACTGTCTAAGAACCAACCTCGGAGTATACAGATTGATTGTCTTCATGGGTTTTTGTACCAAGATCAAAAAAAATCCTTTATTAAAAAAATCTTAATAGTTTCCCACACACTGCCTTGATGAACATTGGCTCAATCGCTGCTGTACCTGGCAAATCTATTTTCAATAATTTATTATTGTTTTTTTTTTTCAGATTTTCTAAACATTCTTAGGAAATACAAGAGTAAGATATTTGTAAATGAGATCACAATTAAGTCATTCATTACTCATACCTTTTTCTCAAGCCTATTGTTTTTTAACCCAATTCAATTCGCTGTTGTCACAAAACATTTCGATATACTTACCGGCATTGTTCATTTTCAAGTTTTGACGTCATTCCAAACATGTCAAGGGCACATGACAATGGACTTATCAAAAGATTTTTGACTTTAGTCGACGTTTCTAATGACCCAAGAATTACGTTAGATAACCCTTTTGCCTTCTCAATAAAAATCTGGATGATGATCCTGGCTTCCAGCGGATTCCTACGTCCTTCATCAGGTTATCGGTCCACCTTGTGGGACAGGCCTGCCAACGCTGCGCCTGTCGGTAAGCGGTCGCCGCTCCACTGGATGCGAGAAGCACAGGACCAGTAGATGTGGCTTGGAAGAGCCCTATATCCCGTCGACGTCATCCGGCTTAAATGGTCATAGGTCCTAGCAAACGTTGCCACAACACAGGGCTTCACCATCTAATCCAACCACCCCGGTCCGGTCCACCCCCATCCGCCTACTTCAGGCCATCTGTCTTCCGGGTGGGACGTGTTCTACCCAGTGAAGGTTTCTTTCGATTGTCCCCTGAAAGCAATTCCGCTCAAAAATGCACTTTGTCATTCATCAGTTTACGAAAGTTGAAGTAAAATGCTCTGCTGAAGTGCTGACCTCAAGTCTAATGCGCAATATTATAATTATATAAAGTAGCTCTATACGGTGTACGGTTTGGACAAATTTCTGATCTCGAGAATCGTGTACGGTTAATTTATCATACTTATGTTTTTTTTTTTTAATAAATATTTTAAGTTTTCTTGTGAGTTATCTCAGCACTTTTTTCTTGTGAACGAAATTAATTATAAACAGTAAGTAGTTTGAAGAATTGCAAACTACACAAACTTTTTTAACAAGAAAAGTTTTCTCTTAGTTTTCCCTAGCTGGCTTGCTTTTCTACTCTGCTTGTTTTCAGGAAACGCAAAGCACCAATTCTTATTTTTGTTTAGAACTACTGTGACGTTGATGAAACTAAGCAGAATACACAGTATTAGTTTGTTTTTGCAACTTGTCTGAGAATTGAGACGTTCAGCCGGTAGCCATTTTGCGCTTACCCAGAATGTAAACAGACCGTGTCTGCCTGCATCTGTGCAACTTTAAGTACTTCTGTCTCTTTCGCTCGTATGTCGGTGTATGTAGGTCAACGAGGAGCTTATCGGTCACAGGTTACCTGTCTCGCTCGCACGCCGCGAGGCTTTGCACAAAACTCCAGTGTTGTATGAGACGCCGCGGGGCGCGCACGTCTCCCGTGATATGAGCCCGCGCATGCGTACAAACGCATTATTACGTTCGGTGTAATCAGCTGATTGTCATTGTTTTTTGTTATTTTCTATTTGTGATCTCAGTGCTGTGATATAAAGATGGGTCAGGCGTTCGGAACGACGAATTCTCACAATGATGAGCAGAGGCATTATACCAGAAAAGAAATAGGTATGTCAATTGTCTTGTTTGTTATTGTTGGACTCCGCAGACGCTGGGCCGAGCACTGTTATGTTAATATCGGCATCATACTGGCAACTTTCTGTCCAGGCTATGCATTGAACATCAGAATACTCCAAACGAATCTACTGAATCCAAACCAACTCAGGCCGAGGATTGGCTCCCAGGCCTTCTCTCATATTTGGGTAAAGGACAGTCTCTCGATTTCGGTCAAGTAAAAGCATGGCCCACTCATCCTCACAATCAAAATGCGTTCATATTATTTCCATAGTACACCCACCTAACAGACAGAGTAGTCATATCTACATGAGTAAATGGTTTTCCCCTAACCCCAAGTAACCTTTGCGGTTTCCCTAATTTAAAATTATTGGAAGAGGTTTTCCAACTTTCAGTAATTTTTTTAACATTTGGACATTGTTTAATGTCTGCAAAGGAATCCTGTTATAATGCCTTGTAAATGGGCTAATGAAATTGAATGACAGACAACCGTTTAAGCTTGATATCTAGGTATATTATGTATATTGTCTCCAGTGTTATCATCTATTGAGTCCATATCTTCATTCTTATCTCGTTTTTAAGACTGTAACTATTAAGTGGCGAATGAGTCGGTAATGTGACTAATAAATTAATTTTGAGCCAGTCAATCTTTTTATTGTAGCGTCATTTCAAAGATTGAAAGCGAATCAAGTGTATGTGTGTTATACTTATAAATCATGTGGGAAATTATTACGGATGTTATTGAAAAAGATCGTGGTTAACAAATGTTTTCCAATATTTACGTTTAACAATACATGTAGTCTGGTCGGACTGTCCTTTCTTGAGGGAACTCCGGAAAAATGTAAAATTGTGTATAATTTAAATAACAAACAAAGTTGAAGTAAACTTACGTCGAGAAAGTTGCCAGAAGCCAAAGAGTCTGTTATTCAGCGGACAAACAGAAACTTTCTCTATAACGTTTATGTATAATGTATGTACTGTTACATATTAATGTAAAGCATTACCGTTAAGACTTTTAATTTTTTTGTAATTTTTCACACAGAAATTAAAATAAAACAAACAAAGCGCTATATGTTGGTCCTATTTGAGACCTTAATTGTTCCGAGTCATCCGTATCATCTTTCTCATCTTCTTCCATATAACTTTTAAGTTATTTATCGTCTTTAATAACAGTAACATTAATTCATAAAACTCTATCTCGCCTCGTATTAATAAGAAAAATACTTCAACAGTTATTAATGTCAAGATGAATCCACTTAATGTCAGTAATGGTGTTCTGTAGCGAAGCTGGAATGGCTAAGAACTTGGCGTCAACTTCCCATTATGTGTTTCATTACGTATATTTTTTGCGATTCATCTCTAGATGTACTAAATAGATTGCTGTGAATTCATTATTTCAAACTTCAGAGCTTTTGTTGATGATTTTTTTCTTCGCATTGTTTTACTTACTAGGGTGACATAAAGTAGAGAGAGACTTCTTATCAATAGATTTAAAGATACAAGCAATTAAGTCAATGATTATTCCTGAATAAGTGCATGGATATCTTATTACCAAATCACCTGATTCTCATCTAACAATATAAGTAATGAACGTGAAAATGCGACGTTACGTCTAGGCTAGACCATTACACATTATCAATAACCTCTTAGGAAAGAACCGGCGCGAGTGCGTGACGTCTCAGACGATTGCATCAGTACCTGGGAGTATTTCATACAACAACATCCATGGTAATAAACTTATTATAAGAAGTGAAGTGTCAATCACTCACCTTGGCGTATAACTGTCCAGTGAGTCCAGATTCTTTAGTTGCATCATACACTATTTCCTAAGCTGATTCATTTATATGTTAGATCTTAGCTACGTTATTTATTTGAACAGCAGTTTTTCTGAGGTATTCTATGCTCCATGTTTCATCATCATTGTTGATCAAAATCTCAATAAAAAAGTGGTTCTTGTTTATGTTTGGAGAGTCAGAATTAGACAAAAATGGCCATGGGTTTTTGTATTGTTGTGGCTATTGCTTTAGAATAATACTTGTTATAGTCTTATAAAGTCTGCTTTGGTGAGGCGTCGTTATAATTTTCACTCCCTCTGAATGAGAAATAATAATTGTTATAAATAACCATTATCAATATTTTTAATGAACACTCGGTCCATAATTACGTGCTTGTTTGTTGTTTCCTCAGGAGAATGTTAGTAGTATAATTGCGTATTGTTCTTATCAATTGGAATTAAATTGTTTATTCAGTAAATAGGATATCGGAATTACTTTTAAAGGTCATATAAAAAAAAAACTAGATTGAGTCGACATTTCCCATCTGACTATCACTAAGAATAAATGGCGAAGCAAACACCAGGGGAACAAAAACAACTTATTTTGTGCTCCGTCCTTATCTTATCTCCGCGTAATAAAGTTGTTTTTCCTTCGCTGTAATTGATAAGATTGGATTTTTTTTGTGACACTTTCATTGTACTTGTGATGCATTCATTTCTTATCGTATGTTATGAAATCTAGAAGATATCGGCTATATATAATAGATAATTTTGAGGTGTTCTACAAAGTATCTGTCAATATAATTAACAAAATGTGTTTGTCTATTGTAAACTTCATCAAAATAAGCTAGTCGTTCTAAATAATTTACATATTATTTTGTTTACGGTATATAAAATGATTTACATTTTGTTTTTGTGAGTAAATACAGAACGGTTATACAGACCCAGTAATTAAAATACATTAAGCATTGAAATAACGATCTTATTTAATTGAAGTTTCCCAAAACCAACCGATAACATAATAATAACACTGGCATAATATAATAATTTTGAATAACAATAATATGATAACAAATTAAGAACGATATTATTACTATTTTGGCCTTTTTTGTGAAGTGGCATGTTTTTATCGTATGCTTAATTATTAAGGAGTTGGTTGAACGAAATAGGCGAAAAACCATGTTAATTAATTATTGGTAACATGTTTTACATTTCTTCAAGGCATTGAAACCTTGGAATGACTAATATTTATATCAACTGGTTACGGTATGCATTTGTTTTAGTTATAACTAGTTTATATTCATCAATATAAAAGTACGAAACTTGGATAGTTTCTTACAATACTTGCATAATGTTTGTAAATTAAGACTCCCATGTTATAGTTTATTAGCTTTCGAATTTCGCTAGCCAATTTAATCAAATTAACTGGATTAAATGAACCTGTCAGGTCTGAGAGACCTGGCAGGT
This sequence comes from Lithophane semibrunnea, assembly GCA_947363905.1. Taxonomy (NCBI): domain Eukaryota; kingdom Metazoa; phylum Arthropoda; class Insecta; order Lepidoptera; family Noctuidae; genus Lithophane; species Lithophane semibrunnea. Next base: position 17,120,674 of record OX376201.1, read on the forward strand.
ATCGATATCAAATCATGATAAAAAAATGTATTTTATCAAAACTTATATTTTCACTTGCGTTTGTCCAGCTGTGTAAATTAGTGCAATTTAAAATATTTTTAATTTCTCAGAATATTTCCAGACCGAAACCAAGTCAAAAGACAGAATACAAAAATATATAACACCCAGAACCAAACCATTCGCTTAGGATAGTGAGGATACAGATCAGATTCAAAATGGAGAATTATTCATCGTATTTTAAAGTTTATCCAAGTTTATTGCACTCTTTCGTGTTTTCATCTCTATGATAATGAGAAGAATTCTTTGCACCTTAGAAATATTAGAAAACAATAAATTAGACACATTTATCTGCGTTATTGAATGATTTTTGAAGGCGATGCACTCAAATGTATTGAGAATAGAGAAATGTTATGATAACCGTTAACGTATCTTGGAAGAGGTCAACGGTCAAAACGTCATTCAGAAAACCTTATTTCACTAGTATCTCCTGGCAAACCAAGTGCAAACGTATCAATCTGCCTAGCCTTTTCCCAATTATGTTGGGGTCGGCTTCCAGTCTAACCGGATGCAGCTGAATACCAGTATTTTACATGCCTATCTGACCTCCACAACCCAGTAACTGGGTAATACGATTACCCCTTGGTTAGACCGGTTGTCAGACTTTCGTGCTTCTGACGACTCGTAACCACTGTCAAAGATCCACAAATGACACCCGGGACCAACGGCTTAACGTTTTTTCTGAGGCACAGAGGAGTCTCGATAAGTGAAAATGGTCACCCATCCACGGACCAACCCCGGCAAGCGTAGCTTAACCTGATGGATCGACCCGAGCGGCTGTTATTACTTAGCCACGAGCTCCTCCAAGTGCAAACGTATCTAGCTTAGATTCTCAGCTTAAATTAGAGAATTATTCCATAATTTCAGAAATTATTCCAAACCTTTCTAATAACCAATATTGTCGGTTAATTCTATTAATATTTACCATTTCATTGCCATAATACCAATACTAACACTTATCTTAAATACGTCAGATATTTATAATGACCCGGCCGTCACCGAGATTATCTGCGCCTGCGTTGCAATTGTATAACTCAACATAATACATAATTTAATTATTGATAGAGCTATGATTTAATACCGACTGACCAGTTGATTCGTTTCACAATAACCTGTGGTCAGTCGACTTGAGTGAGACTATTTACCAGACCGGGTGGGAAACCGGTTTATTTGCCGTTTTATTGCTGCACGATTACTTTTGCTGTTGCTGGCCTGTGGTGCCTGTGGTCACTTTCTTCTAATGATTGCATTCACTTTGGTTTCATGTAATTCTTTACTTTCTGTTATGATTGTGTGAGGTTAGGTTTCGTATGCGATTGAATCCTGTCGTTTTCGAAAACTGAACGTAGCTTTGATATTTGCGGTAAGTTCTGCAAGTGCTTGCAACTGGTCGAGGTTGAGACAGGTATTCTTCGTGAAGTTTTATTTTGTTTTACTTAAAACTTCTCTCTTGGGTGGGTTCTTTTACTACGATCATCATATTCTTTGGCTCGATGCTATGTAAAGTAGAATCTGTTGGTGTGACATCTTTGTGAGATATGTTTGAATTTCAAGATAAATTTCTTGATATTTAAAGTTTATTTAAAAACAAAACAGGCAATTCTAATGTCACTATCTCAAAATAAAATGATACCCTACTTTTTAGCAGACTAATAAGTACATAGTAACCTTAATGAGATATGTTTGAATTTCAAGATACATTTCTTGATATTTAAAGTTTATTTAAAAACAAAACAGGCAATTCTAATGTCACTATCTCAAAATAAAATGATACCCTACTTTTTAGCAGACTAATAAGTACATAGTAACCTTAATCGATTTTAACATATCAAATTGTAATATTTAATTCGACATGAGGTTTTTCCTGTACCTACAGCAGGAAAATAACTTATAACTCTTGTTGATATGTAAGTATATGTTTCCCTATAGTATCAACCTTGTTCGTTAAAAAAAGGTATTACGGAAGGATATGGTTTTTAATTGAACAAGTTTATTAGGCTATTTATTTATTATACTTAACAATTAATTGTATTCTGGATAATCTGTTACTTTGTAACTTTGCGTTACAATATAATTTATATGTAGTTAATTTAGTACCATATTATAGAAAACGTTTTCCATTATATTAAATACAGCTAGTATTTAATATAATGGAAAACGTTTTCGTGTGCCCGCGACTTCGTTCGCATGGATGTCGGAAAACAATAATATGTCGCTTAGAAAAGTTGTACCTTCATTTAAAAAAGGGGAATCTTTCGACCAGGCCTGGTGATTTTTCCTAGTAAGAAACTGCCAAAAAACTTGTGTTTTTATTTAAGAAAATGCTTCCTTTTATAAAATATTAGCGGTGGAACCACCTGGAGCGTACACAAAAAAGTTGCTAGGGTTGCTCACACGCGAAAGAGCTACATAAAGTTGGCCGTGGGAAAAGCAACCAATACTAAGATCCACCCCCGCAACGGATAATGTCTGGCCCTGAGCTTTGTTAATGGTCATGGCGTAACACAGGCTGACGGGGAATTGCACACGCTTAAAACTAAACGGGAAATTATTGGGAATGAGAGGAATTCTTGGAATAAAAACAACATCACCGGCGCCGCAACCTGTTAAGATTTCGGCTTCGATGACGTTTTGTTGGTGATTGGTGACTATGAGCCGAGTGCCGTTGCAAAGTTTGGGAGGACTTAAATTTCTGAGAAGAATTATTGGCACTCCGACTTTTAAACAAATTTTGTGTGCTGAAAGACCGGGTGTGTTAAGGGATTCTAAGAACTCTACTGGATAGTGTGTGACATCTTCTTCTTCGGGAACCGTATTTATCGATGTATATTGTTGACTTTCCCCAGAAACATGTGCCAATATTTGTGTATTTATTGCTGTCCGATAGTCGAACAAATCGAATCAACCATAAGGCCTCTGCCTCGAACCTTGCGGGCAGCGGGGCGGCGGCGGCGGCGGCGGCGGCGCGGGCGCAGCAGGATCTTATGCGTAAAATCAAATGGACCGGTTCTCGAAAACAGCGGCGCGGCAGCGGCGAGGCGGCGGGCAGCGAGCGGTGCACTCCATTCAAGCGGTGACCGCCCGCGCGTCTGCATTGCAGTGTTGTTGCCCACAATAAATTGAGCGTTAGGAATAAATTTGAATCAAAAAGATGTTGCCGCCATTGTTCAGCCATTTCTTTCGCGAATAAAAACAAATATCTCGACGACAAAATCGTGAACACAACACTACGCGGCTATAGTGACGCGCGATCTGCCCGCTAGTTTCGAGAACGGGTCTTTGATGCCCGCCCCGCTCCCGCGCCGCCGCCGCCGCCGCCCCGCTGCCCCCAAGATTCGAGGCCGAGGCCTTACACATTTATTTATTTATATATTTAAACATGCCAACAACGATCGAATCGAATGAGCGATGGTCACGAATCATACGAACAAATTACGAAGTATAATACAGTTCGATTCAAACTTAATGGCGGCTCGGAACATGAGGCGAGTCGCTGCGCAGTAACAATTTCATGTGACAGCGGGGGTGAGGGGTGGGGTACTGCGCAGCTAAAAGTTAACTTCCGAGCCGCCATCCGCCCCGCTGCCCGCAAGATTCAAGGCCGAGGCCTTACACACGCCAACAACGATCGAATCGAATGAGCGGCGGTCACGAATCATACGAAAAAATTACGAAGTATAGTACAGTTCGATTCAAACTTAATGGCGGCTCGGAACATGAGGCGAGTCGCTGCGCAGTAACAATTTCATGTGACAGCGGGGGTGAGGGGTGGGGTACTGCGCAGCTAAAAGCTAACTTTCGAGCCGCCATTAAGTTTGAATCGATCTGTAACGACTCGTTTCTTGACTTCTTAATTTGAACCTAATGAACGAAACCAACCAAAATACCAAATCAAAACCAATCAGATCAATTAGGAGTGAGGCGTATTTATCATCACAGATATTATAAAATAGCAGATAGCAATTGCTCCTAACGATAAAAAATATCTGTTACTTAAAATCACAGATCCTCAAGACTGTTGACTGACTGACTGTACTGTTAAAACTTCGGATACGATTTTCGACTTTAACGAAAAGAAATAAAGAAGATATTCAATTGAGTCAATACGTATTTATCGTCTGTACAAAAATCACAGGCTGTGATTTTATAACAGATAGATACGATTTTCGACTTTAAATCAAAAGAAATAAAGATGATATTCGATTGAGATACGTATTTATCAAAAATCACAGGCTGTGATTTAATAACAGATATTTGAATCTGTTATTTTTTCTCACAGTCACAGTGATCACAGATATCGTGTTTCACCTGTTACAACCCATCTCTAAGATCAATACTTTCAACGAATGACAACCCAACCCAACCAACAATTTATTATTTATTTATTATATTATTATATTATCGACACTAAAGAAGTCAAAAACAAAGATACCTATACTAAAAATTATTTGGAATATCTGGGCGAAAGTCATTCTTCGACGGAGAGTCTTAACACCGCGATTCAGAAAATGACATTAAACGAACAACGCCATCTATCGAGCACGAAATGATACTGTCAAAATATATGGGAAAACGTTCGAACACTCTGTAAGCTAAATAAACTATGTAGAAAAGTGAAAAATTAAAGAATAAATACCTATATTTTTTAAGAAATTAACATTTGTCACTATTCTTTCATGATTATCAAGATTTGAAAGATAGGTAGCGCCACCTATCGCACTAATACTAAACTAATAAATAAACAACGCATCTGGAAAATTTTAATTAATCTAACTTTAGAGTTATATTCTATACACAAATACACAATGTATCGCGTTAAGTTTCCGCGCAAAGAAAATGACGGTCATATAACAACACACGATCTCACAAACCTAGTAATTAAGAAGTAAGTATCATTTCGCGTCAATAGATGTCGTTACGTGGATGTACATTACGTAATGAAAATTCCTTCTTGAACACTTTAAATTCATATATCTTTTGATATTTTGAAGCGATTGCGATGAAACAAAAACTAATTGAAACATCGACTTACACACAATATTTGAGTATAAAAGTTAACCATATTGATTTCGTACTTTTTACGTGATAGTGGAACAATCAAACTAAACAACATACAAACAGACAGACAGACAAGCAGACAAACAGACAAACAGACAAAAATTCCAAAAATGGTAGAAATGGAATCTGTTGGTTATTCTTGGACAACCAACCAATTTTTTTTTTTTTTTTTCATTCTACAGAAACGCCTCGTCTACAGATTTATTATATGTATAGATCTTCTACTTCTCATGATAAAGTAGCTAATCAGTGAGGTCGCCAGCCTCCACCATCTAGTTCGATCCCATATAAAATCAAAAGATCTATAATTACCTATACATATTATTTCCAAATCAGTTTATTAACACATTGAATTGATACTTTAAATTGAACACCTGAGCAAATAAAAATGTTAAAAATAACTTAGGTCAAAAACCGCCTGATGCTAATTAAAAAGACAGGTAGAAACTACTTCAGGTCATGTGAATGCCCCAAAAACTAAGGTGACCTGGCCCAATGCATACATATACATAATTAGACTATGTAAAAAACCTGTTTCGATTTGACGTAGAAGGCTAATGGCTATACAAAAACAGGAGACAAGAAAATAAAATACGAAGATATTATTATATGGATATATGGATTACGAGGAAACTTATAAGGTTTTGATTCATGGACATCCTCATATGGGGTCTTTGTACTCATCATTATGAACAACTTTCACACAAAGACTGAAATCGCAAAAAAAATATCAGCTGTTCCCTACATTTTGACGAGCTATGCGAACATAAGTGTAGAGAACAGCTGATTTATGATAAAGATCACCATACAAAAGACGTCATGCATCTCTCATCGGTAGCACGGTTAGTAAGAGTGATAAATAAGTGCATATAGCAATACAAATAAAGCTAGTGTACTCAACTCTTGTTAAGTGATCAATGCTTCTAATTTTAACTTGCTAATCACTACACTAATCGAAGTGTAAATAGACCGTATTTAGGTATAGATACAGTAGAATGTTCTACGATTTATTATTAGTTTGCTTTGTATTTCTGTTCCTTATCTCTCTATTGACGTTATCATAGTCATTTTAGGGATACTGTCACTAATGTGGCCAGCTCTATCCTCCTATGTTCCTATGAAGGCTAACGCAGATTGCAAAAATCCTCCTTCCTCACCATACATTTTCTATGAACCACCGCACAGCATATGGATGCAAGAAGTGTAAAAAAGTATCGATATATATCGTATCGACATTAAAAAAAAATATCAATATCGATTTCGATATATCGAAAAAAAAAAATTGATATATCGATATATCGGTGGAATTTTCAAAAAAAAAATTACTTTATGTAGTTCAAGTTTTATAATCATTTAAATACCAAACTAGGAAAAAAAGTACTAATAATTTTTACGGCTCTGAATTCCAGCGGTTTTAGTCAGCGGCGACAACGGTGTTGCTATTGAAAATATATCGTTTTTGATACATTTTCGATACTTGATATTTTATATCGATACATCGATATATCGAAATAATAAATATCACCGAAAAATATCGATATATCTAACAAAAAATATCGATATTTCGATATATCGATATTTTTTCTGCAAGCCTAGCACAGCACAGGCCGCCCGCATCGCACTTTTTTAATGCAAATGCGTTGCGCTGCGGCCCGTTACGGATGTAATGTTGCGTTTGGCTTAACAACACTGGGGTAAACCATATTCATATCATTTATTTTTGCGTTTGCCAACCTCATCTCTCAACCTCTTGATGATCATAGATCCACTACTAAAAATGGATCTTCTAAACGATTTTGAGGTTCACGTTGTCTCCAGTTTCCTTGTATAATGGCAGCTGGTAATAGTGCTTGATTCAACAGTTGCGTTAAATTATTAGTCAAAGCTGTAGTCAATTCCAGAGGGCCTAGAAAAGTGACAATCATTTCCAAAGCGTTTCGTATTTCTACAACGACTTTCAACAGGATTGACATAAGCTTTTCGGTAGCTTGTTTTTGTCAGTCCTATAGATTTTTGCCTTTGCCATCATCGTTATCGCTGATAGAATGTCACTTTGTCTAGGGCAGTGTTTTCAATCTTTTTGGATACGCGACCCCTTTAGAAATTAACAAATTCTAGCGACCCATCTAGCGGACCCACCCCCCCTCTCATTCTAGCGGGTCATCCTTTTGACTGAATTTGTATTTTTAGTGTGAAGTGTAGGACCTAGAAACAGTTACCTTTTTTCTTTTGTCCACGAACCCCTGAGTAAGGCTTCGCGACCCCCCAAGCGGTCGCGACCCACAGGTTGCAAAACACTGGTCTAGGGCTTCAGAATTGATTGAAAGTTAAAGTGGTGCGTAACTTTCATTGTCTTTACAATTTCATTGTATTTCTTAGGATTAAGAAGAGTCTTATGAGTCGCATGTTAGTTATTACATGGACTCATAAGACTCTTCTCAATCAATCTATGTATTAGCTGTAGCTTATGTAATGATAGCAATTAGCACCAGCCGTCACCTTGAGCGTAAACTGATTACTGCGCAATTACCGCTATGATTGTGTGTATCAAGCATTCATTAACATCATAGTACCTATGATTATGTGCCAGTACTTTGATGCAATGTTCTTTGTTGGTTTATTATTTACCTGGACGATATACTGTGCGACTAGTAAAACTGATTGTGTTATGCAACAGAACTGAAATATGAAAGTGAAAGAGTACTACTTTGCATTTATTGCTCTGAATGTTAAATACTTGCAAAATCCTGCTACTTTTGTCAGAAAAATCATTGCCTAGTTCAATTTTGTAATGTTTTTCAATATAATTGAAGATACTCTTGTAGCATTTTTCATTAGCTAGTTCTGAGAGTTCTTTTTCAAGAGTGAGAACTCTTGGACGAAAATCTCTCTCGATTCTATGCATTTCTCGCGACTCCGCGCTATATTCTGCCAGACCGTTTCAACTTTCAAACATATAACAATATATTTTATAACCCAATCGTAAATGATTTGTCCTCAACCGCCTCAATAAGGTACAAAAAATAACACAATGTATCAACCGGCTTGTTTATATTCTTTGTTCAGCTCTGAATCAGCGCGCGCGCCGCCGGATGCGATGCGTACCGACGCGGCGACGCGTCGCAGGCGCAATTATCTTTTTGACCGCCGTTCTCTTGACATGCTTCTTGTAGCAGCTATAGGTTTGCTGGGCAGATGAATTAAAAGTGCAAGCGCAAATTAGTCTACATAATATAGTACTTTAATCAGCGCTGCATCAGTTTGAGTAGGATGTGGGTATGTAGAATGTTTAGATCTTTTACAATATCTTACATGACTCCTTCAAGCATGACAATGTTCGTTCAACCATGTCTCGCATAATGTATCGTCTTCTATGTATGTATGAAATAACCTCATTGACCAATTTGTACGACTCGGTTGATTTTCCTCTTAATTCGACCTTTGGTTTCACTCTTAACAAAAATGGAAAAGGTGCATGCTCCAAGCGTGCAGTATTGATAATCGATTCTTTCTTGTACCGTTTGAAACATTGCCTTGTAACTTGTGACTAGAAGCACCTACCGGCAGATCACTGAACGGCAATGAACGACAGTGACGCAAGCTGCGACGCTTACCGCTTAGAGAATTGTAAATAGATTTTGTAATTTTTCAGTCAATATTAATTATTTCAATGAAGATCATAAAACTACACCAGTTTTATGATCTTCATTGAAATAATTACGAAGGTAATTCATTATAAAACCTCTCGTTTGATCATTCTCTCCACTCAAAATAATATCTGTCTGAATCACTGGGCGCGTTGACAACACAATAAAAAGGTTCAATTCGCGCGTTGTGTACTGAAGTGTGGCTGAGGTCGACCGGCGCCGGCGCAGCTCAAGGAGAACTGCTCGCCCGCAAACAAACACAATTCGGTTTTAATTTACGTACGATACGAATACTCGAGGTTTTGTACGGAAAGAAGTTGGAAGGCAAAGAATTTAAAGAAAGTTTTAAACTTTTCATAAAGTATCGGGTGGAATCCACCTTTCCAGAACAAAGTCTTGGAAGTAACCAATAACCATACCACGATAGGAATTCCCTTTGTAATGGAATTTCATTAGGATTTTGTAGGTCTTCTTACAAGACCAATAAATAGCTTTGAGGCTATATCTAAGTATTCAATACGTGGTTTATTAACATTTCGGTCGGTACTTAGTTTTCACGTTGCTAGTTACTCTACCGCTACTTTTGCAAAATTAGAATTCTGAGCGAGTGGTGACTGGCAAAGCAGAAGCCAGAAGGCCATTTGAAATTATTATTTTGGGATTGTTTTAGGAAGATAATATATTTTGATGAAAATATATTTATTTTGAATGGCTCTTTGGTCGCGTTCAAGGTTTTCACAAAATAATTACTGAAATCAATTTATTTTATTCAAATCTCTTAACGTAAAAAGGTACTCGTATGGAACATGATTTTTTTTAATTTTTTTTCTCCTGCTAGACTGCTGGTAAATAATAGGCAAGTAGGTACAGAGATTGTTTTCTTAGGACTTCATCGTGTCTTATAGATTTCGATTTTCAACGGAAGCTGTATCTCCCTCGTCTTTCTGTTGTCATTTTGTCAAGTCTGCCAACTCCCTTGAACTCTGTTCGGGATGTAATTCGGAGTAATAAACTGTTCCACTAACATCACACATGACACAATATAGCGGCGGTATGTATTCAATTCAGATACCGGTTCGCACTTAGTTGGGCCACTCGCGAATAATCCAGTTTGCACAGAGCATTCGATGTATTTGTACGAGTTCCAAATGTGGGTGTCAGACAACGTTTCACAACTTCAAATGGTTGAATTGAACTGATTTTTGGGAGTTATAAGCGGCGCACAGATGTCCTAAATCTAGAATATCCGTCTCGGGTCTCCTTTGGTTTTGCGGTTACTTGTCACGCCTCCTGGCTAAGTAAAGTCATCTCGGTGAGACTTGGCCTTTATAAGCGGTCAGCGAACCGACTATGACGACTCTCAGTCCTTTATTACCAACTGAAACTAGAACCTATCAAAATGGCAAACCAAGAACTCTACAGTCTTGAAAAGTCTTAAATGACATATGTATATAGAATGGCTGTAATGATTTCAATTAAGCTTTAAATTGTAGCGGATATGAAAAGGGGAGAGTGAATACGGGAAGTAAAGTGAATGGTGCTTAGCAGGTTGAAGCTGAAGCGTCTATAGGAAACGAACAGCCGGCTGTTGACAGTGCACGAGAGTATCTCCACTTGAATGGAAGCTGTGAACACGTGGAGAAAGCGACACCGACGGGTACAAATCGTAGCAAGTGCTTTGTAAAGCTACTGCTTTCTACCCTTATTATGAATCACGTATTTCATTGCTATCGCTATCTCGGCTTGTTAAACAAATTGTACGTTGAGATATTTCGAATTATCTGCTTCTTAGTCAGCTCAATCTTTATCAAAATCTAAATAGGGTTTATACTTTGTATCCGTTTGGTATCCGGTACAATGTGCAATGGAACGCACGGGGTAGTGTCTAGATTCAGAATTATAAAGTCACAACGCAGTTGATGGACAATTAAATGCATGACATGTATAGTCTACTCCTCTCTAAGAGCAATGGTGGCTCAGTGGTAACGGCCGCGAGTTGTAGATCGTGAGTTCAGACCCACGTAGGCACTTTACTTTGTATCAATTTTTCATTACTACTGCTCTCAAAACGGTGAAGGAAAACATCGAGGAAACCAACCGGCATATCTTAGAACCAAAAATTCGATGATATTTAATATCCACCAACCCGCACTGGGCCCGCGTGGTGGATTACGGCCCACTCCCTCTCACGGAGAGGAGGCCTGTGTCCCAGCAGTGGGAACAACATTATAGGCTGATTATGTGTAAAATCTACTCTTAAGTAAAAACTGCCCTAGATTGCTAAATAGCTGAGGTAGCTCGAGCCAGTTGTCTGAAAGTCTAGACATTCGTCCTTCACGTCATTGGATCCTCAGGTCGAGTTTGTTGTGACTTTGGTTTTATCACGTCTGTCGTGTGAATGTCCATCTGATACGAGTACAATGGGTTATCGAGATACGACCGCATACGAACGAGTATTCTTTGTGTTGTCACGTAGGTGTTTAAATAAATAAAACTGTGACGTAGGTAGGCTTCAGATAGTTAGGAGCATCTAGTAAAACTGTATACAAATAGTTGGTGGACCTAATTGTGTTTGTGGACATTTAACAAGATAATGGGTAACTGTGTGTAATAGATTAACATCTGTCAGATCCTTGAGAAAGGCAAGGTCTAATGAGACTGAAGTTCGTTCAGAAGTTGGTGAAGTTATCTATGTATGGTTACAGTTACAATACCAACCGTGTAAGTTACATAAGATCGGCAAGTTACAAGCTCCATACTGCTCCTAGTTTACTCTTTGCTACATATATTCTAAGATCCTGATGTTCTATTATAACAACTATTCACGGAACTAGTTGTGACTTCGTAACCCAGTGCTAGACTAAAACTGGATATAAGACTATCGGTGACTTCACAGTCAGCACCCTAATTGCGTCACACAGTTTCAATCACAATCTGAATGATTTAGAAGGATATTGCTAATTACGATCGAAAAAAAAAAACATGCGTGGCAGTCTTTGGGGACTGCCGATAGAAGGGAAAACTAAGTAACATTCATTTATTTTCTTCAAGCATTCGGTGACGATGACGCGAGTTCCATGATTTTCGTTCACCCAACAAGCGTTCGGTGACGATAACGCGAGTTCTATGATTTTTGTTCACCCAAAAAGCGCCCAACGCGCCTAAAGAAGTTTTCACGTCAGCATATTTTCAACAACGTAAATAACGCAATGAATCTCAATGTTGAACTGTCATAATGAAAACCATTGCTACTGTTAATGTGTTACGCAACGCAAGTCTTTCGCACTGATGACGCCACATTTTTCGACAATTTCAGCGCACAATTTGGGTGGTATCTTTTATCATTTGAAGACTTACAAAAACCTGCTAAGAATATGCAAATATACAAACAATTTTATCTAGAGACGGAACAGAAAACAAGTCTTTGATAAGGGAGGTGTTTTTATTCCTGCTATTGATATGTTATCGCGATAGTATGATAGATAGTGAAATACCCAAATCTGGAGCTATAACCTCACTGACACACTTTATTGAAATGCGTCGTTTCTTTAATAGAGCTTTTTCACTGTCGTTGTTTGTGAAAGACTTTGTCTTTAAGATATTCTTTCTTTCTTCTCTTGTCATAACCATCTCATCAGAGTTATGGTAAAGAAGATGTGCTCTCCTCTCTTTTTCATATAAGTTGTAAAATATTCTACTGTTGGCATGTAGTTAATCGCAAAGTAGAAAGTTTTATCTATCTTCTCCTCTCGTGTGTGTCTTAAAAGCCAAATTGTGACAGTCAGCATTCCCCTATCAGCCTCGGTGCGCTCATCATTGTATTTGAATCGTCAATCCGTTTGCTAATTATGGGAACCAATGAGTGGTATTAGTAGGCTAGTTTCTACCTTGTAAATGTGAGAACGTTGTAGGCTTAGTGGACTGTAGACTTTTTTACCTGAAACGTTTTGAAAGGCACCTGTTCCCATAACTATTGACACTGTAATTCAAAAATATTGTAAAAGCCAATTATCTTTTAAAAGAGTAACCATGGAGTTTCTTGTCGGCTCTTCTCCATAGGAAACGACCAGTTGGAACCGTGCACCTAGTTCTGACGTTACATAAGTACCCATGTAGGCTTATGTGAAATAAATTATTCTGATTTTGATTTTTTTTATTTTGAGTAAGGTTTCGAGCAGATATTGTATGATTATAATAATTTATTGACCAGTTGACACTTTTATAACCACTTACCCATCATCGTTTATCTAATTAGTACGACTAATTGTCCCAGACGAGATATTAACGAAGTCATTGACTTCAGCCTGGGATAATAAAACTCGCCTGTCTGATCCCCTAAGTCTGACAAATATGAAGCCTTTAATATTTATATTTAAGCCTCTCCTCTGATTGTTTCTGTACTTTTTAAAGGTCATGTATGTATTGGAATTTATATTCATTTCTCGATAATAATACATTTTTGTCTTTGATGTCTTCCAATACATTTTGTGGTAACAAAAATGAATAACTCATCGCTTTATTTATTTGCATAATGTATAAATAGTTGCAGGATTTTCACTTTGTTTGCATATTATACATATTTTTATATTCCATTGTGATTTTGTGAAGGTCTTCCGGGGCTTCTATAATAAAATTTTACTACTTAAATAAATTTTATTTTGTCGACATACATATTCTATAGTCATAAACAAATCGAATCCTGATTTTCTCCCCTTATGTAAGCGCCATGATTGTCATCTTGAATATGCTTCAGCGGCAGATGACTGAGCAACTGACCAGCATCCAGCACTTTCACGTAAGCTAGAAAGGATCATGTACTTACGCAACAAGTGCTCTCGCTCATACGTTTAGAAAGTCTTCCAACGTTAATTTTGCCTGTAAATGTTAGAAGAAATTTTCTTTTAAGCCTGTTGAGTGATGGCTGATTGATAGGCTTCAATGTTTAGATGGATTAGAAGTTGAAAAGAAATTGTGCAATTTCACAATCACGTGTCTCGGTGTGGATTAAATTACAATCAACAAGAAATTCACTTGGATTTTTTCGTACCGGGGTCTGAGAGACATCTCATCTGTTTGCTAGTCAGCAAAAGTTCCGTTTTGTAGTAAACTCGATGTCATAGAAATACAAAGGCTCATGCCTAGTTGTAAAAAAGAGATCCCCATAAATTGCTACCCTTATCTCCAATCAACTAGCCCCTCTCCCCTTATTGTTTAATTAACAAATGGGTCGCTCGTTACTCGTTACACACGAAACCATATTCGGGAAACCAGCAAAACAAATACACAATTTAAATAACTTTAAAAGGACGTAAACAGATAAAAACTCAATACATATAAGCTGTCCAACGAGATAAGTTAGTTCGACGGCCTATAATGGCTGCCTTGGCAGTCCGTTGACGCTACTCCAACTTGTTTGAGCACACAAATATGGCGGATTGCGTTTGTTTTACTTACTTTACTCTTGAAGCATTTGATGGTCACCAGATAAGGTCTACGTGGTATTTGTTTTGTTTCGTTATCACTATCGGATAGTGGCAGTTTTGAAAGTCAAGTGGGATTACATTAAGTACTTTGCATAAAAATAGATGTCCTAATGAAAAAATTATACTGCGAGACTGCGACGGAATTTAAGGCGCATTGGTAACTTGGTTTGTCGGTTATTTTGTTACACAATGATTTTCATAATTTTGGCTTGTGTACTTGCGTATCATTTTTTTTTTTTTTTTTTTTCCTTACCTATGCTGTCCCACTCCTGGGCAAAGGCCTCCCTCCACTCCTTCGATCTTTCACGATCATTTGAATTTGTAAAATATGCAAGTCTTCCTTTGTACCTTATTGTGTGCAAAAAGTTTAAATGAATAAATAAGCAAGGAATGTCGGATATCATGAGTGGTTTTGGTGCTCATATTCTTTTTCCAAACAAATGTAGGGAAAAATATCCGTATCTATCTTCCGATCCTCCTCCTTATCATGAGCGATGTGCATTATACGTAGTAGGTAATTAATCCGACGATTTGAAAATCACGATATCGTGATTCTTATGCCTTGGCAGTTTCGCCTAACGACCGGCGCTTTTGCTATGCTTCGGTTTCTGTCACTAATGATACGGCAAGTCTGGTTGTATACCTTGGCGTTGTGATTATGAGGTGTGAGCCATCCCTAATGATGTGGTGAATACCTACTATGCGAAATTATAGTTCCCTTCTCTATTTTATTCTGCCTATTCCTGCCATGGATGGGGTTATTTAGCCGTATTTTGAAATATGACTGAAGGCTGAGCAATCACTGTCAGCTTCATCTATCATTAGGACGATGAGAGACAGGATATAAGTAATAACAGAACGTGGTGTATTACTAAGATTAAAAACATGTTGACAACTTCTCATAACATATCGTCTTGATCGTAAATCCCTTGCGAATACTGCTCATCGGATTATGGCAAATATTGCTCTACAAAATATATATAATATACTTGCTGTTATGATTTCTTCTGCGATCCAAGATAAAAAGTAGCCTATGTCCTTCTCCAGGTCAAGGTCTACCCCGTTCAGCCGTTTTACCTTGAAAGCGTAACAAACAAACAAACTTTCGCATTTATAATATTAAAAAGTTAGGATACTCAGTTACAGCAAACACGGCTGATACCAAATTTCCTCTTAAGGGATCGTCAATAAATTACGTGTCGTAAACAAGGAGGGAGTGGAAGTTGTGACATTTTGATATGCGACGTTCCATCTAATACGAAAGAGTGACGTGAGGGATCGGTGAAACAGTTTGCGCGACGCAGACGCGACGTTATATGGCTTGAGCCCCAAGAGACGTGAGTAATGCACGTAGACACCGTGTTACTAGTATTTCTCACAGATTCTTATCTGTGTGTTAATGTGTTTATGCTTTTGTGTTCCCTTGTGGGAAAGGAAGCCGCGCACTGCACGATCCGGAAATGCGGGAAATGGAACCAGAACGTTTCCTACGGTGAGAAGAAATGATCAGGCTCATCTATCGATGTCTACTGCTGTGGCGGTATCTACAAAGATCTGACGTCGACACAAAAACGACGACGCAAAAATCCTGCATCGCGCAGTTAGAGTTTACCGCGCGATTGGACATATAACAAGATACCGACATCAATTGTTGGGCAGTTGCCCGCCTGAAACAACACCCGTCTGGTCGGAGGATCCTCCCTTTTCTATAGAGCATGAGTGAACTTTACACCCTGTTCATCTGAGCCTGCTACCTTAACCAAGTTTCCTTCTTCGTCATCCAATTCACGCCTGGGATTTTCCTAAGACGACATGCGACAGTAGGAATCACCTTAAGTCGAAACACAGAAACACGTTTATGTATGTCCGCGTCGAAAACAGACTACACACCCCAATTTCTACAATTGTCAAATTACAGTTCATTAACATGGTCACTACTATTTCAGTGACATGTGTAGTTACAGGTAATCACACTGATTGTGGGTCGGTCGTCGAACCACTGTATTTTCGTCCCAATGACGTGTTTAAACCGGAAGCGTAGCCAGTAGGACAGTAATACCATACGGTCGTCATTGCCAGGTTTTTGGCAACCTGGCGATAAACTTCCGTGCGCGTTATTTTGGAACCGTTACTTCGCAGAACAATGTGTTAAGTGATCGGTTGCGGTAGATCGGTTAACGACTTGATACTGTTATTGATTAATTGTAATATTTAACTGGAAACTAAGCGAAACACTAACATACTCTATCTAACAATTGATGATCTTGACAACTCGATAGAAACCAGTGAAGTGTTAAGCATATTTTGAAGCCACAAGCAATACACCATACAAATAGCACATCATGACGAGAGAGAAGAGTTTTCTAAAGACCTAAATTATAAACATGCATCAGCAGTAGTTGTATTAGGCT
Organism: Lithophane semibrunnea; assembly: GCA_947363905.1. NCBI lineage: Eukaryota > Metazoa > Arthropoda > Insecta > Lepidoptera > Noctuidae > Lithophane > Lithophane semibrunnea. The sequence goes on from OX376201.1 coordinate 17,137,330, forward strand.
TGAAAAAATATGTAAATTCGCAAGCTTTATTACACTTTTGATTCTTACTTTGAATTTCACCAGCTTACGTTGATAATTCAAGTTGACTTAACGTTTGGATATCACCAGCTCTACATTCACACTAGTTTACCTTGATGATTGCAAATTACCATGTACGAAGATAATCTGCGTGATATCACCGCGTTGACATGAGCTCCTAGTACAACGAGCGTCATGGTTGCGCAACTAACTGGGCTATGATTGCACAATCGTTTATTGATCACTCTTTGTGCCGCCCCCTTTTTAACTATTAGAGTATTTTTACTGTTTTTGTTTTACCCTATTATGTTGGAAATTGAATTTAATTCATACACGCAAGTGCATCATATTTCTCTTATAACTGTTATGTTGTTCCATCTTCAAAAGCCTTCCTTACGACAAATCTTATTGAAATCAAATACTTTCGAGTGGTTACTTTGGTACAAATATGAGTATTATAAAGGAGTCTCTCAAAGATTTGTTAAACCAAAGTTTATTAAAATCTTCATTCACAAAGTTATATCGGTTCTTCATGATCTCGGAATAATTGGCCTTACGCCAGATTTAAACTTTTAAACAGAAAGTTATGTAATGTAACCAACCCTGATTATCAGTTCTTTTCAGTGCCAGAATTTTAAAATTGCACACATTTTGAGTTAATTAGTTGACTTTTACATATTTCGGAAGTTCAGTTCCTATTATACAAATATCATGCTACAAGATTAAAGAAATAATCAATATTGCAGCATCCAGTAGGCTGAAAGTCAAAACATCTATTACTTCACCATCTTTCAGTATATATCCATAAGATATGACAAAGTTTTGTAGGTAGTTGAGAATTAATTGCACTTAGCAACTCCTTTAAGACTGCTTTGTGTAACCAGTTCTTTGATCTTAATTATATTCCGTTTATCTTTTGAAGAGTTAATACAGACAACCATTGGTTAGGTTGTGAGGCAGGATTGGACTTACCGCAATAGTGCGAGATTGAATCTGGATTTATGACGGCCAGACCTGCCAGTCGAGAATTTCAGTGAATACTGGTTATGGACATGTTAGTGGCTTGGTTCATTTTGATATTGATTCAGTGCTACATTGTGTTTGATCGGCAACTGTTTTGTTATTAGATATAATATTGATTCCAATCATTAAATTAACACCAACATGGACTGGATCATGCTTTAAAAAGGCTTTGAATTTCAAAATCCATTCTAGATTATCCGTTTTTGCATTACATAACAAACCACTTCGTTAATTACACACTTACACAGGTCGTATTTTATGGTACCCTTCATTAGGCGGCCTATTGATTATAACTTGGTCTAGGTAATCCATTTTAGAGTTTCCCTCGTTAGTCTCAGCACTTAGTCCTTGATATAAAAGTACTAGAAAGGCTCTAGAAACATTACGAATAATTTTCTGAAGGTCCTTGATTTTGACTGAAGAATTTAATCCAGCATTTGTCTGAAACTAGTTTGTTGTTGAAATTTAACTTTTCGTAGCAACATTTTCGTTATTGGGTAGTACAGAAACTGGTATGGTTACTGTTATTGCAGCTATGATGCTAATATATATACAAGTATATACGCTAATATTATTATGGACATTACAGTGGATTCCAATAGATGATTATGGATGCTTACAAAATATGAAGTCACTCGCTGCGCCCCGCGGTTTCACCGGATAAGTCTCGATCCCGTAGGAATATCGGGATAAAAAGTATATCCCATGTCCTACTAAACCAGGTCATGGTTTACCCATGTTCCAAATTTCATCCAAATCTGTCCAGCCGTTTTAGGATGAAAGCGTAACAAACAAACAAACTCATTTATTCATTTATTATATTAAGTTAGAATTAAGTGAAAGAGATTATATTGATTGAACCAAATGAGAATATAAGCTCTACGTAGTTTACATCACTATCGTCATTATTGACAAATTGATATTTATTCTCAAACCCACTCATAATAAGGTTTCCATCATGATCCCAATAAATACGGTTAGGTATTTATTGGCAAATAAAATGGTCTTATTCTACACCAGCATCTTCCAGTGAATTCTAGACCCGAAATCCATTTAATCTCATTAATTTTCTCGTACACATACCTACGTGCTAAAATGATAGAGATACGGTCCTCTAGAGAGAGGGATACACAAGTACAACTGTTAGTACCTAGGGATCTACATAGTTAGATGACATACTATGATTACAAATAACATGTTTCTAATTAATTAAGATGACAAATAGGTAAAACGGAAAATAGACTACAGTTGGTAATGTTTTACACTGTTTAATGGACAAGAAGATAATTATGATGAATTGATGATATTTGATCAAATAATAAAAGACAATTTTAACTTACCTGCGAATCATCAACAACATGACAGCAACAGTGTTAGGCCTTCAAATCAAAAACTGCTCCAAAATGAATCCATCATTACTTTTGAATGAGTGACAATAAGAATTTTCCATTTTGCCCCAGACTTAGTCCAGACTAGACTAAGTTCATTCGATGCCGTGAAACAATTATCGATGATTTGATTTTTCAATATTTTTTATCGGTTCGATTCAGGTTCAAGAACTCTTTTAACTTTAGAACGGTTAATGAACTGATGAAGTTTTTATTTTATTTAGTATTCGGGCCAAAACTGCTATGGATAAGTTTTTTGTGCTATGAGGTTGCAATCGGACTCATGGTTTTTACAGTTCAGGCCAGTTTGATTTCAGTGAAAATATTCTAATTCACCGGTATTTACAATTAGCTCCTTATGACTTCTCAGCTCTGGGCGGAGCCAGAGGGTGTGTCAGACTGTTACTGACTAAAACCCACCCGTGTTCCTTCAGTTGCCTGTTGCCAAGGGCCCCGGTATCCCGCAACCCTGGCAGTTACACAATTTGCTCCTGGAATGATATTTATAATACTTTATTCTTATGGTATGGCTATTCTTAGTTTTATTGCCATTTTTAAAAGCAATTATATAGTCATGTACGTGTCCTTGACCGTATTGTAAAGTATATTGAAGTAACTTTTTTATACAACTATATAAATTACAATTGTAATTGCGTTAGTAATTCATACAATTTACGTCTCTTGTTCGCGCTGAGGTCGCTATTCAATAGTGGGAGTCCAATACTTTTTGTTTAGCATTGTTAATTTGTTATTTTTTTAATAGTTTTTATAATGATTTTATTCGTTCAAAATACTAATAATATTTGTTTTTTGTTTTCAGGTATGTTATGACAACAATCCATTGAAGTGACTAAGGTAACAAAGAAGAAATTTGTAAAATACATACATTATGACGATGAAAATTTAAATAAAGACACGAAAGAATCGTAGGAAACGTTGATTGAAATTATATTCACATAATATGAATCTATTCAAAGATATAATGATATTGAGTCGTTCATTAATAGAAATGTCAAAGTTGACTGTGAATATAGTCTGTTGTCTCCGAAAATGTTAGATTTACTATTAAAGAAATAAGCCTGACGGTAGGTATTTGTCCTCCGTAGCCGTCACCGAGACGTCAACGAGAAAACGACTTCGATTATGACGGTGGCAGTGAACAATACCCCTCTAATGATTTGACGTTCCTGCTGTATCAAATAATTATGATATTGAAAGAAGATTAGTGTTGTCACCGCGTGGACCTATTAAAGCTATAGGAAGGAAGTAAGAGAGAAACAGCAAATATGCTAGACTAGGTAGGGAAAATAAAAATATGCCTCACTATGATGACTAAGTTAGTAAACCAGTGTCCCACACAAAGCAGTGATGATCTCATGTTTCTGTCCATCCATAATCACATAGATTAAAGCAATTACATTTTATTATAAACATACATTGTAACTATATACCTACAGATGATACAGTACACCCCAGCGATGAAAATCAACATACACCGGGAAATCTATATTTGTTCAGCTGATAAATATAATCCATTAATATTGCTGATTAGGAAAAGAAATATAAAAGATTAACTTATTTGACAGGAAAGTACAGAAGGTCTATTACAAAGATAAAATTGATAAATGGAAGGTTACTGAATACAGGAGTAAACCTTAAGATTGCAAGAGACATAAGAAGAGAAATATAAATAATACAGATAGACAACACTTTAATATTACAAGATACACAGAAGTGAGTATGTAAGGTGAAGTCTGAAAGTGACTCCGGTGACAGAAGTTGTATGAAAATCGGCTGTTATGGTATTCGCAGGTGATGATGAGGAATGATGATGAATGTTTTGAGCTCAAATGTGGATGGCTTAACAATTAGGGAAAGACCGGAGAAACGATGGATGGATTGTGTGAAAGATGATATGGCTACAAAGGGGGTGACTTCAGAGATGACGGTTAATAGAGATGAAGGAATAAGATATGCTGCGCCGCCTTGCGTTTTCCTTCTATACCACAGTTTGGAACTGCATGCGCCATTAATTTGTTTCCTATTTCAAACTGCGATCTTTTCTATTGCGGGTATTTACCCGTGGTTTTGGTTCTTTGTATGAAATGGTCGTTCAGTACTAGGTTTGCATTGTGGTTTGTTTGTTTGCATGAATGTGTGACGTATCCATCATTCGATGTAATGTTTATCATGCACTCGTATGTACTCGCACTTGTCATTTCCTTCTTTCGTTTCACTATTGTCTTGATAACAACTACTGATTGCAGTGTTTTGCGTTTTAGTTTGTTATTCACTTGGAATTTTGGTGTCTGATGTTTGTTAGCAACTGTGTAAATAAACTTTATAGGTAGTTATGTTATTTTTTATTCATTGTTGGTCATGATGACTGTAGAAATGAATATATGTATTATTATCTTGTTATCCTACGTAAGTTGGGTTTCTTCTTTCTTTTTCACTGAATACGTATATAACTAACTAGCTTCCGTCAGCGGCTTCGCTCGCGTGGTATTTTTATAGAATTTTTAGAATCGGTCCAGTAGTTTTTGAATTTATTCATTACAAACAAAAATACAAATCTTTTCTTCTTTGTAATATTAGCGTAGATTAGTTTAATAATAATACTATAAATAAACACAGGTGCGTTTTATGGTGAAAATAATTAATTTACAAATTGTTTTCAACAATATTGCGATGCAACATAACTTTCAGTTTCAATTAAAGGAATCCACGAATCATACCACTAATTGATTTATAAATTTTCCAAATATAAAGCACAGTTTTGTATAAAATGCTATCCGCAAAATTAAATCATTGTTTTATATTTTATATTAGGTATATATTCATTGCAGCACAGGGCATATTTTATTTATTAAAGCAAATTGCAAGACCGACTTTACAGTGATTTAACCTTCTTATAAACATTGAAACGATATCTTATACACCAAAGCATATAAACGATATTCAAAAATTCAATTTGTTACACAATTCACATAACAAAGCTAAACAGCTGAATAAATAACAAAGCTGAAACGTTCACTACTGCTGCCAAAAAACTTGTGTATCTACCGAAACAATACACAATAGTTCGATACATAAATAGTCAATACCAATTTCTAAGCACAATTGAGTAAACATTTCAAAATTCAATACATTTCAGGTACGGTAGCGCACTCTAGTTTTAATATTATGAAACGTACAACCTTGAGATTGTCACCTGATATTATTAAACTACAAAAATGCTTCCTAAAACTTTTGACTGATACTGAATTCGTCTTAGACCCTAAATCTAATTGATCTGTGGGAGCAAAAGCCAAAAACAACGAAGAAAGAACATGGCATCTTTGGCCTGCAGCATGATTTACATTGCAATTCTGTTTCAATAGTTTTAGACCTCTATCGAGAATATAACTATAAAATTACACAATATTTATGACTAATAGTTAGGGATCTAAGGCAATAAAGATATTAAAAAGATAATCTTATTGAAATGAGTCATAGGAAGATAATATTGTAAACGTATCAATCTTTTTAGGCTTTTGGCGGTCAGAGTGACTGACTGATACTGGATTAAATTTTTGGCATATCTGACAATAAGATCGATGACAGTTCCTTCCAAATTGATCTAGAAGTTAAATCTGCTACTTAAAATTTAAACTCCGACCAATGTATTGCCAGTAGCGCATTCTTCATCAAAAAGTCAGTATATTGAAGCCAAAAGTCATTTAAATTTAGTTACTTTTATAGTAATCTTTAAAATAAATCCTTAGAACAACTATTATACTGTTCACTGAATATGAAGTAACTAAGCTTGTTTAGTTGTTATTAGTATTCTGGACGTTTTTTGTGAATGCTAATCCGCTCGGCAGCACGCCCTAGACACGACCGCTCCCGAACGAGTCTCTAATATTAATGACCTTATCTAACATAGTCTGCCCACACCACGCCGGTTTTAACGATGTACCCTCATTATATCCATACGTAGGTACTTAACTTTTTGTTACTGTCATATGTGTGTGATTTAGTATGCTTGCACTTAAAGTATCTATTTTGTGCTACTTTTAAAGAAAATATAAATTGAGCAATGAAAAAAAAACTTAAATCTTTTTACTATGTTTTAAATTTTTATTTCGATGTATGACTTCTCCTTATACCTTTATCTTTAGTATATTGCGAAATGTTTAACAATACTGTGCCCTTGTGAAAAAAACAACATTCATTTCATTTAAAAAATACTAAAGAAAATGGAACAGGTTTTCATTACGTTTTTAATGTGATATATTATGTTCAATAAGGGTGTAATATAATACATAATGCTCCTCTAGGAACTGTATTACTTTAGACCACTTAAGATTTTCCTACGTCTTACCTTTGATATGCTGTACATATTACATGAACTCGCTCGGCTTTCGGGCTATTACTACTAAATGTATTTTCCTGGTTTTCGATACAATGTCATTGTCGCAGCTGCTGGCCCAGTGAACTGTGAAACGCACTGAACTGCGTTTATTACGCCAGAGACTAGACATTAGCCACTTCCTGGTGCTATGGAGATAAAACTAATATACATTGTTACATGGAAGAGGTACGGGAAAAATAAACTGTGTAAAGTAAGGCCGTCATACTAATGGCTCATCAAAACGACATGCGAGAATGTATTGAGTGTTGTGGCACAACTTGGAAGAGGAGATTGCATAGTATCTTATTTCAATACAGAAGCCATGAACTGAAAACAGGAGCTAGTAAATAAAAATGACTAGGGCTTTGTAGACATGGGACATAAGTATTTTATGGTAGAGCCAATGATGCGAAGTAGCTGGAGACCAAACAAGATGGACAGTATAACATGGACCTACCAAAATAATTTAGAAATTGGGGACGAAAGAGCACACCTGTAATTCAGATATTTATAATAAACTTAACATAAAACCCAAGAGTTTAAAAATACTTCCAAAGTTAGTTAAAAACTTAGCAAGAACACTTGTGTGGCACATACGTTATTCTGTATAATTGTTTGTTAGCTTCATTTTAATAACTAGGTCGCCGTATATCACCGCATTTAAATTGCTAATAAATACATGAATTCATTAATTAACGAAATATGACGCTTCGTTGTAATTAATATTCGGTTAAATAGTAGTAAAAACGTTACCAGGTATCTAGAAAATTATGAAACAGTCAATAGCTATCTAACCGATAGTTCAAGACACAAGTTATCAGAGAATCACGTCAGTAGTATTGTAACGTCAAGAAAACTGTTCACAAGAGCCGATTAATTCATTACTCAGACTCAAAATATTTAACAAACAAAACGAAGGAAAAATGAAGAACGAAATAATTCAATGCATTCTCATACTCTTGTTTGTTTGGCGTCTTACTTGTTGAAAACACACGGGATCGCATTCCGACCTGCACCGCAAACCCGTGTCCCCTGCGGTCTGCATAATCAATTTATATCATAAATTAATTATGTCGTTAATGATTTTAAACCGCTGACCTTAATGACTATTTATAATTACTTATAGCTGCATATGATTGGATCTTGATGTCGAAATTAATTAACTTGTTTTGTTATTCCTTCATCAGGTCCGTCAGTTTCCGTCGTCAGGGGTATCGTATGTTACCCAGTTACTGGGTTGTGAAGGTCAGATAGGCAGTCGCTCTATGTAAAATACTGGTATTCAGCTGCATCCGGTTAGACTGGAAGCCGACCCCAACATAGTCGGGAAAAGGCTAGGCATATTGTGGTTTGATTGTTATTCCGTCATCAACGCATCATAGAATAACAACGTATCTGCAGATTTATAGTGTTTTTTTTTTTTGTTATTTGTCATCTTATGTCAAAAACTCACGATTATTTTTGCACAACTCGTTATCTAAACTAAGATTCGTTCATGATTGCATATTAAAACTGCATTTTTATGAATTCGGTTTAAAACCACGTAGCTATCGCTTCGAGCAATAACATTGAAGACCCAATAAACGGTTCAACCTCGTAGTTTGACGTCCTTCTTTCGTAATGATTATGCAAAACAATAACAATTGCATTAATGTTGATAACCGTTGCGGTTCCGCATGTTACCCTCACCCGCGTAATTCTTAGTCTTTAGTGCGAGTGATTTATACGACTGGTGCGAATTTATTAAATCATTCGTCATCGTTTGCTTCACGCCTCGTTTCGGTGGGGGGCAGCAGATGCAGGGGGCTCGTGTAATATCAGCCTGCGACTGTGTCGCTGCAGGGCAAAGGCCTCACTCACACAATACTCATACAATGAGTCCCAGATTTGGTGTACTCATCAGACCGTGAAGTTTAGGTTTCCTCAGACAATTTTCTTTATAGTAAGTCAATCATCCCTGAGATTAAGTTAGGCCAGAGTGGTTCTTTGGGTCACAAAGACACTTTAATGTATATTTTCCTTTTCATTTATCTTTAGCCACAAAACCTCACACAGGTCTAGTCTAGGCTTTTACCTATTACTTGGGGATTTGGTTTGTGTCCGCCTTATTTATCGTTCCTTTATCCTAGAAAGTAGTCACGCGTGCAAAAATTAGGTTTATTGTGTGGAGAAATTGCTAAATTGAAAAAATATGTTACCTTGGTTTTCTCAGGTATTTTGTTAGATGTTTGATTCATTTTGGGACCATAATTTCCTAGAAAATAATAGTTTCTATCCTTAAGTTATGTAGTTATGTTGTATATAGGTAGTTATGTTATATACTTAAGTTATATAGTAGTTAATATACTTAATAATAGTTTCTATGTACCTCCTTATCGTGCCAGAAGGCAGAAGTTCACCTGACAATGATTTAAAAGGCTTATCTACCTTACTTTTATATCGTCTTTTTGAATATCTTTCTTCTACTTTCTACGTCCTAGGCTCTAAAAGAATACGTAAAATTTAATGTATGACGCAGTTCTTTCTGGGGAATCACATATTATGAGTAAAATAAATATTAATCCGAATTTAATAACATCCCCACAAACCCAACAATACCTAGTCATACAAGTGTAACGTGATCATTTTCGCACATCGTTCCGTTAAAGGCTCTTACATACAGGATGTAAGGGTAAACACTCTTGTCATTCAAACCATTGGTAGTTGACTTAAATATAAAAATAAATGACCGAACACAATAAAAAAAAACGTTATTTTCATTAAAAGATTTTAAAAAGTTTCTATCTGACACTGTGCTTGCTAGCGAAACAGCTGACTGACTAAGGGAGGGATCGCGCTCGCTGCCGGTCAGGTCACATCCCGTACCCCCCGCCCGTGTTGAGACGCAAGTTCGTTGCCCTAGCGCATAGGGCAACGAACTTGCGTCTCTTATGGTAAAATTTAGATCTAAAAAAATTAAAAAAAAAGTTGTAATTTTCCATTGATTTTACGTTCTGTAAATGAAACCAAACCACTGGTTGCAAGGATAACGGTGTTTACCCTAAAACCCTGTATTGGCGCGATTCGCCGCGCGACGCGAATTTTAACAAAACAATTTCAGAGAAAACTTCACGGCGAACAATGCGGCGGCATCGCGTCGCGGGACCAATCGCGCCAGTATGTAAGAGCCTTAACGGTGCGGCTGCGCAGTTTTCCGTCGTCATGTCATTGTCCGAATATTGTACAAACACGGTCACCCCAATCTGATGTGAACCACTCAATGATTACCATGTTTTTGGCACTTATGATGACTTCATTATTATTATTATGACCGTCTGCTTCGCCTTTTAAGGTTAACTCCTTATTTGGTGAGCCTAATACCCGATCATTGGATTCTGTTTTGTTTTGATTGGGTGGTTGACCTCCTTGGTGTTGATGTTAAGACAAAGGCACTATTTGAGCCTAATTCTCACGACATCATTTACTGTGGACTACTGACGGACAAGACAACGGAGTCTCCCAAATAGACAGATCACGTTACAATGTCCTAATAAACTTAGTGGTAATTGCTTCACCTTCAAATGTGCTTTTAGCAAGAAGACTGCTTATTGTGTCACCCCTAGAACAGATGCACACAGCTATGCAATGAATATATCTTTATTATATAAAATACTAGCTGATGCCCGCGGCTTTGCCCTCGTGCATGCCGGTTATTATAAACTAAAACCTTCCTCGAGAACCACTCTATCCATTGGTGAAAACAGCATGAAAATCAGTGCAGTACTTTTTGGGGTTATTGCGAACATTGTCAGAACGACAGACAGACGCGGCAGAGGACTTTGTTTTATAATATGTACGGATGTCATGTAAAAATTCTACATTTATGTCTGTAATCCATATGGTGTACATATATAATAAAGATAATTCTATTCTATCCTATTCTACTATCGGTACCTAGTCTGAGAGGACCAGATCGCTTGCAGAAACGATTTGTGTGGTGGGAACACAGCTGTCTGTTTTTCTCTTACACAATTTGCATATGCAAATCCAACCATGTGTTTAGTTGCTTACCCCACATTACTGTAGTTTTCCTTTTAACTTATTCAATAGCTGTGATATAACACAAGTAACTGCTTCACCTAACGGGACAGTCACTCGACTGATCGCAGGACCTTGACCACGATTGGCTGCGGTTCAAACTGATCACGCGCAGCAATTTGATCAGCGCGCTCAATTTGATGATCATGCCTAATAGCCTCGTTGGCCAGGATTTTATCTAGACTGCATCTATTGTTGTTGGAGGTATCTAGAGTTGTCTATGGAAAAGTGTATGAGTAGTAATCAGGCAAGAACCAGGTATCGGAACTAACGTAATATAAACAATAACCGAATAGACAATGACTTTCATGAATTTTCCATTTCGAATGTGTAGGTATAGGATTGAAAACTATCAACCGGTGACAGAATACCCAGAATCCTATCCAACAAAACAAACAGATCTAGGTACCTCTTGTTTATATTGCAGTCCAATGAAATCCAAAACAAACTAATACGTGCACACAACTTCAAATCGAATACCTCTCGAATCACGACAGAACAAAACGATTCCTACTCGTATAAATCGATTATCTCCTCTATGTATGTTGCTCGATGGTGTAATCGATTCAACCTGCCGGCCACGGGGGCCTTGTTAGCGGTGGGTAAATTGATCGAGATCGTTCACATCGTGACTTCGATGGTGTCATTGTTATGGGGCAATAGATGGCCCTTTTAGTGACAATTGATGGGCATACAGGGTAACATGTGGTGGAACGTGTTCTAGAAGTATTAGAGTCTGTTCGTTGAATGTCAAATTTGTCAATAGGAACGGTAACGCTTTCGGTAAATATACGGTTTTATTTATGAAGTTGTCGTCGCATAACGTCCACTGCGACGGATTAAACTTTGTCGAACATTCTATCAATACCTACCTAAGGCATATTATAGAGGACCAGGCAATTGTGAAAAAACATTTCTGAAAATTTTCTCCCTCGCCGTCATTACAAAAACGTCACGTAAATTCATATATCAGACAATTAAACTAAAAGTTAGTCCAACCCCAGACGGGCGCACTTCCCGGTCGTCGCGACGTATCGATCGCGAGCGATGCCAGGTGAAGCTACTATACTACGCTGGTATAACTAAACTGCACTACAGTGCACTTGCATAATTCGAGGCTAGAGCGGCACACGTAGGGTTGGCGAAGATGATTATTTGAATGTCACCAATTTAAAGTCAAACTGGTTGCCTGGAATCGTCATGCCGCTTGCCAGCGCACCATAATAATCACAGCAATTTACAAGACGTCACATAATAAAAACAAAGCTGGATAAACACACTATTTTATATTCTTAAAGAAAATTAATTTACTGGAGAATAATTCCATTACCCTTATCTGATGCTAAGCCTCGAGCAGTATCAGCGAATATACTAAGGTTTATTCAGTAATTTCAGATTAGATGAATTAGCAGCCTCGCAACAGAAATCTGAATCACTTTGTATTCCATTGCGTTTTACGAGCGCTCGTCCAACTATAAAATAGTCTAGAATCTAGACTCTATATTAAGGCAGTGTACTGAGAAACGGAGCTAGGTGTCGCAATCTAAGTACCTTTTGTAATAAATGGAGCTATTTAGGTTGAAGAGTACTGACGGACCGTCGCGTCGTCGTTAGTTAAATATTATTCAGTAACAAAGTTTTACCCGAATTGTAGGTAATGTGACCCTTCAGGTTTGAGCACGAGTGTGGTTTGAAATGTTACGAACATTTTTGTTACATATGATTTATAAACACTAATAAATCCATATAAGAACCGTAAATAGACCATTACACGCGCAATAATTATGGATTTATTTAAGAAAAATATATTTTACACGGAGACAATGATTTTATTACTCGTTTCAGCAACGAATTACGCCATTATTGTCGCGATAACACATAAAACATGACTATGAAGTTCACAGCCTTCACTTACCAGTTGTTTCCCAGTTTTCACTTAGTGTCAGCCCTCCAGATAACAGACCCGGATGCACTGGCGGACAGAAAAATGAACCACTCAAATATACGGCTTTATGCTCCGCACTATTACTACGTTGTTAGTCTGCGTAAATGTGGCTACATGTGTTTTTATTTACGAGCAAAAAACGTTATGGTTCTATGAAATGTGCAGTTGTTGATGAGATTTCAGACTAAACGGAAAATGGAATGTGTTTCAAGTGTTTTTCGTACCTTGTTTTAGGATAAATATGGAATTGTCGCATAGCTTTGACCAATTTCCAAAAGCACTCTTCTCGATTGAGCACACTACAGTAGTAGTATCAAATACTTTGCTTTTAGTAATCTCACATAATGGTGCTGAGTCTCAAAGGACCAGAATCTCTTCTATGCTCAGTTGCATCCGAGCACTCGTGAAATTTCCAAATTACAAATCTAATTTGAAAATACACATGGTTCAAGATGCAATGAAGCTTGTAATGCATACAGAACAAACATTTTTCCAACTTTTCCCTCTAAAAAGTAGAAAGTAGTAGTTAGAAAAATAGTGGAAAGCTGTAGACACTACAGATTTACGGTATTTTTCGCTGAATACGTGAGTTTGCAGGGGAGCATAAATTACATAAGTTCGTAGTCAGCTCGTCGGGTCAATAAAATCGGTAAACATAGTACCTATCCATGGTTTAACATCCCTATGTAACAATGTCATCTAGCGTTTACAGCTTTTTATGAGGATATAGACTACCAATTTAATCTTATTGGACACGTGTTGGTACGGTAAATTGTAGAATTAAGCTCACTTGCACCTCAAATTACTAAATACGTTCAATTAGCGCTAAAAATGTTTAAAACATCATTCTGTCTCTGTCATGTTCAAACGATTGACAGAAACTGAACAGTCTTTTAAATGCGTTTAGCGCTAAACTGTGATTTGTGTGCAAGCGACCTTAGTTATTAAAGTAAATCAATGCTGCTTTGTTCTCTTAAACATAAACAGTTGAAAATCAACGTGGCTCCAATTCACATGTGTTTACTCAAAAAAATAACCTTTTTAGCTAATAGAAATATGAAATATTCGTATAGTTTTCTGAATGGCATTAGTTGAATACTAAAACTCGATTTATTCTTGTTACGTTTACGTAAAAGGCGCAGGTGGCGATCTATCCTCATTAAGGCGAAAGCGTCAGGCGCATCCCCCTTAAACAATTTTTGATGTATCAATCCTTTAGTTAGGATATTCGTACTTTTGTCGGGTTTATGCAGATTCTGAAATGATACTTTCGTAATGTATAGTGTGTGAGCTAAGCGATTTGCTAAGAAAATTTACATGAAACAAAAACAGGTTTTCCTACGATTACTAGATCAGATAACATGACAGTTATCTCAATCCTGTTAAACGACTTAGATTATGAAATATTAAACATGTTTGTCTTTAGATCTCTTACGGTCATATAAATGGAATCATATTATGAGACTGATACGAGTCTCCTTAATTGCTTGTATACTTAATGAAAACATTTCCAAAAATCACGAATAACGTGTAACGGTGTGTTTCGGCAACTAGGTCATGTTTTGTGTAAGGTTTGAATAGTTGTTTTGAAGAAAACGCTGATAAAATGTTCACAGACTTTGGGTTGTTCATAAAAAATACACTTCTTATGAACTTCTTGCAACAAAGTCACTAAAAACTCTTTGACAGACTTTGAAGTTGCATTTTGTTAAAAAGGAGTGAAATATCATGCATTTTTTTTATCTATAATAATTGCAACTGCGCGAATGTTACTTAATACTGTATTATTTACCAGAAACAGAATTAATTCAATGCATGATAGATAACAATCACTAGGCACTTGACAACATAACCACACGCAACGTATCGTTATTTTCCGTCGTAAGACAAGTCAAAGTAATCATTGAAGACTTAGGAGATAAACGTAATTACCTTATTATCTTAATGAAGTAACGACACTGTAATAGTGCTAATTTAATCTTGGCTTACTCAGCTATCTACAACGTTTCATTCGGCTTCATAGAAAAAAGGATTTGGAAAAAGATTAAGATAGAAAAATAGCCTTGCCTTTGAGACATATCAGCTAATACACCTTGAAACAAAGTAGATTTTATTGAAAATGTATCTCATAGTAAATAATATTTTTCTTTTTATCTCGAATTCTCGACCCTTGAAATTGCGCTTGAATTAACAATTGTATCTCCAATTCAATTTATTTGATAGTTTTTTCGGACGAATACAATTTCGTTATGTTAAATTGATAAACACAAAATAACCAACAAAAATATATTTGTAAAAGAGAAAAAAAAATGCCTTTTTTATATCGCAAACATAAAAATACGGCACATTTAATTTGCAAGCAAACGTACGAAATGCTAAACAAAAAGAGTGTAACACAGCGTTGCGTGCATTTGGTCGGATGTGTACTTGTGCGGTTATACACCGGAGCGACTGCCGAGAGCGCTGAGCGTGAACACTGCCACACAGCCTCTCACTTTGTATAAAATACTCGTCTAACGAAGATTATAGAGACGTATGTATGGTGTACGGAGTATACAATGTCTCTTAGGCTAACTTTGTTTGCTAACCTAAATCAATGTATGGTGAATGGTAATCAAGACTTGAAGGAAATGTGACACAGAAATAGGAAGCTGCTGTTTTTAGGGAGTGAAATAACATAATAAACCTTCTTTCATTTGTATAAAGTCCTATTTTAGAACCCGATCATGAGAAGCAGTCTCTTTACGAAATCTGCGTGGAAAGCTTGTAAGGACCAAACTTCATATTACATTCTGAAATAAAATTCTTCTAACTGAACAGACAGCTGTGCTGCTGGGGGAGTTTGTTGCGCCACTTCTTCTTCCCAGCTAAAGCACTAGGAAGTGGTGAAGGGCAGTCGTTTTAGGGGACTGTCTTATATAGTTTTGACGTTCGAAAAGTGCTGATTCTTAGCCTAGTTTGAATAAATGATAAACACCAATGATGTTATATCATTGGGATTGACTCTTTGTAAGTATGATCTTTAACTTTAATTTCGACATCTGTAACCGTACAAGCAAATGCAGAAGCGAAACCGTTACAAAAGCTTGACTTGATTAATGTAAGTGTGCAACATTAATCTGTTGCACTAAATTTTTTGCCCCGGTTCAGTAAGCCATCGACCCGATCGAGTCGGCACCAGTAGGTGTGGATATACGTCCAGTGGCCGCAAACCGATCGCTCTGACGTCACCGCACAAATGCATCGCGTTCGCACACAATGTGTTATGGCCGCTCCTGTTGAAATAAGGCTTGAGATATAAGCGATACTTTCTGCATTTGCGATTGACGATTTTTTGCGACTATAGTTCATTATAAAAAAAAAAAAGTTCATTATAAAACCTAATGTAGCCTTGAAGGTGATTTATGCAATATTTGTTTTAACCTAGTTAATGATACTGCAAACGTTATCGTGTAACTAAGTGCAAGCAACTATTTACCTTAATTATTAGTGTTTAAGTAAATTATAAAATAATAAATAACTAGCTATCACACTATTCTTAAAACTTACATTAAATATTGTTAAGAAATCAGTTGTCCTAATAGTAATCATAAGAACGAATGCCGCCTGTGATACAGGTTTATCCTAGTACAGGCATCATACTTTGTAATACCTACATTATTTCTAAGCTCTAGGTACACTGTTTTTTTTTTTTATTTACCAATTTTTATTTCTTGAATAAATTTATTATTATTTATTATTATTTGTATGTGTTTACATATCTCGGGATCATGGGGTCCCGGTCTTTTTGGAAGGCGTACGAGGGGCCGAAGCCAACTCGCAGAGGCCCGTTAGACAGTTTCAAAAGGAATGAGGCACCAACCGACGATTATCCCTGTATGCACTATGCAAGTGCACCCAAGGACAACCCCCGGTTGGTGTAGGACTATTGCAGAACATGGAAACAAAACATATTGGGTTATGGGTTTGGGTGGCTATAGTGGATTGGTTATCTAGAACTATGGACAAGCTATGTCCCCTGCCTGATCAATGTTATGGTATACATGGATAATAAAATGGCAGGGGGTGACTTGCACACTCAATAATGGGCCCCCAGAAACAGTTGCTAGCACATAGTGACGTAGCGACAAGGGGGCAACACTTCCTGAGGTGCTTGAGGAGTGGAGAGGTATCCCACGGCTTTCAGAACAATCCCAGAGCCCGGAAGATGGTCAAGATCCCTACGAGAACTTACTGGAATACTTCCTTCCTCCGAGCACATTTGCTCTTGCGAGTCTCCACTCAAGCCAGCCAATAAAGGCAAGAATGAGGTGGGAGCTCTGTTCCTCGTCAGTGTTCACTCCAGCCGGCCAATAAAGGCAAGCCAGAGATGAGGAACAAGACTTCTCCCGGGAGGTAGGGTCCGTGGGGTCGCTACTGCCCAACAGCTCGCTACAAGCTGCCCTGCGGGTTTTTGTATCTCTCTTGGTCTGGCTCCTCACCCTAGCCCCGTTCCGGTAAAGTAAACTCTGCCGGCACAGACCTAAAGTTCGGAGCGCATAAGCCCCACCACGACGTCAACGTAGAGATACGGCGGTGGGGGTTATTTATTATTATTATTATAAATGCATAGGATGAATTTCCAAGAGTTGTGTGAAAATTGATATAACTAGAACAGGGCTGACTACTGAGATTACCGCTATTAGAGATGAATGGAAGAAGAAATGTAGTTCGCCGACCCCAATTAATAAGGACAAGGTCACGAGGTCGATGAAACTGAAAACTGCATTAGAAAATAGAGCAATGTTGATAATCGCAACTATAATCACGACAATTTAGCACGAAGACTAGTTTAGACCACTTAACACAAGACTCGGTGGAAAATGAGAGATTTAGACTACTTTAAATTCTCCCTGTGCCCTTTAAAAAAGCGGTCTTTCCCTGAAACTAGTAACTCACAACCCACAGCTGCTAATATCACCTCGTGTGCTCAAGCCCTATTGCCGCTCCCGTGTATAACTTCCAATGAGTAAGTCATCGCATTTGCAACGTTATTTTTAACCTGATGGGCGTAGCCGTCAGCAACTGGTTTAGATTTAACAAACCAATTAATAATAAAGGCAAAAATTTTCGTGGAACATTGTCTTGCCTTACTTTTTATTACCGTTTGTTTTTCCTGTGCATGTCCCAAATAAAATATTTTTCTTTCTTTCTTTTTGCCTAAAAACGTCGGATTTTTTTTTGTAAAATATTGATGTATATTCTGCTCTAAACGTCTCTGGTGAAAGTGTAAACAAACCCTGTTCACGTTTAATTCTAACGCAATCACACAGCTAAAGGGAATTAGTAACACATGCGTCTGTATTTCGAAGGTTTCAACTTTAGATTAACATTTTATAATCTATAGTTTCAATTGGACTCTACCTCTAACTTTTCTGACTAGATTGAAGCTACGCGACTTACATTAATTAGCAAAATAAATAAATTAATACAACTTTATATCTGACCACTTATTGGCATCCTCAGTTACGTGTTCTGATCCACTTGTTTACATTTTCATCAAATAATTTTGGGACAGAATATACTTATATTTGTTAATAATCTTCTCAGATCCCTGTTCTTTATTCAGTGATTAGTTAACTGATAGTTACTGAAGTTCTATAACCAATAGTATTTAAGTACATACTAATTGTTGCGGTGCCCTAGCAGGGTTCATGTACGAAACTTTTAAAATGTAACAAGACCTTGTAAACGACATGAATGCAATAAATAAATAAGTAAGTAAATAGGTAAAGGTTAGATTATTATTTGTCTACTATGTATTGATAAAGTATCTAGTATCTACCTACAGCGCGTGTAAGAACCCAATGCCCTCGTATTACATAGTTAACGACAAGCTTCCGGGTCCTTACATAATAATAACATGTAATTTACTTGTAATACATAGGTAATTTACATCGGGTATCGTCGTAGTTATAATAACAGTACGAATATAATATGTAAGTAATTTTTCCTTTTTGAGGAAAAACTTAGTTTTCTTTTAACGTAGTCCTAATTAATAATTTACAGATTTCGTCTTACGTTCAGTAATCTATTTGCTTCAGTCTAACTTTTATACGTAAAAAAACGCATTTCTCAAAAAAAATCCGTTACCATTACCATGTAAAAATACACTTCTCATCAGAAAAATCGAAACAATTCCGTTTTTTTTGACATATACAGGCTGTAAGGGTAACCACTCTTGTCATTAAAACCATGGGTAGTTGACTTAAATATAAAAATAAATGACCGGACACAACAAAAAAAAAAAACGTTATTTTCATTAAAAGATTTTAAAAAGTTTCTATCTGACACCGTGCTCTCTACCGAAACAGCTGACTGACTGAGGGAGAGGTCGCGCTCACGGCCGTTCAGGTCACATCCCGCACCCCCCGCCCGTGTTGAGACGCAAGTTCGTGGCCCTAGCGCATAGGGCAACGAACTTGCGTCTCTTGTGGAAAAATATAGATTCAAAAAAAAAAAGTTGTAATTTTCCATTGATTTTATGTTCTATAAATGAAACCAAACCACTGGTTCCAAGGATAACGGTGTTCATCCTAACACCCTGTATTCCTAAATATACACATTTTTCTGATAATCCTTACAAAACATTAACTTGCAAGGTGTTCCAATTTTTCTGATGAGAAGTATTAGAGAAAAGGTGCTTGAGATCTTGAAAAGCCCTTCGGCTTACGTGTACTGTTTAACCACTAGTGTAGGTAATAGTTCTTATAAAACATAATAAAATACCCAGACCTACATTTACTTGCTTATTAAAAATACCCTCTATAACTTTCATGATATTTATTACCTCATACATAAAATTATAAACTTGAAATTAAAGCTATGGACTACATTAGCATATAGTACCTCACACCTCGGCACCTAGGTTCCAAAGTTGGTGCCTAAGTCCGTCGCTTGAGACGCTAAGTTGGACTACTATGTACTCTGATAATGTATAATAGGTGCCAAAGACTAGTGCTAGTTCCGTTACAGAACTAATTTGAAGCAGGGTATTGATATACAGAATATAGTAGTTCCAGGCTTCTACCCGCGGGTTCCCCGCGTGGAGGTCAGAAATTATCCCATAGGAACGAGAACGAGGTAAAAAGTATCCTATGCCTTAACCCATGTCATGGCTACCAATGTTCAAAATTCATCGAAATCTGTTCAGTACTTTTAGCGTGAAAGCGTAACAAATAAACTCACTTTCGCATATTTTATAGGTAAGTATGATATACTTAGTTTTTTATAGGTAAGTATGATATACTTAGTTTTTTATAGGAAAGTATGATATACTTAGTTTTTTATAGGTAAGTATGATATACTTTGTTTTTTATAGGTAAGTATGATATACTTAGTTTTTTATAGGTAAGTATGATATACTTAGTTTTTTATAGGAAAGTATGATATACTTAGTTTTTTATAGGTAAGTATGATATACTTAGTTTTTTATAGGTAAGTATGATATACTTAGTTTTTTATAGGTAAGTATGATATACTTAGTTTTTTATAGGAAAGTATGATATACTTAGTTTTTTATAGGTAAGTATGATATACTTAGTTTTTTATAGGTAAGTATGATATACTTAGTTTTTTATAGGTAAGTATGATATACTTAGTTTTTTATAGGTAAGTATGATATACTGTTTTTTATAGGTAAGTATGATATACTTAGTTTTTTATAGGTAAGTATGATATACTTAGTTTTTTTAAATAATCGACGAAAAATTTAATCGCTCGCGCGTCCTGAATCATTAACTGAAATCATAGTAACCGTGTGCATCTCAAATGTCCCTGTACCCTGTATTGTTTTACAACCAAAAGGACCAAATGGTCCTTCAGGTAAAGACCTGTACCTACTAAAATATGGAATGTCTAAAGCTTTCTAGTACATAAATATTATCAACTAAAAAAGACAAAACTAGAAAGTGTATGTTTCTTATTTACTAAACATTGAGTTTCAATTCTTGGTCCTTCGTACCTAAGTAATTTATTCATAGTAAAACTTAGTCTAAAGTTAGTTAGTTAGTTAAAGTACAAGTAAATACTACGATGTGAACAAGGAAGAATGACGCTGCAAACGATAGAAAATCTTAAACCACAACTTCCATAATAATTCCTAGGATCTCCGTTAATTAAACTTTATAAGGTAAATAAATAAGCATTCCGTTATTTATTTACGTGAAGCTGAAGATAACAGTTATTTACATAACGTTCCTTCATTATTGTATTATTTGTCGTTTTCATTCCTTTTTTAAATCCTTCTGCTTTTTAATAAAGTTTTATTATTATTTTTTGTTACAGGTAAGGCATCTCTCATTACAATTCGACTACAGGAAGCGTAAGTAATGAGACGATTAATTTAACGACTTCCATATCTCATGCAGTTCAACATTATTACTTCTGCGTAATAAAACTGCTCTGCAGATGATCCATCTTAATTATGTAAGTTCTTTACAGCCTTTATTGGCAATTTAAGTTCGCTACGACATCTTTGTAGATACTCCGGAACTGTCAAGAAAAATCTCTCTTCCAACAGTTATGGAATGTACGAAAGATGTAAATTGTTAGATTCGCCCTACTGCGCCAAAAGATGGTCGCGTTTCTGTTTCGTTTTAACACCTCGGACACACATAATAACTCAGTGGCTTGACTTGATTGCCATTAGTATTCTGTGAGCTCTCTCAGCAGGACACTTTCGCGCGACTAATTGCAGTGAGGGCAAATCTAACGATTCAAATCTTTGGAATTTAATCAGAAACCTGCTAACAATGACCATAACAGTTTCCTGGTATTGATGGCAGTAAACTTTAGCTAGGTATACATGTTATCTGGACTTACGAAGATGCCATTAAAGATGCTTTCAGCATAACATCTTAAGCTTAGTTATGAACTTGCTAGAAAATGCAAAGAGTTTAAAACATATCCGTACAGCCCATACATCAGTCTCGCAGTACAGGCCGAAACTAAGGCACGTAGCACCCCTCAAACGCAGTAGGGTATCGAACCCGACGCGGTTGGCAAGTGCCTGCGACAGTTTGGCGAGATGCCGGCTCGCCGTGCCAGCCCTACCCGCGCTTATTGCATTCCCAACTATGACCTGATGTGACATAATCACGTAACATATTGATGCATGGCTGATGTGGAGGTGATTACCTTCCAATTTAGAATATGGAAGCTTAGCTCTTATTATGAAATCGTCAGTTTGAATATGGAAGCTTAGATTTTCGTTTGAAGTTGACAGTTACGAGTTCTCAATTTAAAGTGGATGACAGTTATGTGTTCTTCTTTTGAATTGAAATTATTTCAGTCAAGTGAATTCACGTGGCTTCAAAATTAGGATAATGACGCACGAAAAGATGAAGTAGCTGTTAGCGGTAACTTGACAATACTTTGTCTAATATAATATTAAAGCTGACGGTGACTTTTAAATGCCTGTTAGTGATAATCTATCAATGACTGTCCTATCATCAGACTGACACAGTTTCCGTCTTTAGTTCTTAACTATAATATAGACATAACAATGAGCTCACGTGGCTGTTCTATTCTATGCAAAAACTAATTCTCACTCGTGAATCGAACACGCCTTTAGTACAGAAACTGATTGCAAGCTCTTGCCCTATTCAAGTCATCACTCAGTTAGAAACTCACGGCTTTAGACTTAAGAGGGGATGAAAAACCCTGGCAAATTTTTGTCTTATCATAAGGAAAAGCCCATTAATTAAAGCTCACATGGACACGAGCACACTTCCCCCATGACACGTAGAACCAGTGAGATTAGCGTCAGTTATTCTAGTTGATTACATCCAGGTGGACGCCGGCCATTAATCATGGTGACAGGCCAATGGAGTCTTCCTCGCAATTAAGTTTGATAATCGCACCACCTGACGCGTGGAAGCCTGATAAATCATGGACAAGGCCGATGGTACTGCCAGGTGAGGAACGTGTAGGATTAGTGTGTGGAGTTTCTGTTTCTAGTCGTAGAACTTATCAGGTATCTCTACGCCGGAAATAAGAATTAATTAAAGTTTAGTTACGCAAACAAAACTGCATTAGTTTTGTTTGACTGTCTGCATTCGAGCTGTCTGAGCTATTTGTAGAGACAGTCGCGTTTTGTATTCTTAAGTGCTACTGACCTCGTCATTATCAAACGATTTTATCAGATGTTAGTAGTTCTTTGTTCGATTGCAGCTACGAAAAATGTGAAAATACTGCTCAATTCGCTTACTCACAAAACTGAACGAAACGTCATAACACATAGTGAAAAGGAAATTACGTTACAATGCACGGTACATGTGCACACTGAAATATTGCACAGGAAACAGCAATGTGTATTGATCGTGCCCTTTCACAGTTCCGCACATGCCCCAAATACTACCTGCTACTTTGTGTACACTCTATATTGGCTATACTGACGGATTCCTGTATTTTGATGTAACTAACAGTCCAGAAGTTAAAAATATGAAGTCATTGACGACCATTCCAATGAAAATTCGGTGCAAGAGTTCAATGAATAACTCTTCATCCTCACCGCTCACTCCAGCCATATTAAACGGACTATAATTCTCAGTTTTCCGGATAATTAATCGAAAAACAACGTCCAAACTCCCCGAAAATTGGAGAAAAATAACAGCCATTACCGAACAGGCTATAATTGAATCAGGGGACGGAACTCCGTTGATAGGGCCAGTTCATCATCCTACCCTCACTCCAGCGCATTATTTTTAAGTTTTCCACTTATTTGTCTTTTCCCAGTCTCTCAGGATTTACGAGCTTGCCCGTCCGTTTGGAAATCTGTAAATAATCTAACTTTTTGGCCGGAGCTCGCTGTCATTCGGCGGTCTTATTAAAAAAGTTTAAGGCTTTCTTTATATATAGTTAAAGAATTAAGTATGTTGCCTTTCTGTTGTTCGCCTTTGTTGTCACGGCTTACATAGTGTTTGATGTACTACCCTTTGATACGTCATTATTAAAAGTTTGGGGCTTGTTATTTTTGGACTATCTTATTATAGTTATGGTGAAATTTACATCCCTCAAAGAGTATACCATTCCTTCTTTTAGAAGTCGGTTAAAAATAATTTCTTTGGTTACCAACCAACATAACATGACCATGTTAACCATTAGATTAGTTGCAAAATTATTTCTGAATTTATTATGAAGGTGTTACTATAGTGATTGTGCTATGATTAGTATAGTACCGATACTTCGCCCTATTTGTCCACAAGTTTCATCAACTACTCTGTTGAGATGATCACGACATTTAACAGTAATCGTACATAACCGTGTGTGGGTACAATCCAGGGTAGTAACATCTTCAGCTAACTTTGTATTTACCTAATAATTATGTCTGATCTCGCTAATGGTACAGAGATGTGATGGGAAGGTAAACATTTGCATCCATCCCAGGGTAGGGCTGCCAGATGCCTACAGTGAAGAAAACTCATCATTAATTTTAGGCCATTAGTCGGTAATTAAGACAGGACATACATAGAATATTGCTTTCTGTTGTAGGTAACTACGTTTTTAAGTTATAATCGTATCTCCAATTCTCTGTGCACTATGTTAGACCGTTAATCATATTTTATTTAAAATGATTCAAATAATTCGATGTTGATTGGCAACAACAGATATTACTCCCATTATGGAATAGGCTCCTGAGCAGGAGTCTCAATAGGCTGTATGTAAAACTTATCAACCCTATCCCCATAGTGGAGTACATGTGTGCAATGACGTCACGGCATCGACACTCGGCATGTTGTTCTGTTCGCAAACAAACCAATTTGTTTGCAGACATGTCGAACCGAACGCCGGATTATGGCTCTCACATTATACCACATAACTGCTATAGAAACCACGGCTTGTTACAAATGTAAATTGGACAACTAAACCATGTATTTGGGCTTCCATGTTTTGTGGGTTATTGATAAAATCACAGCCGCAAGTGCGACTGAATCAACCATATACCTTGGTGAGATGTGTTATTGAATTTCTAGATAAATACATAATGTCATGACTGGTATTAAGCCATAGCAGTCATCTCTAAAACGTTATTCGGCTATGAGTGTACCAGTATTCCTTTCCTCTACTCTTCAAGTATCACAGGGAGGTAAATTCTTTGTCGGTTCAATGTCTACTAGGGTTGTTATAAACCCAAAACACGTCATCGAATGTCAGAATATCTTCAAGTATTGTATATGTCTGCAAAGGAACGTCTTACTGACTTCTGAAGAACATTCCGATTCGGATTACTCAGAAAAACAAATGCTCAAAGCCTGTGGCTATTTACAGATTTAGAACGTTACTGGTAATTATAAACAACGATAATTTTACCAGAATTTGATACCGAAGAATGTTTAATTGCTTAAAACCGCTTTCGTAATGTAGCGACGTCAAACTTTATACGGTAGCACCTATTAAAGTGCTCTGAGAATAGCTCCCGCGGAGAAATATAGCGGAAGGGGGAAAACATTGTGTTGTTTATGTCTGTGAAAGGTATTCTCGAACCTTTCTCCGTAGTCGAGATAAAAGCCTTAAATGCACATCCAACATTTCTAAAGGAAAAAGCAGAATAACATTGTTCGTGATATTAGTCATTAAAACATATTAAAAGTAATATTGTTTAGAACCCCGTGCCGAGCCAACAAACAAAACGTAACAAACTAGTTAATTAGGCGGTAGATAAATCCTCCACGGTCATTATTCCGTAAATTCTCGCTAACTGCACCTTTGTTTTAATTAAATATTATTCGCAGAGAAAAACGCGTCTTGTTTCGCCTCCTATATTTTATCCTTAAAGACTCATTTTATAAATGCACCCTCTTACCTTGTTTCCTGGGTTTTCCACAGTTTCCATATTTACTGGTCCCAACTGTGGGGGTACGCGGCACGGGCGGCAGTCGCCGTCGGGCGCCAGTCGCGGCCGGTCGCGTCGCCGCGCTCTCCCCTTTGCTTCGACATTCAAATATCTTTAATAACTGATGTTATTATGCAAATAATCCTGAATCGCGATTCTCCAACTATTCTATAAAAACACTGAGTGGGTGTCGCCTTTTATTATTCACATAATTTAGCTGACTGTGGTTTCATGAATCGTTAAACTGTTTAAGTGCCAGGTATAAAGGTACTCTATTAATCACTACACTAGATTGTAAAAGGCATTATCAAGTTGAGATTCTACTAATGTGACTTTGATTAACAACGGCGTGGCTTCAAAACAAAGACACTTGGGTTTCCACTCGACGAGTTGTGAACAAGTTTTGATTAATTTTTGCTCGTACTTTGTATCAAGTTAGTCTGTTTAATGCCTTGATTGATGTCATACGTCTTCGTAAAGTCAAGGATTTCATGACTTGGCTTGATTGAGTTTGTTTAATAAGAATATTACCCGCATTACAGCGTTATTACACAAAATAATGCTAAGCCTCGGCGTGACCTTAAGACATGCCGTAAGAAACACAATTATATTTAATTAAAAGCTCCAATCGAGAGTTGTATAAGTAGCGTTTTCTTAAAAAGTATCTCAAGGGGAATTGTCGGGGCGCACAAAAATATAGCAAATAATATTTCGTTTGGTCGTGTTATTTCAGAAAT
The DNA here is from genome assembly GCA_947363905.1 of Lithophane semibrunnea. Lineage (NCBI taxonomy): Eukaryota > Metazoa > Arthropoda > Insecta > Lepidoptera > Noctuidae > Lithophane > Lithophane semibrunnea. The sequence continues at coordinate 17,163,788 of OX376201.1, forward strand.
TTCCTCAAGGCGTCTCTGAAACGTTTGTTTGCAGTAAAATGTTCGATATTCACTCCATGGCGCGTTATTGATACATAAAAGATCCGATTGTTGCCGTTTGGAAATAATAAATTCTATATGTTTGTTTAAATGTGTTTTCAAACGATAGGAAGAAGTTTTAGCTTAATTTTTTCCTGAATGAGGAAAATGGATTCGTATTATTTTCATTGTCACAATCTATTGTTAGAGACCTATAATAATATTGGGAATTAAAGGTAGAAGTTATTACTGAAACATGATACCATGTGCAGCTTGATCGTACTCACTGATCTCCTTGAGACAACCTTAAAAATGTATGTAAATTATTGGTGACAAACGCACTTAGAAGCGAACCAATAAATTACGCTCCTGTAGATCTTGTAATATGACATGACTATAGAATTCATGGCTAGAACTAAAACATCCAAGTTTGCAGGACATTACAGATTTACAGGACAGTCATACAACACAAAGAGCCTCATTCCTACACATTAGGTATCTACATTTTGTCCCAGAATTCTTACACCCCCAACTTCTTGGGAACTAGATGTCTATTTAATGTAATGAAATAGGTCACCCCTGACCCTTTTCTTTTATTTCATTCCTTTGTTCTCAGTAAAAGTTTGTTAATTTTTTGCTTCTACACGTCAGATATTTTAACATGTCCAGATGGGTTACGCTTCCGTGATCCTTAAGAATAAGTTCTCTTTTAACTGTGGAGTTACCCCTAAAGAAAACTCTACGAGTAAATTAAATTAAACTGCAATATGCCTTGCGGCCATTACCCTCGTTTCTGGGAAGGCCTACGTCCAGCAATGAATTCCGGTGAAGATATTAGTTGAGTTCGATGGCTCTTATATCCCATATAACTATACCTACTATCGTCCAAGGATGGTACATTTTCGCCCAAACGTTTTGGAACAAAGGAATCATCAAGTACGAAAACAGAGAAGTACGTGATGGTGGCAGAATAAATACTCCTCACAGACAGAAAAAATGTCGACTGTGTAACAAGGCTTCCCCTTTCACAGAAAGGAAAAAGAAACAAACCAGTTGAAACTTGAAGTAACAAGTGAGTAGTACGCATATACACGAGTATTGTCGAACGTAGGTCGTTGCCCGAAGGTGTCACTTGGTGTCTTTATTTCCGCTTCCGGTAGCGTTGGGCGGGCGGGGCGAGGGCGGGCGGCACCGCATCCGGCGCCGGATAGTTTCCGCCTTTTATCACCACACACCGCGCTGAAATACTAAAAATAAGAGAGAGATAGAGACGTTTTTTATACGTTCCATAGTTTGATGTAAATAATTGAATAGTGAAAATATTACTTTTTGTTTTCGTTTGAATAAATATTGTACTATAATGATGAAAAGCTTTGTTATTTTAGGTTTAGTTAATGGACCAAAAATAATTCAAACACTTCAAATGAGCTTTATTTTTTGTGAGTACCGTGAGGGTATTTTTTATACAAACAAGTTCAAACAAAGAACAGACGTTATTAAAGGGACGAAAGCGAAAAACGACTTCATAATTGAAAATATTAAAGAATTTTATGATATGCTTAAATACGTAATACATCTAGGGGATCTGGGATTGTTACTCAAACACAACAAAAAGCATCGCTGGGTTACTTGGAACAAAAAACCTCAAGGTTAGGTTAGCCAAAGTAAAAGGTCTTACGACTTTAACTAAAGGTTAGTTTTAAATTATTCTTACATTATTCTTAACTTGTTTTCCTGAAAAGAGCTTTTTATGTTTTGCAGTTGAAGAAACTGGTAGACAATGAAAAAAAACTCTTATATTAAGACACGAAAAATATTAAAACTGACGCGTAAAGTAAGTGGAACGTATCAACCTTATCATTCGTGTGCGTAAGAAATGATATTTTGTTTTGAACGAATACCCTCAGTATTCGTTCAAAATCTTCATCGAAAAATTAAGAATATTTGAGATACACAGCCAATCGAATAAAAGACAGATAAACCTTCAGGATTGGTAATATAACTTAACAGATATAAGCTGCTTACCACCACCCAGAAGATACAGTTACGCATGACAGGCTTCGTCGAATTTTATTTAATGGCAAATAGGTTGCCAATCTTACAAAACTAAATTGAAGAAATCGATATCTTCTAAATCTAATTTGCGATCGTTTTGTGCCTGTAGCGATATTTTTCAAGCATTTTTACCGAGAGTCAGCGTCTCTACGTCAATATCAATTTGCTTTTCAAGATATCCTTGATTTTTAGACTCGGTGTTATTCTTGAATAGTTCCCCACCGCTAGTGTTAAGCTGTTCCTATTACGAAACCTACTCTGATTACTTAAGCTAAGCTCCGTCTGAGATTTCCCTAGTAGTCTGTGAAAACATCGGAAACTCGAGAACTTGCTTGGACAAATGAAATATATCGTTGGCGAAGAGAAAGCTAACAGCTGTAAAGTTACAATATACTGATTTAAGAGAGTGTCCTTGCAGTTTCTTGTCCAGTCTTCTTCATAGGAACCTACTACGCTATGGAATGGGAACTAGTTTCATCTTTCTGACTGACTGACTCCATGGCAATTCAAAAGTGCCTGCAATTGGTTTTACTGAGTTTGAGGCAAAAATTGCTTTGTAATTTTTCAGCAACCTTGGTTCCATTTCTAATATTGTTAACACAACACACACGTACAGCATATCACTATAAACATATGGCCATATATTGTGTATCGTAATTTGTTAGTATCGATCGCCGGCGACTGCGATTACCGATACTATCTGATGATTTCATAGCTGGCTATATACAGCGGCTTAGATAATACTGCTCGCGTTGATGTTATTGGTTTTCCCACTGTAGGGTTTCAGTCAGAAGGCTGTACAGCTCCGTGTGAAAAATAAATTCAGGTGCGTCTGGTCTAGGATCCTTGGATTAAAACTGATAAGATAATGTGGAACAAAATATTTTTTTTGTATTTTCAGCAGAATAACAAAATAGTGTATTTTGTTAATCTAATGGAAGTGTTCTACTTTCCGCTTTTGTTATTGTAATTAAATTTTTAAAACTCCATATTGTTAACGATGGCCTCGGTGACATTTGTAAAATTCTGTTGTTCTGACCTATGTTGTACTATTCGAACTGAAGACCTTTATTATTGCAAGGAATTTACATTAGCCTTGTTTATTGCACCCAATGTTAGAAATAACATTAAAGCCTTCACAATAAATACCGTAAATATCGTCTATGATCCCTTTGAAAATGAAAGGTTGTGATTTTGACGCCATCTTTAGCACAACGTTTGCCAATGACGGTGTTAAGCCGCATGACCCGGCAAATGACGATCCTTTGGCAATCCAATCCCGGAGTAAAACGTGATTTCATTCATCGGGAAAACACAATCATACTTTTTTCTGGCCGTCCGGGACATTCAACGCCAAACTTCGTGATACTCTTAACCTTTTACAAAACCAATAAGATGTCACCTTCCAGTACCTACCTTCCTAGCCAAAGGGTCACATAGAAAACGGGATATTAAAATAAACAGGTAAAATAACCCGCAAGAGCGGTTTAATTATGCTGACTGTTCTCATTTCACTTCAATGTTAACGGCTTTTTAGAGCTTTTCCGAATTTCCGTAAGACTTCAATAGGTAACATATACACTTCTATATCTATATTTTTGTTAAGTACCGGAATTTTGTTTAATGTGATTTGCAAAGAAATGTAAATCTTTCTATCCTCAAAGAGTTCTTTAAATTCTTTCACTGAAAGAAACTAGTTATCGTCTTCGTGTGTCGTACCGATAAATTTTTCAGATTTTTGTCTCATCTTCCCGAAAATATTTAAGAATAACCATTATTCTTTCTTCCATCCATCTTTCTTCTTCCTCGGCATTAGTCAGAACATAGCAAACTTTATTGAGAATAAAGTTTGTTATGCTATAAATCGCAGGCGCCATTGTTAATGTTTTGTCAATACTAACCTAATTAGCTAATTGGAATAATTCTAGACCCGTAATACGATGTCTATAGGAATTATTACGATGTCTATAGGAATTATTACAGTTATAGAACTTTGCTCAAATCTTTGCAGCTTTTTTTTTCGTTTCTAGAAATGTTCCTTCTTTGTTTTCTAGTTACGGAAACGTCGGTAAAAAAATACATCAGCCCCGAAAGTTTTGTTTTGTGCGTGTTCTTGCCGCTGTTTTATAAAAATTGAAAAGGCAATAACACAATGTTTACCGTATCTAAAATAAGACTTGGTCCTAGTATGAATCCCAGATTCTGGCACAAGGAATTTGTGCCCTCAACTGATACCGTCTACAAGAGAGGTTTACTAGCCCGTGACGCATTAATGCCAGGAGGAATTCCGGAAGAAAACTAATCCGATGTAGGGGAATGCTTAAGGAAAGCCACGATATATTGACGGCGAGGATCCTATCAGTTGCGGCCACATCTTGCTTACTTATTGCGCATACTTCACTAGGTTTCTTTTGTGTATTTTGTTCTTACTGCTATGCTTTTTAAAAGCTTTTTACTTCGTTTGCTGCTAATTTTGAAGCTAATAGCAACGAATTCTTCTCAATTTAACCTTCCAAAGTTCCAATACAACCCGATGTACTAACCAAAATTGTTTTAAATAAAAGTATCAAGGATCAACTTTTCCAATATCTCTATGTCCCGCTATTTCCGAATCTCCTGCAGACTATGCGCTGTGTTTCCTTCACCGACTTTTGATAAAGCATCGAAAATATTTTAACCGCAGCCAAAGCTTAGAATTTGTACGTTTTCTTCCTGTACGGGTAAAACCTCAAGCTGAACTAATGTGAAGTGAGATAGCGCAACGCGCGCTTCGATAGCGTTTGAACATTCTAGTCAAGCATAAAATTGAGTTCAAACTTTACTCCAACCTATTTCTCTTAACATGAAAATATAAACAGCTGAGGCAGCTTCTTTTTCTTTCAATTCTTCGTGCAACGAGGGATCAATAAGTCTTTTGAACTACATATAATAGTACTTGCCCGCCTTAGTATGGGTATTAAAGCAATTGGTACAATTAGTATGAAACCAGAAATAAAACCCAAATGAAATAAACCACTGATATCAAACTTTCATTAGCAGGACAAGCTTATAAACGTTGAAATATAATGAAACCGCAGGAGGATTCCAAAAGCGGTCCCATCAAATTATATTTGACGTGTAAAACGTGAAAACTTTTGTGAAATATGACATAATATGAAGCGAAGCGAGGCCTACATGACGCCGCTGGTTAAGCCGGTGAAATGAAGTCGCTCGAACGAGCGTTTTGCGGGATTCTCCTCGTCGCATTAGCGAGTGCTCCGATGTGTTTCAATTACGTCGACTTACTAACTGGCGTGTGTCATGTTTTAATGTCGCACAAATTACACTTCTCTGGATTGTGACGGATTTCGGAATTAAGTGGTTTTGGAAGATGGTTATTTTAATTTGGAGTTTTCCCTTTGAAAACCCTACTCTTGTTTTTGCCATAGTTTTAACAGCTAAGCTTGGAGACTAATACTTAAATGTGGTTTGCTTGTCCCTTGTTCACGACCGCACCAATATTACTTTCTCTTATTTGAGTTTCTCTTATGTCACCCCAAACTTCAACAAGCTCTAAATCAGCCCCACGTTTCCACATTTCCTATATCATTTCCAAAGTTCAAACTAGTATTTTTCATTAATCTATCACCTATAAACGGAGGCGTTGATGTCTGAAATGTTTTAATTGGAGCGATTGACCCGCGCCCCGCTTGCACGACCTGCCTGCACGAACCGCTGGTTCCAACAGTACTTCTTTTTGCAATAACCGCTGATCAATACCGCCCATAAGTTATTAGACTTCACGTAGTTAGAGGACGGGTTACTCTGAAGTGGAAAGTTTTGGGATTGTTAAAGTGGTAAGGCTTAATTGGTCGCAAACTTGCTACGAACATGTAGGCATATACAGAAAAAAAATCATTAAATGATGCGGGTTTTTATCTCCAAGCTGAAATATTTTAAACTCAAATGCTGGTTATAAATATGCGAGAAAAACACGACAGTAAATATCCAAATGTACGAGATTCAGGTCATAGTTAAGTGGTAATGACTTCCGACTTCCCGAAATATATCGAGTTGTATGAACCCGGCTTTTATTTGTTTCTGATTTGACTCGTGCGTGTTCGTTCATGGTAATTTTATCTTCGTTAGGCTTACCGGAAGTAATTGTTATTTCAAATTTTCTGTAAAAGATTCACCGATGCTTTCAGTGTTAATTTGTAAGTCTGGATTTTAGGCCTCGACTTATATTTCCTTAAAATTATAATTAAAATGCTTTTAACAAACTTTCTTCCTTCACTTCTTTGTTGATTATAATTAATATTGATACTTAGCCTTGTTTTACTTTCATATTTTTTCGTTAATTCTCTTTCTACTTCGAACTTTACTAAAATTCCTGCGAATATTAGTGAACCAATATTACTAAAGGCTCTAGAAAAATATCGTTTGTTTTTATTTACTGATGAAAATGTAGTATGTACTCTCATGTTGTTTGTTTCGTTATTTCTCCCAATGCTTATGTTATGTTTCAAAAACCATGCTTGATTATGCGAAAAACCTTCCAAGTCTAGTTCAGTGTCCTTAACTTAAGGTCGGTCTATATTAAGACGAGAATGACTCGTACGCATGTCTTTTTGCACACACATCCTTACGTGCAGGAGTCTGTGTGCAAAATGACACATCGCTGTCACTATGGAAATGGGCCGATCTACGTTCATTGACATTATCTACGTCATGGTTGTCTTACACCTGTTTATCTAAACTTGTGAAACTGTTTATTTAGATGTTGAAATATATTTTAGAAGTTGATATTGCTTTTAGCACCCAGAAAATGTTGTGTTATTTCTTTGCTGTGTCAGTTCTGACTTTCATTTCGCCCAGTCGTTGAGATTTTGCGTCAAGACCATATGAATACGTAATCAATAAGGAAAACGTTAAGAATGGAACTATATCTTTGTGAACCTTTGTCTGTATTCATATAGGTCGTTTCTTTTTCCTTTTAGATCCAGTTAAGATATAACTGAATTCTTAAACTGTCATGACGTGAAGTTATCAGTCGCTAGTATCAGGGTTGTATCTAGTAGTAACAAAATATGGGACCTTACGATCCGCTTCATTTGTCGATTCCGCTGTCTACTTTGATTCCTGGTAATTCCGTACTTACTCATCAGAATTTCCATCTTTAATCATGAAAAATTCCCATTTTTTGCTAGAAATTCTAAATTATATGTTGTCTACAATTCCCCATGTTACGCACAGCACTACAGATATTAATAAACCCCATTGCGATAATGGCTGGCAATTTGTCGTGACGTCAACGCCATGCTGTGCTGGTACAATGTACAATTGTGGCTAACGAATCACTTGGCTTCTTTGTAGGTAGTTTCAGATAATTCTCTAGCTACAAAGCCATCTAATCATCTTATTGAAGTTATTTATGATACAGAGTCAACGACACATAATACAGCTCCATTCATGTTATTTCCTTCGCTATCGATAAGTTTTCGCTTCGAGAAACAATGCGAGCATTCACTTTATCGACTATCGATACAATTCAAATTTAGTTTCCATAAAATTTAACAAGTGAATATATCGAGAGCGGGTATTGGCTGTAACTTGGCTGTTGCTTACATTGAAGATATTCTTATTTGAAGTACTACAAGCATATACAATTTTTCTTAGTGTTTACGTGTTTGAAGTAAAGTAATATAAATATAATTCAACTAATACTGCTTTTCTTCTCGAATTAGAACTTGTAGTCATAGTGACATGCCACTAACTTACCACAAGTGATTATTTAGCCTCTCAAGACTTCTAACATTTGCCTCGTGCCACTCCTAACATAAATTACATACATATTATATTACTTGGAAAAATAACGAAACTTTACTGAACAGAGACAATCCACCTCACTTTGATTCACTTCTCCAGATTGTAGTAATTTGTCCCTTTTAGGGTTCCGCAAGTCAAATGGATCGTTTCAACTTTCCCGTGACAGCCCCGTCATTCTACCGATGGTTCCGTATTAATCTTTCCGAGTACACTTGGGGCCAATGAAAATCGACCGATCGATGTACGCATACAATTTTCATCTTTGTATACGTTTTATTTATGGTCTTTATTTGTTATACAATTCTGCTTTCCAAATGAATAATGGTGAATAACGTTTGCTAAAACATGAAAATGTAATTGAAATGTGATACGAAAGATTTATAACCAAAATTACCCAGTAGCGAATGATTGCTTTTATAATCGTCCCGTCTTTTGCCTTGGTCTGTAATAGATTATTTGAATGGCTTTTATAAAAGATCTCGGATTTGATTCCGATTGAACTATTCCACATAATAATATAATGTTATTTTGATAAAACCCATGAATGGAACTTCTTTGATTGAAGTGGCTTTTCGTGGATATGTTGGCCGAGTTTTATTAAACCTATTTCCATTTGAAAATATGAAGAAAAATATACACAACACTGGCTATTTGGGTAATAAAAATAAATAATTATTATTGTAACTGAAAGGACGGATACGCTGGGGGCCAGAATAAAATATACATTATTTGGATTTCTTCTGAACCTAGAGCTGAGATATTAGATTGTTCTGGAAGTATATTTATTTCTAGTTTGTCCGTGAAAAGCTGGGCTTAGTGGCGTTGCGTGTCGACGTAGCCTCATTCACGGCTCCGCAAATGACAGCGGTCCCTTTAGGGTAATCATTATGTACTCAACTTGATAGCGGGTAACAACCGCTACTTGTAGTCGAGGGCTAGTAATCTTTATTTAGAGTGCTCCTGTTTGTGGTGTAGGCAGGAGTGGTAAGTCATCAGAGTTTAGTTTTGTATTTCTAGTATTTCTATTTAGAAAACAAATAACAGAAGCTCACAGTGACTTGTGGCTATTGGTTTTTGTCTTTGTACATGGATTTATTTTCGTTTCATAACTGAATTTTTTCTCTTGTCGAATCTTTTTCATCCATTGTCTGCATTTCGGCTGCCATTCAATTCAAGTTCTATTGTCCAAAAAAGTTATTCAGCATGTAACTAGCGCAGACTGTTTTGTTCCATCATTCAGTGAGGTCACATGCATGCGAGTCTGTCAACATGCATTCATAACCAAAACTTTTGTGAAAAAAGTTGAATGGCATTCAAATTTCTACCTTCAAAATAGTTTAGTTGAATAGCTACTTGGTTTTAGTCACAAGGGTATCAGATCTGTGCCAGGTCGCAGCAGACATTAGCTGCACGCAATGCCTTCACACCTAACCTTTCCTTGTTGAAGTTGTTTGTCTAACAACCGCTTTCACCAAGTTTTGCCTCTTCAACGTCATTTGTGACCATTTAGTTATACAACAATTTGTCATCTATAATTACTGTAATTTTGATTTCATATGTTTATGCAATATATACCATTTTTTCGTTGATTCAGCTGTTGTAATTATGTACGTCTGACGTTGAAAAAAATATGAAGATATAAAACGTTATGCAACATTTTGAAGTCGACAAATATGTAGAGACAAATGATTCGAGTCGGTGTTTGTGTCATTAGTTCATTGCCCATCTTATTTGCACAAGTTTTTGTATGGCGACTTGAAATTTAGTAACATTACCATACCACGCACCCTGCCTAAATACATCAACACCTTCTGAAACCGTTAACCGTCTAATTCTTTTGAAAGACAGAATATAGCTAGGCAAACGTTTGATTAAGTAACGTATTTTCCAACCGTTACTTTTAATTGTAGTGAAGTCTATCCAATACCCGGAAAATACACATAACAATTGTTATTCTACCATCAAAATTGAAAGCTTCCTACACAGAAACCATCACATGTCTATATTTAACTTGATTCTTTCAGCATTCGGTGGCCGTTTCCACAACTTGCTACGTCACAAATCAAATTACCGCTCAGCCTTATTCGCTTATGAATCTTATTAGTACATTCAGGGACACTTTCTTTTCATTAAGTTACCGTCAGTCGAAGTTCTGACACTTCGCCATACAAGCGCGTGACTGACATATTATTATCATGTGGCCACATGTACATGATCCGACGGTTCTATTAATCAGTTTGGCTTTATTAGTTCTGGATACAAATTAAAGGCTCCCTCAGACAGGCGCGATGCGACTCTAATATAAAAACTTCTATGAAAATTGTTCTACAAGAATCGCGTCGTCCCACCGTGTCGTAGAGTATAAATATAAAAATAAGTGTATTTTGACGCACAGCACAAATGAAGAACCAAGTTAAACCAGAAATAGTCATGCCAAGTCGTGAAATACTTATGGAGCCTTTGTTAGCGCAAAGAAAAACGAAGGTCAGGCAGTTTTGCACGTTTACTGGGTCTGTTAATATATAGCCTTATTTGCACGCTCAAGGCAGGATTGACCAAGCAGTCCTGTGCAAGTGACGCGCGCTGGCCGTCGGTGACGTCACGAGTTGCGTGCCAAATGTGACGAGACCTCGCGACCTAGCACACCCGTAACAAACCACAGCCAGTTACATTCCAACTCTAACGACGAACGCACGTTCTTATATCCAATTGTCTATAAAAACTTTATCGTAATTATTTTGTGATGACTTATTGAGATTATGTGCGGTGTGACATTTTTTTGTCCTCGAGTGTAATGTGTACTATAAGTTGATAGTGAGTTTTCTGATGTGTGTGCGGACTAGTGGTATGGTGGCGATGGGTATTATAATAGGAACCTGTGTGCCTGATGCTGAGCAGGACTCCGCGTATGGAGCTCAGATTCGGCGGCCACCCAGGAGGATTTTATACGGTATGCATTTCATGGAGTTTTTATCTAGCTCTCTTGCTTATAAAACATCTCATTGTTTAAGCCGTAAACAATGATAATAGCAGCAATTATAAAAAGGTTGTTATTAATATTTCAATAATTACCCTTGAAATAAATATAATATATAGGTACCAGTGATGCAACGAATACTACTTTTACGAATACGAATACCGATTGTACTATTCGCCGAATACGAATAAGTAGGTACCTGATTCTTCTATAGCTGCACGGAATTATTAATTAAAGAAGGTGAAAGGAAATTAAACACGCTAAAGCTATAAAAATATTTACTGTCATGACCTAAAATAAATATCACTTTTATCACGTTTTCGTGACGACATTATTTAACAATTTAAAAACACTAGGCTCAAACTGTTAGTAGTTACCAAATCAATAAAAAACAGTTAACACACAGAAAATTTCTTTGAAACTGATCTTTTTTAGCTAAATACATAAATACTCCTACCAACACAGCTTAAAACAAAAACTAAAAGGTCGTCACAATTTCTGACCATCTGTTGATGTAAACAAAAGATATGAAAATTTTATGAACGAGACTTTGTGTCTATCAACTCGGTCGCAACTCGCAACGCAATATCTCAATGAGATTTCTAGGAAGTCGCTCATTACAAAAGTCATGAAAGTATTCGGCGAATACGAATACTCGGTATTTTGATGGTATTCGGCGAATTCGAATATTCTTATTCGTTGCATCACTAATTGGCACGTTTAGTATTCATAATGTTTTGGGTTGAACAACAAAATCCTTTTATTAAAATTAATTATATAGGGTTTGAGCCCGTTGTTAAGGTTTGTGTACACAAAGATCCTTGTTGTCACTTTAACGTCCATGGGAGCTTTACGAGACTACTTTACCTTTTATCTCGCTAGTACAAATAAACAAATATAATTAGCTGCCACGAGTCACGACTGGTTGGACTGGTTGGACTGTGAACTGGCAGCAAGGACGACCATATTGAGAAATGCTCGTCTATGAGCCAGATGAATAGCTTTCTATCTCTATGATAATAAATGAATTTGCAGCCGAAGAGACGAAGCTGAATTGTTTTCTAAAACCGTTTCTTCCAAATCGGAAGGGGGTAATACTCAGTATGGACCTCACTCGTGTCATTAGCATTATTATTTTTAATTCAGTTGCCAGACGTAAATATGTCATAATTATCAAGTTATAGAAATTGACAGTCAGTCTATCACCCAGGTATGAGTGACAGAAACAACGCTATAAAAAGCCACATTTTTTTAAAGTACCATTGGTCATATTTTGCGGCCGGGTGTGTAGACTTAAGTTTATAATTTGATCACCACAATCTGATAAATCGGCGGCTCTGTACACATATATCGATCGAAACAAAACAATAATGGAGAAAGTAATAAAAAACTTTGTCTGTTATGTACTAGGCTTAGGTACGTCATTTGTGTAAACATAGGAATATATCAATTTTGTTCAGTAAGGTCATTGCGGATTGATGTTCTTTTTTTGTTATATTTTACGTAGTTATTCTGGTTTCTATTTGATTAATTGAGTTCATTTATTAATTTGTGATTGATTGGTTTACAAAACATCCTAGCAGGACTTTTGTTTGATTAGTATTCGATCGGCAGATAAATTTTGACATGTTCACTCATTAATTGTATTTATTGTATTGATTATTACTGTTATAATGAATTGACTTTTAAACTAACTTTTATTTTAATATTCGACATCTTAATATCTTGACTGTATTGTATTATTAAGTTAAATTATTATTTAGTTAATTAATTTTTATTTTGTTTTTTAATGTCTGCCTTATAAATTTAATTTTTTGTATTGTATTATTGTATTGACTAATATTGTTATATGAATTGACTTTTACATGACTTTGATCGTATTATTTAGTTAATTAATTTTTATTTTGTTTTTTTAATGTCTGCCTTATAATTACTTTAACTGTTATTGTTCTTATATTTTTGTATGCCTTCAATTGGCTGATCATAGCGCACATGTTTTATAATTTATTTCTATCTATTGCTGTACCAACCTATGTATCACAAATAAAAAATTCTGATTCTGATTCTGATTCTGATCGATTTTTTTATAAACAGGTATAATAAAACTTAACTTTTATATTTAATCCAGCTTATAAACTATCTGTGTGCCAAATTTCATCCAAATAGGTTCAGTAGGTTTTGCGTGAAAGAATAACAAACATCCATCCATTCATCCATCCGATTCCATCCATCCATCCATCCATCCATCCATACTTACAAACTTTCACGTTCATAATATTAGTTAGATGTTATGTTCTCTTGGATGCGTGGTCGTGTAATTTGCAGAGCTATTAGCTAGATCCAATCACTCAACGTCCTTTATCGACATTGGTCCTTTGGTCCTAAGTCCTGATAGCCGCGTCTCCCAGATCGGTCCTTCCGATTACGCAATGTGTTAAATTAGAACATCTGTCGTCCTTTATCAAATACATTTGTAAGAATAAAAGTAAAAAAAGTAGTCTTTCGGGTATCCTGCCTACCAACGTTTCGCCGATGTTTCACTTTGACAGCTAACGATTAGCAAATTTTTGTATGATAACGTTTCATTTGGAAGAATTATTGTTAAGCTGATTATTATAATGACACAAAACGTTTGGGACGTTTTGTCAAACCTTAAAATCTTAGGTTACGATAGGTTAGGTTAGGTTAGAGTATGACAAACAACGCACGAGCCGAGCGAGCGTAGCGAGCGTGCCGCGGCAGCGGCCGGCGATGTGCCAGAAGCGAATCGCTTTTGTAAAAGGAAACTGTTAAGTTAGGTTAGGTCACACTAAAGATAAAGTAAAAAACACTCACTCACTGAGCACTCTTCAATACACTCACTAATTTTAATTGAACTCTACTTGAAAGTTGGCATTTAAAAAAGTGTCATTATGAAAAGCAGACCAAACGTACAGTTGGTAACTGTGAGATTGGGAAATAAAACAAAATTATATGATAAGTTCTCCCTCTCATAGAGAGGAGGCCTGTGTCCCAGCAGTGGGAAACATTATAGGCTGATTATGTATATGATAAGTTGGCAAATGATTATTCTGCGAAACGTTAGTTGCCAAGTGAAAATCTGGCAAACAATTTTCGGCGAAAAGGCAGAGATCCAGTCTTTCGTAACTACTTTTTTACTTTATTTTTAAAACTGATGCTTTATGGTTTAGTTACATACATACACTAACAGGTACAGTCGAAAAAATTGAATTCTGACCCACCATAAGCTTATTTTATTTTCTTACAGACATTCAAATACAATTAGGTTGACATTCGCGTAAACATACATTTCCTTGGTTACGAACTTGTCATCTGCCATCTTTGTTATTTTGACGGTTTCAAACGATTTATCGTCAAAGTGGGTCATGATTCACTCAGCCTGACTGTACATAACCTAACTGTGTAGGTATATGTTACTACCAAAAAAATATAATGCTCACCAAAAAATAAAAAAACATATCCCAAACTAATTTAATTGGGGCCAATTTATTTTGTGTAGCATTAAAAAGTGTTTTATAAGCGTTTTCAAAGGTTTCGTTTACAAGGCCATCTATATCAAAGTTATTGATAGAAAATAGTCGAAACACTAGAGTAATGAGTTATGTGCCAGGGAAACTGTCTGGTTGTGCGGAGCTGGTGGCGCCTTACTGCCTTCAATCACGAACCGCGTTGAAGGCATTATTTTTTATTGATGACTATTGTTTGCCTTTAAAGTTATTGTTCATCGATTATGGTGTGGTGTGCTCATTGCTACATCTCGGTATGATTTTGGTAGTATTCAGTTCGGCTATAAGAGCATTTTGTGTTTGGAAAGAGAATTTTTGTTGGGATGCGACTCGCACAATCAATCGTTTCTCAACTATGTTGGGGTCGGCTTCCAGTCTAACCGGATGCAGCTGAATACCAGTATTTTACTTGGAGCAGGCAGTCAGACTGTCGGGCTTCTGACGACCCGTAACGACTGTCAAATACTATGAAATATTATTTAGCCGACTCTTGTTTGTCTAGAATTGATAAAATGTCCCACAAAGACACACATACTTACTCCTCTCAGATTGTGTTATTATTGCCATTAAATAGTACCATATATTTATATATTACTTAATACTTATACAAGGTGGAGACGACAATACGACAAAAAATGAAACTACGTATATCTAATGACGTTCTCGGTCTACATACAAAAAATTAATCAAATATATCCAATAGTTTAGTTACGATAGTTAGTCAAAGATCGGCAAACCCCATACTTGGTCATTACTATTTAGTTTGTTTGAAAAAAATACTTTTTTAATTTCCATGTTAGGATTTATTTGGTAGTTCCAAAATACTCTTAGACATCAGTATTACCAGTGTTTTCATTTATTGTTATATTGTAGTCTCCACATTGTATAGTTCGATTTGACGAAATACTTTGTGCCTACAGGAAAACAAACATTGTAACGGATAAAAATAGCTTGTGTTGTTTTTAATTATTTGGCCAAATAATATCCCCATTATCCTTATTAATATCTAAATTCTAAAATTAACACTACCTATCTACAGTAAACCTACCAGACACACAATAAAAATGATTATACCGTGGTTACATTAATTCATTTTATTGATTGATTGACTTCACAACATCTACGAGTAATAATAGCTGTTGGTTATTTTGAACCATAATAATAGTTCGCAGTACTTTAGATTTGCTGACGATTGCACAGATAGTATGGAATCTCTAGTCATACCAATGAGAAACTAACATCCCGAAACTACGCCATGCTGACCTACATATCAAAGCCACCCTCCGTGTCCGATCACTCGCGAGTACTCGCGACACACGGATGACGTCGGCGACACCGATCGATGTCGGACACTCAACAAGTGATCAGACCTGTAGACCTGCTGCCAGGCTACACCCGCATCCCGAAATTAAGTGTCGAGTGGTTCGTGATCATAATTTTTTCATGATTTTCAATTTCGGATAGCTCAAACTCAAACTCAAATTCTTTATTGCACTTATGTGTACAACAGCAAATAAAGTAAGATCCAACATGAAACCCGGTTAGGGCACGGCAGATATTTCGGCACTATCGTGTTATGTAGCCTCATATAAATCGCTGTCGGTGACATTTATCAGTGGGCGTAAAATGGCCACATTAGCAATTCCTCTAAAAGCCATTCATTTCCTGGATTTCCAACTGTCATTAGCAATTCCTCTAATTTGACACAAAAGCAATTCTCAAATCTCCATAGAAAACTGTCAAACAGATGAATTATTTCGTAATTATGAATAGCACGCAGATCATATTATGAATTGTCAGTTTGTGACATTTTACGATGATTAATAATATTTTCCTATTATGATTCTGCCAAAGTGGCTGTTTTAAGCCCCTGGTGTTTGCATAAACTTCCCAGAATAACCCGCAGTTTGCGTTCTAATGAGACCACCTGAACACCCAAAGAAAGCTTCTTGAAGCTGCTTACGCAAGACTCTCTGTATGCGACCCATGAAGTTATTAAGTAGTCAATAACTAGAAAATTCAATTCAATCATTAGTAGATTCCTCGCATCAAAATTTTGCTAACATAATTATACCAAAACAACAATTACAGAATTCAAAACATAACTCGATCTAAACAAACATACATTGACAGTAGGTACGAGTACCGTTCAAATAACCAGTTTTGCTCAATTGCCACGCAAACACTCAAGGTAACCACACCACAATGACGTAGAACAAATCACAACCTAAACGGAATATTTCGCAGTAAACTCATTAATTAAACTCGCGACAATCTAAGAAGTCCGTTTTGACAGCTACAAAAATCCTTTGTGTAGCGATGAAAATAAAAATTGGTTTCTTATAAACTGATTCTCGAGACATATCGATTGAACATACTTAGAGAGTTGTGTAATCGACGACTTATCTACATTGCTTAAAACAGATTCTCAAGGCATAACGTTTTATTACAAGTACAAGTACGAAACGTCAAAACGGACTTCTTAGATTGTCGCGAGTCTAACTAAATCAATTTTATACACACTTGGATATAAACTTGGTTATCTATGTACGGGTCATGGACTTGGGGTCAAAATACTATCTTTGACGTAATTCTTAGGTTAGAGTGCGCGCCACGAAACAATGTTGGCGGAAAATTGTGCAACTACATATTTTTTTATGCAATTTGATGCAATGACATAGACACTAGCGCCGTGTCAAAGGAACTTCTGTGGTCGCGCGGCCGGACTGTACGTGCATAGATACCGGCACTATGCAGAAAATGACAGAAGGAACAAGTATCCAAAAATGAATATAAATATATATCTGTCGTGGCCATTTCATGAAATAGTCGAATACTTCATGAAATAATCAATTCTAAGATAGCTACGACATATACCTACATTATATGTAGTCGGTCTTCTGGACTTACCAAGTTTGTGGTGAAGAGTATATTTACGGCTATATATTTTTAAACTTGAATCGTGTGTTCCGTTTGCTGTTGTGTATTTTACGTATAATATTAAGCCATGTCTTTCCCCATGTTTTTAATCAGTTTGATGTATGCCAATTTCCAAATGACAAGTTCCGAGATGAGGATTGTCTTATTTCCACATTATTATATTGAAGTAATATGTAGTGACGGTATTGCCTACCAAAGTGATAGTGCACTGATTACAAGTTATTCAACACATCGAGGTTATCAAACGTAATAGGTTAAGCAACTACATGAACGTGAAGGTTTTCTTGTACTCGACCAATTCGACCACAGTTAAACGACACCTACGAATATCAGGTAAATAAACAAAACAAAAAAACTAGTTACTTTTATTACAACATAGAAATCTAGGATAACAAACAATATTACAAACACTCACCATTAAAACCAACATCGAAAACATTACGTCAATATAGGTACTACATGCACAATCCATAAAAAAGAACAGCAACCATCACATGCCACATCAACCAAACACAGTTTTAAATGGAACGTCAACTAGCTCTCTCATATCGTACCCTTCGGTATTCCAATATACATGTAATGAAAATCTTCATTCGCGGTACTCGGTTGGGCCGTCTCCGACAACACCGTTTGCGTCGTCGGGCTATAAGGTTGGTTCTGGAACATGAAAATCCCCTGTGGTGGTGTCTGTTGGTTACATGGTTGGTTCACCTGAGGCTGTATAACTGGCCACTGTGGGTTCGTCATCGGAAATGCTGCGGGACACGGTGGGTTTGAGATGTACATACCCGGCACCGGTGGGTGCGGGTGCGGGTATCCCGCCAACGGTGGGGGTGGCGGGGGGAACATGGGGCACGGACACATGGACTGAGGAACCATACACGGATTCATGCATGGATGCTGTATGTTCTTTTTCTTCTTCCTGCACAATGGCACAGGCGGGCACGGCAGCTGCGTAGTGGTCGTCGTGGTCGTCGTGGTGGTGGTGGTGGTGGTCGTGTGGACCGTGTACTCTTCCTTGAGCAGCTGCTCCGGCTCGTCCTCAGAGTCCGAGCATATCGGCGGCGTCGGACAACCGGCCGGGTAGATCATCCCTAATCATCAGACAGTATTAGAAAACGGATATTAACTAAAGGTTACAAGTAAAAGTTAATAAACAATTAAATGAGTTTATTAGGGAAGGTCCATCGAAAAATTGATTTGGGTCCCAGCATTTTCAAAACATGTTTTTGGTAGACTTCATTCTTATGGAGTCCACTCTTATAGTTTCCATACGAACCTCGTAGTGGTTCCGGCGGGACCTGCGTTGGCTGCTGGGGCTCTAAGGGCTGCTGTAGTTCAAACGGCTGCTGTGGCTCCAACTGCTGTTGTGGCTGCCCCTGGTATTGCTGCTGCGAATCCTGTTCCGCTTGTTGTAATGCTTCCTGCTGTGTTATTGTCAGCGCGGAATCAGTACTGGCTTCTACGCTAGCCCTCATTCTCACCAAAGATTGTAATGGCTTTACCTTTCCCTTTGTAGTGCGTCCCAGCATCCTTCAAAAGCAAGAATTGTACACTGTTATATTATCAAGAGGCACCTGAAAGAAATCGACTTATACTGACAATGAGACAGCGAATTAAGGCTCATAAGGTAGTTCTCTGTGTCATTTCCAAATATTGCTTCTCATCTGAAAATAAGCAGCAAGAACGACCTAAATATAAATACCTTTCTCGTCGCCTCTGCTTGCACTCCTCGCACATAGCGCAGTATACTTCTAGTACCGCTGGATGCTCCGTGTTCTCGTGGCACCGTCTGCAGGATATCCTACAGTCTATGTAGCCAGTACTGCAGGGTATGATGATCAGCAACACCAGTGTTAAGAGTACTGGGGACCTGGAACAGAATATTTCCAGCTGGATAAGTATAAAGATATACACAGGGTGACTTTGTCTGTTGTGTTTTGTTGTGTCTTTTAGTAATACAAAAATATACTGTGTATTTAGTCTGTGCTATATAAATGTATTTTCTTTCTTTACCCAGCCCTTGACATTGAAAATAGCAGCATCTGATTCGTTTTGAGCGTCATTGGCTAAGTAGGTATTTAATTTCACGGCGTTTAAAGAAAAACAAGGCGTGCGTAGAGTGATTTATTTGTTGATTCATACGTTTGGTTCGTTCACTCATTCCATCCAAGATATTTAAATTATGAAGAAACCTCATTAGATAGTTATTATTTTGATACTCGGAAGATGTTTTTATTGCATTTGCGTCAGTTAGATTAGTTATTGAAGCTGAAATAATTCCATCAACTAGACTTTATGTTCCTTAGACGATGAATTGAAGAATAATTTACTTGAAATCCCGAAATCTTATTAAAATTATGTAACAAGGCCATAAATACGACTCTTCACAAGTCTTCAGTCATTGCCTTCAATATTTACCACTGAAATTTCGTTCCTAGTGTAAATAGTTCATTGTATATTAATTTACTACTTATAGTTTTCATTATTTACTGATACCTAAATTTTTTTTAAATTACCTTTTAGTTTATACTCAGTTGCTCGTCAAAATATTGATAAAATGATAATCCATACCTGAATTTAGCATCATGTTTCTCAATATCCATTAGAAAAGCGTACGTTTTTGTTTGTATTAAAAATTGAACACTATTTGTGGATCGTTTGTTCGCGCAAGTTTCTACTGATGTGTTCAGAGTGTAATATATTTCAGCGGTGTGTTACGCAAACATTGCGAAAGCAATTTATGTGCCACGAAGTTATTTGTTTTAGTTATCGAGGCATCAGGTGTTCAGTGTTAAGGAGTTGATGACCGTGGATACACCTTCGAGTGTTGCGAAAACACGAACAATAAGCAGTTGTTGTGAGTTATGTTACCATGTAACAGATTTGAGTATCTTGAGATGTCAATTTTCATGGATCCCTAGCAAATCTTTATTTCTTCTTGTTCTAAGCCATGTTTTACAACTGAATCACTGTAGCCGCCATTTCCTAAACGTTGTTTTCCGAATTCTTTTGTATCTGAATGTTCTAGTCACTATTCAACATCTCTCTGTATCTCCAACGCCGTCGTCGTTGGCTAGAACCCTACATGTTGTTTATCATGTTTATTTTCTGTTGCTGTAAATGCTGCCTCGTTTACCTACGGATTTCTTATAACAAAAAATAGTAAATAAAAAAGTTACTACCTATTTTGTTACACTATAGCGGTCGGCCGCAATTTCGCCCAGAGAATCGTTTAACATATTGAGTCGATCCGAAATCTGTGAAGCTATTGTTATAGGTTTAACGGACTTTAGGGCGACCCAGGCAAACGATAATCTATTTCAATTCTAGTCTTGCAGCTGAAAGGTCACATCGGCAGTAAATCCGATTATCGCCATGGATTTACCAAATCTTTAGCCCGGATCTGCTAGAAAGGGATAGAATGAGCTCAAATTTGCCTACCTGAAGTTCCTAAGGCAACCTTACTAAAGCACCAACCTTTGTCACACAAAGTTTGACAGCGCATTTAGTAGTACAAATAGAGTTGATCACAGAACCCGGAGAACAATGATCAATTGAAGAGGACGGCGCGCCAGTAGCCGGTCGTTAGTCCGGGCCGGGCCGTAACCGGCACAATAAGCCGGCGGCCGTCACTCTCGGCCATACGTGTGAGGACTGCGGATGAGCTGGCCTTATACCATCATACATGAACTTACAGAAGGTGTATCTGAACAAACACACAGGCAAAACACTAGCTGAGTACGAAAAAATTCAAAGCATTTATTTCAATTATACTCCATGCTTAGTCCTCGATAATTATCCTGATTTACTATGTAGTCTCACTACACTCCCATCGTGTGCACGCGAATATTCAGAGAATAAATCCTGCAAGAAAAAACTTTTACGCTGGCAACTATAACCAGCTAATGTCATTCATTATTTTCGCGTCGTGTAGCGCACATCATTTTAAGAAAATTATTGAATTTTCTTTTATAAACTTATTACTTTTGATTATTATCAACAACAAATAATACCAATCAACAAAATGTGGCGAAAATTGGAAAGAAACCGCTTAGGCGAGCTCAAGGGCGACTTCGGCGTCCCGTTTTTTGGAGTCAGTAATACAGGCCGATCGGCAAAAGACAATTATTTTTGTAAACGAAGAAGAAAACACAGGTATGTTTGTGTGGTATAATGAAAAATTTCAGGGATTACGATTAATTTGGATTGCAAAGCAGCAGAGGATTATAATTATCCGTCATACTGCCAGTGCTAGGTCCGTCCGTTCTTGTACAACGTAACATGAAGTTCGTGTTACACAAGACAGTATAGTGCTATGTGCAACAGGAGGTCCTGTTGACTCCCGTCGAGACTTGTTCTCGAACCTCAAGTTGGGAAAAACGCACAAAATATAATGTATACCTAGAAGTTCTATGGTATGCACTGCCTATGCACAAAATGTTGTTTTTCTCTCGTGAGAAATTATTATTATTACAATAAGGCAGGAGCCTAGCTCTCGCAGCCTCAAGTTGAGGCAAAAAGCTCAAAATATAAATGTACTTATATCTAGAAGTTCTATGATATGTACTCAATATTGTTTTCTCGTGAGAAATTATTATTACAATAAGGCAGGAGCCTAGCTCTCGCAGCCTCAAGTTGAGGCAAAAAGCTCAAAATATAAATGTATATCTAGAAGTTCTATGATATGTATTCAATATTGTTCTCTCGTGAGAAATTATTATCACAATATTGATTGATAAAGAATCAGTTCTGCACATTAAGCATCATCAGACTTAGTTAGTCTATTGTGTGCTTTGTAGATCATATCCAAGATCTAAAGGATGGTTCTATGAGGTTGTATGAAGCAATGATAATGGCCTTGGGAAACCCGTCCAGTTCCAAGAAAACCTAAATGTTTTTACTTTCTTAAAATCATCTAAAATGACTAAGATTTAAAAATGATCAAGAAAGAAGAATTACCTACATAATGTAAACTGCATGTAATACTAGTACTGTTGAATTTACTATTGCTGGATGCTTCAAAATTGAACATGGATTTAAACGGCTGAGTCACCCAATCAAGGAAAACAACCAGAGGGTGGAAGACCACCACAGTAATTTGGAATTGCATTACCGCAGTGTAAACAGTATCTATATTTTGATATAAAACAATTGGAACACAACAAATATTAAAATTCTCACCGATGTTTTCACGATTATTAAGCAACTTACTTTGATGATACCAGTTAAACTAGATAAAAATCAAGATTAAAACAACAAATATATCGAAACGGGACAGTTTCCTGTTTGGTGAAAAGTTCATTATTGAACATGTCAAGTCTGGGTAATTAAGAAGGCAGCTACAACTACAATGTTAAGTAATTGTAAGGAAAACTCCAATGCCCCTTCACGTTTGATTCAAGCAGGGGGGGGGCAAGTACCAATCTAGGACCATTGGGAAGTACCAACAGCAGAGGATTTCATCAGGCAAGACGTACTGATACAAACCTGTATGTCAATTATAGAGGTAACGACAATTGCATGTCGCCTTAAATATTTTACTCTTGCTGGCGGTGATCTTTTTCACACAAGATAAAGTTATCTGGTCATGTTTGAAGAGATATAGAATTCCATTTAAGGACATTCCTACACAACATAATACCTATAAAATTGTGCATTTTCAGAGTCTGAATATGTATTTAATACAACAAAAGAAATTGGTAAGTTGTTAGATTTGAGTGTACAGTGTGCACGTATCAGTGGACAGTTTTTTAATCAAAAATATTTATTGTACACAAACTAAATGGAGGTTCCAGTAAATCCAAAATGTCTGAATATAATTTATCCATACACAACAGTTTTAAAATGAAAGACATACCTAAGGAGGTTATGTAAAATAAAATGATCATTTGGGCACAATTGATTTATAAGATGTCTATTTTTTAATATCATTGAACACTTATGATAAAACACATTTGAGGGTTTATTGAAAAAACAATTAATTCAATTGTTTGTGCTTTGGCTTGTGTACTGCCCCACACCAGTAATATCTATTTATACTTTAGTGGGTGATAAAAATCTGTGTTTTTATCTTAAGGATTTAACTTGTATTGGAGAACATTATTAAGAATTTTTTTGAAAATTTTAGTAAAACTATAGGCTTTTGGAGTGCCTTGCATGTTACATAAATAAGGTTAAAACTAATCCCAAACCCAATTAAGTTGCTGAGTACTTAGGATTTGTGATTGATACAAAGTATATTATGACATTGTCATTGATAGATATAAAGAGATATTCATCTATTACTTTACACCTTATCCTATCGGCTTGTTGTCCAGTTGTGAGTTTTGGATTTCTATGCTTAAGTACCTACACTAGAATTTGGAAAAATCCAAGATGTGTAGAGTTAGTTTACCACAGTGACTTTGATTTACATAATCAGCCTATAATGTTCCCACTGCTGGGACACAGGCCTCCTCTCTATGAGAGGGAGTTTGATTTAATTATGATAAATATGGGAAATATTTGTTTTGACAGTCAGATAGCAAATAGGGTTTGGAAAGTCAAGAAAAATCATTTAAGTTTTTTGAAATTTTTTGATGCTTTTCTTGGTATAGAATATTTTACCGAATACTTAAATGTATACCAAATTTTATGTTAAACAATACTACAACCTTAGATTATAATGTGTGGTAGTCAATTTAATAATCTTAATTGCCTGGCTAGGCATAATATGGCAGTGGTGTGAAGCCCTAACAATGGGGATATCTGCATTTTATGTATAATCTAAAGACAGCATAGAAGCTGATCTTGAGTCTAGAAATAAAAACATTGATTGTGTGTCTGGCTCCTGCAGCATTTCAGGACATAGTGAGATCTTTTGGAAATCTTTTCCATTGATCTACATATTTGCTACTAGAGCTAATACTAAGTGTGATAGATATGAGATATCTGGCCTGGCACTTGTAGAAAATATAGATGCATTTACAGTAATTTGGAATTATTACCCATTATTTTATGCATTTCCACTATTTGGATTAATTTCACAAACTATTAAAATGATCAGGTTTTTGGCATCTTACTTTCTCCTATGAGACTATCACAACCTTGGTACCCATTTTTTAATTTCATGGTGAAATCACAGATTACAGTATATAGTTTGAACCAACAAACCAATTTTTGCTGTCACCTTCCAGAATGCTGCATCCTTTGCACTGCAGCTTTTTTCCCTGGGGGCCTGCATATTGGCAGAGAACCGTTTAAGAAGCAAATGATACCACATGCCACCATTAAGGTCATGATATCTTCATTGTCAGATAACAGTGTCAGGCAGTATTCAGTAGCACACTACATAAGTGGTGGACTTTCTGTAATGGTAAAAATATTCACGATATTTCTATCACTAAAATATTAAAGTTTCTTACACAACAATTCAACAATGGCAGTTCATATACGTTCAGCACTAATAGATCTGCATTGTCATTGATCATAAATGCTGATGTAGGTACCGATCCTGTAATTAAGAGGTTCTTTAAAGGTATCTTCAAATTACAACAAAGTTGCACTAACTACAATGATATATAATATAATATAATTCATTTATTTAACAGATCATACAATCCAACTTGTCAGACAATTAATCATAATACACACACATCTTACACACTAGTGTTAGTAAATTATATTTGGCAAATTCCGTAAACTAATTAATAACAATGTCAAAATGGATGTATGGGATCCATCAATGTTATTGAATTTTATAGAATGATGGTACCCATTACAACAATTATCACTTGACAAAGTAGCCAAAAAGTATGTAAGAATTATTTCAAGTCTTAAAGAATATAACTTATCTGTAATTGAGTCTTCATAACATCCAAATTATTAATTCAAGTGTTAACATAAAAATCACTGATTGGTAAAAACATCTAAGACAGGAAAACGGCTAACAATTATTATGTTATCCTACTTTTCATATGGAACCTGACATTTGTCATGTGATTACATTACAATATTATATAAATTATACACACAAATGGTGTAATTCAGAGATAGGTAATACAGAAAAATTATTAATGCCTCATAATTATGTTAGTTAGCCAAACAATTAGTTACTTATTGGATTAAACAAACAATGTTGGACAGTGGCATAGATATCAAAATATTTACTCCTCATTCCACAAGTCATGCTTCAATAGCGACTAGAGGTGTGTCAGAAGATAATCAGTATTTTTAAAACGGTTGTTTGGTCATAAGTTTTGCAAAATTTTTGCCAAGTTTGTTGGTAATGTTGACCTTGAGACTGATGTGATTTTTTTTTCATAAATTAAGTTTTGAGCCAAAAGAGTAGGCATACTAAATAGGTACATACTTGGTTGTTGATAATTAGAATAGAAGCATTATTAAAAGAGAATTAATTGAAAATGTGGTAAAGTTTTTCCACTTGCAATAAAAGGTTGATTTTATGTTATTTGAATGTTTTAGTGTGAAACAAATGTTTGTAATTTCCAACTTCATCTCTCTAAACATCTACATAGTAAATCAGGATAATTATCGAGGACTAAGCATGGAGTATAATTACTAAATTAAACGAACTTACCTAAGTGAAGTTCTATTGTAATTATACGAAATGCTTAGTCCTCGATACTATGTTCCCTCCCAAGCCCTGAACAAGACCATAGTTTGTTTTTTGACCCTGGGATTGAAGTTGGGGAATTACTGTCTGTTAATTTTAATTCTCTCATTGCAGATTACTCTAAATAGAATGACATTAGCTGGTTATAGTTGCCAGCGTAAAAGTTTTTTCTTGCAGGATTTATTCTCTGAATATTCGCGTGCACACGATGGGAGTGTAGTGAGACTACATAGTAAATCAGGATAATTATCGAGGACTAAGCATTTCGTATAATTACAATAGAACTTCACTTAGGTAAGTTCGTTTAATTTAGTAATTAAACGCAATTACAGTGTTGTAGTGTTACATTTTTTTTTTGTGTATTTTCTGGTGTACAATAAAGTAGGTATAAGAAAATAAATAAATAACTAATGACTTTGAATTGTCAAGGAGTCAAAAAGATGAAGATCATGCAGGAAACTTCATGGACACTTCAAATACACATCGAATAACCTTTATAATCAAGTAAAAGTTTCCTTGTAATCAAAGACCAAAACCTTTGACGCCCGGAACAGCAGCTGTTTTTGTGTATACAGGGTGTTAGGGTAAACACCGTTATCCTTGCAACCAGTGGTTTGGTTTCATTTATAGAACGTAAAATCAATGGAAAATTTTTCTTTATTTTAAAACTACATTTTTCACAAAAAACGCAAGTTCGTTGCCCTATGCGCTAGGGCAACGAACTTGCGTCTCAACACGGGCGGGGGGTGCGGGACGCGACCTGACCGGCCGCGAGCGCGACCCCTCCCTCAGTTAGTCAACTGTTTCGCTAGCGAGCACGGTGTCGGATAGAAACTTTTTAAAATCTTTTAATGAAAATAACGTCTTTTTTGTTGTTGTTTTCGGTCATTTATTTTTATATTTAAGTGAACTACCCATGGTTTGAATGACAAGACTGTTTACCCTTACAGCCTGTATAGAGCATTTTGACAGCGGTTGCGCGAAATTATTCACATCGCAATAAACGCGCCATTTTCATGTAGCTTGTGGAACTTCTGTATGTACCTGGATGGTGGTTGGGCTGACGTGTGTTGTGAACGGGTCACTTGGTTTGTTTTTATTCGGCAGGTATAGGGGTTAGTACCAAATGTTTGCTGTAGAAAGAGAAAAGTAGTAAGCATGATTATTTCACTATTTTCACAAACCTTTGAATACAGTTTATTTATGAAACGAAAATAGAATTGCTTATTCAAATGTTGATTTAAGCCGTCATTCTTTTTTAATCTGTTCACTTGATAACCCGTACACCACAGCCTATTCTTGAGTTCTCTCAAGAATTATGACTACACAACTTCTTATAAGATCTACCTCTACAGCCAATTTAATCTTCTCGCATGTGGTAAGAGTCAGTAAGTATTTCTTTTTTGTAGTGTGCTAAAGTTGATAGAATGAAACCAATTAGATGGTTTCTTGTGGCGGTGCTGTGTAACAAAGTAGCAGTGTTATGTTCTGTTATAATGCGCCACATTATGTTGCTACGATTCAATGTAACCGCCACGTATGTTTGTAAGCCTAAGCGGTGTCTTGCACTTATTTTTGAAATCAAAACGAGTATACATTCGTTTTCTTTTCTGGGTTCTTTTATATGACAGTTTTTTTAAGTATTCATAATTCTATGGAACTCCCAAATATTTACTTATTAGCAGCTCGGTTAACAAATTTTGTTAGCGGAACACGACTGAATATTTTTATTGAGTGATACAAAACACGTTAAAATTCACAACTACACAGTTCAACATAATATCAACATCGCCATTAAAATTTTTAAAAATAAACCTGCTAAGTACATACTTCCCTAATAAAACACTTCGATTTGTTATAAAAACGATAGTTTAACAAAAAAAACAGCAATTGAGCATAGTAAACACAACTCCACATGTTTCACTAGAATCACGTAGCTATGTGCCGGTGGGTGCGCAGGCGCGCGTGACCGGACTCGCAACGCGCGGTGCGGGTTCAGGCGCGTCCGTGTTTTTGTTGTGACGACCATCTGAGAGGGAATGGCAAAGTAATGTAGTTTTCTTTGTTTGAGAAAATGAATGATTATTTTGGAATATTCTGCGTCACGCTGTATACTATTGTAGTAAAAAACCTATTGTTCGCGTTCACCTCATCCTAACTAATATTATAAATGCGAATATGAATAGGAGTTTGTTTGGTTAGTTGTTACGCTTTCACGCTAAAACGGCTGAACAGATTTTGATGAAATTTGGCACATGGGTAGAACATGTTTATATTTCCACGGGATCGAGACTTATGCGGGTAAAACCGCGGGGCGCAGCTAGTAATATAATAAAATTAAACAAGTACCTACCCTCTTATCCGTTGCCTAGCAACATCATAGTACTATAAACACAGTCTAGTGCTCTCGCAGACGGGGCTCGACGTCACACACGTAAGAATAACTGCAGAAGGAGCATTTAACCAAACTTATACACTTAACTTATTATCTTAACTTATTGTAAGTATAAGTTTCTAATTATTGGAGGCAAATAACTAGTGCACTTATTAACCTAATCGTAGAAACTTAAGTAAACAATTGAGAGCACAGCAGCGTGAGCAATTTAAGCAGTGAAAGATTGAGAATTCTTGAAATTCTTGCTTGTCTGCGAAGTGGTTCAAGATACCGTAGTTTTTTTTTTTTTAATCTTATCCTGATATGGGGATGACAGCTGGTTTTCTGTATCTTACTTTTCTTCGACTACATCAAGTCAGTATGCTAGGCCGAGCGTGGTAATTGACTTGTTACCAGCAGATGAGATGCCTGAAGAACATAGTATTTGCATGCTGAATATTGATAGATAGGCATTCTTTTTCGGAAGGCATTTTTATCTGGTAATCAATAAGTTAGATTATGTCTCAAATTCAATCATTTTGATTTACCACCAGCATAGTTTGTCAACTAACCACGCTGCAGATCGTAGGAAATCTCGAAATCTACACTATTGCAATTTATCTTATGATTAGCAACTCTTCCGTCGCTGACGATATTTCAAAAGGCATGGCGTGATATTATTCGAGTTCTACTCAAACTAGCCACATGTAACAAGTTCCATTTCATTGATGACTGGACACGTACGTGTAACTATATAATTTACACGCGTATTACCTAACTAGATTCACTATCGTTTTATTAATAAATGGTGTGTAATAAGTAATAACATACGTATAACATAACATTACGCCTGTATTCCCCTTTAGGTTGGGTAGAGGTATATCTAAAGTACGTGACACCCACATTTTGTGGGTACCCAAACATAACTGGCGAAATCATTACATAAACAACTTGGTACGCTCAGATATAACTTAACTTCTTGTCCCGATTGAGTTAAATGAGAACAGCTCATCATACCACCAGCCAGTCAGCTAGCGAAACTGTCTGCCCAGGCAATGTCGGACGTACTTACCTTATCGCCTTGTATCTATTGTCACCTGAATATGTATTCTGGTGCTTATAGTATTAAATGGTATCAATTTAATAAGCCTGTTCGGAAATTATTTCCCATTCCAAACAGGATATGTATCTGCAAGTTAAGATGCTGCTAAAAAGTTTGATTGAAGATCAAATTAGTAACTCTATACATAGCAAATATCCGACAATGCCCCCGCGTGATATTTTATTAAAACTCTTAAAGCCTATCCCATTTAATTCCCCCCATAGAACAAATATCGATTTGAACCGAACGCACGTAGCACAGTAGTATCGATTGTCAGTCACTCTGTACTCACCTATATTGTCGACTACGCCTAATTGCATAGACAATACCTCAGTGGCCTCTATAAAATTATGCTTGACTTCATATGGATAATTGACGATCGATACTATTGTGTTAAGTTATGATGGCTACCAAAGACGGTTTGAATAAACATAACGATGTCTATCGGTACAGAGACATTGAGTGAATAGGTCTCCGCTGCATTACAATCAAGCAATGTAATCAACTCATTGCTTGCCATCTGCAATTCTTAATGCCTTAATGCTGTTGATATCTAGTCTTTAGGTTTTGTTCGCAGAAAAACTGTCCTCTTTAGGAGACAACTTCCTATCCATAGGTTTTCCCGATTCTAAAACACACAACAACTTCTGCCTGTCTTGCTATTTGCTAAACAAATTGTCATTAAACACAGCTACCATCACTCCAATCTCTGATACACATCATCACGTCTTCTTCAGTTGTTTACTTCGTTAGCGAAAAAATATTTATGAATCACATTATACCTACTTACGGTACATAGGTAAGTACATAAGTATACGCGATAAAGCGTTAAATTGGCTTACTCTTACCGGATTACCTGATGCTGGGACACACAGAATTTTATATCACCCCGCCATGTTTGACGAACTAAGATAAACTCCGAGTAAACCTCAGCCGATTATATATATATTGACACTAACGTGATGTTTATTATTCAGTAAACATGTTTATATCGTAATATTTTATGCACACGTTTAATAAACATGATGGATTAGTTTATTAGTTGTTACTCTGTTATTACCGGTCGTAACGTGTTGTTTAGTTGATTTAGAAATTGGATTTTGAAGTCTGCCGCTATGGGTTAGCTCAGTAATGTTTAGTTCAATACCAATACACTTTGTATGATTACTATCTAGTATTTACCCAAATATTGTTGTCATCGGTGGAACATCATTAGGTAGGTATACATTTTACATTAAGTAAAAGCTTTTCTGAAAACTGATGGTTAGGTAGGTTTACATTATTTTACATTAAGTAAAAGCTTTTCTGAAAACTGATGGTAGGTAATTACTATCGTTTCGTAAGAACCATCAAAATAGCGAATCGTTTTACTCAGTACCTAACTACCTACTATTTCGTAAAAAAAATTCTCTTTGTTCTTCATCTCAACTGAATACTGTTTTACCCAAATCAATGAAAACTTTTCTCAAGGGGATGAAGATATTTGATCACTATGCCACGTAGATTTATATTGCTACATTGAACTTCTGTAGCACTGCAATGCTATCTTTGTTACCCAGAAACCAGAGGAGGATATATATGGGAGGGTATTATTAATCTAGAATGTTTATTAACCTGTATTTTTCTTTGTATTCCAGGTATAAAATGTCCGGTATGCAGCAAGTTCGTGTTGCCGGACGACATAGAGTGCCATCTCGTCATGTGCCTCACCAGGCCAAGACTCTCCTACAATGGTTAGTAACTACTTAGTAATCTTACATTCATTATTTACTTGATATTATATTAGAGGTATTCCAAGGGATATCGTGTTACCCAGTAACTGGGTTGTGGATAGGCACTGGATTGTCAGATAGGCAGTCACTCCCTGTACTGGAGTTCAACGCCATCCGGTTAGTCTGGAGGCCGACCCCAACGAGGGAATCCGATTAATGCGGGAAGCATTGAACTGGTCGTTGTGGCGATGTTTGGGGGAGGCCTATGTCCAGCGATGAACGTCTTTCGGCAGAGCGATGATGACTGAGCGATGAATAAACACAATCTTGCTGTACATCGCACTCGTCTCCACAGAGTAGGCAACTCGTTCATGGGTCAATGTATACGCTTTTACAACAAACTTCCCATTGATATTAGAAACTTACCCATTAAACGATTTAAAAGCAGTATTAAAACCAAACTATGTAAAAAAGGGTACTATAAAATTTCGGATTATTTAGAAGACAGAAATGCATGGGATTGAGCTGCTCGCTCTGCTAAGCCTTGAAAAAACCCTAGAACTTGACATTTTAACTTTAATTAGTATCTAAAATCATTAAATTATACCAGTTTTATATACCTACAAATTGACATTGTTGATTATTCTTTATACAACATGACATTATTACTTTGTAAAGTATTATTTTGTTTTGATTATTGTGAATGTGAGGACTATGTGGATCATTTTTTATTTTTTGCTCCTCTTTCCCTGTTTTAATGATGGTCTGGCAGTTTTGAGTACTTTCTGCGGCCTACCCAAATGTCCTTTTTTTGGTATTGTTCGTCGAGTCGTTGAGCTCCTTCAGCTCTGAGTTGAGCTCCTCGGTTACTGACAAATGCTTGCACTGACTGGACAGGTCCACTCAAATCTGTGTGGTTCTTTCCTCAAAAGACCATTTCAGACATTAATCTACATGGTCCTCATATGGCTTGACCAAGATTATGTCTGGACCTTAAAAGAGACTGCGACCTCTGAGTTTGTTTCGGCCTTTCTTCTCAGAGTAGTCAGATAGGAAACGCCGACCTCATCTAGCTTATTTTATTTTTTTAATAATATGACGTGTAAAAGTGATTGCGATATCCTATTTACAGAATAAACAATTTCATTTCATTTCATTTCATTTCATTTTATTTCATTTCACTCAGAAAAACATCCCGTTCAAAGATTGAAAATCTACAGTTCATACTGTGGGGTATTTTTAAAAGAGGGAAAATTATAATACTATGAATCAATAGTGCATGGCATAGCTTAGTCAGCTTCTTCGAATTGAGCGTAAAAACAAACGACGTGTGAGCGTTACAAAACACACCAGTGAACTATTTTGATAGCTACTAAATACTAAAGAATTAATGACATGACACAGTGTGAAGACATTGCAGTATTACATAAATGTAGTGCCAATAGACCTATCCATCTTTCTTCTATATTAATAAAAATTCAATGCTGTTCGTTGGTAAGCGCATCACTTGAGAACGGCTGGACCGATGTGGTGTTTTTGTTTTTAATTAAATATTCGTAATAGTCCGAATTAGGTTTTTATGGAATCGTTTACTGGATAATTATAAGTTCTGGAAAAACGGAAGATCCTTTTTCGTATGGGATGTTTGTATGAATTATTGACAGGACAACAACCTCTGTCGGGTCAGCTAGTAGTTAATAAACATTTACAATCGATCTCCCATATTCAATCAATTGGGGATTTAGCGAAACATTTCCTAGAATAACTTTATATCTAGCAATTTATATGACACACGGAGCTTTAGAAAGATACGGTCGAACAGGCGTGAATGACAGACGAGTAGACGACGCTCTCTACAACGTGTAACTGAAATAATGAACATTATGTATTTTATGCACATAACTCAGAGTAGTTTTTTCAGAATCGTTGACTGAATCGTGTCATTCAAAATGACGATTCAGACTGAATGTCTGTCATTTTTTTTATAAGTACTCAGGTAATTTTTATCCCACAAATAATTAAAACTACGTCAATTACAGTCACGCTTCCACTGTACAGTCAAAACAAACCAAAATGGACGAAATACCTACTACGCTAGGCCCTTGATACGTCTGCGACTGTGTGCGCGCGCGCTTGGATTTGTAATGTGACGACAATTTTCTCGCACAATCAGTATAAAAAATTTAATTATAAATAATTTTATAAATACAATACAATGTTTTATACATAGTAGTAAAAATTCAGTGTATATATTATGGTTATAACATAATATTCTAATTGGGGTGTTTGGTGGTGTGTGTTAATTTCGGGTCATGTTGCCCTCTTCATGTGCCAGAAGATGGGTAGTACTGTAATTTATTCAGCTGTTTTCACAAAGCCTTTTACTACTCGCCTACTTCTTTGTTTTAAAACTAATTAGCCATCAAGTTAAATTACCTCGGTAACTCCCAAGAAGATTTGCGAAGCAGCTGAACATAATTCACAATGCGATTCGCCAAGAAATAGTGGAAATAAGCACTTTAGACCAGGACGGAGGCTTTTCTGGTAATTACCGACGACACTTTGAGTGAAATACCTCATTAACCATTTATGTAGAACCGGGTAAGAGAAGCAGTGAAATTATGCTTGTCTTTGCCTTACTCTTATTACTATTTTCCTTGTTAACTGAGGGAGAAAATCTATTTGATTAAATAACTTGTTTACCTAAAGTTTTAAGATTCAATGTTTTGGAAAGTGTTAGTTTCCAGCAATGTGAAGTCAGAACCAATATATAGAGTGAAGTTTAATTAAATTATGATGACTTTGCTTAGAATAAATCTAACTTTACTAACAACTAGTATGAAATGTCTGGTTGATCTCTGTGATTATTCATTTCTAGCAAAATTAGTTATTGGTCTCTTGTAAAATCACTATCTGGATAGGCTCAATTCATGTGTTAAAAATAAAACTAGACAAACTGGACTGGTTTAAAATTGGGCCACTTTTAAGACCTTAAAATAAGCGTAGAATAGGTAGAATGCCACCTCTTGGACACGATTTAAAAACTCAATATTTAAGATACTTATCTTCCATAACCAGCGCCTTTGTGTTGTATGTTCATACCTAATGAGTCTGTACTGTGTTTCCAGAGGATGTGCTGAGTGACTCGAAGGGCGAGTGTGTGATCTGCCTTGAGGAGCTCTCGGCCGGAGACACCATAGCCCGCCTGCCCTGCCTTTGCATCTACCACAAGGGGTAAGAACGTTGTTCACTTATTATATTGGTTATGATCTAGTTGTAAGTTACGTTCAAGGACCTTCTGACTCTATATTTATTGTAATAGTAGGCTAGGATAACTATAACGAGGCCCTCGCTTTATAACCATCGAAATACCTCCATTCTTGGTTACACATGTCTCTGTAGGTAGGCACTGTTCAGTTCGCCAACACCTGACATGTTGTGATTATTTTTATTGCCGTTTTATGCCAGAGAAGTGTGTGACTATGGCTATGAACATGACAGGCTACTTCATTGGATACCTACGTCAGCATGTTTATAGGGATACAGGAAAAGATTAGATACAATTCCGTATTACATGTTGATATGGCGCACTTGTAAAAATGTGAAAGAAAATCTTTGCCACATGCTGCAGTAATTGTCTTATTGAGTCACGTGCAGAAAATACTTGCGAGACACTGCTAGTCTTGCAAATTAATTGCGGAAGCAATTTTAATAACAATACTTTAAAAAATCCGCTTTAAATTCTTTATTGTAACGCAAAACTAAGCGTTTTGCGCAGTAATAAGTAGGTATGTACTGCAATCAATTAATTTTTGCTGTTGACACCCGACCCGCGTTATGTCATCAGTCAATAGCCAGTCAGTGAATGGTTGAGATTAAATGACTAAACTCACGAATATCATGAATAATCATCGTGGCGTCGCATTTAATGGTTTATTTGTTTACCAATACTCGGTAATTATTGAATGATTTTAATCAGCATCTAATCATGAAACCCAAAGACCGCTAAATTGACTTAATCATGCTTTGGCAGATGAATTTTTGGTCGTAATATAAGTATTGCATATCCTACCGAATAAATAAAATTAAGTAATTATTTACCTATATTATTTATTTTCGGGAAGTAAAAAAAGCACAAGTCTCTAGTAGAGATATTAAAATAATAATTCTAGCTTCTATAAACATAATGACTTGTTCAGTTTCATGTACAACGAAGGCTAGATAAAACAAAATGATAGTTTCACAATCAATTTGCCGACAGCGCGGCGTTATCTGATGATACCGACAGATAGTCGTTGTACATTGATTATTTATTGAAACACCGCGATTACCGGGAAGTGAATCAAACATGCAGCTATCTAGTAAAACTGCAATAATATCAAAAAATTGTTAGTGTGACTATTATCTTGATTATTTATACGTAAATTGATTCATAAGTGTCCATGTAAAAAGGTTTTTGTAGAGAATTATTTTAGTAAGCTCTTTGATGTAATAACTGAATTTGTATAGAATTGATCGGATATTAATTAGTTCCTAAAACTAGTTTTAAGTGAGCCTGTGCCTGTAATTAACTTTCCGTACATAATGATAGCATCCATAAGTTGTGGTCCCAGCTGCCATTCGTGGATCTTTGGCACTCGTTACGGTTCGTCAGAAGCCCGAAATTCTAACAACCAATGAATCAATCTGCCTAGCCTTATCTTACCTTAGTAAGCCAACTAAGTAGGGGTCGGCCTGCAGTCTTAAATTTCTCCCTCACGATTCTACCCCTCCATTTTATACTTGCCATACTCGTGAAAAATACTCTCAAATCCCCCTTAGCAACATGGCTGCCTCTTCAGGCCACTAGGGCTCAAAGGGCGATACCTAGACAAGGCTTCTGATAAGGCCCTCAGCGATCTAGGTCGGCCGATACTTTAGTCGAGAACTATTGACCTGAACTATGCTGCTACCCTAGTACCCTAGCCTGTGTTCGTAGATAGTTGTGTTAAACGTGCAGCAGCTGTTTATACAGTTGGGGAGTGCGTGAGGGTATTGGATGTTGAAGTTGTGGATGCTAACGCCATCTGTTGAGTGCAATGATGTGTTTATTTAAAACTGGGCAGCTAGATGGCGATAGTACTTATTACAAAAAACTTGCCTAGATTTTGTCTTTGCAAAAGATAGTCAGTGTTCTGTAATGAATATGGTCACTTTTTAAGATTCAAAAGTTAATTACTCTTGCAAGAAAACTAGGACAGCCTCCTAGTTTTCAGAACGTATGTGGAAAAGCAGAATTGCGGCCTGCAGTAGGACTTAACAGGCCCATATAAAAATGTTTTTCTTGGTGTAAAATATTAACATGTATCCTTTTCTCATGTTCCAGATGTATAGACCAATGGTTCGAAGTGAACAGATCGTGCCCCGAGCACCCCGGAGACTAGTAGTGCGGCGCGGCGCCGCTGCCATGCGCGAGTGATACTTTTATACTGAACTGACTGTGCCCGCGGGCTTGTAAATATAAACTTATGCTAGTGAGATGTTTTACCGTTTAATGATTAAAACAAAATAAGAAAAAAAAAAACAAAGACAATTATAGTAAACGAAACGCTATGGGAAATTCTCGGTGGAGTATTAATAATACTTATAATTATAAATTTTACAACGTTACTCTTTAGTTCAAACGCGAAAATGAATAGGTTGTTTTTATTTGATATGTATAATGTAAATTATATTAAACTTGTATGTATAGTGAACGTTTGTTTTGTTTTGCAGTAAGGTATATAAAGCAAGGGTTATGTTAGTGCTGGACTGTGATTGTCGCGGTTTACATATCTGTTCTTAAGCTTATATATTATAATATATGATTTGATCTTTTTCATCTTGATAATAAAGTTGATTTGTTTCTAAATTTTCTAACATTGTTTTCTTTGTGTGTTTTTTCCCAATTAAGATGAACAGGACAAACACATCGTTGCCGCCTTCCTTTTTGATTGCAGTATGAAGCCATTTATTCAGGTGTCCAATGAAGAAAGTTTTATTAATGAACGCGTAAATAAAACAAGATAATATTTCTAGAATAATTTTATATTTATTGATTTTGTGGCCTACTACTACAAACATGAAGTACTCATCCCGCGAATAGAGATCATACACACAGAGATACAAGACTATCGATCAAATAACATAATATCACGCCTGGTTTCCCGGAAGGGTTAGGCAGAGGTGTATATATATATTAAACGTTGCCCCACACTAAGAATTTCTTCTTGTATCGTGGGTGCGTTTACAAACATAGAAACTCACATACACTAACACCCAGACCCGGAACAACTACTTGCAGATCATACAAATATTTGTTCCATGGGGGGATCGAACCCGCGACACGTTGCGCAGCAGTCCATCGCTCAGCCACTGCGCCAAACGTGTCGACAAGGTTATATGGTAGGTACACTCACATTTCGCCAATATTATGTTTAATGATTACTTACATAATTAAATAATTGCAGATTACATTGTGCTGGGGACAAAATTAAGATATATTGGATTTTGATTAGTGGATGAATAGAAAAGTAGACACATTAACGTAACGTTATACTAATATTGCAGCAAAGATCCTTTTAATAACCATTATTCTGTCTGTTATACTCGTACGCACATGGAACATCATTAATTGAAGCTGTGATACGATAATATTACACATATTTGTGTGGTCAATAGCATTTTGTTCTTTCACATGTTGGCACAACAAAATAATAGTATCTATCAAAAGTTTACAATAATGTTGATGGAATTACCTTTAGCACGAACATCAAGCACCAGCGTACACTACCCCGCCGTAAATATTACACATCAAGCCTTAGTAAACATAAAGATACAGGTTTTTCGGTCCCGATATGTCGGTACGGGTCGGTACTGATATGTAGCGGTCAAACCACATATAAAAACAGGTAAATCTGTTCTCAGTGACCATCATGCTTAAACCTGTACGGATCGATGCAGATAGTCGGTACCGACGTGTTTCAACCTGTTTCTTAATGAACGAGCGCATAAGATTGCATAGGGCTATTTTTCCGTACCAATCAGTAATGATCTGTACCAACCTGTCCCTACCTGTAACCTGTTTCGTTATGCAACTACCCTTAGAACTGGAAGAAACCCTGTCATCAAGTGTAGGTCACGATTGTGGCGCGGCCAAAATCGGAACTAACGACACGCCAAATGACATTGACAGGGATCGTTGGTAAATATTTGTGAAATAAGTCTATTGACAAAATAAGATGGCAAAGTTAGTTCCGATTTTGGCCACGCACCAAAACATCCTTGTACAGTTATATAATTGTCTGAGTGGCAGAGAGAATACTCTACAACGCCGAACTTTTTTTAAATTCAATATACCGTTTTAGGGCTCCCGAAGACAGTAATAAATTTGTTAATTAATACCTATTGAGGTATAGTGACATAATGATAGCCGCACATTGTCCAACTAAATCGTAATATAATGGTCGTTCGATAGTTGGCCAACATACAATTGTATGCCTGCAGCAGCTCTTAACGTCTGCATACTTAGATTCAGATCTCTTATGTTCGTGTTAGGTGTAGTCCTATAGTCTGTACGTCCGCGCGCAAAATACGCGCTCGAACGTGGAGTTGCGGACACCGAGCCGATATACGATGATGGTCTGTAGATCCGCGCGTGCGCAGTGCGTCGCCCGCAGCGCGTCACCGCATGAAGGCGCGGTGTCGCGGCCCGCGCGGCAGGCGGCCCGCGCCCCAGCCCATGCCGCCTGCAACAACACGCGCTCATTACAACAAAGAAGCGATAGATGGACTGTGTGATATACGACTAGCGACCCGCCTCCGCTACGCACGGGTGCAAATAAATTGAAGCTGTTTCTCGTCTGTCTCTGTGACCCCCTTGTTCTTCGAAACTACGCAACTGAATTCGATGCAGTTTTCACTTTTCAGTTTTTTCTTTAGATAATTTATTTCAGAAGGTACATTTATATAGAATATTAAACGTTCATACTTATAATAAAGCAACCTCGTTGTATTGTCAAGTCTTAAAAACTTGTGCGAAGCAGGGGCGGGTCGCTAGTCATTTATAATAATAGAACTAAACAACTTTGCATTATAACAAACGTTTGTCCTGAGGGCCAAATCTCTTACATAAAAAAACATTCACATTCAAGTCGCAATCTGTCAAACTTGTCA
The DNA here is from genome assembly GCA_947363905.1 of Lithophane semibrunnea. Taxonomy (NCBI): domain Eukaryota; kingdom Metazoa; phylum Arthropoda; class Insecta; order Lepidoptera; family Noctuidae; genus Lithophane; species Lithophane semibrunnea. The sequence continues at coordinate 17,203,111 of OX376201.1, forward strand.
AAAAAATTGGTAAATTGATGGTTTTTTTGACAGATTGCGAATAAGATGCGAATGTGAACATTCTTAAAAATTAAGTATTGCCCGCTGCTCTGGGACAAAATAGGCTGTTTCATTATCATGACACAACTCGAAAGTTCCATCGATGTACCCATTCAAAAGACACACACTCACGGCAACGCTTATTGTCGTTGTACTAGCGTGTGATTAAACTTTCCTTGTCTATTCCTGTCCCTGTCCGAATTTAATAAACTCACGCTGCACAAGTTGAAAAGTTCTCATTTTGACGAATTTTGTCGATGGATCTTTTAAGTCGGGTCGTATCAATCTCGTTGGTCTAGATGTCATGCTTGCGATCAGTAAGCTTTTGGTTACTTGGTTTGATCCCCAGGTGGTTACTGGATTACTGACATTGGCTTCACAGCGTGCTCTACAGCATGTACTTCTGTACGACCATAAATTCAATTTAGGGTAAAAAATAAATAAACTTACCCATCATGTATTGAGATGCAGGGGGGAAGTGCCCGAAGTGTGATGCTCCCATCTCCCAGGCACCGCGCCCGCGACTGTAACGAGATCAAACGGATACAACTAAACTGTTGAACATGGGGTTTTGGGTTTGATTACCAGGTTGAACGAATTTGGTAATAAAAGCTTTGATTTTCTATTCAATAGTTTTCCACAATAAATACAGGATTGACAAATTGAGATCGTCGTTTTATTTGACTGTTTACTTGGTACAATTCACAATTTATGCACATGGAAGAAGCTGCTGAAACTTGCTTTTAGAAGAGCTATCTATCGTCAAGGAAAAAAAACAACGCCATCTATCGATGAAGTTGGAATGTGCAGCTCAAAATAATACTTTTCCGTTCCCTATTAGAAGTTGGTAAATAACGATTTAATGGTGATTAAATGAATATAATAGTTTTTGGTACGTAGTCCGTATACAAGCTGACGAGATTTCTGTGTATTGTGTAAGTAAAGGGCTATACTCACAGATGCCTGTAGTGCGCATGCATGGGCGCGGCCGACGCGAATCTGCCGCGATCCGCCACCGCTATGCCGCGTCGCATGCCGCCTCTGTGACACAGTTATTTGTAAATGTATGGAAAATAGTGAAAACTGTGAGGTAAATAGCTTGGCAAACAAAAGAAAGAGGTTAACCTTTTCACCGCCACGGACTTCAATAGAAGTTCCGGATTTTCGTGCCACCAGCGCCACGACTTCATTAGAAGCTCTTCATTTTAACTATCTTATAACAATTACTTATTTAAAAGCTTTGTTTCCTGTTATTATTTAATATAGCACTGTCTAAAACCCTGTTTTCTAGTTTTCCGCACAAAATAAGCCCTTAATTGTCTTAAAATCGGAAAAAACAAAAAGTCGTATCATTTTTAATGTCCCCTGAACGCCAAGGACTTTATACAAAGTCGGCCAGTGATGGGACGCGAAAGTTATCACTGTTTGATTTCGTCCGTGGAAAAATATATAAATACTAATATCGAAATCAATTTGAGGTCAGTAAAATATGAACTTATAAACTACTTTATAACAAAGGGAAAATTTACTAATTTCGACTTTCAGATGGGTGCCAAGCCGGAATTAAATAGTTGTAGTTATTGTTTACCAATCATTGTCGATAATTATATTCCCATCTCTACAAAAAGGTTAGTTGTAACTGCCCCGAGCGCCACGGACTACTATAGAAGTTGTCTGTGACGTCATAAGCGTACGAGTATCAAGGTCACTTTGGCATAGTGCAGAAAATAAACGGGAAAGCGCGCATGCATCCTTCTTTCCCGCTTTGCTTGTGATAAGATAAAATTAATAAAACATTGGACTGATGATTTACTAAAAATTATGCACGGTGTACGTAGTATTATAATATCTGTGACGGTGTGGAATCGGAGTCGGAAGTGGAGGATATTGACACAAAAGACGATGATTCTGATGTAATTCCAACTAGATAATAATCATAGTCTTTCAATCGTTCTAGATAACCAGTTTACTTTAGCCACTTAAACCCATAATCCAATATCTTTGTTTCCATATCCTGCCAAGTCGTACGAGGGGCCGAAGCCAAATCGCAGAGGCCCGTACCTCTGCGATTTGGCTTCGGCCCCTCGTACGCCTTCCAAAGGTCCAGGACCCCAGGGTCCCGAGAATTGTCAGAGACGTAAAAATAATAATAACGTTATTTTTATCAAAAAGTAAGTAAAAACACGGGATAGACAAAAATCAAAGAAAGAAAGATCATAGACATCCTTAATCAGAATTGGATTTAACGTGCTCCGAGCGCCAAGGACTTGAAATGAAGTCAACAGATGACGTAATGAAACAATTAGAGATGTACCACATTTCTTATAGCTCTAATAGAGTTATGCATTTTTCTCTTAATTTTTTATAATTTATACTGTTTTTTCTTACTCACGATAGTGTAAAATAAAATAAATATGGAAATATTGAATCAATTTTTATTTATATTCGTAAATTTATAAAAAAAAAGCCTAACGTAGGCGTATAAATTTCATTTATCGATAGTCATCTCCCTCATCACTACTGTTTACTATATATTTCGTTATACATTTATAGCGTGGCGCTGGCGCGCGCATCGCGTTCTGTGTACGTGGGCGGTGAAAAGGTTAAGTATGATGTTCTAAGATATGATGTCCTCGAGAAATGTTTGATTTATCACTATCAGTGTAGTAATAAAATAACATTTCATACGCAGCTAAGTAAACTTCCGCTTCAGAGAAGTACACAAGTTAGTTTTGTAAAGGAAGAAGAAGCCTTCCTCAACGTCTGCCTCCAGTAAATTACTAAGATATTTATTAAAACAATTGTTTATTATAGGATCAGCATTCAATTCTCTATCTTTGTGTCTAGGTGATAAAGCTCTATTTTGTTAGTAGCCCCAGATCCAGGCGGTTAAAGTTAACGACTATCTAGCTTGAAACTTCACTTCAAAGTCAGACAAAACAAATCTGTAATTTACTTAAAAACAAATTTGAAAAAGTCTCACTAACTGGTACGGCTTTTTACGGAATGACAGTAGTATTTCGTTTTTCACTTATTGCGGAATTTGGGCGACTCCCAAAAGTAAGATGTGTCTTATTCTCGAGATCTTAGAATCGCCACTGGGAAGCTTCAATTTGCAGGTTTCTGCATAAAATTGGGCCACTCTTCACGCATGCACAGTTACCTGGTGACCTGCGCGGCCGTGTAGGGCTGGTGCAGCGCGGTGAAGTCGTCCACGTGCAGCGAGGGCGGGCGCGACGTGTTGGGCGGCCGCGACCGGAACGCGTCCGCGCCGCCCTCCGCGCGCACGCGCGTCAGGGCCACTGGCGGGGACATGACAACTTATTATTAAGAAGAAGGGGACACACTTCCCACCCTTGACACTGTACACACACCTTGTTTGACAATTTCTATCAAAACTGTGTAAAAAATTATTGGAAATTAAGAAACACACCGCTGATCCTTGAAACGAAACTTTTTTATGCTTATTTGTTGTAACTTAGGTCAGCCATTCAGAGCAGATTTTTATAGACTTGATTATGACAATAGACTCTCTATAAACTAGAGCATGATGATGGAGTGTGTCGTTGCAGCCTGGGATGAGATGCAGAGAAACCTTTCCAAAAAGAGTAGGCTATATTTTTCAAAACTAATCTTCAAGTGATGTCTAAGCCACAATATAAATGCGAGATGTCGTACCGGGCGGCCTCTTGTCGTCGACGGGCGCGGGCTCGGCCCCGTGCGCGTGCGCACAGCCCGCGAGGCGCCGCACCGCGCCGCACACGGCCTCGCCCCCCCCGCACACGTAGCCCGCCGCTATCTCCATTATGTCGCACGACACCTGGAGATTGGGGAGAAAGATTATTAATTGCCTCTATCCATCAGTCAGAAAAAATCGTGAACATCAGAATGACTGGCCAAAATGACCCGTTTGCCCTAAAAATTTAGAAAAAATATATGTTTAGGTATCAAATAGGTACTAAATTTTTGTAAAGGCGAATTTAAATTTTGGAGCCCTTACGTGGAGATTCTAAATGTGGGCAGTCACCCTGACATCAGAATGACTGCCCATTTTGTAAATTCATTTTCTCAGTTGTTAATTAGGTACCAATTATTTAAACAAAGGTATCAAATAGTAGCGAATAGGTATTAGATTTTAGTAATATTTTAAAGCTGATCGGTCATTTTGGCCAGTCATTCTGATGTTCACAAAAAATCAGAGGGACAACCATTTTATGTTTCAAAGAGGTCAGGACGGAAATCGTCACTATATTGGTGCATTAATTCTACATTACAAGCAAGCTCAAACTACTTAATTGATTTTTAGAAAAAAACCGTGTCACTTTTGCTTCTTTTGTCATGTATTTGACCAGTGTAAGCTAAATGCAGAAACCACGGAAAATCGTAGTTGTGAGTTGTATTGTTTTTTTTTAAATCAATAATAAAATTACAAACAATCAAATCGATCGAATCAAAGTACAAACAATTTAATTTACAAGACTCACCAGCTCACTATCATTGACATCATCCTCGCCTCCCGCTGCGGGCACATTCAACCAGTAGCTCGACGTCAGCCTTTCATCACTCGCCTCCCCTATAGCGTATATCGTCCTAGCCTGGAACTGTGCCACCAGGCTCTCAGGCCCTGGCAGCACCAACTCCTGGCATTCCGGAGGAGTAGCCGGCTCCTCCAACACCTTCAGCTTCTGAAGGTGGCTGGCCAAGAAGCTGGCGTTGGCCAAGGCATCTTCGTCGGAGTTTCGTTCCTGAAAACGGTGATTAAAATTGCTGTTCTGTTCTCTTGGCTGTGGAAGGAAAGTCTACTCTTAATATTTACCTACAGGTAATGTGTTATTAACATGCAACAGGAATTAATTGGTTTCAGTAAAGCTTGAGGTTCGTATGAAAGCAAGCCGTCTTTAAAGAGTGTTTATAGACACCGCAATATTTTTGAAATTACGGTCACCAACAAAAAAAAACTGATTTTTCTGACAGCCATCATTTTGCGTCCGTTATATGACGGCACCTTTTATGTAGGAAACCCAAGCTTTACATGCATTAACGCTGTAAATGACGAAACAAAATGGTGTTGATTTAACAGGCAGAATTTGTTCTAACGAAGATCAATTTTAACATCAAAATATATACTTTTTTACAATGGTTAATAAGTTAGTATGAACTAAACTATGAATATGTAATAGTAACAGGTGTGACAAGGCTTGGAGTCTGTGTAAAAATTGAGCTTTGTTAGAACGCTAATAACAATACAAGCTTTCGTAACAAAATGAATAATACTTACTCTCAAAATCTTGTCCAACTTCAAGACAGGATGGTCTTCATCAGAAGGCGAGAACCCCACCATGTCAGCCATTTCTCCCACTGTCAGCATGGTCTTCCGCCCAACAGGACCCTCCCCTTCCTCCATCTTGAGAATCCTGATAAGGTCGATGTACAGACTCAAGCACTCCGCCTTATCCTCGCCCTGACCTTCCAACGCCCATTTGAAGAACTTGCCCATACTTTCTCGCCTTTTCGAGACAAATTTCCTGAACTGCTGGAAACCATATTCATGTTCCGTAAGAACAAAGTAGGCTCTGAGTATAGACGATGCAACGGAACAGGTTTTAGATGTCGACTCAAGGCAGTCGGCTGTAGCATCCAAAAACGCAGCCAAAGCGTCTTTATTTGGCAAGGAGTTTGATAAAATGATGTCCGAAGGTCCATTAAGTGGAGTCAGGGTTATTTCTGCATCACAAAACGCTGCTAGCGCATGTGCTGCGTATTCCTGAGCCGCGGCATGTTCGTTAGATGAGTTAGCAAGACCTAACACCGAACTTAAAGCAGTTTGAACATCAGTCGCCCTAGGTCCTCCACTGTTCATAGTGTGTAAGACTGCACATTTAACTGGCGCATGGGACACTAGGCAAGCCAAAAAGCCTAATACTCTAGCAATATTTGCAGTAGCCGGTTCTCCAGGCTTCAGTTCTCTAGTTACAGCCCCAACCGCAGCTCTTGCGACGGTAGCAGCTGTATTAGGCGCTAAATCAGCAATTTGCACACAGACTCGACGCAGCATATGAACTACGGGCCTGTAGGTTGACATACAGATGATCTGTATCATGTCTGTTAAATCGTTTGATAACGCGTGGAGGTGTGCTGACCAGAGACGTCTTTCATTCGAAGCATCAGCTAATTCACGGTCTGTAGGGGGCGCTTTAGTCTGCATTGGCAGCGGCAGAGGTAATAACTCCGAAAAGACTAACAGACCAGGTACAAAAGTGTATGGAGCTGTGGTAATGTAAGATATGACTTCGGAACAGAGGGACGTCCAAGGTCCTCGACGGATGGAGTCGCCGTCGTTTGCGTCATCAGCTATCGGTTGTGCGTATGCTAGTAATGCTCTTACAGAAGCTTCAGCCGCTTTGGCGGCAGTTCTGTATCCTACAGATCCTACTGGAAATGATTTTGCTATGCCGTAAGTCTTTAGTAACACTGGAGCTGCGGTCAAATCTCGGAATCTTGGTCCACGACAGCGAACTACCCTAGCCAACATTGCATCTAGCAACCTGAGACATGGCAGCAACATTTGGGCTAGTTGTAACCCTTTCACTGATGCGAATAGCGAAGTATGCATGCTTGGCTGGTCAAAATGTGAGGCTAAACGGTCTAGAAGTCCTGCCAAATGCGCCACACCATCTAACGAAAACAGTTGAAGCACATTGTACTTATATTTTAGTTCCACATATTCTTCAGTGGCTGACTCGCAGGCAATCGTCACGTTATTCTCATAGTCTGATATGCAATAGTGCCTTAATATCCTTAAACACGTCATCAGCTCTCCTGGCAAGTCCGGAGCATGTTCTGAACTAGCTTTCAGTATCTCGACACATTCTGCCATGTCTTCTCCTGATAAAATCGTCGGTTTTTCAACAGGCTTTAAGTAAGGGATCACTTCTTGTAACACACTGGATACGCTCGGCTCAAATCTATCATGTTCTCTAGACACATTGATCAATCTTTGTCCATATTTCTTCAAGAATGGAACGTTAGCCGCAAATCGTACTGCAGAAACTATCAGCTCAATGGCGTAGCCTTTCGCTGGCGATTTTTGTTTTAACGGCGAATCGTTTTTTGTTTTCGCTCTCAAATCGTTTTCAAAAACTTCCATTAGACATTCTGCGTTATCTCCCATGACGATAACGTCTGGTACTGCTGTTCTACCAATGCTGCCGAAACTAAGACAGTACAAGGATTGTAATCTATCAATAAGTTCGTTTTCATCTGCCTTTCCTGCTTGCTGATCACAAATCGACTGTAAGTAATATAAAGCTTTCAATCTATACGCCAATTCTAGGCCCAGAATTTGTAGATCGCTGTAGTTACTTAAATCATGAGGGTAGAGAAACTCCTCCGTATTCTGCTGGCTGTAAGGCAGAGTTAAAGTTTTAAATAGCAGACCACTCATTTCCATATTCTTGTATAAGAAATTAAGTCCATTTTGAGAGTTTATCAACTCATAGATCAAGTCGTGAATAGGGCTGACGACTACGAGATTATTGCAAGTCTGTGGACAAGTCAACAAGTATAAACAGACTTCGAGAATTTGATGAATGTTGAAGAATTCTAGTAAAGTTTCGTTTGAGCATTCTTTGTTTATTTCGAATTGAGCGGAGACTGGTAAGAAACGTTTCGGTTGCGACAAATGGAAGCATTGTGAGCGATACATGTATAGTAACTCTTCGAGGGAATTTACGATGAAATGTGCATCAGCTTCTGAAAGCTCAGAATCATCAGTACTAGACTTACTGAAGTTGATCACTAAATCATGCATTTTGTGCAACAGTTCATAGATATTCAGTTTCTTTATTAACGCGCTGATTGAAAACTTCAATCTCGCGAGAGGATTCTTTTGCATCATTGTGATCAACGCTTGATAACCATTTCTTGGCTTTCTGTCATCATTCTTATCAAACTTCGGAAACACAGTTTCTTTCATAAAATGGTCAATAGATTCCTTTGAAGATAGACTTGCGTTTAGAGCTTTTAAAATCATAAGACGGATGCTCAAAGCCATGTATTCCTTAGAATACATTTCTAGTAGTAACATGGACATATCAATGCCAGATGTTAGAAGTAATTCCGTCACTTCTCCGTTATGTCTGTGACCCATTAAAGCTTCAGCAAGACGAATACCGCACTTCATATGTCTTATCTTGTATGTCGGTTGCTGCTGAGCTAACGCAAACTCAAAGTTTAACCCAATCTTGCAAAAAATTATCATAAACTGATAGATTTCAGAAAATTCATCCAAACTGTCACTCTTAGTTGGATTCTTGAAGATTCTCAGTATTATGTCAGTGTTCTTGCAAAGTGTTGTAATTGATACGTAAAGTTGTTCACATTGGTGCACCCATTCCTCTCTAGCAGTGTTGTCAATATCAGCAAAAGTGTTTGTTAAGTATTTTTGGTCCAATTTCTTATTAGACTTCGCCATTTCTGAGATCTTAAACAATTCTGGACTAGCATCACACAATTCATCAAATGTAGCATTCAATACATCCTTGACACCTTCCCTTTTAGGTCCTAACAAATGTATTTTGTTCACATGTTCATACTTATTCCAGTCACACTTGAAAGGATTGTAATATTTGATGATGTCATCAACGCCGCAGTAATCATTCACGTCGTAATCTACCTCCATATACGCTGGACCTTCAAGATCATCGGGAATGTCTTCGTCAGACAGAATAGGTTCAAATTGCTCAGCATCTATAGACCTGTCTTCTTCTGGATTCCTGTTTGGTGACTCTATGGGCTTTGCAGCTGCATTGTCAACTATTTGAACAGTCACCAGGCTGGTATGTTGTTGTTGCTCAACATAGGCCGCATTTTCAGCTTCTTGGGAAGGACTGCGAATAGAGGTTTTGTGACGATAACTCTGGTGATAAAAGTCAACTCTTGGGATTTGCTTTCCACTTCTATCATAATCTCCTCCTTCCTCAGACCTGATGGAGTTAATAGGACTGGATGCATCAACTTCCCTCGGTGACAAAGGTCTTCGACTACTCTCCCCAGGTGGAGTCCTAGGCCTTTTCCTCGGGTCATCACGACTAGGAGACCGACTACTGTAACTAGATCCCCTGATGCGACTGTAGGGCGAATGACGCTTCCTATCATACGATGACTGCTTCTCATAAGACGGTGCACGTCTTTCGTACGACGATGCGCGTTTCTCGTATGGCGACAAGCGTTTCTCGTACGGAATTTTCCTTTCGTATGATGGCGCTCTCTTGTCGTACGGTGACCGACGTTCGTAGGAACCGGTTTCTTTGTCGTAAGATCCGCCGCGAGATCTATCATATGATGGTTCACGATGTCGGCGATAATCGTCTTTCTTGTAGGATCCTCTGTCCCAGTCACGGTCACGGTCGGTAGATATCGCGCGCAGTCGGTCAATACTACGAGATCTCGAACGGCTTAGAGGACGATATTCTCCCTTTACGACGTAATCTCTATCGCGACTCCTCGATCGAGACCGAAGTCTATCTATTCTGTCGATCTCCCTGCTTCTGTCTCGAAGTCTGGACGACTCCCGACTTCGTCCCCTGTCGAGAGACCGTCTACGACTGCGCACGTCTCTCCTATCCCTGTCCCTGTCATGGTCAATAGACCGAGGGCTATGACGTAACCGGTCAGCATCCCTTTCAATGCTGATATCTCGTTTCTCCCACGTGCTCTCTTCAATGTGCTGGTAAGTACGAGGGTCTTTGGGCTGCTCAGCATCATAGTAGTCAGCTCTATACATCTGACCGTCATAGTTCTCAGGATAATTAGCAGGCCCATAGGCATCAGGATTGGCTGTGGCGACATTGCCAGTGTAAGCAGGTATTGGGACTACAGGTTCTTGGGTCCATTCTGGGTTTGAAGGGACAACTGGTGGGGGAGCTGGTGGGACCTCCCGAGCAACTACAGGTCTTTGGACAACCGGGGGAGGATTGGCACCCACTGGGGTCTCTGGCAACACTTGAGTCAGGTTGCCGTAGACAGCCAGGGTGATTGTAGTGTACCAACCTGGAAAATACATTCATTCAGAATAAGTTTAATGTGAATTTAGATCTTAACATTATAGCTATGGGTTTTTTGAGCCAAGTCACTAACCAGGTTGTTTTCCTTATGACCACTGAAGGTAGAGACTGCTAATAAAAGGAAAGACTTCTAAGGAAAACATGTAAATATTTATTGAAAAGGTTACATCAGTATCTTATGTAAGCTGTAAATGCAAAAAAAAACTTATTAAGTCTTATTTCTTTGACCAGTTAGGAGGATTAGAATGAAATTAATCAATGGTTTATTATGAGCTTAAGAAAAGTATTTATGAATTGGTTGTAACTTCTTCATGATCATCAAGTTATGATAATTTTAAATGATTTTAATATTTTATGCAAACACCGTGATGTTCAGAACGATTTCACAGTAAGTGAATGGATCAAACACTCCATCTTACAACAGAATAATGTTGCCATCACTGGCAGTATAATTAATTGAAATCAATAAATAAATCAGCTTCTGTTGTTTCACTGCAGGGCAAAGGCCTTCCTTTTTCCACTCAACACACAATCCTGCTCCAACAAGGACCAATTAATTGAAAAACAAATTAAAAGCTAACTTAGTTTAGTATCTAATGGAAATGTAAAGCCATTCCTTAATAGCTGGAGGGAGTGTTGCTAAACACTCTATTTGAGAAATAGTTATTGCCATGTTAAGAAAGGATTTAATTACTATGTGCTACTATTGAGTATGAGGTCCTGGGTTTATTTCCAGGGTCGGGCAACATGTTATTGGGTTTTCCATCTAGAATTTCTCAGTAGCAGCCCGGAGTCTGGATTTGTGCCCGGTTAGTAGTAATAGGCTTGCACCTTGAAACTAAACAACTACCGAAATATGGGTATACTATAGGTACACCTCTGACAAACTCTTTGGGGAATAGAGGTGTGCTGTTATGATTTCATTATGAATTCATACACACAACATTACCACAATTATACGTAGAAGATGGATTTGTGACTTGTGCTGTTATGATTTCATTATGAATTCATACACACAGCATTACCACAATTATACGTAGAAGATGGATTTGTGACTATGTCATGAGCATAAGCAGACACACACACACACACAGAGCACAGATTGTAAATAACAGACCTTCAGTTGCAGTCTGTGAGTTCCATAGGTGTACATATAAATTAATGGAATTAAGAATTTAAACATTTCAAATGTTCAGTAGAAATCAATTGATTTCTACTGAACATTTGAAATGTTTAAATACATTGCCATTGATACATTGCCATTTATCAGATAGCAAAAGCTCCGCTGGGAGAACATTTTCATAGTAAGCAGAAGCACAAAGCTACTGCTGTTCCTGTTTAGTATTTTGGATACACATAATTAAATGAATAAGTATGTTTAAATAAAGAACAGAAACTAACCTCTAAGAACAAGTCCATCAGTTGGAATTCTCGGCTGCTCCAGCCCATTACCACACTCCATATGTATTTGTCCATTCTGGCAGTAGTCCAGGCTGCCCAGAGCCTCAAACGTGGACGCTCCAGGCTTGCTCAGGTCGTTCACAAAGAAGTCTATGTGGAACTTAGTGGGGTTCGTAGCGCCTAGTCGCACACCGCCGGGAAAGTCGCCTTCCACGCGTGCCCCCAGAGGAATTATACGTATTTCCCTCACATAAACTGACTTCGGAAACTGCACCAAGTCTAAATTAAGCTCCTGAAATAGGAAATTCAAAGATTTAAATAAGTACTTATCAGATTACGGTAAACAGTCGCTGTATGCATCTTAAAAATTACGTTTTTCTGTACCTCACTGGTGTCGTGAGAGAATGTATCGAAAAACAAAAGGTCTGGTTGTTCGTTGGCAGACATTTCTAGTCAACTTTTCCCTGAATTTGTTGATTTATAACATTTTGCAATCGAACAAACTAAACAATCGCGTCGTCTGCTTTCGCCAGCGCGTTCACGATATTCGGATACTGAAGTGTAATAAGATTTTAAGCATATCTTTGACGCGACGAAATTGTATCGTGGTAGAGTAGGATGCATAAAAATATTATAAATTTATGCTTAAAATTATAAAAAGCAATTGAACTGGGACTTGGAAACACTCAGATTGACGTTTCATTTCATTATGATATTTTTCAATGTTGCCAATACCAATATTTCTAGCAGTGTTGTGCCTAGTAAAAAAGTTTTTTGATATTATTTTTTACTGAAAATGACGATTGATTGTATAAAAAAAACTCGACCGATTAGTACCATGTAAATGTTTCTACACCACTCCTCTGCACTACTCAAGATATGGTAAATCTTGTAAAAAAAAAACAAAAAGAGTGACAAATTATTCAAAACCAAAGACACCCACTTCCGAAATTAAAGTTATTTTTCACTTTTTTGTATTTTTCTGGAAGTCAGCTGTTTTTTTTGTAAAAAAGTTTTTATTATTCATTTTCTAGTTGTGGTACCTACTCCACACAGACGGTTGCTTTTTTTTTGGAAAACGTTTTTTACTAAATTTCACATAACAGAGATGGTAATTATGAGGATCCTGATATTGATGTAGGTAAAATTTATACATATACAACTTATCTACCCAAATTGATTTGATTATCATCAGACGAGAACGTCAGGACAGCACGGACATAGGTACAGGAATCTTCAACAACAAATTAAAAACAATCTTTAGAAATCATTAGGTAAGCGTAGCAATTTTCTCAAGGATCCGTGCTTGGTCGTACCATGTTAGATCTGTTATGTTACGCGTGCGTTAAAATAAATACCTACCTACCTATGAGGAAAAATAACATTAATGTGACTGGCATAGATTACTATTAATTACCTATATATAAGAAATATTATAGGTAACTAAAATTCGTTTTATAATTTGCATGTAGTTATTTATGATAGCTATTTATGTACCTAAACTTAGGTACATTCAATGCAATACGACTATGATGCACCAATACGTTAGGAACAGTACAGCACAGATGTAAACATGCATGTAGCATTTAGATTTAGAACACTATTAGAATATAGATGTGTGTGTAATACCCTATAGAATCTACATTGATGCTTTGATACGGTTCAAGTTCAACTACTTAGAGCTTACTTTTTCTAACGAATAAGGTACTCGTACATATAAGACGAACGTACTTATAAGGTACTTATACGAACGTACTTGTAAGGTACTTATGACAAATTAAAATTATAGAAACCTATATTAATGCAAAAAAAATGGAATTTTATCAATATTATCAAATGCCATCTTTAGTTTGTGTGAAAGAGATGCCCGACTCGTCACTGTTCAGATCACCCTCCGAGCCCACCATACTATAGGGGCTTTGAGGATGAGCTCTCGGACCGTACAAGAAGTCCCGACTACTCATCAAATACATTTAAGTACCTATCTAAATGTTGCGAATGTTTTCCTCGAGGACAATAACAGCTAACAGCTTTAGTAACATCCTTGATTTGTCTGATACTTAATTTCATTCGGGGTTTTACCTCTTATCTAGATTATTCAGCTCTAGGGATAGCAATGATGCTATGCAATAAGCGGAGACTTCATGTACTAGTAGGTTACAGTAGTTACCTTCATGTACTAGTCAGGTTACTGTACCTTCATGTACTAGTTAGCTGCAACAAGCTGTTAGGTACCGGCAAATTCGCCTTTATGTTGTGTTTTTTGGGTTTTCTTATTTTTTCAAATCAAACAAATATCCAGGGCGAAAAGTAGCGTCCATATCTTTCTACATATTATTATACTAGCTTCCGCCCGCAGCTTCGCCCGCGTGGTATGTCGATCCTTCCCCAGGATGCCATCTATCTCCTTGCCAAATTTCAAATCGGTTCAGTAGTTTTGGCGTGAAAGCGCGACAGACAGACAGAGTTACTTTCGGATTAATTTATAATATTAGTAAGGATTATCATGAAACCTAGACTTAGATTTCAAAGCAGGCTGTTGTTAATGACGCGATCAGCTCGAGCGCCTGATTGCCTTCAATAGCTAATGCCTCCAACGTACGTACGAATTACGAATCTCGGACGGAGGTAAGTGTGATTAACTTAGGTATTGCATAGTATCCATTCCTAGGTAGGTTCTTGTGTAATGGATGACTTTATCCTTCGTGATTGATGTTAGGTTGCTAGTCAGTAGTAGGGACCTATACCGAGTATTGTACGGAAAGGAAATGAACGCATATGCCAAAATCTCAATAGAATAAGCAGCAATTGCAGTTCAACTAGAGTTCTAGAATATAATATATGTTATCAGTGTTTCTTACGCACCACTTCTTTTCGAGCCGATTGAATTTACGTTAGTATTAAAGAATTTTGCTATACTTTACAGCTGTATTATGTGGCCGCGTCCATCGCGGCATCACTAGTAGCGAATATAATTCTCAAATTCAATCAGTCATACAATCAGTTCTATTTCTATTTCTATGTATTTGACGTTCAAAAGTGCCTTTAATGTGCCTACTTATTTGACTTTGACTTAATTCAGAGTCTAGGCCTATGGAGCAAAACGTGTAACCTGTCCATTATGATTGATTGTATATACCACATCGTTTTTACATAAAAACAAGCAGGTACCTAACAGTTCCTGCAACCACTTTTTGTGAATAATATTACAGTCATCAATGTTTTAATTTATTATCGATCGTTAACAAGTCATGACGAGGCGTCGTTGGTAAGCTAATGTCGGTATATAAAGTCGTGTAGTCGTGATTGAGTCTTCTTGTTGCATATTTTTCTGTAGTTATTATCAATGTTTTGTCCTTTGAGGATATTCGTTGTATGTTGTATGCATGGAACTAACTAATTATAAAATCTCGACAGACGTTGTCCAGTCCAATAATTCATACAAAATCCCACAGAAATGCAACAATTTTACCGGCAACTATAAAACAAAAAAATAATTGAGAACCTGATTCGCATGATTATTAGGTAGGTACGAACATCATTTAATTTTTAGGGACCCGTACCCGAAGGTTTCCAAACGGAACCCTATTACTAAGCCTCCTCTGTCCGTCCGACTGTAGGTATCTCATAAAACATAATAGGCCGACAGTTGAAATTTTCACAGATTTTGTATTTCTATTGCCGCTAATATTAAAAAATAAATTCAAATAATTTAATTGCATAATACATGTTAAAAAGATGTTACAGGTATAGAAGGTACATAAAGGTAAATAAAGTTAATAACTAAAGGATGTTCCCAGTTCCCAGACAAGTAAAGGCTCTTACATACTGACGCGACTTGTCGCGCGACGTGAAGTTTTCTCAGAAATTGTTTTGTTAAAAGACGCGTCAAGTCACGCCAGTATCTATGAAACAAAAATCGGTTTTATGTTTTAGTATGCAACTTAAAGTCGTTTGTTTTATAAACACACATTTTTGTATGGTGTTAACATTAGTATACAGATATTTTATTCATAGCTGTACATTCCTATGTGATCTTTGTTTAAAAAATCTGTGTAAATACAATGGAATAAAATGGAAGGAAAATTCAATACATAACTATATCCTAACTAATATTATAAATGGGAAAGTGAGTTTGTATGTTACGCTTTCACGCTAAAACGGCTGAACTGATTTGGATGCAATTTGGCACATGGGTAGACCATAACCTGGATTAGAACATAGGACAATTTTTATCTCGGTAGTACGTGGCAATGGAATAATTTCCAACTTCCACGCGAGCAAAAGCTAATCATCTTTTAAATAGTAACTATGCAAGATAACTACCTTGATTTCCCAGTTTTTCCATATACCTACTGTTCAAGGAAGAATTATTGAATGATTTTAGCTGGCAAGTGAATTACTTTGTCCTGCTTCATTCTATTCATCAACATAGATTATGGTCCAGCCACAGTTTCCAAACTGAGGCACAAGATGACAAGTCGTTGATTCTCATTGTTTATTACAATTTTCATCTTGATAATGAAAGGGAATGTGCACGCACAGGGACCAGCAGTTGTATATGTACATTATCAGTGACATGTCATCTCAGCTGATGCCGCACCGCACGCTGCAAGTCATAACGCAGAGTCAAAAACCGGAATGAAGTTTATTGTTACCATAGACACCATAGTGTTGAAGGGATGTTGCTGGGCCTTTCTTTCATTGGGTTTTTTTATACCTACTTACAGGTTTAGGATGGCTGGTGATAAAAGAATATAAAGGACTTAATTAGACTAAAATGATCTACAAAAACAACAATCTAGTCAAGTATTACTCAAAGTGTGCTCCACGGAGCCCCTGGGCTCCACAAAGACTCTGTGCTGCTCTCTGTTCTGCTCCGCGAAATAACTGGTCACAATGAACCAGTATTTACAGAACCTTTGAGCAGCCCAGTTTCCTCAAGAACTAATTTTAGTTTTGGCGGCATTTGCTTAATCACGTGTCTATGCATACAATGGAACTACAACTAGGCGCTTTACTTTGTATACGCAATACTGCTCCTACGTCAAAAAAAATTAAACTAGGACCCTGTGAAACAAGTTTTGCAACATCTGAAAAGACGACGAACGGCTTTGATTATTCTAAGGTTCCTTCAAAAATTTCGTTTTCCAAAAGGGTTCCGCCGCCAAAAAAGTTAGAGAACCGCTGATCTAGTCATTATAATATGTACAATTCGCATATTATTTGCAGTAGCAGCCTCGCTAACGACACGCGACGGATCAAACTGTGCAGCATCTCTGTTTATCTTAAGGATTATAGAGACACAAACACAGTCCACAGACAGTCGGCAGTGTGTACCAGTCATATCTCACCTGAAGCAATCAAAGACACACATCTATTGTTTTTTCAGAGAAACTATAAACAGCTATAAAGGTTTATGATCGCCCTTGTTATCCCAACAATGCTACCTAAGCATGGGCCATGATGGGCACGCAATGTCCGTTGTTCTAGAGCAGGGACGGGGAACCTTTTTCATACGTGAGATAGGCAAAAAAAAATGGTTGGTCAAACCGAAAAGAGAGGGCTACTATGCACAGCAGGATGAAGTAGGGCTATGGATGATGATGGACGATGGTGATGGTCAAACCACCCTCCGATATCTTAGAAACGTTGGCAAGACTAAATAGAAAGTCTCACATACTCAAATCCTTTACTATGAATGACGCTGGCAAGTGGAAAGTCGGACTATTTTTTTTTTCATTAATGCTGCCCAATGGTCGCCTTGCATAAGTCGGTGCCATACAGTGCCTTACCGGTCCGGCCAGTGGAAAAACGCCTAATGCCACGTCCGGGCCACCGACCGGGCCGTGGCTCGCGTGCCCATAGGTTCTTCATCCCCGGTGTACGTAAGGTTGCGATACATCCGGATCTGTCTAGGCATATCTGGCTTTTTGGTTCCCCATCCGGTCTGGTCTTTTGTCCGTACTTTTGGACATAAGGGATTTTTTTTGGCAATACTCAAATTTTAATGAGTATTTTTGCCAATGCCCGTGTTTTATCAGGACTTTTCAAATTTCGAAATGGTTACCATAGGTGTAGGTCTCCTGAGGGCTACTCTACAGAGGTCGGGGGCAGTCGGCACTTCGGCAGTCGGCAGTGTAGCGTGTTTACCCGCTACCGCCTACCTGCATCCCTGCGAGCCTGCGACCACCTGTGCGAGTCGTGGGGTTGCCAGCTTAGAAATTACTCGCACGACTTGGGGAGGTTTTTAAGCGGGGTACTCTTTTCGTGCTTATTATGGTGTATTTTTTTTAATTATCTGCGTATGTAAGATTTCATATAAATTATTTAATGATTTTCAAATATTTTACAACGATATTAATACTTTGCATGCATGGAAAGTTTTTTTTTTAAATAGGTTAAACTTTAGTTTACCTACTTTGTTTTTTATTCTTTCTTTAGATTAGATTGCCATAAAAAGTCATCAGTTTCATAACCTAAGCAAGTGTGTAGCCTTCTAATGCAACTCTTTAATTCTTAACCAATAACCACTAGGTATGCAACTTTTAAGCAACCCCAACATAACAGTACAGAGTCGAAAATGCAACATTTACGCAAACTCGCGTGAAAAATATACCTTTTGTGCAATTTAGTGTTGTGGAGCTTGCCACCCTGTGTAGAGCGAGTGGTAGCCGGCCGGCTACAGCAGTCGCTAGTCCGCACCCGAATCGAGTCCACGTCTGTCGTCGCGAGGTGCGCAACGACACGTCACCAAAACTTTCCAACCCGAACTAAACTTTCTTCACGTCCTACTAAACTAATATAAAATAATAACGCGAGTGCCCAATTTTTATTGATATTATTGTGAGTGTTTGTATAGTGTTGATGTGGTTTGAGGTGAAGTGAAGATGCGGAGCGCCTGGGAGGCGTTCTGCCTCCTGTTGCTGGCTGTTGCAGCCGCAGCACAGATCGACACGAGGCACTTATCAGGTCAGAATTTATAAAAAAATAGCAACACCTTACTTGCAAAATTAAAACATACTGTATAGCATATCGACTTAGTTTGAATTTAGAACGCAACTTTTAAAAACTTTTTTTAAATCTTTACGGCATAGTCTAGTTGTTCTTTAATTTTCAAATTTACCGCGCAAACATTTTTTACATTCGATTCTTTGTAGAAAAAACTGTAAATTATTACCAAGATGCGTAGGTAACGGTAAATGTCGGAGATATTTTGTCGTGATAGGCAACCTACTTAGCAACTTCTATCGAAACCGTTGTCTTTGAAACTTAGAGCCATTTTTTTATATTTTATAGAAATAAGAACCGGTTTTAATTAATTTATAGAATAAAAAGTAATCTTATTTATGTAAAAGAGGATGAAGCAACGTTGACGATTTATTCGTTTTAAAAATACCTAAGCAGTCGGGTAGCCGAGAGATATGTGTCGAAAAATAAACAACTAATTTAAATAACAAGTACGGTTATTTATTCCAATTAGTGCAGGTTGCTTTAATCCTGAAGTTTAAATCGATAGGTAAGTATTTGACTCCAGACCACTATCAAAATTCAATTTGTTCTAGTTTTACATAAAAACAACAGTAGGTATGTTGGTATTCTTGAGACAGATGACGTAGGTAGGTAGAGCCTAGAGATTACCAAATAAAGTAGGTAGGTACCTAAGTTATCATAAAAAATAAAGAAAAGACGTTTAATTCTATCGCACTTTTTATGGAAGGTTCTATACAGTGATCTGCCTACCCCATGTAACAGGCTTGAAGTTTCTATAATTAGCGATGTTGGCCGTACTAAACAACGGTGTGTTTGCATCACAAAAGCCATAGACAATGGTCTATGGTACGTGATCGTGGAATGAATGGCGGCTGACTTGTGTTCGTTGAACTGCCGCGTTTTTTGTCCGCCATCTTTTGTGAATATTAAATAACTGTTCAAAGCCCCACAATGTATGGTATCCGCGGTATTGTGATATTTTTTGATAGGTAATGCCCGGCTAATGTTAGTACTTATTTACAGAAAACAAGGCGAACGAAAAGTTTTTCAACTCAAAGTTGGTCGGTACTTTGTGTTATCAGTCCTTATCAAAACGGAAGAATTCTTCTTTCAAACTAAGTTAGGGTAGTAGGTAGGTACAATTATCTTATCTTCACGAATTGTGATCATAACTTAAGAATTTAGACGACCGAAAACTCTTCAAAAATTCCACCGCAGATAATCATTTTAATTTAATTTACAATTAACACTGGTAAAATAATGCTCGATTTTAACAAACCACTCATGTTATTGTTACAATATTATAGAAAACCCTATACAACCGGCATTAAATATTTTATGAAAATAACTAAAGTGTGCGCTCGTTGAAATCTTTTACACTGCACTGCGTTTATTTACGGTCGAAAGCATTATTATAAAATTATTTGACAGTCTTTGACTGAAGAGTTAACTCTGCAAACTTGCGAAAGCAAATTAATTCGTGGAATAAGAATATTTCAGGAAGTCTTCGTTCGTCCAAGGCTACAGAATTTGCGAGAAGTTTACCTCTTGGAACGTTGTATTGTATCGAGAGACGAGCATTGACAGAGTGGCAAAAACTTCTCTTTTCTTTGTTGATTACTCTTCTAATATTTATAATATCACAGAGGGTTTTTTTGAGTGATGTTGATTGATTTTGAACGTCGTGTAAACTTTGTTCTTACGAAAAAACGCTGTGCATATCGAAAAAAATATTTAAAGTACCTACACCAAAATGTCAAAATACCAGCTAATGCGAACACGATTGTACCCTCTAACCTCAAAATTACCGACCTTTTGCACACCCGTATTAGCCAAAAGGTATTTTTGCAAGATTCAAATGTCAAATACACAATCAAAGTCCAATCTAAACAGATCTACCGTTCATTGTGGTGTATAATTTTAGTGTCATTTTGACATCAGCATTATCAGGGTCAGACCTGTGTTCTTTGAGGTCGTCGCTGGGATACAGGTTAAAGACTTTAAGGGTGACGTCACGGCCAAATTGGTCATTTGTTTTAGGGGCCTGCTTTTATAGCTTTGGGTTTTTGGGCTATCATTGTGAAACCGGTTCGAGTAAGTAATCTTGTTGTTTGGAGGCAAAAATGAGTGAGTGATGAAATAGTAATGATAAGAGATGAGTGAGTGGTGATATTTGATCGAATTTTGTCAGTCTCTTTTATTTTGTACTGCATGCCTCCTAAAAACTGGTCGTAATATTTGCAAACAAATAATCGACAAAATAATAATAGCGATTAGCGAATGATTCTCTCGTTTCTTGCAATTTTTGGCAGAGACTTAGGTTGTATTTTTTATGCCTGTTCATTTTAAGAGATTATTTTGAGTAAAAATAAAAATCCCATCTCATCTTATTACCGAATTTATGACAATACTGCCCACTCTAAGAAACGTTTACTAATCATTCAAATTCATGTCTGCGCTGCCATTAAAATAGCCAAAAAGAGTACAATGGCACAAGGATGTTTGTCAAACGAGACGTGCTCACGTGTCTAGCAAATCAGATTCAGACGCGCCTCCAAGCGAATAAACCCACAAATTATATCTGATGGCCCACAGCCACTACTACTGAGATAGAATGTACTCACTATTGTCTTGTACTAGAGAGCAGTAAGATAAATGAAGGTACAGAAGTTCTAAGTGAAATCATGCACGGAATTAATGTCACATACATCCCAAACTGATAAAACTTACTAGTACTTATAGATGTACTAAGTACCTATTAGTGTTTACCCCAGGGCCGCAGGGTCAGCTTTTCAAGAATCTATACTCAATTTATATTTATTTCATACATACAATAAAAATATGAAAAAGTACCTTTTGGCACTACACTGCAGGCTCTACTTGATCTTTCTTACTGTCAAATCTCCCGGTATTCCATTTCTTCAGCCTTTTTTATTTTAGCAATTCATAATGCCCCTCTCTTGAAGAGGATGTAGTAGATATCGCACGTGGAACAGTAAGTCAGTTCTCTTTCACCCCAACGACGCTACACCTTTGGGTTCTGTCTACCACATTCGGGTTGTCATACTCATTAGTTGTAATAACCCAAGTTTCTGTGCAAGTCTTCTGCTTTTCCCATGATGTGGCGCGATGACGTCGCCACAGAAACGTGAGTTTCATCCTCTCGAGTAGTCCACCGCCGACGACATTGACCACCGGAAGACGATTCGTCGCGACGACGTGTTGTCCGCTCAATAAGTCACTTCCGGTAGTACGACCCAATGGGGCAGCATCACAATCGAGATCATACCTTACCGCTAAATAAATAAAGCCCTATTCCGTCTGGATGCAATATGTTTAGTCTCCAAAACGCTGATGCGTCTGAAATTTCATACGAGTCGCAATTGGAATTGGCACAAACGAATCTGTTGCTTAATGCACGAGTAGTAGAGTACAAAATTGCATTTAGTAATAGAGTTGCATCGCTGTGTGGCTGACCGCAATCATTAAGAATTTGGGTTACGTGGACTGGTTAGTATTTTTTTATTTACAATTGATTCTTTTTTGCTTTTTGCGTATAATTGATTTCACGGTCGCCGCCTGATACCTCTCACTTGGTAAAAGTAGGCTTTGTAATAAAAAGTTCACGGTTCAAAGAATTTTCGTAGGAGGTTTATTTTGAGGTCAAACTTTTGGTAACTATTGGAAAAGTAATTTTTTAAGCACACTTTCTGTTTTTGTATCAAATTGTGCAGAAGTAGGCACAAAAATGGGATAAACTAAAACAATAAACAAGTAAGAAAAATTCTTGTTGATTCTTTGAAGTGTATTTGATAATCTCAGAAATAAAAATAACTACAAAAATGTTAGATAAAAATAAAAAATTTAACATGTTTGCGCCCGAACAAACAAAATGTTTTAGTTTCTCGCAGAGATAGCGAAATTAAAAAATAACTTCAAAAACTTTTACGTCGATGAGCGTTTTTATAAAAAGCGGTCGAAATTACAATAGACACGAACAGAGGCACTTTCTCCCGCGCCCTGCGCCCCGCGCCCCGCGCCCACTGCGCTCACAAGCGAATGTAATCGCTTTTTTAGGAGTTCAACAACACCTCTAGAGGTTCACCGGTTCACTGAGAATTTTGGCGTTTTCAGGAAATTCTGAATTGAGCTAAGAAAGTAGAAACTTCGTTGATTACCTAGATGGTTATTTTATCTGCTTTGTTAGGTTTAAGAATTTGTTTAGATTTTTTATGTATTGTCACATGACAAAAGCACGTGTTTTTACCTGATGTTGGAAGTGGGTCTTCCCCGTCGACAAATTCAAAAGAATCGTCGCGTTATTATTAAAACCAACATGGTTTAGCAAACAGATAGCTAGTTCAGCTAACTAACGTGTCCGTACGTTGTATAATATTTTAGCAAGAAAACTTTTTTTCCCTTTACCTACTATTTTATTAACTAACTAATTTTATTTTCAAACTTAGCTCTTTAATGTCTGCTCCTACTGCGTTTTTAATATAAATTACTTGGTAGTTCTGAGACCTTCTTCTTCTGCCTGCCTTTTTCCCAACTATGTTGGGGTCGGCTTCCAGTCTAACCGGATGCAGCTGAATACCAGTATTTTACATGGAGCGACTGCCTATCTGACCTCCACAACCCAGTAACTGGGTAATACGATACCCTTTGGTTAGACTGGTTGTCAGACTTTCGTGCTTTTGAGTTCTGAGACCTACAGAGAAGATATTTCTGCGAAGCCTATCAACCTTGCCAACAATTGGTACTTACTGTGTCGCCGGCTGTTCTTTCAATCAAGAATGAACGGACTATTCCGTTTAGGACAGATTCTACATTCGGTAAATCGGGACTCATTTCTTGTTCTTGTTGCGATAATTCCATACTCGCCTTTTGCCCAGCTTTGTAAAACCATTTAACCGGGGTAATAAATCAGTAGAGAGAAATATGTATAGCTTAATGATACCTACATAAATGGCCTATAACAGGGATAGAATTACCTTCTGATTGTTATATGAATATTTGAGGTGCTTTTTAACTAGCCTCTGTTATGACCTGACATCATGACGATTCTATTTGAAGTGAAAATGGTTTACCTCAGGCCAAAACTGTTCAATAATATTCCTGAGCTACTTATATAACTTTATAAAAGACACAATTTAGTATCAAATCCACCGGCTTCGGTGTCAACTTGTCAGCTCCAATTCAATGTATCCGTCACTATCAGGCCAATTAATTTCCATAAACTTTAAAATACTGACTGGTTCCAAGATTCTGAAGATTTTACATCAAATTACTACGAGTTAGTTTAAAACATTCTAAAGTATCTAAACATGTGGAGTCTCGCTCTTTCTTCGCTCGAGTGAAAGAGAGGGAGAGTAGAACCAGTTTGGCAAGCATTCGCCTTGAACTTGTATAACCGCTAGGCCAAGTGGTACAGTCAACTCCAGGTCCATGGTAACTTTGACAACGCCTTTATGTCGTAGCAATATAGGTGATTTTCGTATTTCAAGTGTTACTACTGGCGGTCAGTTGACTGTAACCGGCTGTGGGATGGTTCAGTTTGTGGGTTTACTTGCTAATTTGAGTTTTCCTACAATAAGAAGGTACCTAGTGAGTTGTACTCGTTAGTTGGTATGTTAGGTGGTTGATCTGGAAAAGTTTCCAAGAAAGTTCCGAAACGATCGAAAACAGGAAAGAATGCTAAAAACTAAAAGGTGTTCGTCTGTTAGTATAAAAAACTCCATCGATTGTGTATTGGTTTAGCAATCGATTTAAATAATACATGTGAGGATCCTATTTGGTTTTTTGTCGTGACTACGTCAAAACTTCAATAGGTTTTTTATGTAAATAGGTATTCAAGATCATACTCGCAAAAACACGAACCACATGGTCTAAGTTCAATATAATTAAATGGGTTTGAATGCTTATCCTAGACTGTATCTGTAAGTTTATCGAATGTGCATATTTCTTGAGACAAAAGCATTCTTTTACCTAAAGTTTTCCGCAATCCAAACTTACTTTCACTTCGTCGTCACAATAAAAATCTCGTCAGAATTTTTTCAGCCATTAACGGTTGGTTTCTTCATTGAATTCAATTGGTTTGTTTCATGAAAGTTTTGCATAACAGGAAGCGTGTTGGCGGCAATTAATTGAAAAGTTGTGATTACATCGCACGCGATTACATCGCCGCCGACCAATCGCGTGCGTCCAACATGTTGGTAATTGGTGTTAGACTTGTAGTGATGAGCTGTCAATTTTGACGGATGGGTGTCGAGAAGGTGTGTCTGAAGAAGTTTCGGGAGAAGGGTTGTCCAATAACAGTTTATTGACTTGTCCTAATTATACTTTTCCTAAAACAAGGCCATCATGTAAAAATTGTGGGCTAAGTCCATATTTGACTCCTGGGAGTCTTGTGTGGTAATGGGAAAATGCATCTTGGACCCGCGGGGTAATTTCGTAACACACTTAGGGTCAGCTCACACCTAGACGCGACTCGACGCGCACTTTTTTATGATCCGTTACAATATCGATTTTATTTACTATACAATAAGGTACACGCGCTGCGCAGCACCGCGCATTTCAGCGTACTTTGACACGTATCAACCCTCGCACTGAAATTAGAACTTCTCGTGAAGAAAGTAAGTTCGATAATTATTAAAAACTGCGCGTAGCGTTGCGTCGCTTTACGTCGCGGTCTGAACTGACCCTTACAGTAGCAATGGCTTTCATTTTGACAGTTCAACAACATTCATGGCGTTAAGTATGTAGTTGAGCAGACAAATCTTCCGAACAATGAAGCAATGGATTAGCAAAATATCCTTCAAAATCATTCAGGTTGTGATTGAAAGTGTGTGACGCAATTCGGGTGCCGACTCGAATCGCCATGTCTTGACCGTTGAAAGTAAATGCATTGTTTAAAAAAAAAAAAAGTAATAAAATTATCATTAGTTATATTTTACACATACCGCACCGCAATTTCATTGCACACGCGTGCACGAATAACCTTCAGCCACCATAAAAATACAATAAAACCTTTTTATCAGTGCATTGTCAATGTCAAAAAACAGCCTCGCGATGAGCGACGACCGCTTACCAATGCGCGGGCGCAAAAGAATGTCAACGCACCCCCCACTTCGATCTCCCCTCTTATAATTGAAACATCACAATGTTTCACGTCTGTTGACGGGTGGGTATGAAATTGTGTGTTCGTCATGCGAATGTGGAAGGCAATGGATGAGAGGTGAAATGAAAGTGTTCTCAGAGTAGGTCATTGACTCGCATGCTTCGCTGGGTGTGGTGGAAAATCGACGGCAGTTAGTAACCATGGCGGCATGCGGCATGGCGGTGATAGGCTTTCAAGGGCATGGGGTTAAGTTCGTATGCATCCTTCGCGGCTGCTAAACGTTCTAAATGGTAATATGTTGGACGGAATACGGAACTGTTGCAAATCAGTTTTCGACCTGGTTTATCGTAACTGAACTGGCCACGACTTAGGGTACCTACTTAGATAGGCGTGGCTTACCTGTACTTCAGTTTTTATTAAGGGCATTCAGAGGTGCCTCTAATACTTACATAAGTATGTGTACTCATTTGTGCTTATGAAATCATCATAGTACATACTTAGGAGAAAAAATCACCTCTTGCTACTATGTCCGCGTTTTCATATTTGCATCTAGATTCTACTTTCAAAGGTGGAAAGGGCAAAACTATGTTTATCCCGACCTTAGGCAACGTTTATAAATACAGGGATGAATACATATACTCCTCAGAAAGTCATAAACATGCGCTTTCAGTCTGAACGAAGCG
Organism: Lithophane semibrunnea; assembly: GCA_947363905.1. NCBI lineage: Eukaryota > Metazoa > Arthropoda > Insecta > Lepidoptera > Noctuidae > Lithophane > Lithophane semibrunnea. The sequence goes on from OX376201.1 coordinate 17,229,411, forward strand.
ACTAACTAAATTAGCATACCTGTAGGTAACCCTGTCTTGTTCACCATTAAACTCTGTACATTACTGCTGGTACCTTTCAAAGAGCATGTTTTAGTGTCCACCGGTATTCACGTAGGAGGAGAGAGTACGACCTTGCCCGTAGGTGGTATGCTAGACTTGACCTTACTTGATTTAAATCTTAGAAATGTAATTGAGATTCCATGTCGAGAGACTGGCACACTGTCACTAAAGTTTTGCTGAGAAGTTTTCAACTCACAGATTCAGACCAAATAATACAAAACCAAGACAGCGCTGTGGACAATACAGCGAAGCATGCCAAAACTACACCTCCGCTCTGTGTTTAAACGCTCACATACAACCATTCATCAAACTACACCTCACTGCGTGCACTGCTCTCATGTTTACGAAACCGGCCTCACCCTCACGTCACTGTTGACGGCGCTCCTCTGTCTTGGTTTTTTATTTGGTATGAGCTCACAGACTTGAATGTTGTATTAATTGATATTCGGTTATTAGTAGCCTTTTGGCAGCGAAAAGCCTCTTACTGTCAAAGATGCAGTACCAAATTCGAGTTCCAAATGGCTTCAAATCAGCCATATTGGATTATCGTAGATCACGATAACTAGATCAACGTATACACAGTTAGGAGCTCGCAGCCCCATACTTAATAGTTCGACACTTAGTGAAGCAGGCTAATTTAACTTTGAAAGGGGTGATTGATGGGAAAAACTTCGCTCATTGAAAAAACTGGCTCAGTGGGCCGCCATTGTTGGCTAAAACTTGCGTGGGAGTTGAATATTACCGAGAAACCTTACAATGATTTAGATTGATTCAGAGAACTTCTACGCCGCTGCCGATTTGAGAGAGAAATGTGTATGGTGTTCTTTTCGAAGGGCGTCATTTCTGGAATGGCGATCAGCAATACCGTTTGCCCGACGCGGCGATTATGCCGGACAAAATTTTGTTCTGTAACTAAATTGTTTTATTCCTGGATGAAGGCATGCACAAATGAAGGCTTATTCTGATGGATAGTCCGGTGACTGACTGCGCTGGTTTTTTCGGGAAGCGTTAACTATCAGTCTCTTTATCGGTTCACTATAATACCTATATCTTGAAGTTTCTACTTGATAATATGCACTAAGTACCTCATTTGCATTTACCTATAAACGAGACTGCTATCTGTGGATTTCTTCAAAGATATCTTGGTTTCCTTTGTCTCTGCAACTGACCTATGACTAAAGTGTCAACAAAACTTCCTTCTCTTTCCTTCCTCACAAGCGCGTCATTCCGGTCACTGACTCATGCGCCACACAATCAGATAAGAATGCTATGATGACCGACCATGATAGTCTTCACTACACTTCTATAACAGTGATTAACAGTCAGATGCTAAGGTCATTATTTTTTTTTATATATACTTTATTGTACATCACAAATACACATTACAAAAAAAAAAAACATTATAGTTAATAATAATAATTATTAATATAATAGTAATTTGCAGTTATGGGGTGATCCCTAGCGATTAATTAATTCTTCGAGGCCCCCTGAGTGTGTTCTTCTCAGCGCTAAATCTTGTATGATGGATGCAGTATCAAGAATGCCGCTTACATATACATTTGTCTCTCTTTTCCGTTCATGCAATTTCTTCTTCACCTAATTCGAAGTTGTGGTTTTGGAACATTTGTCTATTAATAAAATGTCTGTAAGTACTGCTCTTTGTACCTCAGTAATAGTATTTTTCCTTTCTTGCTTTCCTTCTTCAAAAAACGTCGTGCGTCAGTTGGGTCATCAATAACAAAACAAAAGACAGTGCCAGCCCTTTTCTACGCACAAACAACAGACCATCATTACGATAATAGTGAGCGTCGCCGGCGCAATGGTATAGCGAATTAAAGAACTGTTAGCCGACCTCTGACACGCAGCCCGAGCGAGGCCAGAGAAACTCCTGCGCATGTAGGTACACTCTGTTTGAATAAATGGATTTTTATTATTGTTTGTTTAGTCACGATAGGCGGGGTTTATGCTGAATGCCGTTAGGTAAAGAATAGAGTTGTTAGGTGACCCGCTCAGGGGAAATATGGAATTTAATCGGCCATATTGCGACACAACATCCGATTCCCTATTGACTTTCCCGGATCTTTTCAAAAGTTGAAAGAGAGAGCAAGTTTCGTGAGATGTAGATTGTCAGAGAGTTGTAAATTACATTCAGCCGATTTCATGTTTTATATCAGCAGTGATAGCCTAGTGGTGTGACCGTGGGACTGCCAAGTCATAAATCTTGAGTTCGAACCCAAGCCACGCACCTCTGACTTTTCGGATTCATGCGCGTATTGTACAATTATAATATCTTGCTTCAAAAATGGTGAAGGAAAACATCGTGAGGAAACTGGCATACCTGAGACGAAGCCGGGCGGCATAAAAACTATCACACCACGTTAGTCACTAACCACACGATGAAGGAAGAAAAGAATCTCTCAAATCTCAAAATACCTGTAATAAACACCATGTATATTATAGAGCGTGTTCACAAGCGTGCCGTTGAATTATTTAAAACGCTAGTTGTTCCTGTTCGGTGCAGACCTTTAAATATGTAGTGATCAAGATCGGTCACATTGTTTGTTGTACTCCTATGTTGTCGAGCGGGTTTAGTGTTGTGATGTAAAATAATAGGCACCATGCAGCCTATAGTTGTCCCAGTGCTGGGCTAAAGCCTCTTCTCATATAGAGAAGGCGTCAGTATTGATCACCGCGCTTGCTTAAGTCTGGTTGGCGATTTCAGAATATCAACTATAAGTCTATGTTTCCTCAAGATGTTTTCCTTCAGCGATGTCAGTAAAGTTTTAGATAAACACAGAAACTACATAGGAATTAAATATTATGAAGTTGGATACTACGCGCTAGAATTTATCGTGATTCTCAAATTCAAGAATGTTTTTAGAGGATAAAGTTTTTACATGGCACAGTATAATAGAATATATTTGTTCTTACACTTACACTTCTCAAAAAAGATTTATCGAAAAGTGAAGACAAAAAGTCCTAAGTACCTAAGTATTTATTTTTCTTCACACCTGTTGGTAAGTCACTGCTAGGCAACCTTAACTGTGCCATATTTATGTACAACAAATACATCAGTAGGTACATTATGTACGTCTATGTATTAGCTATGGTTGTAATACGTGATTAGCATGGCTACACTTGGCGATGGGGCGTTGTGGTAAGACGTAGAATGATTTATAGAGCCCCCATGCTGTACTTATGAGGTTATGATCATGTTTTATGGCACGTGTACATAATGGGCCATACTGGCCACTTGGAACGTCATAAGAGACTGGTGTTTACCACATTGGATGGTCTTGAGGAGAATATTAGTTTTAATAAAACAATAATTTGACGATTTCTTTTTGTTAAATGTTGCTAAGCAAGGCATTTGATAGGATGCTGTTGCCTTAGCCCGCGTTAACACCAATGTATAAAACGTGTTATGTCTACTGTTTTCGTTTATGGTTTACACCTCAAACAAGTTGTAAAGACTAGAAAAAATTGTCAAAAATGATGAACACAAAAGTTAACAAAACATGTCTCTCACACGTCAATACATAAGATATGTTTTTGAAAAGTTTATATGACTTGTTGAAAATAAGTATCACGACTTATATAAGCCACATTCTTCAGACAAAAATATCACAATGCCTTGTGAAAAGAAGCTTTGTTTATTCTTTTCTAAGAATCTTAGACCCGAGTGTATGAGCTATTGTCTAGACTTACGATATTTATAAAGAAAAATGGCATGTTCCTTCACAACATTGGATAAATGCATTCATGGTGACACGACACCAGCTCATAAGTTATTGTGTAATTTCCTGAAGCCACAATTCTGAAAGATATATAATAAAGTCTTATTGATAGTAACAATAAAGAAAACTGCTATAAAAAACCATAAGAATTTTCCAGTCCACACATTTTTCCATATTAAACAATGACGCCAATTTATTTTCTTTGAATGAATATTATTTATTTATTGACTTTATCTATTACGACTGAGACATAATTATAATGTTGAGTAGAAAGTTACTGCTTATTTCTTAAGAAATTTCTTTTAGCAGACCTGCGAAAAGAGAAATAAAAAAGAAATGTAGACAATAGTGTGTGAGAACAAGAAGAGAAGAATATGATTTGATACGTCTTAAACTAAAATAGTAAATAACCTACATACTGCAACAAATTACAATTTATGCATAAATAAACTTAAGGCCGGGACGTAACCAAAATTGCCTGTCTTCAATTTGATTTTTCATAAAATTGATAAGACTTAGGTATAAAATAAAAATAGTATGAAAAACTACATGATATTTCCAAACTTTTTGTGTAACAGAAACACAAAATATTAAAATTTTCTCCATAAAAAAATATCACGAAGTTACCTCTAATTTTCACGTATTTTCAATTTGTACTTAAAATGCTAATATGCCTATTATGATAAAAATTAGATGATTATATGTATTAAAACAAGGCAAAAAAAATTGTGTAGGCTTTTTTTTTATTCCTTTTATTTTTGGTTTTATTACGAATCAAAGCTTGTAGGACTTACGACGTTCTTAGTTCGTGGAAGAAGCCATCTTCCGTCGCACATTACGGGAACTTCAAGCATATTTTTGTTGCACAAATCAGTCGGCGTCGCTCTGTTGAGACGAGAGGACTGCGCTCAAATTTTTAGCTGCGCTGAGATATTATTTATTTTCGTAAATAATATTTTCGTAATTTATCACATTCCACAAAAGAAACTGAGACATAGAAAACATGAAATAAACACTAAAACCACTTCCAAAACGAATATTACAAGTGTTATTGATTGATAAATAAATAAATACCGAGTCTAAATAAACATATAAAATTCAATGTTGATATTTGAAAACTCAAGATGACATACATTTTATTTGACAGATTTTTGACTGATATATTAGCACGGAGTATAGAAAGAAGTAGGTACAACTAGCGCCATTGTTCTGTATTGCGGTGAATTTTCTTGCGGAGAAAATTTACAACATAGCCAACAAGCCCATTCTACGTTCATTTGAAAGTTCGCACTGGAATAAATCTTATTGCGATTTACTCAGGATCCAAATTCGTTTACTCCCACTTTTTTTGACAAACTTCTTGTAAGGTGACCCTTAGACGAACAATTGGAGCGACTGACCTACATAAAACTTGTTTAGAATAATACCTTTATTCTTCGGTTATCGAACTCGAACAGATTACGTATGACTCCGGATTTTTAATTGGTCTGTCCGTGATGTCTTGTTTATATCTCTTTATTTGACTTTTTTGTCGTAGTTGGGTTTTAGTTTTTACCTGACTGCGGCGAAGCAAAAAGGAGGGTTATGATTTTGACCGGTTTCTATGTATTTATCTATGTCTGTTCCCTCATATTATCTTCTAAAAGACTCATCGCAATTTGACAAATGAGGTATCGTTGGAAGCTTCTTGATCGTCCGCTGGTCATCGGCTATATGAAGACCAAAGCACAATCAGTCACACACACACACATACACTCATACACACACAATCCTACAACACACTCACGTACACACAAAACACACAAACATACATAAACCACTCACGAGCAAGCATGCATGCACTAAATGTATATTGTTTTAATTTTATTGCATAAATTGTTAAGTTTAAAAAAAAACGGGTGAAGACACTGGCTCCTGTAACACAGGTTCCACGTAGCTCAGGAGTCAGGGCTTCAAATTAGAATGTAACACCTTTTTATGTCAATAAAACATTTTTTATTATTTTATTTTTATTTACATTAAATTGAAAATGGCGCCCTCTAGGTGACATATCATGAACAGCAAAAAATATTTTTTAATCATACCATGTTGGGTATCAAATGAAAGGTTTTAATTAGCACATTTAAAAAATATATATTATAACCCCAAAAAAAAGCAGCGACAATCAAGACGTATACTGCCATATGTTATGTTAACGCGTGGGATGATAAGTGCCGCTTCACGCGCCGCCGCACCGTAAACAGAAAAAACGTCAGACGCGCCGCGTGACGCCACACTGCACGCGACGCGCCACGCCCCGCGTCTCCGTAAATGAGGCCTAAAGTTATAATGCAACTTGGCATGTTTTCAAAGCTACAATTTCAACAGTTAAAAAGAGGGACCATACTAAACTTTCTACTAAGGGACTAGTTATAATAAGCGCCCGAGACGCGCATTTTGTACGCTGCGTTTCGGGCGCTCAATAAAATTGTATGAATTCGCTACATAGACGAATTTTATCAAGCGCTGCAGTCTAAGCGAGCGCCCATGCCGGGCGCCGTTAGGCCTGCACATGTCGCAACTTGCTGCTGTGGGCGCCGCCGTGATGAAACACCGCGTGTGACGCGGCTATGCTATTCGCGGGTTCCGCCGTAAAAAACGCTCCATTTCAAACAAACGCGTGTAAAATCGCGTCTCCGTAAACGCACTCATACAACGCCATATGTTTGAAATCAGTGCGGGCCGCGCCGCCCAAAGCCACCCGCGACTCCTCGCGTCTCCGTAAATGAAGCCTAACCGTGCCCTTGACGCTTGGACGCGAGTTCCTTTTTCACTATTTTTCCTTGTCATTTTCTCCGCATTAGTAATAAACTTAAAAGAAACGCGGTTCAAAAGTTACAACAAAATGTGGAAATCTTGTTGCGTTTGACGAGCGTCCAAAACGCGCCGGGCGCGCGCCCAAAACACAGCGCAGGTACTGAGCCGCGTACCTCGGGCCCTTGTTATAATTAGTCCCTTTGGTACTTTGGCACCCATTTACATAGATGAATAGATGTCAATTCTTTTAGTGGTGAAGCCGACAATCCTTCATTTATTTCTTTTGTACAGAACTCGGCCTCTTTTTCACATGTTTCAAATGTTTTCGAAGGGGATTGTTCGCGTTTGGCGCAGGAAAGGTTTTCATGACACATGCCTTATTCGTTGCACAATACAGTGCAAAATTCATTATACGAATATTATTTTTTACTTGGGTATCACTTTGCACGATCCTCCAAAGAGAGAAATCCACGATATAGCATTATATTTATTACTTGGTAACATAGTTTTCCACAAAGACGTCATTAGGTACAAATTGTACAAGGACCTAAATAAAATTTGGTAACATTTAAATTTGAACTTTTTCACGTCAACATTGAGTTTCTAGTTCTAAAACATGAACATGATCCATAGTTCTGAATTCAAGCTTAGCGTATCGTATAAGCAAAATAAACTACAGAAGATTGAAATTCGAATTCTATAAACGCCAGACGAAAAGTTTCTGCTGGCGGGAAGGCATTGTGTTTTGTTTTCGTCGTGTTTAATGAGAGGGGTAGGTAAGGGTTGCGCGGGTGAAATATGATTTTTTGCTGTCAATACACGCCCCCTTAAACTCTCCCAGTTAGGTAATGCTCTTGTACTCGATATTTGAATTGAGGAAAAGAATAGATTGTTTAATCAGATAATAAATAAAAAATAGACTTATAGCAGGTTTACAAGGATGGTCATAGCCCGGTAAACACTCAGAGCCTTACCACAAAAACTTAAACACTTGTTCAACGCGTGTTTAATGTCAGTTTTATGTCAAACTCCATACAGAAATGTCATGTTTAAAAGGTGTTTACGCTAAACAACTGATACACACGGTTTTGTGGTAATAAGGTCATAATTTCTCGCTATAGTAATCTAGGGCAAGAATAAATAAAAGAAATGAAGACGACTGTTGTGATTTGTTAAATCTATCAAGACTCCTAGAGGATTTAGTATTATTGATGAGCAATTTCTATTGGAATAAGATTTTTCCCCTGAGCCCATCTCCGGCCCCGTCCCCCGTGGATGGGATTGAAACTTATGCCCGTCGTCAGTCAGACTGGAATAAAACTTATTGAGAAAATACTGGTAGGTAGGTAAACTCTGTTAATTTTAAACAAAGTAAATATCTGATGCAAAACAAAATCTTTTAATATTCAAACGTCAATCATGAAATTGGCCGATTGCATGATTTGTGTGTAATTGTGGCTTATTAAAATTCCACGCAAGCTGTAATATTAGGAAACTGATAAGTACTAGTGTAGTAGACTAGTAGTAGTTGTTGTAGAACCCGAAATTACCAAAATACTTACTGCTCCAGAGAAAAGTGATACCTGCAGTTAAGCTTGCAGAAAAAATATCGATATATCGAAATATCGATATTTTTTGTTCGATATATCGATATTTTCAGGCGATATTTATTATTTCGATATACCGATGTATCGATATAAAATATCAAGTATCGAAAATGTATCAAAAACGATATATTTTCAATAGCAACACCGTTGTCGCCGCTGACTAAAACCGCTGGAAGTCAGAGCCGTAAAAATTATTAGTACTTTGTTTCCTAGTTTGGTATTTAAATGATTATAAAACTTGAACTACATAAAGAATTTTTTTTTTTGAAAATTCCAGCGATATATCGATAATTATATCGATATTTTTTTTTCGATATATCGAAAGCGATATTGATATTTTTTTTAAATATCGATACGATATATATCGATACATTTTTACACTTCTTGCATCCCTACCTGCGGTGTTTATTATTATCTACCTGACTCTACAGACGTTGTCCTGTCCCATAGAATTCCCATAAAAAGCACCTCCAGTTTTTCTTTACGTAAAAACCTCTCTAAGCACGAAATCCGAAGTGACGGTCCTTTCTAACTCTGTATCACTTACGAACATAAAATTTATTTGGAGCCCGAACTAAAAATGAATAACAACACGATTTTACAGGGACAACTGTAAAACATACAAAAAGTTTAAGGTTTGACAACTTTTTTGCTTTTTTTTTTTAATGAAAATAACCATATTAGTTCTGCCGTTCTCTAGTGATGCGCTTACCAACGAACAGCATTTCATTTTAACACGGGTAGTGAAGTTAGTGAAATATACTGGCCTTTTCCCAGAATAGATAATTAATTATCAAACACAGACCTCTCACCAATTAACGTGTATTTGAGCTGAGCAGCCCCAAGTAAGTTCAATACTAAGTAAATGTAGGTTCGTTACCGAACTTAACTAAAGGTAGTTATTATAACTACCTTTAACTTTCGAATAACAAACATGATCTGGCCAATTAGAAAATAGTTTAACCTATCACGATTCCGCAGTTAACTTGTTCAACCTAAGTATACAATGGATATAATATACATAGTATCATATTATTATATCGTATCGAGATACATAGTATCGAGTTATTTAACAGTTAAAAGATACCTTTTGAAAATTATCGTCATCAGCCTGTAGCAGTCTGCAGTGCTGGACATGGGCCTATAGGTATGTATAGATGGTGACCCATCCACGGACAAACCGCGGCAAGCGTAGCTTAACCTGATCGGTCGACCCGTACGGCTGTTACTGTTATATATGTACACCATAGATTTATTATTTAAAACTATCTAGACATTCTAGACTAATATTTAAAAAAATATAAGTAAAAATCTTTTTAAAAACAAGATTTAAATGAACTAAAAAGTACTAAATAAAACTAACGTAAACATAGAACTTTAATATTTTCTTAAAGCTTGAGGCGTAAATGTCCTTCTTACACTTAACTTGAAGATTAAGCCTCAAACTTTAAGAAAATATTAAAGTTCTATGTTTACGTTAGTTTTATTTAGTACTTTTTAGTTCATTTAAATCTTGTTTTTAAAAAGATTTTTACTTATATTTTATTTTGTACTTTTTAGCATTAAGATTTGCTTAAATAACTGTTCTATCACCAGATATCCAACATGCCCAACACTCTTTTTAGTTTCACAATTTAAAAATAAAATCCAGTTTTTAGAACGTATAAGTTTATTATTCTAGTTTCCTCTAGAGTAATCGAGTTATCTTTTGTACTCACTGTTTTTGTGTCACTATTTGTCGTTTTTTTTGTATTTCCCCCTTCCGACTCCATCATCAGGCCCTGAACACCAGCTAGTTTAATAGAATTTGTCAATACATATCCAATAAGTCCAAACACGATTATGCTATCTTATTTGGATGAGGAGTGCTGGTCAATACACAACCAACGAGTCCAAACACGATGGTGCTGTCTAGTTTGATTGAGGAGTTCCTTTGGCCACCTTCCGGCTCCATCATCAGACCCTGAACACCACCTAGTGTCAAAGCACTTGTCAATACATAACCAATGAGTCCAAATACGATGGTGCTATCTTGTTAGATTGAGGTTTTCCCATGGCCAACTTCCGGCTCCATCATCAGACCCTGAACACCACCAAGTGTCAAAGCACTTGTTAATACGTAACCAATGAGTCCAAACACGATGGTGCTATCTTGTTTGATTGAGGACTTCCTATGGCTAACTTCCGGCTCCATCATCAGACCAGCTCCATGATATAAATTTTTCAAAATGTCTCGGTAGTTGTTTATGCATACCAAATTTCAGCTCAATCGGATTCCAGAAAGTGCTTGAAAAATGGAGGACAATATTAGTAACCGGAAAGACATACGAACAGAGCAAGCTAATATAAAGCTTGTAAAAAGGTACTTCATGTTTGTAAGTTTGGATGTAGGAAATAATCTCTACTGATCCGATTTCGAAATTTTTTTAACTGGTAGAAAACTATACTATTGCCGGAGTGCCATAACGTATCCTTATAATATAGTTGACTAGCACGCGGGTGAAGTCGCGGGCACAAGCTAGTCATTTATAAAGTACCAACCTTGAGATTAGCTTTATTATCTTACATAAAAATAATGTTACTTTATCTGTGTTACATGTGTGTGTACATGTGTCAAGTTTCAATAAATAACCTAATTTACTTTCAAAGGTATGCTAACAACCTATCCATCTTGTAAACAGCCGTGGCGTAGCTGCCTGACCTTGCGCTCATGTCTTTGACGTAGTATTTATGTGCATAAGTGTCAAATATGAATGACACAGATTGTTATAGCCACTGTTGCCATGTTGCCACTGCCACCCATCATATTCCAAGCCGCGGAGTCGTTGCTTATCCTCGCGCTCACCAATGTCACAGTATTTGTGTACACAAGTGTCGGGTCTCAATGGCGATGGCGCGGGTTATTTTTTCTAAAGAAACCACTCAAATCACTTGTGTTGTGTTTTTAAAACGACCTCCGTTATTGTAGGGCTGGTAGTCGCTTGATTCACCTAACTAATTAAATATTCACAAATTCTTGAGTTAAAATAATGTCATTTTATACTTCGGATATATCTGCCAGTCCAGTGAATGTTTACAATAATTCCCAGCTATTTATAAACTCTATGTAACTATCGCAGACAGACACTAAATAATTACTCCCACCTTTCACAACCTATTAAAAATCTCACATAATAATAACAATTATTATTATATTATCAAACTAAACCACCTGCTAATGGGCGGGCAGCCCTAGACCGGCGCGCGCGCAGGCTGGCACGGCCCGGCACCGCTAATGCACGCGGATCATTGTCAACCGACCATTGTGTGCAGGGCTATTGCCACGATGGCATCACAACATTATTACTGGGTTTTGAGATATTTATTGAAGGATATTATTGGCTATATGGCCCTTTGTGTCTGTGGGTGTCGACTGAGGAATTATTTAAGAGCGTCTTTAGGTCATGAATACTCATGAGTGATTACTTCTAATGAAGCCCCATATCCCAGTATCATGTCTAGAGGGAAGAATACACCTTCGTCAAAAGCATCATCAACATTATCATCAGCACCCTAATCATAATGATTTACTTGGAATGGCAATCCTATTCATTTAGCTAGTGGTTAAGGAAATACTTCATAATCGTAACATAGATATGGCGTAGTTTAGCTTTAAGTAACAAACTGCAGTAGTTAGTTTAGTCACGTTAGTGTTTCTAGCGAGTCGTAAGATGCTTTGTCAACAGATGAAACTGGGGCACGTAGTGATACCTGATAAGAAACTAACGACCCTTTCACTGTTTATGACTTCTTCGACTTTAAGATTTAAAAGTTTAGTTAAAAGATCGTGGAACGTTCATTGATTTGATCATTTCATCAATTTTTTTTTGTCAGAACCCAAAGTGGAACTACTTAATTTATATCGAAACAGAACAATGTCTGGGGAAACCCAAATGTAGTTCTATGAAAAATGCGGTAGGTGCTGATATTTCTGCCGTATCTAATACAAATTCGCCACACATCGTTTCAGTGGACGCAAAATAAACGCCTTCGTACGTTTGACCGGTAACCAAACCGCTTGAAGTAATATAAACAAAAATACACACAATGCGTTTTAGTTTAAAACACACAAGTGTTTATAAACTGCAGAGTTATAACATCAGCAAATGTAACGTTGTGTTCGACCTAGTTTGCGGCACGTATCACGGTCATATTTAGGATGGGTGTGCACTTTTGTTGCTGACTCATCAGCTTGATGTAATTGTCTGAGAAGTAGGAAGTAAGATATTGTTGTGGTTTGTATAGAAAGTCTAAATACTTAGCTATTTTATTTTATATTTTTTAGACTCTTGGTGTAGGGACTTGTCGTGAGAAAACTTTTGTGTATGAACGGTGTTGGCTGTAGGGCCTGTAGAGGAAGACCTGAGAAAAGATGGATTGATTGAGTGAAAGATGACGGTCAGAAAGGGAGTTACGACTGAGATTTCAACTAATAGAGATGTGTGTAAGAGAAAGACTTGCTGCGCGCACGCGCACCCCTAATAAATTGGGTTAAGGCCAGTCTAGGATGATGGTCGATACTTAGGAAAGGTTTTATCACAGTACCTATCATTGTTATAGTATTATCAAGAATATTGATACTGCTTGTAAATTAAGGACGCAACCAGATTTTATCACGATTTTCCACATTCAAAGAAGGTCCCTTAGTAATTAAACTAATGACATTAAAAATTAACACCTTCAAAACATTTTCATTTGCACACAAAATGGCGAAATGTATTGTGTGGACGCAAAATGCCGGAATTGAGACACTCCATGTGAACAACAGCGAACTATAGACAATGACAATGCACTGTGCTCAGTTATTACTGACGAGTTATTTTCTGAAATTATTGTTCCACATTGACGCTGAGATATGGACTATGATTCTATGAATAGCCTGACGATTACTGTAATTTTTCGGCATGGTGGAGTGTATTGTTGAGCGGAAAACTACAGTTGTGCTTAAATGAGGTTGTTTTAAATCAGCGATGGGTAGGTAGCGAAAATCTGCGGTAACAGGTGATATTGACTATCATGAAGCTTCAGTTTTATGTGTAGTTGGTAGGTCAATTGCTTGACTTTTCGCTGACCAGGTCCTTGACAAAGTGACATTCTATCAGCGATAACGATGATGGAAAAGGCAAAAATGTATAGGACATATATAAGCTATCGAAAAGCTTATGTCAATTCTGTTGAAAGTCGTTGTAGAAATCCGAAACGTTTTCGAAGCGATTGTCACTTGTCTAGGGCCTAAGTTCTGTTCAAAGTCTAGTGTATTCCATCACGTTCATCACTTTCAGTGACTGTAGATGCAACATTGTAACCAATAACAATCCTTAACTCAGAACTATCAGCTGTTCCGGCCGCACCAGCCGCACTTATCCTCGCAATAAATACAGCAGCTATAAGCAGAATGCAGCGCCTGCAAACGTAGCGCATTACAGTTATCAGCCGCTTGCAGCCGCTGCGTTCCCGTTTACCTTATGTAATTGGACTGTTTGTCTGCCGCTGAAGCTTTCCGAGGTTTTCACTGGCGGCAATTATTTTCATTGGGAGCTGTCATTTTGTTGAATTGTTCGTCAGTTGAATTGGCATGTTGAGTGAGGTCTGTAATCCACAGCCAGGTTCTAATTGTAGTTTTCTTTATTGCTTAAACCTCTTTTCATACATCATTCGTTTTCAATTCAATCCTGGTAGTATGATCTTTAACAGCATGACACATACATAATGGGCAAAAACTGGTATTAACTAATATCCTGCGAGATTTAGATTAGATTTCGGTTCTACCTCCACATTTGCATTCAACATAACATAACATCTGACCTGAACCTCGACAAAGTAATGAAAAAAGCCTCCTGATCAGTGACCCATAGATCCTCCGTGACATTTACAACATAAAAGAATATGGGGGCAAAAAATTGACAACCTCTTCTTACTCCCCACAAACAAGAACAAGCTTGAAGGCACACACATGACTCACGCCCGACAATAGTCTAAACAAGTGAGGTTGTGTTGTTATTGAAACACCTGTTTCTTATGTATTCGAATAACAATAACAATTTTAATGTTAATTACGGTGGTTGTTCCAATATAACCTCGTGTAACCTTGAGGTTTTAATACCCTTCGCTGTTTTGATGCATATATCGAGGTACAATATAATCCTCATGCTTTTAAATTATTTGATGGTGTAAATACTTCTATTCCCCCAGTTTTAGCTTAGGACAACATTCTCGTTCCATGCATGTTTTTGAAACACCTCATAGCCAAACAATGATTCAACGTAACATTTCGCATTGCACAGCTGGACGAAAGCTTCTCCTAAGTTCATCATAAGCAGTGCATGCATAAGTTGAATTACAGTAATTTGATTCCAATACGTACTTCTCCTGCATGCAGCTCTGGACATGAGAGATGAAGAGAGAGACACGACAGAGAGAGAGAGACAGAGTATCCTGCGAGGCCTTTCGTGGGACAAAATGGCCTATAAAAAAAAACTAGTTCCCCGATTCCAATCCAACCAAAAATATATTAAATCGCCTACTTTTTGCGATTAAAACGCTTCGATGCAACTTCCAAATGTCTCAGATTTGACCAATTACTTTGACCACCATAATAATTTATTAATTTGATCATAACTTCCACGATGGTAAAATAATTTCATATACTACATAACCTACCCTATCTATATAATCGTTGAAATGATGTTTATTTCTGTAAATAGATCTTTTAAGATACTTTTACACGTAGTTAATATTTTAAAACTAGATGTCGCCGGCATTTCCTAGCTGACTGAACCTTGAGAAGAAATGCCGAAACAAACTCAGAGGTTATGGTCTCCTAATAACCTCACCCTTATTAAATAGTTGCGGAAAATGATAGGGTTCACCCGGCAGCGGACCGGCAGCGAACCGGACCGGATATCGGATGCCGTGCAGCTGCGCCGGACACTTCGTTACCGGCCGCTGTATTCATTGATTGCGTTAGTCTTTTATTAGCTGCCCGATGGACTGGATACGATCGACTTTTGATTAGGTTTTGTTGGAAAAAATATGGCGTTTCTAGTTTATTACGTTTTGTGGATAACTGACCGGTCAGCTATTTATTACCTTACCCGCGACCTAGCTGTGGACATTTACTTACATAATTAAATAAATAAAATGCATTAAACTAATCCAGCTGTCCTGTGACTGCCTCGTTGCTCTAGTGGCGCTACTGCTGAGCATGAGGTCCTAGGTTCGATTTCCAGGTCGGGCAAAGTGTTATTGACTTTTTTTATCAGGATTTTTTCAGTAGCAGCCCGGAGTCTGGATTTGTGCTCGGTTGATGGCAATAGGCTTGCCCCCGATTGCATGTGACTTAAACATAACCGGCGAAATGTGGGTGTACTTTATGAACACCTCTGCCTAACCCTTCGGGAATTACAGGCGTGGTGTTATGTTATGCTATCCAGCTGTTTCTAATTATCTCGTACCCTTCCTAACTGTTCCGGCCTGCGCAGGCTACCTGCAAAGCTCTAGCCGTTACAGTACAGTGGCTGTATGTGTTGCCCTGAAGATTTGTTACTTGTGGACGACAACGATACTTATAGCTACCAGGGAACATGAAGAAGAAGAAGAATGTAGGAGTGTTTCAGTATTATTCTATCTGTGGCTGGGGTGCTTTTACTTCCTACCACAACCTTCCAAAGGTAGGCAGGTAGCTAGGTTTTTCCATCCAAAGGTTGTCTGTAAAAGATCGCTTTTAGCGATTAGACCGCCCATTGTTTCACCCTATGTAAAATTCCTAAATTTATAGGCTCGAGTAGACCAGATGCGTACACGTGCACGTACCACTGAGTAGTAATGTATGGAACTGTAATATAGACAGGACACACCGCACGCAACTACGCATGCGCATCCGGTCTGCTCGAGCGTTTAATCTGTGTTTTTTATGGTGTACATAATAAAGAGTATTCTATACCACCTTTTGTCTAACCTAACTCCTCTCTCTTAACTGTCATCACAAGGACTATCAATGTTGACTCATTTCTTTTCAATGTCATGTTTTGTCTGAAGCGTGTATGGTACAGGGTTTCTGGGATGCTATACCACATCCATAGGATACGATCTACCTTTGTTAACGGTCTCGCTCATTATCTTGTCCATCCTAATTAATTAGACACCTACTTCTTAAATCAGTAGTTTGTTAGTGTTGTCCTGTCCCACTTCCCGGTGTGTCCACTGTGTCCAGTGTCCACAACAAACGCGCGGACGTGCCGCCTGTGCGCTAACATTTGTGCGGCGCTGTTTGTGTTGCTCCTGTATTTGCGTATTATTTCAACTAAACACCGCTTGCAGTGCCTGTAACTGTTGTTAGGAGAATCTGGGACTTAAGTTACTTTAACTTAACTTTTACTTAAGTTTTTTTTTGGTTTTAATTATTAGAAAAGAGGCAACAACTTTTATAGTATTAGTATTTTTCGAAAGGTAAAACAGCAAGGTAATCGACTTATAGGATGCACCGACCTCATGCAGTTTCAAATAGAAAACAACTTACAAAATAAATGTAATTTACCATATGAAATACATATCTAAGCGTCGACTATCGATTTTGGACGTTCACAGTGTCGTGTGTCGGTTCGGCTCTGGACAATTTTTAAGCAAATGAGTTTTTCTCTGGATTAAAATTCCAATAAGAATAGCTATTGATTGATGCAAGCTTGATTGATGACAACACTTTCAGGAAACGTAGTTTTATCTTGCAATAAAACATTGTAAATATAGTGTTCCGTGGAGGTTCAGGAATTAATTATAATAGTAGGTATTATAATTAATTCCTGAACCTCCACGATTTCTTTTTTTCTCTATGATTTATCAATTAAATTAGCATTGGAATAAGAATAAATTTAAGCAAGAAATAATTGCGTCGCACCATCATAATTAATAACGAATTAATTATTAATATTGCGTTTGCACACGTGTTTAGCATTCTTATGCGCAGGAGTGGAAATTTGCGCCATTTTCTTAGAAAATGCGATGAGTAGTTTATGTTAATGTGTGTTACATAGTTGTGGTTTTACATGGCTGATTGCTTGTGTCCATGATAGTTGTTTGGAAGAGGGTAGGTATATAATTATAATTATAGCTATTGAAGCGGATTCATAAATATTAAGGTGCATTATTAAATGGTGTTCGTTTATTTAATAAACAAAAGCAACAGAGAAAATAGAAATTACAGTTAATTTGCAAAAAAACTCAATTAATGTTATATTATACCTACAGTATGCAAGGGTAAACAACGTTGTCACTCAAACCATGGGTAGTTGACTTAAATATAAAAATAAATGACCCAATAACAACAAATAAAAAACCTTATTTTCATTAAAAGGTTTTAAAAAGTAAATATCCGTCACTGTCCCGATACTCATGGATACGCGTTCGAGAGAGCTGTGAAACAGCTGACGGCCGGTCATGTAAAGTCCCGCGCGCCCCGCCCGCCCCCGCCAACCGCCGGCCGCCGTGTTGAGACGCAAGTCCGTTGCCCTTGCGCGTAGGGTGAAATATTCTTGTGGAAAAACGAAGATTTTCTTTAAAAAAAAAGTTGTATTTTTCCATTGATTTTACGTTCTATAAATGAAAACAAACCACTGGTTTCAAGGATAACGGTGTTTACACTAACACCCTGTATACCTAAGTTTTATATACCTGAACCTCCTCTTAATAGCTTTGGTATCCAAGTTAAAATTGCAATTCAGTCTTCAATAACATTTTTCGCCTATTCATTAGTTACCCAATCATCAAAAAAACAAACAAAAAATTATGTACTTATAATAATAGGTACCTACCTGAATAACACATACCTCCCCAAACAATTCATTGATTAATCCATCTAATCAATCAACCCAGCTTACCGGGCTCTTGGTCGGCCTATAAAGCCCTTACACACCAGCGAGCCAACACCAGCCAAGCGATTTTAACCCAAGTACACACCGTGCCGATAACGGCAATTACTAGGCGCCACTGAGCGGAGCGATTTGGCAACGAACAGTGCTGTAATTAAATGTTGCTGAGTAGTGTGCACCTAGCCGTATTGCCTATGAGGGGTTCTATTTCCCTTAAGATGGGTCTGAGATGAGGCTTCTGTTTAGCCTCTTAAGATGTGTTTAGACAGTATGGACCTGGGAAACAGGCACAGTTTATTCTCTGCCGGAGTAAAAGCACAGATTACAGGGGGGCTAAAACGGCCACATTAGCAATTCATTTTCTGAATTCCCAGAAATTCATAATTTGTGGACTTTTTTAAGAATCTCCATAGAAAACTACCAAACAGATGAATGATTTCGTAATATGAATTGCAGGCAGATCATATTATGAATTCTCAGTTTGTGACATTTTACGAAGATTCATAATATTTTCCTATTATGATTCTGCCAAAGTGGCCGTTTTAAGCCCCCAGATATGTGAACTATCGGTTACAATCATTTTTAAATGTGGAATTAGGACCCATCAGGCAGGTACTCGTATATTGCTATTAACCGGGCACAAGTGTAATTTCAAGACTTCTATAGACATGTGTTGAATGGCTACATCCAATAACTTTGTCCGACTCGGGTAAGGAACGCAGGACCAGCACTAGGAGTCTCGCTTGAGACCATTGGACCAACCTGTTAGTCATAGTATTTCTGTGTGACTGTGATGTAATTAATATTATTAATATTAAACGTAGGTTTTCAGTACAAATATAAAAGTAATCTGCAAAGGGTTTGATGTAAGATGTAAGGTACACTGTATTCACTTCAGTGGGTCCAGACGAGGTGGGTCGGGAATGATAGCGGTGCGCGGAGTTGCAAAGAGTAGGATAATCATGCTGATGATTGATGATATATGTTGTACTCGTATTCTTGCATATAAATATAATTCTTATTCTTGAATTTTTATCACCTTCTGTTAGTGACAGCCTTTAACCTCCCATCTGCAGAAAAAGATGAGCCAAAGGATTTTGGACACCATGGGATCTTAAGATTTAAATAAAAATAAAAATAATTATTGGTCCTTTGGTCCAAACCTGTTAAATTCATTACCTGCTGTAAAATTAAGTACAGAAGCTTAGTTTATGTAATCTGATCAGTAACTGAAAACTAAATAAAAAAAAACAAAATGTAAAACAACAACTGTACCTTTGCTGGTCCAAGTGCTTCTCTTCAAAATTCCTTGAAAGTTCCTGGTCCTCTGTGAGTGGCACTGAACCCAACCCCAGTGCTTTGACCACCGATGCATGCTTATCCATACGATCAGGGTCCGAACCGTATTAATTCGAGGCACACAATCGCTTTTTTAATGTACAAACACGAAGCAGTGGGTTCACGAAAATTACAAATTCCTTTGTTAGAAAGTCTTTTGGGTGAAACTTTGATGAAAGGGCTGGAGTGGAATTTGAATTTTAGTTCAGTGAAGGATCTTTTATGTTTTTTAATCTGTTTATTTGGTTTTTGAAAGCCTATAAATTTATTTAGGCTGAGTATTGAGATAGACTAACATCGTTTGGACGTCCAGCACCCCACGCAGTCTGGTAAATAATTATTTAGCAAAAAAAAATCTTTAAAGTATTTTGTTTTATTATAATGGGGGAATATTTATTAGCTCTGTTCGGTCTATGTAAACCATAGCCTAACGAAATCCCAATTACTAAAAGTTGGCTTAAAAAATTTAAAATCGGAGATTTTGCAATTCAGCAAGAATCTCAAATTGCTAAAGCAAATCAAATTCTAATATTGCTTAGGTCATCAACAGAAAGTCCAGAATAAAATGCCCCAGTAATGTAAAAAAAATGATCGGTCATTTTGCCTGATATTGTAATTCGATTTAAACCATTAGTATTTAGTTTAATAGTCTGTAGATACGATCTGAAAGCAACTATCTAACTTCGTCGTTTATTTTATTGAACGTCCACTTTCGACCTCTACTGACTGTATCCGACACTTGACAAATGTCACAAGAAAGTAATATTTACCTAAGAGTCTTTAAATATTGTTAATAGGTAATTATTTTATTACAACTATTGTTTCGGTAATTACCATGCAGATGTAGGTTCTACATTAACCTCAGATGTCCCCACAAATTGCCAGTTACCTTTGAGATAACAAGATAATTGTACCCAGAATCCGTGTTACCTATTTCAATTAGGTCCTTTGTTTGTCAGAAATTACGTCACTTAGAACATCTGATACAGATTCCATGAAACAGGTTTGAAGCCTAATTGTTTGTTGGTAAAGACCTAGAACTAGCTAAACTTAGCCCATAGCCCCAGCATCGATGTAGATTAAAAATGAATTGTATCAATACTTACGTATGCCACACGCCGTGCTTGATCGGCTTGACCGGAAAACGCCGTCGCGGAAGAGTGGACCGGCTTCCGCTGCGCATGCGCATACGATCGAAAAAATCCAGTTAAACTCATGTTTGAACTGAACAGGGCTCTAGAAAGTGCTTAGATAACTGATTGGTTAAGTAAAAGTGGTTAAGTAAATAAGTGTAACTCTAAATTAAGATTATACAAGACGTAGCTTCTGGTCTCTAGAAGCTTAAACCTTTGTTTAATAAATCTGCTGTTAATTGTTGGTTTTAGTTAACTACACAATATTAGAGGACGAGATTTTCAGTTACATCATTTGCCTGGTTTTGATAAAAAAACAGATTGTTAGTTTATTACTGGTTATCTGAATACCAATTCTGAGAAAAGGACTAGCCAGTCTTAGAAAAAATTTAATAATCAGAATTTGCAAACAAAAATTGAGAGAAAACTACATTACTAATTTATTCTACTTTCATGAACAATAATTACAAAAAAAATCTTTCATATTCCATGACAATAAAGTCTCATGATCTTAATGTTCACATTCAGGTATAAATCATGAAACAAGGCATATTGTTGAGCATAATCTACCATCTTGTAATTACGTCGGCTGAATAGACAAGATTAATTACGTATTATTATTAATGCTGTACACTATTTACATAAGTGTTACTTGTTCAGCTGGGTCCCATAAGCATGCCTACTTTAATGGTCCTAGGTTGAGCACAGATATGAATTTGGTCCTTATACTGTCGCGCGTCCCTTTTCATATCTAGATCATTAGCGACGTATTTAAATGAAATGGGGTTGTTTGTACTTAGTATTATAATGACATTTTTTATATTTTTGTCGTTAAGTTTGTGCAGAATAAACAATTTTTCTTTCTTTCTTGTTAAAATTATGTTACATTTCTGTGTTTTTTTCCAAAAACAACCGGTTTTAATAGCTGTTTGTTCCACACAAATGGTTTTTAAATATCATTTTGGGGTATTGTGGCAGTTAATTATTATGCTCGAAAACTTAATTAATTGATAAATATTTAAATGAGAAGTGCAGAGCTAGAACGCATTTACAAGAACCTTACAGAGACAGATGGACCGTAGCTGCGCAGCTGCAACCAACACTTTAGTGCACAACCCTTCCATGGAATCCCTGAATATAAGCACACACGAAGGTGTTTCAGCATATAACCGTTATCCGGGCTCGATAACCGTCCGACAGCCGACACATTAGCGAGCCGTGCCCCGGACGCCCGGACGCGTCCGGACTTTCCGTCCGCAGTCCACAGCGTCCGGAATGCTGTGTTTAATGTTCATGCGCATTTTGTAAAGTAGTGCTTGATTTTATCATGTCCGGTTTTTAATTGTTTGTTGAATCGCAATGTTATTTGAGGAATGCACTGAGTATTGTAGAAGTTGGAACGTTTTTAATCTAAAATACCGTTGACTTCTACGTAAGAGAGAGAGCCCCCATGACAGTTTTACGGGTGGTAGAATCTATTATCTGTTGTAAACTCGTGACGCTGACGACACTTTTCTCAGAACATTGTGCAGTGCAATACACCTACCATAATAAAGCTTTTACCTCACCTTCGATAACACTTAACTCTACCATATCACTATCACCTTATCTCCACAAACAAACCTTTCTACGTATTATCGATAGCTCAGCCACCAACATCGCGAGCAGGTTGAACAGTATCGGGTGTTAACCCTCGCCTCCTATTAGGTAGGCGGCGCACGACCCGGATGTGTCGGCGCTTGCTCCGCGGCGCGAACGGGTTACGAAGCGGAGGTAGTGTAAAGTGTAGCTACATATTGCACCTGCTTAGCTGTTTCGAAAATATGTTGTAGGAAAAGTAGTGCGAATATTTCAAAAAAGGAAAGCTTTTTTTGCTTCCGAAAGATTTGAGGTGAGGATGGATACATAACCGATGCCAACGGGCCAGACTTACTATGGCAGCCGCACCATAAGTCTCTATATAACTACATATATATAGATTGTATTTTCGTTCTTATTACATTGTAAACTAAACCTTCATGGAAAACAATAAGTCATTGTACAAACAACACATAATTATGTAATACTAAGTACCTACATAATATTACTATTATAATTTACCGTGAGTACATAATATCTTACACCATAGAATAAAGTTTCATGTTTTTTTATTATAACATGGACATTGTAATCTACATGTCCCAGTTAGTATCAATAGCCCAGTCATAATGTCATCTATGGCGCCTCACAGACCAAAACAACAAATATTGTATAAATATGATACACAATATTTGTGCACAATGCATTTATATTGCATTCAAATACCATGCATTAATAGACAGCACAATGACATGACATCATAGACGTCACTCGAATCTATTGATTGTTTTGTGTGATGCGCCTTATAATCCCTGACCTACGATACTATAAGTAATCTATTCTCGATCACTAAGACAGTTATCAATCTTCTGACCCAACAAAATAGCCCAAACAGAACAATTCCTGCCCGCATGCTTACACAATAATCACTTATACTACAATTGGAGACTGGAGAGATTACCCAGCTATCTCAAGGGGCGCCCGACGCGGAACTTAGGACCAGTCATCTGACGGTTTCCTCATCACAAACAAAGGACCAACCTTGCGTACCCAAGGCTGTAAAACCTGCATTTTTCCTTTACAATGAGATTCTTGTTATATTGGCTTGCAGTCACGTATTGACTATACCAAGATTATATTTATGGGTAATATGTTCGTGACGATAGCAGGAATATTTTTCCGTTTAGGTTTATTTTATTAGCTGCTGCTATGTAATAAGATATGGCCGGACAACCTGTTATTAAGTTAGTTATTTTCTATACTCCGTGGTTATTACCAAGGTGTTCACTTGGACTATCTAGTAGGTACTCTCTGTCCGAGTGCAGATGTACCTACCGCGGCTGATAATATGCTTTTTTTTCAGTGTGCATCTAAGTAAATAACATAATATCTTAATGGTTCCCTGATATAAATTAATATACTCTAGGCTTAGAAACTTCACAACACATACAAGCTTTTGTTCACGGTGCGGCGTGGTTAGACCAACGGTCAGTTACTTACCGATTAATCGATTTTGACGAATGAATACAGGTGTTTGGTTAGAACGGTTTTGATCCTATGGTTTTCCGGAAAATCTCTTCACCAGGTTCCGATACTGCGAGAAAATACGGTTCTAGGAATATTAGGTGTGAAATATATGATGTCCGGGCAATGGACGATTCTGGTCTATAAATAGAACTACAGCCCGTAGTTTCCCTGAAACGGGTCGCACGCAATGCACAACTACCCTACATACAACTATTTGTTTACCCAAACTAGCCACTAACACATTTAGTCCAACAATAACACAATATATTCACGCTCTCGCAGTCGAGGGACCGGCAGCAAAGCCGCTATTATGCCACAACAAAGGAGGAACGTAAGAGGATTTAGAAGGACTCCTTCCACAATGGACGGTTAATGTTGCCAGATTATTAGCTTTTATCTTGCTTGATGCAGTATAATTACATATACTTTCGTTGCTTTTATTTAAAGTGATGGTAGTATACAATTGGTTTTATGGCAACCAAGCAAATGTTGAGGGTTTGACTTACCTCTAATATGAATATGCTAACTAATCAAGTTTGTCGGGTTGAATGTCATTATTAGTTACCTAGCAACAAAGGGTTGAATATGGACAAAGAAAAGATGACCAATGTATCGAAATCCAGATTAAACCCCCAGGGGTTGAACATGGACAACATTAAGGGGTTGAACATGGTCGGGGTTGAGATTGCAGGGGTTGAACGTGGATTAAACCGATATTTTCAGGGCTCTATTTTTATCCGTGTCATTCTTGTTTCATCATTAATTAGTGATTACAGAGTACACATAACGGTTAAAATATAGAATTTTGTTCAGCAATCACATTTCCTTTAATGTCCGTTACTTATCATATGGAAATAACATCGTTACCACAATAATTAAGTACAAGTCGATAATATTTTTATTACGTCATGTTTCGCCTGGCACATGATGGTACAAGAAAACCTATTAAGAATTTGAACTTTACGAAAATGCTAATAGAGTTTGTTTTTCTTCGCAGGTAATTGAACACGATTTCTTGGGATCCGCTATGGAAAGACTTGAAGGATTTATCTGAAGAAGGTAGATATTATTATATACTTATTATAGAATAGTTATTTATTATTCTTGGTATGTTTTTCTCGTTGTATGCCAAGTTGTTGTTATTGTTGAATATTTGTGTTTTACAATATTCCTAGAGAAGTTATGTTTTAAAACTATAGTTTGTGAAGTGGAGATGGAGGCTTAAATATTGTCTATTTTTTATTTCTTTTGCTATTGTATAATAGTTTGAACTCTTCTTGTAAGACTTAACTAATTTACCGAATTTGTCAGGACTATTTTATGTGCATATTATCGTATACAGGAGAAAATCCGATTTGAACTGAGACGTACGTATAAAAGATGCCTACAGCCTATGTATGATAATATAGGTATCGCTGCTTCTTTTATAATAAGATTTAATTTTCCAGAGATTATAATAACTGTTAGGTATAAACCAACAAGTTTAGCAAACAGCAAAAACAACAAACTTATCAAAATCTTGTCACTATAAAATAGTAACATTCAGATAAAAAAAGACATTTAAATTGCGTTTTTCAAAGTGTAATTCCTCATAACAAGACAAAAGTACATCGTTTATCGAAACTGGTTTAATTGTTTACAAGAATAGAAGCATACACGTACAAACATACATGCAAAGAGGAAAATGCATAACACTTCCTTTTGAACGTGACACAGTCGGATAAGATCGAGGAAAACCGGAACTGGGCAGATTTATGGCTTCCTATTATAATGCAATTTACAGCGTTTTAGTTAGTGCCTCATTATATAGTCTTTCCGAATCGTTTCCATTTATATTTTGATGATAAGGAAATATTCTTGAACCATTTTCCAGGAAAACCGTCAGAGGTTTGTAATTCCGTAGATAGTAGCTTGTAATTAAAAATAATGTTATTTTTCACTTAACTTATTTCAATTTCTATGATTTAGTCCTAACTAATATTATATGCGAAAGTGAGTTTGTTTGGTTGAACAGATTCGGATGTAATTTGACAAATGTGTGGACTATGACCGTATATGTGGAGGGATTAGGACACAGGATACTTTTTATTCCGATATTCCCACGAGATCAAGACTTATGCGGGTGAAACCGGGAGGCGCTGCTAGTTAAATCTGAACTAAGCCAAGTAAGCCTTAAGAGAAACGTGGAGGATTGAAGTTTATCCCCAGTTTGACAGAGATGTGACAGTCATGAGTCATGAGGGATTATCAATTTGTCATCTTCTGAGTATGGTGGAGTCCTGATGGATTGAAGACGCCTGTCATGTACTGGGTGGTGGTCCAATGTGTGGGGGGAAGCGGGGAGTACGTGTCATAGGGCCCTAAAAAAATGGGACGTTAACAATTATGATTCCTCGTTTGGATAAGTTTTTTCTGTTTTTTAGTGGTTTGTTTATAACGTTTTGTCGTACCTGCTCGAAAGACCAATTGTTGATAGAATTAAATAGATCTTTTCTTTTCATTTTTTTATCTATCAAATAACAAAGATATAAATGACATATCGATTTGCTGATCGGAGACTCCATAAGATCGATCGAGGTCGAGATCTATAAACTTTACTTACCACGTAATTGGATTAAACGTTATTCCTCTCATTGTCGCATTACTGTCAAACTGAGATGGGGTCTGGTCTAAGTATTTTTAGATCTCGATCATAGAGCAATGAGCTACCTCTCCAAATCAAATCCAAAATATCAAAACATCCGTCGATACCTTGCACCAGACAGACACATCCTCTCTCAGTGATTAGGTGGTGGCAGCCATTATTTAAATTTGACACCCCTTCCCCTGCGCCCCACGTGTCTGTCCATCGTTCACCATACTATAGTATGGTAATAATTACTGAAAATTGCCTATTGATTGGAGGTAAGACTACTAACAGGCATTTAGGGTGACGTTCTGGAAGGCTCATTAAATAAAAATTAGGATTTTGTAGGAATTATAAGATTCTGAAGCAAATGCTTTCGTTGGAAGTTGAATTTGTATTAGGTTGGGACATAGGTTAGTTAATGCCATTTTATAGGTTGTATTTCTAGTGCATGTAGTACAAATAATGTTATCGTATTATTTGGATTTATTCCATTTTTCCATGTTTTTTTCTGGCAAATACAAAACTTTTTTGACATTACTTTGACTTTCATGGGATTCTCTGTAGATAAATGGAAAAATCGAGGTGTTAATGCCCCCAGGTCGTAGGTGCTAACGATCTGTCACACGCCATCATTTATCAAGCAAATGTGTAAATTGATAAATGTAGATTTGATGAGCACCTAGACGGTAATTTATTTATTATCGGCTGAAATAATATATATACATCATACGGAGTGAATTTTTTAACCGTTACGCACGTAAACAGTTTTAGGATCTGAAAACTTTGTTGATTCTTTTTTTTAACGCCACGTCTTGTTTTCCGAAGGGTTGGGCAGAGGTGTGCCTATAGTACACCCACTTTTGTTTAAATTCCCATGAAATAGTGGGCGAGGAATTGCCATCAACCGGGCAAACATCCAGAGTCTTGGCTGCTACTGAGAAATTCCAGAAAGATTAACCACATTATCTTGGTACTATAATCTGTATAGTCTTACAATTAACACGAGTAGTTATAATGATATTCACAACGAACCTCTTTGTTGAAAACATTACTTTGACTAATTAAAGACATGCCTCCTAACTATACTATATTAAATTAATATTATAAATGCCAAAGTGAGTTTGTTTGTTTGTTGCGCTTTCACGCTAAAACGGCTGCACGGATTTAGATGAAATTTGGCACATGGGAACACCATGACCTGGACGTTTTTATCCCGGTAGTACGTTCCCGTGGGATAATTTCCGAGCTTCGCGGGTGAAGCCGCGGGCAAAATCTAGTAATGTTATAAAAGACCGACCTGGGATTTATTCAAAGTATCTGTGGACTATTAAAGACCGACCTGGGATTTATTCAAAGTATCTGTGAACTATTAAAGACCGACCTGGGACTTATTCAAAGTATCTGTGGACTATTAAAGCACTATAAACAGTATAAACATACAGAGTTTTTGTACAGTATATTATAATCAGAATAGGTAGACAGTCGCCCCATGTAAAATACTGGTCTTCACCTGCATTCGGTTAGACTGGAAGCTGACCCCAACATAGTTGGGAAAAGGGTAGGCAGATGGGCCCCGTATGCAGAATAAATCTCCACAAGACATGAGCTAGTGAAGGGAAAGCATTTTCATAAGTCTCATAAAGTAATATTTAACAGGTGAAAACAAGTGGTGAGTCGTAAAATTAATTGCTTATAGAAAGTGGTTGAAGGGACTAACGCCAGTAGCACACCTCCGCCGCGAAATTATAGCAGCGAAACCGCAGTAGTTCAATTGTGCTCACTCGCGTCATGTTCCGCTTCGCGAATACGATTCGTGTGCTACCGACGTGAGAGATGTGATGGTGAAAGAATGGGAAAGGTTCAAGTTACTATTGTGGTAATAAAGAATATCTGATGAATGTGAGTACGATAAACCAAAAGTTGACAATAAATGTGGCTTGGTGAGTTCTGAGGGCCTCGACGAGTGATAGTCGCTTTCAAATCGTTGCTTATTTCTACAACGACTTTCAACAGAATTGGCTTATTCCACTATTCCCTCCCGAGAGAATCCCCCTCAGGGGGGAAAACTGGACCCTAATGTAAAAAGAAACCAGAAAGTCCCCTTTTCATTTTGAGTTTGACATAAGCTTTTCGGTAGCTGATGTCAGTTCCACAATTTTTTTTTACTTTTCCATCATCGCTATCGCTGATAGAATGTCACTTTATTTAGGTTCTCTGGAGAGATTAGCAAACATGACTCTTACCAAATACAACAAGTTAAAATAATGACCCCAGCTGAAGAGTTCAACTAGATAGATGCCATATAAAAAAGTTCGAAAAATTAAATATTGAAAGGTGAATCGTGAGAAATGAAGGTAGAAAAAGGTTCTACCTACCTTTTGGAATATAAAAGTGCAAGAAATTGTGAGTCAAAAGATGATCTCAGTGGTTGTTTAGTATTCTTCCAATGTTTCCAAGTATATGACCTTGTGCGGGGACAAATGTAATTCACCTGCAGGCGTAGCATGAGCACCGTTTTGTCGACGGAAGAGTAGACAAAAATGACGTTTCCTGTAGACAGTAGACAGTGCGAGACGGCAGCAAAATAAAAAGAGTCAACTGCACTTTTTACGAAATTCACTCTTTTACATAATTCGACTCAGAATTCTTTGTTTTATCATAGGATTTATCGGTTGTCAGTGTGATTTTGACAGTAAGGATAGAAAACTTTCTTCCGAAATAGTCTACATATAAAAAGACCTAGACAAAGATCGTTAGAAATGAAAGACAAAATGACAGATTGTAGAAAGATTTCTACGGTGGATGTCAAAAATGAAGAAACGAACTGTCACTTTGTATAGAAAAAGCTATGTCTATTCTTCGTAGATATAGAAAGCGCCATGCTACGCCTGCTGATAGGTAGCTGGCTTGTTGACTCTCATATGTCAGAAAATGAATAAATGAAAAAAAATGAATAAATAAGGAGGTTCTATATTCTATACTCCGTCTTCTACTTTCTTCCGGGAATACAAGCGTGATGTTATAAAGTTCAATCAGTTTGTTGGTCTCTTGTAAAAGGATCAAAGTTTGGGCCAGAAATTGGTTATTTCATAAAAGTAAGAATCAATGTGAAATATAAACCTTTGACCTACAAAACAAGCATTCCTCGCAAATAAACGCCACTTTTCTCTGTATCTTCAATAATTAAATAGAATTCTCAGTAAACACTCAAATGCCTACAAACCCACTTCTTTTGGTCTGTAATTCACAGACCTTCATCAGATAACGACACATACTCATCTATACTTAGCTCCAAATGAAGCCTGTTGCCAGATCGCGCCACTTCGAGTCCTGACAGCATCGGATTACACGTCTGCTCTGATTGATGGTCGGAGCTAGAATGGTGGATTGTTACACCACTCCTGAGGATTTTTGGAAACGTGCCTATTTGACCAATCCGGAGGCTTGATCGAGTATGTGCTTTGAAAGTTCAAGGACGTTCGACATTTGAATAATTTTTCGTCTGTTTGCGCAGTGCAAAAAGAGGTGTACAAAACAAAAAGCAAACACTTCATGTTTAATTTACGAGCTATCAAGATGAACCTACTCAATCGAATCATGAAATCCATACGCAGACGTGCATGTGATGATGTGAATAATAACTGTAATGTTTCCTTCTTTTCCGAATACAATTCCTGCAGCACGCACAATATTGCCCACAAAATTATCCAAACGGTTAAACATCTGTGTGTTATCAGCACCATCAAATTATCCACTATCACATGCCCCACGTCACCACCACATCTACGACAAAGATGCGCATAGACACAAAGAGACAAGAGACATCGGCCGTCGACTCCGCTATGCAAACATCAGAGACGCATTGTTTTGGGTCAATCACACGGAGCGGCAGCCGAATGCTAATCATTATAAATGTACATAAGTGACGGGTTTTTGAGGTATTTATCTGTGTTGTTTGTCAGTAGCATACAGTAGGTGCTTACGTTATTTTTGTACGTAACTTTTACTTGGCAAGAATATTTACTTTAGGTTGTTGGTCAGAATCAGAACCCGTCTTATAAGGTCTATTGGTCTAGTACTACGATGACAAGCGTAGTATGATGGCTGGTATTGGAATTCTCGCCTTTTACCAAACCTTTTCCGAAATGACATTATTTTGGTGATTCTATATCCTCTGGACAATAAACTTTGTTGATAGAGTTAATCAACGGTTTGAACTCACTATTATCTATTCCTGAACCAGTAAGACTAGGTTCTAGCCCTACCTGTACCTTTGGTATACACCAACTTATCTAGTTCCTCAATACAAAACAATTAGACCAACATACAGAGCTCATCTTTTAATAGACCCTATTCATGACGTCATATATAATACCGGTCCTGCACCATATTGTATGGTAATGTAGAAAGATTAGCTATTATGATTATTCTCTGTACATATCCGATGAGTAACTTCAACTTCACATTGTGTCGTGGGAGGGGTGATAATAGTACGACTGTGCCCTGTTTATCAAAACTTACAAGGCTTGTATTACCAAATGTCATTATTTAGTTCACAAGCACCTACTTACATTTTGACACTTTTATTCGTGATTTTGTTTAGCAAAAAAATATTTGTAAGTTACAACTTGTAGAAAATCATAACAAATCCTGAGAGTGTCCGGCGACTCTCTGTTCCGTCTTACAAGTTTACAAGTACCGCAATAAATATGTAAATTCGATTTTCTATTTTAGAATGTGGTCAAAAGAGAGAGATGACTTATTGCCCGTGTCCCAGCAGTGGGAACATTAAGGCTGATTATGAATATTGAGATGAGCTATGAATTTAACGAAAATTAACATTATAGGTAACTTGTGAACGTGTAGACTTGTAAGTTTTGATAAACAGGGCACTGGTCATAAATTCCTGTTCTTTGCACTCTTTGTATTTATGAATATGACCACCCAGGTGTAAATGAACGAAGCTCCCTTCTATGTCACGCATCCATAGACTGATTTCGGCCAGTGTTGCTTAACCTGTCAAATTGATCAACCTATAAGTTATTGCCTATGATCTATGAGTTGCTTTTACTTGTGTCCCTTTTAGTATTCCCTTCGGAATCCAGGCGCTACGTCTAGGTATACATAATTGAATCAGCGAGTGCGATTCCGCGCACAATTTAATTTCCGTAAACGTGAAGACATGACGCTGAGCGATTAGGTAGCCGCCCAGCTGTGTAATTGTGCAGTCTGGCTCGCGACTCGGCGCAGCACTACAGTGTAGGCATTGGTAGAAGGCTTAAGACCTTATAGGACATAAAAGTTTGCGCTAGCATTCAAAAGTGGTTGTATACTATACGATCTCAATTTAGAGGGGATTTTCAATGCAGAACATAAGACGTTTCAGCTTTTCAAGATGTATGTGTGTAACCTTAGAATAAGTCGTTCCAACTTAATAAAGTGGTCGTATGTTCTGTGCTCTAGCAGATGAGACAGCATAATCGGGAATATAAAAAGAAAATGTTTGCTCTAAATCGTGTTTCCAGTGTTGGTTCTGCATTGGTCGTTTTTAGGAGTCGTCCTTCTGCAACTTGGGTATTGTGGTAATTGTGCAGTCTGCTCAGAATCGGCGTATCAGTGATCAATGATTTGTAATACTACGCACAGTGAATCTATTTGGAATGGTGTTTTGTAGAGCCTAAAATAGACCATTAATGACAGCCATTTTGGGCTACATGGAGCGTAGGAACACATAGTACCAAGGATCGTTAATAATGATATCTCATCGATATGGTATTCATTCTCTAGTTACTGAATAACATCATCATGGTAAAACAAGATTTTTGTTCAAAACATGTTTTGCATGCACTTTCGGATACCAACCGATTTAGCTGTCAATCCCTAGTATTAGATGGAATGACAGCTCATTTCACCTAACTTTTTACAATGAGATTTTAAAGAATAGACGGGCAAAACTTTCCTTCGATTAAATAATACTAGAAACACTAAGGATAATCCCACCTGCCTAATTAGCCTCTTAGTCACACCACGAGAATATTAGAAGGATGTCTATCTTTAGTTGCCGATCACCGAACATTTCAATTATGTTCAGTAGTCCGAGTCTGTAAAAATAATGTGTTTATCAGTCAGCGAGGCACACTGAGTCGTGGGTGTATGTGAGCCACACTGAGTCGTGGGCGACTGTAATGGACCGTTTAAACTTAGACCTAGTGGCTATTTGTTAACAGTTATAGTAAATACATAGATTGAGTCATTATTAAGTTATATAGTTAAGTTATTATTATGTGATTTGTTGGGGTTTAGCAGACGAAGAGTGATTGAAAATATATTTTTTTGTATCTTTCGATGATTTTTTATACAAGGCTGACAGAAAATGCCTCTTAGCATTATGTTCGCAGTGTTAACCACCATTGTTCATAGGAATTAAAATCATTATTGTGACTTGATGGCCCTTTTTACCATTTTGCTATGACATCCAGCAGATATGTGTTGCTGTTGCTTATGATCCATTAAAAATAAAATCGAAATCGATCCGAATAGTACATGTACTCACAAACCAAGTGATAATAAGTTAGAACTTACCTAAACCTGAAACATTGTCGTGTCAGTTATGGAGACAGCAGTAAAACCCAGGCGACGTCAACATCTGTCTTCAACAGCTGTTGACACTCGAGGGTGTCTGCGGCCACTTCCTGAACGATTGGAAACTGTTAATATAAGTGGCTTCCCACTGCTTTTATTGAAAGGTTGAAGAGCTTCGAATGGTATCACATGCTACTACACTTTATGAAGCTAAATATTTACACGAAAATTGTAATTATTTAGGCCCTTTCTGATACCGGGTAATCATTTCCATTGAACCAATTAGGTCTTGTTCGGTCTTGACAAAAAGGTAATTCTTTTCTCATCCGTGCTTGTCTAAAATGATCATTAGGAATCACCAAGTTATCCATCAAGCATTTTGATGATTAGAGTTTATTTACCCCCATGTGGTGTGATGTATTTTTTATGAATGGTACGTGTTAAGACATTTAGTAATTAATAAATAATTCGATACTCCGAACACTTGTGACCCAGATAGTTTTACACAATCTACAAAGAGTAAATTTTTACCACAAGTTACTGTATCAGAGATTTAAATCTAAATCGACTATACACTTCACATTACAGGTTATAAAATTGAAATACAATGTTTATTTAATATAATATTTTGTACGTTTGAAGAGTGAGGCAGTAGTTTGTTGTAATGAGACAATATTTAAACATCACAAACCTATGCAAGAGCTGAAAACGATTGATAATGTATTTGAAATTCTTAAATAATTACACTATTGACAAAGTAATAGAACAGATGACAGCATGAGATGCGTCGTTACATCAAATAAATCTGTAACATTCTCTAAAAACTTTCATATCGTGTATTAAATTACTTTCGTGTGCACCACATTTTATACAGTTAATAAAAACAAATGAAAAATTACCGAAAACTGCGGTAAACATCAAATTATATGATGTAAATGATGTTATTGTGATTACTTTAGTTGCCTACTGAAATATTCTTTCCATTAATCTACTATGAATGAAAACTTTCATCAAGTAATGGGCTTTATCAATAAAGGTTCAAAGGCGGGTTGTTGGAATTCAAAGTAAAATCTATATGTAAGGTTCTTAGAAAAATGTAGAAACCGCTGTTGGGTATGGTTAGCTAAGCTTAGTACAACTTAGTTCATATTTTGTACGGTCGCTCAAAAACTCAAAATTCTGTACTACGAGATTACAATACAAAGAGTAATAAGTAATGAGGAATTCATGTGGAGAGTAAAAATAGTGAGGTTTCGAAGGCGAAGTCTTCAAATGATGACGCGACGACGCTCTGGTCGATTGATCAACGAGGACCCATCCAAGACGAACGACGCTTATCGTTCGTCGTGGATGGGTGACCGATGAGGATCTGGCGGCACCGTCTTATTCTTTTGAAATAATTTATGAATAGTCTGACTACTCTCATGAATATATACAATTGATATCTATCAATTGTATATATATATTCATGAGAGTAGTCTTGACAGGCGTAAGACATTTCTTTAACTGAATGAAAATTAGTAAAAACTTTCAGCAGGCGAAGCTGACGTGGTAAACTATTTACAGCTGTTTCATTACAGTTTTTTTATCATATTCATAATATTCTAATCAGCAGCATCCGACAATCTAACTGTCCCACACAAATTAAAAATGAAAAGTTTCATTTTGCCTGTATATTTTGTAAAACACACAAAACTGTCGGCCTTAATCGAATATCCGTTTACAATAACCTAAAAAGTATATTACAATGGTCTGTAACATTTAATTAATCATTTAAACACATAATCAACATAATAATCTGTCGGTTACTGTCTGACGGCCTGTCTCCCACAACTTCAATGGTGATTGTTCTTCCGTCTCGTTCGCACGTGTTTCGTTTGTGTGGGTGTGAAAGAGACGGGTGTGATGCAGTGAATCACGTTACACGTTGCGCGTGCGCCGCCGACCGACCGTTAACTGTGATTGCTGGTGGGTAAGTTGTAAGCTTACAGCGATGGCGGAGCTGATTACAGTTAATTGACTGTTAGATTAACTCTGTGTGTGGTAGAAAAGATTTAAATGTTACTATACTCTTTATCAGTAGCTAAATTGAAACTTTCACATGTGACCTCAAGTAACACGTTGTTGTTACAATAGGGAAGAATCAAATTCATGATTCCAACTCAGTCCAAGTTTAAAAAACCAAGAGAGAGCGCTGTCAACAGTGCCGTGAGGCCAGTTTCGTATACATGATTGTGTACACATAGTGAGGTGTAGTTTTGGCATGCTTCACTGTATTGTTCGCAGCGCTATGTCTTGAAGTCTATGAAGTCTCTTTTTTTTGTTACTGTAAAAGGTTGAGGTTTTTAAAATCTTGTCTGCTGCAGTTCACAACTGGATGGACATAGGCCAAAGAGAACCGTTTTATTACACTCACCATAATTGGCCAACCACGATGTTCTTCATCGATTGGTGCTAAGGCCGAGATTTAAGAACGTTACTTAGCACGTACTTTAGCTAAGCGTTATTCTACTCATTGTCGCACAACTGCCAAACTCAAGAGGCGAGAACAGGTCTAACTCAAAGAACGTGCAAAGTAACGTGTAAAGACCTCGGCCTTAGTCCATATGACTCCATGTCTTCTGAAGTTCAGACCACACTTCGCCTGTGACTTGGACGTCTGTTGGTACCGTTAAGCCGTGTCGCTGGGCGGCGGCAGCACAGCTTTTATTTGCTCCGGCTCGGCGGCGGGTCAGCGATGTGGGTCACAGGCTGTTTGTCCAGTTGGTGATACTGCCTCGATTCTGTTGATACATGTGGTGGTGATTGTAAATGGAGATACTTTAGTTTTCTTTTTGGGCCGGCTGATAAGCTGGTAACAATCTGGCATTAAGAGTTGATTGTTTGAAAAATTAAAAAAAAAAAAACGCATATACCAATCTGGGCCAGTCGAAAGTAATTCACATCGCAATTGTTGCATTATAATAAAATAACATTTTACACCAATGTACGTGTAATTTCAGTTCGTTGACTTTTTTTTTACGGTCAAACATTGCGGTTGTACCGTCAACCACAGCAAAACCACAGTAACAATATTCAGTGGCACCGGACGCAGGTCCTCATATCCTATGTAAATGCAATCCTATATTGCTCATACTTTTATGAAATCACTGTATTTATTGGTTTTACCTATGCGGTGTAGTTGAGGACCTCTGCTTTTTGTTGTCCGATTCGGTTTGATTGCAATCCGGCTATCTATGTAGAATATTTAACATTTTTGATAAACGTAGTAAGTATTTAATATTTATTATTATTTAATGCTTCAAATAGAGCCACCCCGAACACAAGTACCATTATGTTTTCTGGCCTTGTGGCTCTAATTTAGTCCAGACTCATTCTTGAATAAACTTACCTCTCTTTATTTTTTTACCTGGAAAAGCCAACAAACTGTTTTGTTTATTCTCAGAATCAGGACTAGAAAATCACATCATAATCCATCAGTCAGACACCTTTGTTTCGTGTACTTTACTTCTCTACTTTATCTTGTTTAATGATGTCTCATATTTAGTTATAGGTATACTTCTGTACGTCTGCATCTCACTCGGAGCTGTATGTGACACAAATTAAATTATCTGCGAGATTAGTTCGTTTCTCTGTTTTTCATGGAGGTCAGATAGGCAGTCGCTCCATGTAAAATACTGGTATTCGGCTGCATCCGGTTAGATTGGAAGCCGACCCCAACATAGTTGGGAAAAGGCTAGGCAGATGATGATTAGTTCGTTTCTCTACATCACACAATTAATGCTCTGACGTTATTGGAAGATATACTTTGCCATTGAGAGTTGGATCTAATTAATTGAGATCCACTCAGAGTAAAGGCAATTTATTCGGTAATTTATATAGGTTCATTAAAAATAATTATCCTGCTCTAGAGCAGATGACTCCTAGAGTGTCCTCAGCGAATTCGCAATCGTGAAGGTAGAATGGACGCGAAAGGCCGAGAATCTGATGTTTTCGTGCAACTTGGGAGATACCATATGAGAACTTCGATAGCGGTAAAAATTGGAAATTGTACAGCAAAAGTTAAAAGACAGTTCAAGAATTAGGAAACTATGTTGTATGTCACGGCAATTATTTTATGCTGTCAGATATCGTAATAATTACCTAGTCGTTCTACTTACCTATAAGAAGATTTCTCTCAAGAAAATTTATTGATAGGTATTACTTGACTGTGTGTAGACGGATTAGTTTAGTTAATTAGTTGTATTCATTAAGCAGTACTAAGTACTTATTAAGTATCTCCTTAAACTTATGTTCAACGTTGTTTTTCCTCAGTGATTCGTTTTGATCCGACTAGGTGATCGAACAAATTATTTTGTGTACGAGACTGTGTACTTGGTGACCAAAAATGATAGTTAATTGGTATCAAATAAACCTTTTGTTTCAATATAAATTGTAAATGGTCCGCCAAGTAGGGACAGGCCAAAACTGAATATTTATAACAGCGATTAAAATACAATGAAGTCCGATGAACCAAAAATTGATCAATTAAAATTTATTGATTCAAATATATACGAGGTCTCTAGAAAGCGATTTTAAAACATCCGTTTTTCGAGTTGTGTTCATTGTTGGTGCAAATTATGATTTACATAGTAATTTTCGCGCTATTTAGTAACAAACAAACGAACGGATTATAAATATTAGTAGATTATAAATAATAGACAGTATTAAAAGATTAGAATAAGAAGTATACCTAGTGTTAACTTTCGCAGAGCCAAATCTAGACCGAATGTAATGGTTATCTGATTTTTTCAGTTTTAGACCTTTGTTACAGGCCGATTTCGTTCCGCTGTAGTGAACGGTACATTTCTCATATTTTTTGTTACTTTCGGATCATTTCGAGCGTAAACTCTCGTAGTTACAGACTTTTTGTGCATCCACGCTAATCGGGACGGTTTCTTGACTGTAATGATTATTATAGTATTATAGTTATAATCATTTGAATGCTGATTTGGGGAGACAACGTTAAGTATTGGTAATGACGGAAATCTGTATTTAGTCATTTTCATAATGAGGCCATGAGTGGTAGGTATTGTTTTACCATAAGACATTTAAAATGTGTAGTGTATCTGATAACTGCAAGACATAATTGGTGTATATAAGTATATAAATAATTATATACTTATACGTGATTTTTTTACATCTTAGGTTCCTATATATAAATATAGGTACAGTCACGGACTTCAATTGATGAGCCACCTTCAAACTTTTCAATTTTGCAGTTTCATACATTGACGAGATTACACGATTAAACACGAAGTCAAATCGCAATAATAAACTTTTAATCGGAAATATCCATAGAGGTTGACTTTATTAGTCAACCTCTATGGATATTTCCGATTAAAAGTAATTTATTTGTCATCTTGTTTACTTTCATACATTCACATGATTACACGATTAAACACGAACTCAAATCGCAAGCTCGTAAACAAGATGACAAATAAATTACCTACTTTTAATCGGAAATATCCATAGAGGTTGACTAATAAGTTCTCAATGATAAAAATAAATACAATGTTGCATTAAGTTTATCCAATCTATTTGATAGGGTGACAGTTGAAATATCGATGTCAGAGAATTTCTCCGTACGCTAACGTTACCTACTATCAAAGTCAAAGTCAAAGTCAAATAATTTATTTCAACTAGGCACATTAAAGGCACTTTTGAACGTCAAATACATAGAAATAGAACTGATTCTAGTTGCCCCTTCCAAAAGGTAGTTTTCGTATGGAGAAGAATGGGCAAGAAACTCCACCGTTACTCTTTTAAAAAAAAAAAAATGTTTTACAATATTTGGTATAGGTACATCAATTATATAATTACATGTGAAGACGATGCACCGAGAATACAATTACAATAGGTAAAAAGAATTAAAAATTAAAAATGGAGCAATGAAAAATAAATAAATTAAGTATGTGATAGGTACATGGTGCTCACATATTTACAAACATTAAAGTATACGTACGATAACACAATATTTCTACAAACTTGCAAGTAATACTAATAGGACAGTGTGTGAGATTAATTATCATAAAATGTAAAAAAATCGATGATATAAAAATAATAAATTTTACAACTAGATTAGCAACCAGTTTGATTTTGTCCAGCCTCGAATTTGTCCTATGGAGCAAGACCAGCATGTTTCCAAGCATTCTTATCTTGGATATAATCCTCTAATTTGTAATATGCTTGTTTACAAAGTGTACTTTTAATATGAGTTTTAAATTTTCTTTCATTTAATTGCAATATATCACTAGGTATTTTATTATAGCATTTAACGCAGTACCCCATAAAAGATGTTTGTACTTTAGCTAGTCTGAAAAATGGTTGATCTATTTTATCTTTATTTCTAGTGTTAAAATTATGTCTATCACTTATTTTATTAAAAAGATTTAGATTTTTTCTTACATACATAATATTCTCATAAATGAATTGGCAAGGTACCGTCATAATATTAATCCTTTTAAATAGTTCCCTGAGAGATTCGCGGTGACATAGATTATAAATGGCTCTGACAGCTCTCTTTTGCAAAACAAAGATGGATTCAATGTCAGCCGCCCGACCCCACAGTAAAATGCCATATGACATAATGCTGTGGAAGTAACTGAAATAGACCAAACGAGCGGTTTCTACATCTGTTAACTGTCTTATCTTTCTAACAGCATAAGCGGCCGAGCTTAGCCGCCCCGCAAGAGATGTTATATGGGGTCCCCATTGTAATTTCTCGTCTAGCGTGATTCCCAGGAAAACTGTTTGATTAATAAATTCCAGTTTTTCTCCATTCAATATGATGTCACATTCGCTACTTCTAACATTAGGTAATTTAAATCGAATGCATTTGGTTTTTTTTTTACTTAGTACCAAATTATTTACCGTAAACCAATCTTGGACCTGAAGAATAGCGCTATTCACGTCGTCAAGATTTTGCGACCGTCGGTTTATTTTAAAAATCAATGATGTGTCATCTGCAAATAACACCATCTTCGGTTGGTTTAGTAGTAATTGGGGTAAATCATTAATGTAAACTAAAAAGAGGAATGGACCCAATATCGAACCTTGAGGAACGCCCATTGCCATTTCAGACCCCAATGAGTTTACGCCGTTTACTTGAACTTTAACTTTTCTATCTTTCAGATATGATCTTAGTAAATCAAGAGCTGTATTCCTAATCCCATAGTGCTCTAGTTTCAGCAGAAGTGTCTCATGGTCGACGCAATCGAACGCCTTCGAGAGGTCGCAAAAGATTCCAATGGCATCTTGTGCTTCTTCCCAGGCGTTAAAAATGTTCTTTATTAGGGAGACACCGGCGTCAGTGGTACAACGCCCTTTGGTGAAACCGTACTGTTGTTCATGAAAGATGGAATTTTTATTAAAGTGACGTAACATTTGATTAAGCATCAACTTTTCAAACACTTTGTTGAGAACTGGCAGAATTGACACAGGCCTATAATTGTTGGGTTCCTTACTATCGCCGGATTTGAACAAAGGAACTACTTTACTGTGTTTCATGAGATCCGGAAAGACTCCTTGGTCTACACTGGTGTTAAATAAGAAAGCTAAATAAGGCGCAATGGTTTCGATGATAGACCTACAGACTTTTACAGACATTCCCCATAGATCTTCTGTTGATTTAATTTTAAGATCTTTAAAAGCTTTTATAACTGCCTGGGGGTTTGTATGCTGAAACCTAAACTCCAAAGGGCATGCCTTTACATTCTTTCTAAGTAAAGTAGCAGAAAGCGCGGGTGAAGAATTTAAAGCTTCAGTAGTTTTAACGGGAATATTACCAAAAAAGTTTTCAAATTCCTGAGCTATTTCTACATCTGAGTTGATGAGGCCATTTTCAGTCTCTAAATTGAATTCAGTACTACGCTGTTTTTTCCTACCTGTTTCATTATTTATTATTTGCCAGGTAGTTTTTATTTTATCATCAGCTGATTTTATTTTATTGCTAATGTAAAGAGCTTTAGCTATTTTGCAAACATTTTTAAAAGTTTTAGAATATTTTGCAACATACTGATGAAAGGATATATGTATTATTCATATGTTGCTTTAGGCCATAAAGTTCAAAAAGATTTTCCCTGCTTTTACGAATACCTGGAGTCGCCCAATCACTAAATAGGAACTTTGTGTAAATCGTTTTAGTTTTTAGTGGAAAAGTGTCATTAAATTACTTATTTATTAATGAAAAGAAATCGGCATAGAACTCATTTGGGTCACAGACATTATTAAAACTCTGAACACATAATTTACTGGCCAAAGAAGTATTTAAATTCTCTAAGTTTTTAGATGTAATTGGCCTAAACCTAATTTGAATTTTTTGTAAAGGCATGTTGGCGCAAAATGTTATTGTTTGACCACTGTGATCAGATGGCAACTTATTTACAATTTCTTTATGTAAGTAATCACAATTACAAAAAATGTTATCTATACAAGTGGCAGAAGAAGCTGTCACTCGGGTTGGTTCAACAAAAACATTTGACAAATCAAATGACCTAAAAAGACTTAATAATCTCACAGTATTAGAGTTATTTTCTAATAAGTTAATATTAAAATCACCACATATGATTATTGACTTACTATTAGCACTAAGTTTCTTTAGCACCTCTTCCATTACAGAATCAAACAGAGATAGATTCTGGTAGCTTGGCGGTCTGTATACACATACTATAACATGCTTATCAAGCTCAACACAGGACAATTCAATGGTGTGTTCAACAGACAGTCCAATGATGTCTTTCCGTTCTTTTGATTTAATAGAATTTTTTACTAATATTAAAGTACCGCCATGTATCATACGTTTTCGACTGAAATGGCTAACTACACAATAATTTTCATAATTAATTGACATTACTTGATGGTCTTTTAACCAATGTTCTGTTAAACAAATGACATCAAACTTAGTATTTTCTAAAAACAATTCTATTTCCAGTAATTTGGAAGAGCAACCTTGTATATTTTGACTGTATAATTTTAACGTATGTTGCCCCCCCTTTGGTTGTTTATTTTTATGTATAATATTGCCAGAAGATACCTTTTTATTATTCTCTAATAATAATAATTGTTTATTTGAAGGGGTAACTTCTGTTGTCTTACTTACTAGTTTAAAACGTTATCCGGAGTGACCTCCACAACTACAACTGAAGAGTCTAGAATACCCGTCGCAGTTCCAGCAGGAAGAGAATACCCTATCTGACTGGTTGTGGCCTCCAAAGATGTTGGTATTATAGGTGGATCCTCCTTCGTACAACATGATGATTTATAATTATTACTCACTATGCTGTTAGTATAACTAGACAACACAGACTCGTCACTAATACTACCATTTGTTATATTAGCTATAACCCCATTTATATTATTTGCTATCAACATAGCAATCAAATGTCTACATTCCCAAGACAGAGATATAGTTCTCTGAGTTAACTTAAAACCACTAACAAACTTGTTAGTGTCAAAATACAATAATTTCGCAACAGTAACCTAGCAACAATTGTTTATCGTTGCTAGGTTACTGTTGCTAGACCTGCAATTGCTTGACTTAGAGTAGTCACTCTGCTGTCAAGTTTGAAGTTGCTCTGCTGTCAACCGGTAAAGGTATGAAATATAATTTTCTTCTTCTAATACGAAGACATATGACTTTGCGTGTCGGGAACCGAATAAACCCGATTTGCATTACACGGCTAAAATACGAACAGTGCCAGGTGGCTCATCAATTAAAGTCCGTGACTGTACCTAAGATGTAAAAAAATCACGTATAAATTCAAACCTATATTTTACATGCTATATTATAATTATGACGGGATGTATTGTGAATTGGGTACTTAGATATTTCTAACAGTCTATTATATTTACCACACTTTATTTTAAGCAAATGAAGTGCCCAAGGAAGATGCGCAAAAGTCAAGTGCTGAAAGTTGAGTCGACAAGATGACGTTCCTAATTAAATAGATCGGCGAGACAGACTAGCAATATTGAATTTTAAACCGGAGAGTTAGTGTGCGGCACGTGACTCACAGACTCACAGCTAGATACCGGATATTGCTGCTTTTAGCAGTGAAGGATACCAAGCTATTAACGTATATCAATGATAACTGACTATAGGTACTGTGCCCACACACACAGGTACCTAATACTGGGGTATTACGTACCTGTGTGGAGCCCAAGTAGCACAGATAGCTGTATAACTACACACTTTTAGACCTATTTGAAACTCTATGCGTATTAAGACTCTTTTAAGAGTACACTGGTGATCCTACAGCTGCATAATAGCTGTCAGTGATATTTAAACAGCTTAGGCTGATTAAGAGCTGCATTAAGGCTGGTTAAGACCGACAAAACTACCACTAATACGCTAAGAGTGCTATAAAGGTATATTTTCAACGACTCTATTCAGCTTTTAACCTTTTCTAATGCCTTAACCGTAGTAAGGGCTGTTTAGTGGATGAAATTACGCCAAATGCTGTATAAGAAGGTATTTGTGAACTCCTTTTATACTAACTTGTTAAAGGACCACATGTGAACTATTATGACGTTAATAGCTGTATACTGGATGATTTGTGGCCCACATTACAGCTTATTGCTAAATATGTCAACCGCTAATCAGCCTATATACTGCCATTGATAGTGTCTGCATAGCGGCTGTTTAAACATTCACTAGATGCCTCGCAGCTGCTTAGTCACTCACTAGTGTATCGAATTAACAGCTTATAGCTGCACACAGTTCACATGTGTAATTTTATTCAGTTTTTTGCTGATTAACAGTACACTAGTGAACTATTAGACGGCCTTTTGCAGCATATAAGAGTTCTAACTATTCACGTCGCTGTTTAACATTGTATTGTATAACCTATAAATA
This sequence comes from Lithophane semibrunnea, assembly GCA_947363905.1. Taxonomy (NCBI): domain Eukaryota; kingdom Metazoa; phylum Arthropoda; class Insecta; order Lepidoptera; family Noctuidae; genus Lithophane; species Lithophane semibrunnea. Next base: position 17,273,194 of record OX376201.1, read on the forward strand.
TACTGATTCATTTTTCAACTTTTATGATGTTTTGTGTATGAATTAGGAATGTATTGCATTCGTTTTTACTTCCTGATAACACAATAATAACTTTTTATCTTATAATTCTTTTCAAAGCACAAAAAAAACATTATTCAAGTTTTCATCACGGCTTATTTATATCACAAAACTAATTAAAAACAGAATATTTTCGTGGCGCACTAAAATTTTCTTAGACAATATAATAATAGTCCTCCAGACCGTATTTTCGGCCACGGCGGCCAATCTCAACGGAGACTAGCCATCGGCGCGGAAGATATTATAGTGCACAAGTGTTTGCGCAGACACAAGTGCACTCTCTCTTCCCTCACTCTCATAGTCCGATGGGACGTTAATCCGACACGACCGGAGAGAGATCAGGCGTAGGACCAACGGCTTAACGTGCTTTCCGAGGCACGGGGGTATCACACCGCCAACTTCCAAACTCCGGGCTGTTACTACGAAATTCCTAATGGAAAAATCCAATAACAATTTGCCCGACCCGGGAATCGAACCCAGGACCCCACGCTCTGCAGTCGCGCTTGCGACCACGAGACCAACGGGGCAGTAGACAATATATATGTATAATGTCAGTAAAATTACATTCCCAATTATTTTTCTTTTATTAATATGTCAAATAAAGTTTAATTCACTCCACGAAACAAGTGTTCAATTGGCAGCTAGGGTTATATTTGCTTCTTTAAGTTTGCTACATCAAATATGTTCACTTTTACACTGGCCGCAAGCATTAAGAGCGTAGATGTGACATTTTTACTGAATAACTTGTGATCTCTTAGTCAGTCGATATTCAACGCATAGTACTGTCGTTACCCTTTATAACACTGTTAAATTGCTGCTACATAGCTCCTAAGCAGCTACGTGAACTTAAGGCTGAATAATTTGTGCCCATTTAAGAGTTACATGAGTTATATTATTCAGCGTTTTTATTCAGCTTTAAGCATGATGGGAATCCGTTATTCGGCTGATAAGCAGCCTATTGTGCTACTTGGGAGTTTAGGTACCACTGTGGGCTTGTAAATGTCATCAGGAGACTGATGATGATGACATTTGTAAGAAGCTCTTATCGCAATTTATTTTGTAGTCTGCGCAACATTGTAATTTCCTTCTTGTCTAGTCTTTGTCTTTTTTATTTGGGAAATATAAACAATCGTACATTGTACTTCTTATTTTATATCTATATGCATGACGTTTTAAGTAAATGTACAGTCCACTACGTTTCCACTTGTTACTAGCTTATATTAGATACAGTTTTAGAAAAATTAAGTCAAATCAATATAATAAGTACCGGACAACAATTAAAAATTTTTTTTTCGGGAACGCCTTTCGTTAGATAAAATACCGTATAATTAAAAAAAAATAGCGAGGCGCTTAATTTGTTTGTTGTTTACTATGTAATAATAACACGAATTAATTCAATTTCTTCCTACATACTACTCTCATCCAAACTATAAATTAAACATCTCAATATAACACTAACGGTAACCTCTCTTTTTAATATAATTGCAGTATTGTTTAAAGACAAAGAATGCGTTCTTATGCAAATAGGTATACAGACATAATCGCACCTTCGGTAGAACAAGGGCATAATTGCAGTTTTTGCTATTTTACAGGAGAGCTATTTTAAGATATTTATTGCATTCAGTGAGGTCTTGCTCTGTTAATATTGCTCGAAAGTTTTTCTTCTTTGCATGATATAAACTATATACTATATCCTTTTTAGGCGTATAGTTAACAAGAATTAAGAACTTTTAGTTTTTTTTCAATTAATTTTAATTTTAAGGAAGGGATACATTTGTGCCCTTGTTCTACCAAAATGTATATTATTTTGTAATTAGGACTAAATTTGAGCTTTAATTTAGGATGATTTTCGAATAAAAATACCTTGTTTTTCCGTATAAACTTTTTATTTTCTTATAAAGTAAAAAAAATGTAGTAACTTTCACGAAATATAATACTTAAACTATCATTATAGTCTTACTAATCAGTCGTCAATAATCTCACGTTTGTGTCTCTTTGGAATCACAATGAAAATAGAATTATAGAAGATAACAAAAATAACAGTGACATTATTTTTAACAAGATTCACTGTTATGCAAATGAAATTCTTTAGAATCACACTTCAAAAAATATTAATTAAAAAATATAAAAATATCTTTATAACAATTATTTTTTTCTTACTAACGAATCAGTTCTAGCTCTCTCTCCTTTTCTTAAAAAAGGTTGTTAAAATATTGTTCATAGAACTTAGGAACTATATTTGAGGATATCAATTGACGAATGTCTTCTTTTTTTCTGTGAGGGATTGGTAACTTTTCCTTATAGAGCTGGTTTAGTGTGACATCTTTCACACTTTTTTTATTACCGATACGACCTGTTCGAATTCTCGCTGCTGTCCAATCGTCGGTTTTGTAGCTGCACTTAAATTGGTATATCTCTGAATCTTTCATAAATTTGATCGCTTTCGTATCCAATATTTTAAAAGTATTTCCTTCAACATCCTTGTTTACATTCTTGTTTCCATCCTTGGTTTTTTATATTCATATCTATCCATGTTTCAACCATGTTATTAGCTGTAAAAAAATATATATTTATATAAAAAACTTAAGTAACATACCAATATGAATTAAGAAATAGCAACAATATACTTACACATTGACGAGTTTTCGATTGAATTTGCTGCTCTGTTAGAGCCCACATCTCCTTCGCGACAAGATCTATTAGAATTTGTGTCAGTTTCTTTGATTTGCAAATTATTTTCGTCATTAAGCATCATTAAATTTTTTTTACTACGAGATCCCATTTTAAATTCTGAAAATTTTATTAAAATTTAAATCATACAAAGAAACTATTCATATCACAATTCACAAATAATGCATACCTACTAGTCGTAAATACATAAAAATATCAATACTAATAAATAAACAGAAAATTTATCACAAAATTTGTATTAAAAAATAATACAAATTTATTTCATTAACTTAAATAACAAACATTAATATTAAATCAAGTCAATTTGGAATGACAAAAACGTAATTGTCATTAAGTCTAGCAAAATAGCATTGCAATTGGAATGACAAAAACACATTTACTTTTAAGACCAAGGAATAAAACAAATCTTGAACGGACAAGGGCATAACTGTCTGAACGACTTTGTCCTTCCAATTTTAAAATTATAAATTAGGCATAAGTGTAATAGATGTGGCATTGTCGCTCCAGAAACCAAAAAATTAAAAGGGCATATTTACCTTTACGACGTTAGCGGTCCAAGTGACGACTGCCTCTCTCTCCGCCGACGGCGCAACTGACCAATGAGACTATGTCCAGCCAAGAGAGCAGTAAAAAGGCACCAATAAGACAAAGTCACTATTTTCGCCTAGCGGATTTTTAAAGGAATTAAATGACTGTCTTTGTTCCTCCAGTTCAAATAGCATTTTTAAGGCATTTCTGTATACTTAACTCATTTTTGCAATTTTTGACAATTGTGCCCTTGTTCTACCGAAGGTGCGAATTATACCCAGTAATGTGAGTAAACTGTTTCTACTGATAACATGTTGGTCTGTCTGTGTGTATATTTGTCTTCATGATAACAGTCGTTTTTGTTCTCAGTTGATAGGGATAATTAGGTAGTGATGATTCAGTATTATTTGTGATACTTCTACCTATAGTTTTTGTTGAAAAATAATAAGTGATGAATCTGTTTGAAGAAAGTTAAATATAATGTCAAAGTATTTTATTTGCTCGACAAGTGATTTTAATGCCTTTTAAGCTAGCTACTGAGAAGGAATGAGAGACGATTAAGAAATAATAAATAAGAATCTACAGACTTTATTATTTGGGGAATAATGAGGTCTCTCTTTTGCTTTAATGCGCTTAAGAAAATATAGAAATAGATTCACATTACGTACTTAATGGCAATCTGTGACCTATTCTAAATTAAAAAAAGTCAAATTATTTAAGAAAAGTCTTTTCAACTTCAGCCAACCGATAACAGAAATTTTCATACTACGAAACGTTTTCTACAATATATTTTGTTGTGAAAGTTACAGCTTAGACGCGAGGAATTTCAACAAACACTTATGCACATGTACCTACAACACACACACACACACATATATACAAACTTCTAACACATATTATAAGAAAATGGTGGTATCTAACGAGATGCTCGCGTGACCGGTGCTCAGCCACTAATGCTCATTAATTGCTTGCTAATTAAGGGTTACATTCAAGACTTATAAGATAGATATGGGGGAAACCTGGCTGATGTTTAGACTGACGGACCATTGTGGAGTAAATGACTGATCATTGAGAACATGGAAGAGATACAAATGTTAACGTATGGGGGTATAGTGAACTCTGACTTTTACTTGTATTAGTCTTTTGAATCCCCTGCATCAGACGAGATGCTAAAAATTCTATAGCTAACTGAACACCGTGCTGCCTTTTTACTCAAATTCATACATAGTACGGAGTACTTACGTACAGACAAACTTTACAATTCAGAATTCAATGGTAAACAAATAATAAGTTCGCTGTGTTTCTCATGCTCTCTGAGTTATTGCATTCTCTTCGCCAGTATCCTATGCCTGTATAATGATGTATTGCCTTTATTTAGTGATATTTCTGGTTTTGATTTTTACCCAAAAATCAAACATGTCATATTATTATCGTATTCTATCGACCACCGTACAGGTACACTGTCAACTGTCATGCTGTTTATAAATTGTGCCTTGTGTGTCCAGTGTGCGTGTGCGCCGTTTCTATTCATTCAGCTTTGGTTCGGTTTACAAATGTCTTTGTAAACATTGCCAATTATTGAATTTTACGTTCTGATTGTAATTGAATTTTACGTTGTGAGTGGAGGGGGGAAATAGAAAAAAAAAGATATTATTAAATTATATTTAGCCAAACTTTATTAAAGAGCTGAATTTTCAATCTTTAGATATCTTTTATCTAAATACCTAACTAGTAAACGTGTACACACAGGCTTAAAAACCAGGCAAAAAAAATTCTAAGAAAAAAGTAAGTGAGGAAAAATAAAAAGCAAACAGTTCTCCGAATAAGATATACAATAATGTCCGACTTACTGAAAAACATTAAAGTCACATTTTCTCAGTATTCGTCACTTATTCATACAATAAACTTCGTGTATACTAAGGATTTTTTCTATTCAATGTTTATGGAGTGATGTCAATTCATCTTGAGAGAGGAAGATATTTTTATTTGTCAATTAAAATGAATTTTGAATTGTATAAATAATAAGTATTCAAAACAAAATGTTATTATAGGTGGGGATCTCAATGTTAATATTTTGGAGAAAAATAGGAAGACTAATCAACTCGTAGATCTAATGTTAGAATACAAACTTACATAACAAATAAAAGAACCTACCCGAATTACTCAAACTACATCTACTTGCTTAGACCTGATATTTACAAACCTGAACACAAACAATTTTTTCACTAAAGTAGAGGAATTAGGCTTCTCGGATCATTCAAACAAACAAACAACATCCATCAAACAAACAACTTGGTACACAAATAAAAGATTATTTAATAATGTAAACATATTTAAATCTAAATTAAATACCATTGATTGGAACTCTATTATATTAAAAAAACAGAATGACAACTATAAAGAATGACAAAATGAAATGAATGACAACTATAAAGCTTTTCATGACACGTTAAGTAACATCCTGAACAAATGCATTCCTATACGAAAAGTAAAATTAAAAATGAATTACAAGAAATATTGGTTAACCAAAGGTATAAAAATTTCCTGCAAAAATAAAAGATTGTTAAAAACACTTACTCTAAAAACAAATAATCCAATAATAACAAATTATTATAAAAAATATGAGAAATTATTAATAATAATTATTATTAAAAAAATCAGTCACTACAGCCAAAAAATTACAATACATTAACAAAATTAAAAAATCTACTAATAAAGTCAAAACAATGTGGAGAATTATAAATGAACGAACAAATAAAACAATAAAAAAAGAGAAAAACAATATAAACCTACAAACAACAAACAATAGTATGACGTCGGGACCGGGAAGTTGCAAACATCTTCAACAACCTTTTTGCGTCGATCGGTGAGGAAAGCCCTTTACATACAATTAAGCCCAAAGGTTCCCCAGTGCTCTCACCTACCCAAAACACAATGTTTCTTAGACCTGTAGACCCGTATGAAATAAATTCTTTGATCAAACGCCTGAAAAACAAAAATAGTTGTGGAATAGATGAACTCCCACCTAGTTTACTCAAACAATGTGCAGATGAACTCACTTTACCATTCTATAAATTGATAAACCAATCCTTCGAAGAAGGCGTATTCCCTGACCAGCTAAAAATTGCACTTGTTAAACCACTTCACAAAAAAAGTAACAAAACAGACCCAAGCAATTATCGTCCAATAGCTTTGCTGCCTACAGCTTCAAAGATTTTTGAGAAAGCAATGTGTAATCGTGTGTACGCCTTCTGCGAGAAATATTTATATTTCTCGCAGAAGGCAGGAAGGAAGGCAGAAGGTATTCGACGAATGTCAAAATGGCTTCCGTAAAAATAAATCAACAACTTTAGCTGTTTACAAATTTATACAAGAAGCTCTAAATATAATTAATAGTAAAAAATACGCAATTGGTATGCTATTAGATATGAGTAAAGCCTCTGATAAAGTGCAATATGGAATATAACTAAATAAACTATATGGAGTGGGAATCCGTGGCAAATCCCACGAATGGTTTAAACAATATTTAACCAACAGAGCGCAATTAGTCGAAATAGAATTCTTCAATAATAAAACCAACGAACTTCAAAAATTCCGATCTGACAGCAAGGCAATAAACGCCTCAATACCGCAAGTGAGTGTAATTGGATGTCTTCTTTTCCTCATTTACATAAACGATCTCCCAAAAACAATCCAAGATTCCGGTCCATGCGTCTTGTTTGCGGATGACATCTCGATTCTTACCCCCTGTCATGATATCGAAAACCTAAACAATACCCTTAATACTACTCTCACAAAAACAATAACCTGGTTAAATGATCATAATCTAGAAATAAATTTAAAAAAAAACTAAACTCATGACATTCCATCCTCACCAAAAAAGTCACCTAGATGTAAATTTCTCTTTTAATAACCACAAATTAGAACTGGTAAACGAGTTTTCACTGTTAGGCTTAACCATAGATATGAACATAAACTGGAAATCACACATTCAGAAAATAAAAAGAAAACTTTCAACATTTTTGTACGCTTTTCGTGAAATAAAAAAGACCACAAACGTACAGACAGCTCTAGTTACCTACTACGCCTATGCTCATGCATGGCTAAACTACGGTGTTATTATGTGTTAAGACGCACCAGTGCTGTTTACAACTCAAAAGAAGTTAATTCGTATTTTGGTTAATATTGAACAAACCGATAGCTGCAAACCTCATTTTAAAAAGCTAAATAAACGCTACCTTCTATTTACATATTGGAAATCAGTAAATTTGCGCACACTCACAAAGACTTCTACACAAAACGAGAAGACATTCAAACAAGATTCACACTCCGACACAAAACACGTCTAAACATACCAACATCTCGTTTAAAAATGCATTCATCTGGCCCACTAGTAATGTCAATAAAAATTTATAATAAATTACCCGAGCCACTAAGGAATGTAAAAAAGATTGCTCATTTTACAAAAAAAATAAAAAAAACTATTAATAAGTAAATGTTATTACAGCATAAATGAATATTTAAATGACAAATGTATACAGCTCGATTAATAATATAACATAAAAAAATTTAATAATAAAGATTTTAATTTTTAATAATATAATGCAACGTTTGATGCAATTTAATTAATGTTTAATATAATTTGAAAAATGTTTAATATAATTCAATAAATGCTTAATATAATATAATGCAAATATTATGTTAAATTAAATTGCACTTAGAATAAGTTAGTCTATAAGTCTTTTATGTATTGTCTTTTGCTGTGCCCAACAGGGTTCACAATTGTGTCACAAAAATTATCACCTACCACCTATATTTTATGTACATTGTGAATTGCAATAAAGTATTGAGTATTGACAGTCATTGAACCGTCATTGACTTGTTATGTGGCGTCATCATTAGTAAATGTACGTTAATTAGAGTTTTTAGGACAATAAAAACTATTCAAGTCACGCTGATTTTAGAAGAAAACTGTAAGGAAACTGTCCGTATTTAGAGTTCCTGTGGAAGCAGCCAGCGTAGTCTGTAATCTCCATCAAGGGAGAACGACAAATCTCCAAACGGCTGTTCGATACTTACCGTGACCTAAGGGCTAGCAGAGGCTAAGCATTGCCATACAATGTGGCAATTTCGCTAGTCTCTTGTAAATTATCAGCCGACAGCGAAGCGGAGGAATCTTTTGACGCCATATTTAATTTAATTGTTTACTTGTAGTTAGTTTTAATCAGTCATTTAATTTAGTACCTAATGTAAATAGTTAGTTTGTCATATTAAATGTGCCAATTGACTAGAAAATGTTTGGGGTTGACGTAGGAAATACTTAATTACTTAATCCATACTAATATTATAAATTCGAAAGTAACTCTGTCTGTCTGTTACCTTTCACGCCTAAATCACTGGACGGATTTCGATAAAACTTGGCAAGGAGATAGATGGCATCCTGGGAAAGGACATAGGCTACTTTTTATCGAGATACCACGCGGGCGAAGCGCGGCGGAAGCCAGTATGTTTATAAAGAGAAAAAAATAATTAGAATTCTAAACAACATGTAAAAGTGGGTGTCAAAAAAGTCGGCAAAAATTATAACGTCAAGAAACTATTAACTAAGGTATTCTTGAACAAATTGTGTGTTGAACAAAGTGTTAAAATTAAATTATTGTATCCAGCAGCCGTAGTTCTATCTCTTAGTTCACTGTTCAACGTAACACCGTCGTGAGTTACAGTTTATCTCAATACTTCACTCACGTAGTTATAAAGTTGCTGAACTTATCATGTTCAAAAGTGGTGGCTTCTCGTTGGAATTGCACATAAGGTAAAGAAGGATAGAAGGGCAACTTCAAACAAAAACGAGATGTCAAACTTGCGCAATTTGCTGCCGCATGCGGGCACAAAGCCAAAGTCGTAGAGTGAAGGCAGAGCGGGGCGAGGGCGACGGAACAATTTTGTTTCCAGAGTCGCTGGAGTCCTCATCCTCAAGCAGTGCTGCTGATGTTGCCTGTCGCCAATTCAAATTCTTAGCTTCAACTCCCTCTCACAGAGAGGAGGCCTGTGTCCCAGCAGTGGGAACGTAGAGTGAACCTTCTGTTCTCTTCTGGTATCACCACTGTTGTCAGATTTTATGTGACGTGGTGTGCATGAAGCGTAACTCCGTGAAATAAAGACGCAGTGATACTGTATGCGCCGGCTGAGCATATTACTAGTTATGTTCGCCGACACTGTTAAGAGCATGAGTTCTTTTTGTAGCTACGTGTTCTTCATCATGGGCTACACGTGTTTTATGCTAATGCTTAGCTTTATTTGGGCAATTTTGAGATTATTGCGAAGATTAGTGTTGCTTAAAAGAATTGGTCTGACGGTTTAGTGTATGATGAGTTCTGTGAATGATGAATGTTTTTCACGGAGTTAGAAGTTTGAGTGATGACCTGAAAATATCGTGGAATGCGATTAGCATAAAGTTGAAACACATGACACTCAAAATATGGGCGACTTTACGCAGAAATGGCTGATTCACACCGTTTGCAATGATGATTTAACTAAGGAGTTGGTTGAATCTCAAAGAAGTTATGAAGAATGAAATTAACACTTTCGCGGACTGTAAACGCCCATAGACGTAATAACAATAAAACCTCGTGTTAATACTATATTTGACCGTTTTTTTGCCCTTTGTCCATAAATACCGACAGAACCAAAAAGCCACTACAATCGTAAAATCCGCAACAATTGTACCTTCTATCCGAAGCGTATCAATTGTATTTGACTAGGTCGCACGATTTTTTGTGAGTAACTGCCGCGTTCGAGTGTGTGTACTGCGCGGAATATAATAGAGGTGCGAACTTTACAATTGTGCGAGTGATGCATGGCTGTGTGATGTACCGCAGTCATTTGTCATCGCTGTGCCAACTGACCTGGTATTGGACAGGGGTCGGCAGAAGAACACGTGGGATAGATTGTGAACATGTTTATGTTTACAGGAGTCAGTGGTAGTTGGAAAAGAAGCTGAGTGGTTGGTGCCATAAAAGTGGATTGGTGTAAGGGATTATAAAAAAATAATGTGAATTTATTATGTTGCTTGTAGTCCCTAGTAGAATACTTGTCTGTAAACCTAAATACTTACATAAGTAGGATGACGAGTGGTGTCTTTTCGCTTGTCATTTATTAGGTATCGGTTTATAGCCAAGGGAATCTGTGTCTGAAGTGTGCACTAGAATTCCAACTACTTCGTTACCTAGTTGGTAGTTTTGACTTCTCGTATTCCAGTTTTATCCTGATGAGTTCGTCTTTGTCGCCTAACTTTCTTCACATTTGTTACTTTTGGTATAACTTCTTGTTCTAGAAAATGTTGTATGAAACTATCTCAGAACACTGCTTTGTTGTTTCAGTTTGAATTTCTAACCTTTCACTTACTCTTAATTTCTGTCAACTTATTTGATTCACATGACTCATGCGATTTTACACTCTAATCGGTCTTATTAAGATCTATGTACCTATAAGTTATATGTTTGTTTGTCAAATTGAATGGGTACAACTTATTCCTGTGTTGTCGATACGTAATTATTTAGTTTGGTGACGTAAATGTTAATACGTCTAATATTAAATGCTTCAAGTACAGTCAATGTCAGTTGGTATATAGTGTACGAAGATGACTTTGTTTTGAAGATAATCTCGGTATTCAAATTATAATGGGGTTTAAGATAGGTATTCAGCTTCTAGTTTAAATTAACCTTGGTTGGTTGGTTTTACTTGTAACAAACCGTGGTGGTAATGTTGAGGGTAGGGCTTTTAAAAAGAAATGATTTATGTTTATCCTTAAGATCTGAGTTGAATTGCATGATTACTGACAAATGCGTGCACTGTTGGTTCTTTCCTCAAAAGACCATTTCAGACACCAATCTACATGGTGTTCACATGATCTGACCAAGATTATATGTGGACTGTGAAGTTTGTTTCGGCCTTTCTTCTCAGAGTAGTCAGATAGGAAACGCCTACCTCATATAATTTTAAATATACTATTGACGTGTAAAAGTGTTTGTACAAACCTATTTACAGAAAATAAAATCATTTCATTTCATATCAACTTCGTCAGTGTTGCATAGACGTCTTAAATAAATATCTTTGTGGTTGTTATCTAAAGTCGCCCGACTTTATTACTCGCAACAGAATCTTCCCTACGCAGTAGTTTTACAAAGTATTTACTCGACTCTGTTCACAAACGATCTGAATCATCACAATGACTAGCTCAGCGTCCTCTGCCGCCAATTCAGCTAACTGATAATGACATAATTACTCCCGACTCATCAACGCATTGTCAGTAACTGTTGATATGTCATCAATGCAACTAAACGATAATGCGATGGAACTAAACAATGCGACGTTTTAATGTATAATTTAACCTCTTGATTGGATCAGTAAGGGCATAATCCACACGGGTTGTTTAAACTCGCTGCAAACGCAATTGGTTCTGCTTTTTCAAGGAGAATACGCGCCGTTGTTGACGGTTGACTCGCAGACAACGCACTTTCCATGGAAGGCGTAAAAAAACGGTGCCCTTACCATTATTACTTGACCTTTTTTGCGAGTAAAAATATTTAACCTACTCTATTCCGGTTCCGGGTATTTCGGTTATTTCGGTTCCGGGTAGTACTTTATTACTCGAATATGGAAATTATTGATAACCAGCTGCGGCCCGCGGTTTCACCCGCGTAAGTCTCGATCCCCTGGGAATATCGGGATAAAAAGTCCTATGTGTTAATCCAGGTTATAAACTATCTGTTTGCCAAATTTCATCCAAATCCATTCAGTAGTTTTTACGTTAAAGAGTAACAAACATCCATCCATCCATCCATACTTACAAACTTTCGCGTTTATAATATTAGTTAATCCATCCATCCATTCATAAATCCATCAATCCATCCATCCATCCATCCATCCGTACTTACAAACTTTCGCGTTTATAATGTTAGTTAGATTAGAAGTTAGATGGAAAAAAAATGCTTTACTACATATTTTTTTAACTATGCCTACTGCGCCTATGTAATCTATATTTTGCCAAATTGACAACCAAAGTCAGCGCCGGCAGCCAATTCACTGAGGCACTTCCATTATAATTATTATCATTATCATTATAAATATTGCGATTAAATAAAGGGTGTACGCAGACACAAGTTTTTATAATAGTGATAACTGCTATCTGCTTTGTGTTCACTATTAATTGATGACAACCCATTGATTGAACGAGAGAATTCCGACGATGCCATGAGATCCATGAAATTGAAGTTCGATTCAATTTCTCATGTGTGCACAAGCCTAGTTCTATTACCTATAGATTGATGTGCTAATGGAAACCACTACCACCACTCAGTAAAATAAACTCTTGTCTCTCATTAATATTTGTAGCTTTCTATGATTTTTTCAGTGAAATTTTTTTTTGTAATCGTATCAGTATTTTCAGAAATTAATTTTTAATAATATACAAACTTACTTGACCCCTGGGCTTAAGAGGTATCGTATTACCCAGTAACTGGGTTGTGGAGGTCAGATAGGTAAAATAAATACTGGTATTCAGCTGCATCCGGTCAGACTGGAAGCCGATCCCAATATTGTCGGGAAACGGCGGCAGATGATGCTGATGATGAAAAACTAACTTTACAAAGAACTTTAAGCAGGTACCTGTTTGTAATATTTAGTTTAGATTTCAGTGAATATTCTATTTTTAGGGCATTTTATGTTATGCACGTTACTTAGTGTATTTTACTTAATTATTATTGCTAGCTTAGAGCTTAAACTTATATTAAGTCTGCAATTAACGAGAACTACTCCCAATAGTTATTTCTATTAAAATAATTTAGGCTCCATTATGGTTTTACTACGTATTAAGTAATTTAGTTTGTTCTGACTAAATACTAAAATGTAAAATTAATTAATGCCACTCGTAATATTAATAACCATATAAAGGCTTAAAATAATTGAAATGGATTTATGTTAGTCTGTAAATACATGTCTTTAATTTTCACTGAAAATGCCGTAATTAACCAAAATATTGTAAGTCCACAAATAAGTAAAATTACAGCATCTTTGTCTCTCGAAGTCGGTATATTAGGTAAACATAGCCCACGACAGGGTTATCCTCATCATCTTATAGCAGTCCACTGCTGGATATCAGCTTCTGGCTCACACGCCATCCTCGGTTACTCTCATCCAGCTGCTTCCAGACACCCTGCGAAGATCGTCGTTCCACTAACCCGAGGCCGGCCTACGTTGACCCATTCATCGTCTCCACTCAAGAACATGTCTACCCTCGATTCTATGGCTAGTATAAACGTGCAGCATTGCCACTTCAGCTTGCTTATTCGACATGGTATTGCTGAAAAGAATTGATCATCATAAATATATGGAAAAATCTAAAATACAAAAACCAGTAACTCAATATTTGTGAACAAAATAAATTCACAAAGAAACACGGATTTAAAAACAGCCCCAATAATATGTTCTGTTAAACCCCCGCTTGCCGGGCCGGTTCGGTCCGGCGTGCTAATCGCCGCCGTCTATTGACGCCCCTGTGCCTCTAATCGGATTGCAGATTTACCTGTATCGGCGAAACGCGGATTATTAAAGGGTTAAATTATAGATTTGGAATACAGACGAGGAAATTTTTGAAGCGGAATTTTCGTGAAAAGGTATAGGGAAATTAATTTTGATACAATTTATATCATGGGTAATGGGTATCCCTGTGTATATTTTTTAAAGGGTAGGCAGTGTTGTGTTGTATACCAATTTAGGATTTGACGATGTGCATACCCATTTAAAAAAGGGTATGTCCTTAATCGGATACAATTACTAAATTTAAAAAAATACTCCATTTTGCTGCTTAAAACTTTCAATCAAATTATAATTATCAGCATAATGTTATTATAAAGAGTTTAATTTTCAATTCAAAATCAAATCATTTGTTTACTTGAATATGGGTAATACATGTAGTGATAGCATAAAACCAATATAAAGCCTCGTGCACACTGGCGCGACGCGACACCGGTAATTGTTATACCGTGAAGATTTCTTAGAAATTGATTTGTTAGAGTCGCGTCGCGCCAGTCTGACGAGGCTTTATTGATTCTTTGCCGCTCTTTGGTTCTTTTTAACTTGACTTTGTACTAATTTCTTGTTATTTGTTACAGGTACGTCTACAGTACTTTTTGTTGGCATCAAAGGGCTGGGATAAGTAAGACAATATTTCCAAAATATGGTGATGATGACACTTGCGTGGGGTCCACAGATATAGATAGGTGGGGTCCACGACATTTATCGGTATGTTACTATCATAATCACATCAAAGGAACTTTTTCCACACACACAAACTTTCAATACGTATTTCTCTTTAAAGAGAATTTTAAAATGAAACGTTTCTTCATACGAATTGCATTCTAAGCAACCGTGTACTGCTGCAACTATTTCAGGACACTTGTCAATACATTAGCATTCTTATTGTGTGACTACTAAAGTCTATTTTCCATTGCAAATGTTATTGAGAATGAATTTTATTTTTGAAGTATCGCAGATTTTATTTGTGAATATTCTAGTGGGTTTCAACTGAAGTACTGATGTGTTTCAATTACTTAGGCAAATGCTTTTTATTGGCATATCAGATAAAAATATATAGACGTTTTTTATTGAGAACCTTCGTATGGTGTCAACAAAGGTGAATTGGTTATTTTATAGGAAGGTGATTTACTGAGAAACTTCAGGGAGGGAACGCACTCATTAGGGTCAAAACCATGTAAGTAGGTGAGATTTGTGAAATGAAAAAAACTTTTTCGTTGGCTATTCGCAATTCGCCTAATTGAATCCGGAAATTATTGTGGTTTAGATTTACTAAATAAAGTTTATTTAATGGCGCTTTAAGGCTCTTACATACTGGCGCGATTCGTCGCGCGACGCGAATTTCAACAAAACAATTTCTGAGCAAACTACACGGCGAACGGCGTCGCGTCGCGCGACTAATCGCCCCAGTATATAAGAGCCTTTACCCCAAAAGTCTTGCTTAACTTTTTAACACCCTTTATTTGGTTTTAGTCTCACAGGACTAAATTCAAAATCTGTACTGGATACATACAACCACTTTTATCTGTACAGGGTGTAAGGGTAAACACCGTTGTCACTCAACCCTAGTAGTAGTTGACTTAAATATAAAAATAAATGCCCGAGTAAAAAAAAAAACAAAAAATATTTTCATTAAAAGATTTTAAAAAGTTTCTATGCGACACCGTGCTCGCTAACGAAACAGCTTACTGACTGAGAGAGTGGTCGCGCGCGCGGCCGGCCAGGTCACGTCCCACGTCACCCCCCACCCGTGTTGACACGCAAGTTCGTTGCCCTAGCGCTTAGGTGAAAAGGTGAAATACTCTAAGTGGTAAAATGAAATTTAAAAAATAAAAAAATGTCTTAATTTTCCATTAATTTTACGTTCCATAAATGCCACCAAACCACTGGTTTCAAGGATAACGGTGTTTACCCTATCACCCTGTATACTGTTAAAATAAGATTGGAAGATAAATATCAAAGTACAGAATCGTCTGCATCATTTAATCAGTCAATGAGGTCTGTGCTGCGTCACAGCCCTCAGCTAATGAGTGCTGGCAGTGATCGGGGCATGCGAATGGGTTCATTAGTATACGTTAGAGTAGTTAACTTAAAGCTTGTAAGTTAAAGTGCTGTTTGTTAGAAGTTACCTCAGTGTGTGTTGTCTGAGTCAACGCCTCATAGAATTAAATTAGTGATAGATAGTTTAGTCTATGGTGATATAGGGAGTGGCTATTTCATAGGAACCACATCGACAGGGTTTGTGAAACTTTAGGAGTATGAGGAACAGGGTGTAAAGTTTACTGATCCACCATATAAAAGGGAAGATCCTCCAGCCAGACGGGTGTTGTGTCTGGCGGGAAACTGCCCAACGATTGATGTTGGTTTCTTGTATATATTATGTCCACTGCACGGTAAACTTTAATTGCGCGATGCAGGATTTATGTGACGTCAGGATTTTTGTGTGACGTCAGGTCTTTGATGCGTAGTTCGCATGTGGCTATGTAGATACCGCCACAAAACTATTACATTTAACATTCGTTAAAACTTTAATAATGACAGTCTCCGTATATAATTTCGTGCGAATCATCAATAGGCCCGCTTTGGTTTTTTGGTGATTCGCACGAATTTACTCCCCTTAAATGGGCGAATCGACACATTTTACATATAATTTTATTTATTTATAGGTGAATCGATTTCTGGAGTTGTCGATTCGCCTAAAAGAAATTAACTTCGTGCGAATAACGAATAAGCCATCTCTTTTAATCTTTTGAAATTACTGCTCCCCCATGAACAAAATAATAATTTTTTACATACGATTTTTTTTCTTTCGCACGAATTTTATTTATTTGTAGGTGAATCGATTTCTGGAGTTGCCGATTCGCCTAAAAGAAATTAACTTCGTGCGAATAACGAATAAGCCATCTCTTTTAATCTTTTGAAATTACTGCTCCCCCATGAACAAAATAATAATTTTAATGTTGCTTTTGTCAATATCTGAATAAGTAGACTTCATACATAATTTTATTTTAGTTAGCTTTCCAAGATAAATGTTACCACTTTATTTCTTTCTTTTGCTTTTCTCTCAATGATATTATAACAGTGCAACATTTTCAGTGTACCCATTCAAACAATAAATAAAAATAACTGTCAGTGTCAAAGCTTACATGCAACATTCGGGAACAGAGGCGACGTTTCATTGCGCCGCCACATGTCACTCTGCTGACACCCGACTATAAAGTTGACGTGTCTGACAGTATAGCTTTATGCTTTTATATTCGTTTGGATTGTTGGTTTCAGAGGATAAGGATAAAATAATGTATGAATCAACATTTTATTAGAAGTATCGGTTTTAGAATTGAGGAACACTTGTGCTGAAACAGCGTTTGCTTTCGTTTGAGTTGCTTGTGTCGAATTTTTTGTTGTACCTACATCACACATTCTTCTACCTGGCCTACCATGTCTAATGTTTAATCTATAGAAATAGTTGGTTAAATATTATTGATTTTGCTCTGTCGTGTGCCATGTAGGAATTAACACAGAAGCAACGAAACATCTTAAAAAAACCGGCCAAGTGCTAGTCGGACTCGCGCACGAAGGGTTCTGTATCATCTATAAAAACGGAAAAAAAATCACGTTTGTTGTATGGGAGCCCCTTAAATATTTATTTTTATTCCGTTTTTTAGTATTTGTGGTTATAGCGGCAACAGAAATATACCATCTGTGAAAATTTCAACTATCTAACTATCACGGTTCATGAGATACAGACTGACGGACGGATGGACAGCGGCGCCTTAGTAATAGGGTCCTGTTTTACCCTTTGGGTACGGAACCCTAAAAAAGACCCTCCCAAGTTATCAAATTCCATTCCTTATGTAGGTACCCTCCCCACAAATTACCTAGCTCTATAAAATTCTCACATATCCCTCACTACTGGCTCACAAACTCTGTAATTTACGTACCGAGCCTTCCTGACCGGTTCACTGTTAATTCTTCAAATTGCTCCGGCGGCCATCCTGGAGCAATTATGTCCATTTTGCTCTACAATCAAGATCTACCGCTTTTATACATTCTAGTTCCAAGTTTTTGCATCAGTAACTAACTAGCCATGCCTCGTAAAATAGAGGTGATTTTGTTAAAAAATGGACCGCGAAGTATATTTTAATTAATAGTAATGGTGTGATTCCGCGTAGTTATATAATGACTATGACGTCAAACGATTTTATTTAATATCTTTCCGGTTCCATTGGCTAGTTGCTTTTTAGTAGTAGAAAATTAAGGATTTGCGAGACAACATAACATTGATTGAATTTGGTGGTTTTCGAGAGCTTTGAATCAGTTCTATACTTACTTTTATTTCAAACAATCAGCAATCAGTAGCACGTAGTAAAAAAAACAAAATATAAAACTCAGTTAAATACAGATGTTCCACGATAACCAAATGATATAAAAGGGATTCTAAACGTGGATTTGAACAAAACGCTTCGTTGGAGCAGCTCACTGGCAGGATTATCGAGTCAATTAGAGTCGAGTGTTTGAACCAGTGTTTTTACCTTTTGTGGCTCCCGTGTCCACTCTGTGCAGGTTATTATGTTAGTGTGTGGATTAGACGTGGATAAAAACCTTTTTTCATCTGAAATCTACAGGTAAATTAAGCAAAATCTGGTTATGTGTTCGTCGATTGCTCAAATTCTCAACATCATAAGTCTGAATTTCAATTTTCACTCTTGCGACTCAAAGGACCAATTTCAAAATCTTGGTCCTCTAATACTTTATGAATTTTAATATCAAGCAGCTGCCTTACGTTAATCCCACCCTTACCTTGCTTAGCAAACGCAATAGCCGATCATCGAACCGGCAATTAATAACGGCTTGCTTGTCACCCCCTGTATTTGGCTATCTATTGGTGTGTTTGGATCCTGGGCTACGAGAATGTTTGTATGAGGCGTTTGATTACATGGGTCCAATTTACGCCATTTCGGTTTAACGCCTCTAATCACTTTGGGTCGAAGGACATGTATGTTGTTTTTGTATAATTTCCATTTGTGTCTGGAGCAAAGAAAATAAGGGTCACTTTTAGAATCGAAAGAAAAACACGAGGTAATCCTTAATCAGTACAAACAGACTTCATTGATAGAAACCATTTCAAATCAATCGTTTCTCTTTCTGATCGTCTTGTCTTATATCTTTCCATTAACCCTTGTCCACTTCTCAATTAAATGTGTATGTCCCTTTGAAATAGTAACTGAATGCCATATAACAACGTCCATTGAACTGATAGACATGCATGGCAGTAAATTAGTTATTAACACTGTGAAAGGGCCGAGTGATATGATTTATGCCACAATGGCACCCAATTGTGGTGAGCCGTTCACGCACGGTTACTGTAATTGGTTGACAACGAATTTACTATAGTGTATTGTTCTACCATGAATATTGTGTTAATATTCATAGATTTTTAATTAAAATAAAACTGAATTATAATTCGTGGTTCTGTGACACGGAAGATCATTTCAACCTTGCTCGTGGATCGGATCCACAAATTAACCAGCAGATACACAAGTATTGGTCTTTCATGTTGGGATTTTATTTTTAATACTAAATAACTTTAATCATTAAATAAGAAGTTAAAGTTAGTAACTACATGCCCTATGTTGTACAGGTCAACGTACAATTAATCACAATTTCCACACAACCTGAAATAAATGAGCAGAAAATGAAAACCTCATTTCATTTCCTGAAAGTTTTCAGCTCTGAACAATATTTACTTCTCCTTTTATCACCTATTGTTTTCCAAATACCTTTGCAGCGCTTTAATCAAAAACTAACTTTGCCATCTAGAATTTAAGGTAGATTTTAGTAAAGTAGAAAGGTATATAGTGCTAAGCCCAATGGAGTTTATCAGAATGTAAACTAAGTTCTCGTGTCGATAAACAGTATACCGGGTGCCGAGAGTGTAAAACAGTTCTGTGTTTGCTACACACATTTATGTACAAATTTGTTTGGCTTTAGTTGGTGCATAGAACGAATAATTACTAAAGATAAGTCGTAGCGACGTAGCTTTGGACGCTCCATCTTGGTTTAATAAAGGAATGGTAGGTTGCCATCTGAAAAGAAAATGCCTACCCTGACCTATCCAAATCGCGGGTAACTTAAGCCTACTATAGACAGCAGTGTTATTCTCATAATAAAAACGATTCCCAATCTGTTTCACAAGAGTATAATTGAAATCGTTTTTTTCTCTAATCTTTGGATCTATTGGATCCACTCTCAGTCCGATACCATTCATCATACAAACCCCGAAGCTATAAAAGTGATTAAATCTTAACACTCCATCAACATTTCCACGTTACTCCATTTATTCTACCCGCAGACCATTTTAACAAAACACTTTATTTAATTACTCGGAAAAAAATAAAATATAATACTAAAGTACGGTCCGTTTGTGCGCAATAAACCATTCAGATCGTCGCAGCCGCATCTCAATTGCATCTCCTTTTAAAAACTTTTTAATTTAAGCGCTGCATCGCTTTCATGTATTTTCTGTTGAAGCGCTTTTTATGAGTAATATCACGGTTTAATTATGCGAGATTAGTGAGATTAAAGCGTTTTGATGTTCAATGAATGCTAGATTTAGCTTTTTAATGAAGGTTTAAATGATTATGAAGTCTCGCAAGGCATAAACTTTCATTCAAATTAAAAATATGACAAATTAGACCACATCTTTTCTAAAGAATACTCCTTCAGAATTACCCCACTGAGCCCTTGTACTTTCTTCCAAAATTCCCAACAAGTGTAACTTGAGTATAATACAACCACTCTCGATTCCGAATCTCCGCCAAAGTATAAGTACAGTAACAACCCTCAAACCGCGGCTCCACTCGCCAAACCGAGTGCTGAGCCGGTCCCGGCCTGGTCCCGGGCTGCGGTCTCCGGAATTAGCCGCCGTGTCCCGGGATTAGCTCGAGTGCGCTGCATTAATTGAAGCACTAGCTACTTATTTAAATAGATTCATGTCCGAAAATTTTGTTTCAAAGTTTAACTTTGTAGAATTTAATTAATAATGAGCAGGTAGACATCGTACTCATAGGTGTCATCTTTGTTGAAGTCTAAAGTCAAGACGAATGAGTTAAAAATGAATGCTTCATAAATCATAATAAAGCACAGGGAACCTTATTAAAAGGTTTTTAATTCTTTATGGTTCCTTACCTTAAAAGGAAAAAATGGAACCCATAACTCGTGTATCTGTCACAGGCTCACAGCCTAGCCTAGCCATTAACTTGAAATTTGGTACCTACACATATTATGTGTTTCTGTGACCCAAACACAGACGTGTAACGAAAATAAATGAACTTTGAATATGGGGGTCACTTTTGGGGGCATTTTAGAAAATTAAAAATAAAAGTTGTGAAACTATACCGTTTGACATATCAAATGAAAGGGCTTGTTGCGAGGATCTCGATTTTTTTATAATTTTAAGATATTTAAGAAATTAGATGAAAATTTACTATTCCCGCCCTTATCTTCGAAACTACTGAGCCTAGAATTTGAAAAAATACAGAAAGTAGTTCTACACTTATAGATTACAGGAAAACCTTATGAAGTCTTTGGTCTTAAAAAAACATGGTATATCCCCCAATATTGGGCATACAAATTTACATTTGCGGTTGGAACGTATAAACATGTTTTTCAACCACAATGTTAAGTATGTTAGGATAAATAAAATTCATCCCAACTACGGAACCCTTCATTGTGCGTGGTCCGACACGCACTTGGCCGGTTTTTGTTTTGAATAAAACCTGCATAAACTACACCAAAACACAGTGGATATAGAGCACAGACAATTCATCAAATCATACAGCACAAAGAATAACGCAGATTAAATTACAGAAGTTTAATCCCAAGTCCACCATTTCGGACGAAAGGACCAATTATCTCACAGAACCGCAGATACACTTGACAGATCGAACACAGCCTCGTCGCCACCCGCTGCGGTGTCCCGGAATAATCTGGTTCCCCTGTTACCTCCACACTAGTCCTGGAGTTGCGGTCTTCATTAGACGACATTTTTGAGTTTGGCGATCTGAAATTATCATTATCATATGAAACGGGTTTTTAACAACGTTATTTTGACCTTTCCGTTTTCCCTTCGAATAGTTATTTCGATGTTTTCAAAGGTGTCCCTTTGACGCTTTGAAGCCTATACTTACATTTGCATCTTCACAAGACTAGTGGTCGGGTCAACCTTTAAATTAACCCCTTTTCAGACTCCTAATATTTATTTTCTCAACTAACTTCTAAATTACCATGTAGTCCTCTCATTTTAAACGTATTTGCAGTTGTTTCGTGCTACCGAGTAAGGAGCGACCACAAACTTGACTGGACCCTTATAATTCAACCCGTTCTATTAACTGGGAGGACAGTAGACACAGAGTCACGGACTAACGGCCACAGTTACACAAAGTTTTTGTTCGTCAGTTTTTGTCACAACGCTGCCAAGTTACAAGTGGCTTCTTTGACAGTGCACGGTTTTTGCTTTCGGGTTACGTCGGGGAAGTTCGGCTGGACTCGGCCTTTTAGACGATTTAGACAATGTTTAGGACATTTGTGTTTGTTGAGGTTGTAAGTTTATCTGGCTTAGTTTGAAAGACATCTGTGACAACAGTTGTCGTGGTTAAAACATAATGTTACTTTCACCTTCTGTTTTTGCTCATAGAAGATTGCTGCGACAATTCTAAGCCTAAGCGAAAGGAACTATTGTAATTGATCTGAAACTCCTTCATTACAAATGGCCAATGTATAGTTCTGGATCATACTTTCAACAATGCGTCAATATCAATCAAGCCTCTGATTGTGGCCCTCAAAAAAACTAGTTCAACTGCATATTCTCCTCATTAAATTGCCGCCATAAAACTCTCGCCATGCACCGTCCCTCTCTTGCCCAAAGTAAAAGTAGCGGAATTATGGAAAAGAGTGAAATACATAAAGAACAGGTTTTGGAATGGTCCACAAAAAGGCACAACTTTCACTGACACTTGGACCAGTTCCGTACCGAATGTTTCTCATTTTTGAGCGAACAGGAAGTAAAACAAAAAGACATTATATTTGTTAATTTTGCGTTTGTGTTTGTGTTTTATTGAAGGGTCTTGTGATGTGGAATGGGTCGATTTTAGTAATGGATTAATTAAGTTTTAAACAGGTGTATGATACCTCACCTGTTTAAAATTACTAATCATTATTATTTTTCTGTTCAGCGGTTGGTATATTGACGGATAATGCCGAATCGATTATGACACTAGGTCCGTTTTATGTACGTAGTGTCGTATACCTTCATTACACGTAAATTAATACAAGTTAATTACTAATTTATGAGTCTAATGTACAATGCCTTTAGATAGTGATTTCCTTATTCAAATAAGTCCAAAAATAGCACACCTAGAATACTAACCAAGGAATTTAATTTCCCTTTTATACCCCCGCCATCTTTAAAGCCAGTCTCATCTGCGCAGAAATAAAAAAAAAACAAATTAAGTCAACGAATTATAGTACTGAACTTAATTACCGTATCCATCTGGTGTAGGCCCGAAGGACCAAAGATTAAACCGGCATTAAGGCCAGGTGGTCACCGTCTGACCTTCGGGAAACTTGCTAACTTCAACTGCTCAAGTTTTGTATCGAATAACGCTAGTTTCGGTTAAGTTAGGCATGGTGGCGGCAAGCCTGTGGGGGTGAGTTTGTGAGACAAAAGGAATAAGGAAACATTATTTCGGTTAAATTAAAACTTCCTGAAATATATGTATGTATTAACTGAACTCAATACCAAGTGCGACCTATGTCTGAAATACCTATACCTATTTATATATATCTAAGTCAGGTTATTTCTCTATATTCTGCGTGCCCAAAACTCAACAGTGTACATTATCTTTTGCTGTTACTTAAGTCACTTTGCATTAATAAAAGACTGTATTTCAATCAATATTTATAAAAAAAGATTACTCGCAAATAGATTAACAAGTTCACGAGTTCAAGTTGTTGAGATATTATCAAAACATTTCTCACCAAAACATATCATATAAGTACACCATCGCACTAAATCAAATATAGAACAATTGTCCCTCAGAATGACCAGTATGGCCCATTCTCACAAGTTTCACCCCCTGCCCCTCCCCGACCACGGGCGGTGGTGACTTGAAACTGTGATTAGGGCAGTTTCACGCACGCGGCTTCGCTTAAACTTACATTAAGTGTCGGCAAAAGTTTGCCTTAGGTCTACTCTTGTTTATAGAGTGGTTGCGATTGGACTTGCATGTGACTTCTCGCTTTTGTGGTGAGTGTGTAGCTGGCCTTCTTTGGTAAGATAGTTAGATTGGATTGGATTGTTAGATTTTCTGTATAGTTAGTAAGTTTATGTGCAATACTTAAGTTTTTGGTCTTTACGATCAAAGGACCAATAAAAGTATGACGACGCTTTGACAAGTTGTTTTAGTAAATATTTGTTACCTGTGTATTATAAAAGGCTCATTATAGACCAAACCAAGCTATTTATATATTAAAAACACATTAATTAATCATAAAGCTACTTACCATACTCTACATATAGTACGACTGAAACACGTACACATAAAAAAAAAACCAAAATAGAGAAAACAAGGAAAAGCGAAACGAAAATTAAAATGTAACATAAAAACGAGAAGTAGCAATAAAGCTAATTGCCGAGTAAGGAAGAGTAATCTCTCGCAAAGGTGCATTTTATCAAATCTGGGACGTTTAAACAATAATGAGATTGCTATTGCAAAGCGTTGCCATTTGTTTCTGTCTGCTTACTGCGCTCATTTGCTAACTACTTGAGAATTATTTAAAGTTGCCAAGTTGAGGTCCGTGTACACTGCGGAGGTGACGTCCGTGATTTGTGTTGGGCTTTTTTGTTGCGAATGAGTTTTTGACTATAAGCCAATCAAAAGGCGTGGTGAAGGTTCTTCATCTTCTTACATATTTTTTTTTGGTTCGATAAAACATTTGTGATTTATTATTTTCAGTTCAACATTATTCTTTCTCTAAAAAAATTTTATACAGTTAGCTGAAACTTCTTGTATGGCCTATAGTCCAGGTTCCGTATTATGTTTGCGGGTTCTCCTTTATTTTAACAGCTCTGACATTATTTCAACAAACATCCCAACTTGAAAAGTTTGTCCACTTTCGTACACGTTTGCACGACACGGTACGTTACACCACAGTGACCGCGAACCCTAAACGAAAGAACACCAATGAGCGACTGTAGTTTATTTAAATCGTATCGTAGTACACCGCTACGTCTCACTCGGTTTATGCCGAGTCTAACTTTGACGACTAATTAACTGAATGTCACTGTTTTGTTTAAACTGTAGTGTGTTTCACTTTAAATATCAAGGTGTTCAGGTGGATAGTGGTGTTAGCGGCTTCAGGAGATAGTTGAAGTGTAAGCTTATATCCAACTGAGGATTGGGATTGTGGGTGTAATCTAAGTACAGCTCTACCTAACCCTTCAGTACCGGTGTCATGTTATATGGATTGGCGATTGCTAATGTTATGATAGAATCAGGGACCAGACAACCCCGCTTAAGAGTTAAGCCTTTGGACAGGGTAACCCGTACATGGGGTAACTCATATCGCAGTGTTACCTTTTGTTTGAGATACATCCTCGAAACCCAGCGAAATGGTTAACACCTTTATTAAGGTAACCACGTGAAGGGGTTGTCCCTTCAATGACTTAAGCCTTTGAAGAGGTTACCTTCTCGAAAAGCAAACAGTGCATATTACAATGTCTTGAGTTGGAATGGCTTACCCTGTGTTACAGTGTTACAGGGTATTGAAAGGGTAACCCGTTCGTAACAGGTTAACTACACCCGTTCGAAGGTGTAACATGTATCATAGGGTTTTTTTTGAAGCGCTTGAAAAAACCCCTTCAAAACCCTTTCAACGAGTATCCGGCCGGTTCCTGGATAGAATACCCTGTGTGCCTAAGGTATAAGGCTATTGTGGTAACACGTAATAGAGCTACCTATTATGTTCAAAGAGAGGACTTTTCCAAACGTTTTAATTAATATTCGACCTGTAGTTTCAATGACCACAGTCAATATTCTAGTGTGGAGATTGCCATATTCTGAAATTCAGGCGCTTAGATTAAAATAAAATTTCCCATTGTCAGATTCACAGATTTCTGGCTGGAACAGCATCTGTTTGACCAATAATCTGGAATTTATTTACTTTTCTGTTCCTAAGCATCTGTTAGGAATATCTCGAATTACTCATATTTCCCACTTTCATCGTCTTACGCTGAGCTCTATTAAATTTGAGCGCTCGAATAAATTTTAGACGGAAACAAGCGATTACGAACTTAAAGGACTCGGGAATAAAAATTGGAATAGTAAAATCATAGTCCATAAACTATTTTTAAATATTTTTGAGGTAGATGCTAGGCTAAAGTGATTGCTAAAAAATAACATACTTTTTTTGTTGACCGAAATGCAGGAATCGGAAAACGAAAACTGGAATCCAACACAACAAATATTTTTGAACCTACATTTTATAAAGATATTTAGATTTTTTTAATAAGTATACGAGTATACATTGTAAATAAAATGACGGCAGTGTGTTCATGTTTAAAGTTGTAAAACAAACTGTTGGTTTGGTCCTTTGAGTCTACACTAAAGTGATGAAAGGACCACTTTATAAATTTCAGCTTCCACTAACACACCTTTGAGGTAACTAAGGTAACTCGCTTATTATACCAACACTAACGTGTACACAAATATTCTGCTAATTTAGCTTATATAATTAACTTCCCTTCGCAGCGCAAATCCGGCAGTGCATTACCATTGTTTAGTCGACGTGATCCCTTCCCCCGTCAGATTTATACCGCACCACTACATTCTGATTCGTTTACATTCAAATATAATTATTATTTCGTGTTTCTAGACGTTTACTAGCGAAGCCGGACTACACGGTAGAAGTGGGTTATGGTTTAGGAAGAATTATAGTAGCATCAGAAATTAATAGATTTTTGTACTGTTTTTATCAGTTCACTGAAGTGTAATAGAAAACCTTTTTCAATAATTTTTACCTTATAGTCAATTCGCGAAAGAAAATAATTCCAAACCCATTACAAAAATGGGCGGAAGTAAAAGCACACATAAAAGGTGCCATCGTTTTCTTCAGTTTTATGATTTACATACGTGGGCTAACATGCCAACTCAAAGGCAACGGGTTTACCTGAACCTCAAGGGAAGGTTTACCTCATACGTCCAATATGGCTAATTTAACTTCACGGACAGCTGCACAAGCAGCACAATGCAATCTTAACAGCAGTAAAGTAAACCGCTCCCCAACCTCTCGACCTGTGAACTTGTGAGTCAACACACCGTTCCTCACACGTGCACTATGCAAAATGGCCGCCCCCCCCCTTGATAATAAGTCTTCGTGAGTTCGTGTCTACTTGCCAACTTTGAGCCATGTGGGAAAGATTCTAAATTTTGTGAATTACACCTCTGTTGGCATAAAGGCTGTATAGAGACGTGGCTTTGCCAAAGTAACGTGAAAAAATTAAGTTGTTATTTTTATGACGGGTTTGGGAGATGATAGGTTTTTAATGGATTGTAGATTATTTTGGTGAATGAGACTCGAGCCACTGTAAGAGAAAATGTTAGGAAAGAACTAGACTGATCGTTGTCTATCACGGAGTTACTGGTGTAGCACTGAGTGAGGCAGTGATCCAGTGCTACGCTCCTGATTTGAGACAGATCGAGTTCAACCTTTTTATACTAAGACTCATTCATTGATGCATTACTGTGAGAGTTTTGTATTTTGTTGTTCTGCAAAGATTTAGAAATGTAATTAGAACATGAAAGAGAAACGTTCATTGATGGGGATCGTCAATGGGGATTTGTGGAATAACCCAATATTTCGTTTCGTACCGAAGGACCAACATTTAAATACGGACATCAAATGAACAGTCAACTCATAAACCTTTTCAAAAATAAAAATCAAAGGATTGCTATAACTTCTCTCCTTTCCATACAGCCTTTTAGCACTTTTTAGTGGTATAATACGACCAAATAGAAACGCTGTTGCATCGTCCAGTGTCGTCGGCGCTCAGTACCGTTTTCAATTAACTCGGCTTATATCTCCTGTGATACATCGGGAATGCCATTTGTGCATTCGTTAGGATGGTTTTTGTTGAGAATACCTCTTTATTGCTGTTTTCTGGTGTGAGTTACTTTGAAGTGGATTGAGAAGGGTTGTTGTGTTGCTGGATATTGGATAGTATCGGATACAGAGCTTTAGATTGTGACTGTATTGTTTTTTACCCGACTGCCCCAGAAGGAGGGTAATGCTTTTCGAGAGTATGTATGTATGTGTTTGTATGTTTGTTTGTATGTATGTTTGTATGTATGTATGTCTATTTCTTTGGCACGCTCTGTACCCTAAACGGCTTGATAGATTTTAACGTATGAGGTGTCGTTAGGTTCGTCTTAATTGTGGGAGTGACATAGGCTATTTTTTTTTTATATATGTCATCTGCAAACAAAAATAAAGGGAGGGGAAGGTTTTTTTTTTAAATAAATTACAATATAGGTATCAAATAAAAGCTAGTAATGAGTTAATTCTAAATATATAAATAAATAAATTAATAAAACTAAAAAGCTTGAAATAAAACAAATTATTTGTTGGTGTGACTAATTTTGACAGGGTGGATTTTGGTTTAATGTAAGGTTTGGTTTCGATGATAGTTAATAATATTAGGGATTTCCAATTTGGTGATGTTGTTTCCATCAAGGTGATGTTGTCAGTTTCACAAAAACTGTAAAATAAAATCTTTTTTAGTGTCTTAAATCATCAACATTTTTGTTTTGTAAAATAAACTAGTAGGTTCTGAGATTGCCTGAAATCAAGCTAAACAAGCTCAAACTGGTAATAACTAGATAAAACAAGTAATATCCGGTTTGTGCTGAACGTTTACAGGATGTTGAAAGACAATCTCATTAAGAACTGAAACAGATACAAAATAGACTTTGATGAAGGTTTTAAAATTGGAAATGGCAGTCACCAATGAAATCAGTTAAAAAAGTGGACTTAATTAAGTATGAGTATACCTGATTACCTGATCCAACCCCACCCCCCCCTGTATACCTGATTTTGAAAAAAGAATATAATATGCCAATTCTTTTGACCTTTTAAACGTTGACACAGCCTCATGAAGACTGCGGTATAAATGCCGTACGAAGGCACAAGAGAATGATGCTTTTGTTGCCCATTCTCCTTCCATACCTTAGCTGTCTTTTATTAGTCCCAACGGGGAAAGGTGGCCGAAACCGCACATTACAACCATTTCAACTCGCTTTAGTAACCACATTTTTAAATTAATTATTTCGAAGGGATCTTCAGCCATCCTGCGGTTGG
Source organism: Lithophane semibrunnea (assembly GCA_947363905.1). NCBI lineage: Eukaryota > Metazoa > Arthropoda > Insecta > Lepidoptera > Noctuidae > Lithophane > Lithophane semibrunnea. Next base: position 17,302,477 of record OX376201.1, read on the forward strand.
CTTGGACCTGTTTAAATAAATGTTATTACGAAATTATGACTAATTTCTGGAAAACACGAAAACTTTGCTCCTTTATCATTATTTAATTCTATCACAGCCGAGATTCTCAGCAAATATTTTCCCATTAAAATTGAAATGGGTTAGAATAATGAACTTCACAATTTGTGGGAATTTAAACGTTATATAAACATTTATGTTTCGCTGAAGAACAAAAGTTCCTTGACTTACAAGTTGTATTCATTTGACTTTTCTCGAAGTGCTTCTTAATAAGAAATCTTTCAGCAATAACAATATTATTTTCTTTGTAGAGAAACACATAGGTCATGTTATATCTGGCTCAGCTAGAGTATGCAAAATTAGCATTTTGAGAATATTTTGCATTGGTGAGGCTTTTGCAACGAATATTAAATATTGTCTATTCACATACATTGTAGATGTCAATATTTTACGCGTATTTCTGACTATTTCATTATAATTATAAACACATTCGAAATTCGAAAGGAATTAACAATTAAAAAAGAATTAACAAAACAACAAGTTAATAAGACTAAGACTTCACGAAAAGCCAAGATGAGGAGGTCCTATCATGTCTCATAGTGGCGTATCATATTTGAAGAATTTCGATTAGATTTTTTGGAGACATTACGTATGTAGAGAAAAGATGCCTTCCAATAAAATAAAAAGCAGACAAACCTAGTGGAACATGTCTCCCAAATCCCGATCCACAGTTTGTAAGTCCCTCTCGTGTTCAAAGTATAAAATATATTTTTGCAGACGAGTTTCTAATGCGAGTTCTATGTATGTAGCCGGGCGCCGGCAGCGGACTGCAGCGACAAATGTACCAATAACTGTTTCCAAGGCTTTATTTTTTGCGTTCCACAATGTAACTGTGCTCTACTCGTTTTGGACCTGGATAGCAGTTTTCTGGGAGGAAATAAAAGGAAACTGTATTTTAATGTTGTAGTAGTAGATAGATTAAGTTTGGCTCAGCTAACAGCCAACCTAAGCCGTAGCATCTAACAACGTTTAGTTTTGAGTTGAGCTACCCGATTACTGAAAAATGCGTGCACTGACTAGACAGGTCCACTCAAATCTGTGTGGTTCTATCCTCAAAAGATCATCTCAGACACTAATCTACATGGTCCTCACATGATCTGACCCTATTGTCTGGATTTTAAACGAGACTGTGACCTTTGAGTTTGTTTCGGTATTTCTTTGAGTGGTCGGATATGAATCACCGACCTCCTCTAGTTAACCGACTTCTTTTTAAAATATTATTGACGTGTAAAAGTGTTAGTATAAACCTACTGACAGAAATTAATATTATATGTATATAATTTAACTTTCTTAGTGTTTACTGATGAGACGCCTCATAAGGTGTAAGAGGATCCTCTTCATAAATTGCATAGCTCGACCCCATCAACACAATACCACCACACGTAAAACAGTTCCACCTAAGCCCACGTCTATTTGTGTCTTATGTCGTCTCAAGTAACCCCTGTCAGACCACCAACAAGAGATTCTGAAGATTATGTAAAAATAAAACCAAGCTAAAATCCTCTTAGCTCCACCTTTTTCGCTTATACCTCATCTTTACAAAACAATAACATATCCCCGAATATTCACGAACAGTGATCCGCCAATAACGAGACAATACCAGGCTGAACGTAACGAGAATGTAACAAATGGTTCAAATCTGTCACAGGTACGCTCCCAGTGATACATCATACGTTTCATTACACGCCCGATTTGTTACATCACTCAGAGCACTTACGCTGGTAAGTTTTTTTATTCTATGGGAGGTGTATTCCGATTTGGTTTATTATGGTTTTTAGCGGCTTTTACGAGGCTCGAACAAGGTGGACCGATGACCTTGTGGAGGCCGCAGGAATCCGCTGGATGCGTGAAGCATAGAACAGTGACGGTGCTTGGGGGAGGCCTATATCCAGCAGTGGACCAGTCGTACCCAAAGGTTGTCAACGGAACTGATAAAATTATCAGAAATTTATTTTAATTTTGTTTTGATTTTAGATGAGTCGGAAGTAACAGCTGTGCTGTATTTCATTAGTTCAACTTCATATCTAACTCTTCATTAGGTAATGCCTTTTATACAAGAAACCACAATTTTGTCATATTTGATTAGTTTTTCTGAATATTTTAATCGACATGACGATGAAATTCAGCATTTTGTGTACTTTTACTTATCTTTACTTTACCTTACCTCGACCTAATTTTATTTCCATCTACATTGCGTTTCTTCCCGAATTTCCGTAACAACTTGCAAATGTCAGTTATTCGGTATATCCCGGTAGATAGTATGTTATTGGCTTAAGTATTATTGATATTGGCATTTTATTGGACGTGTGACGTCAGCAGCCCATCTGCGTTTATATTTATATTCTTTGGCGTCATTTTCTTGAATTGATCCGCAGTGATGTACACTCTTTGTTATATTGAATACTACCTACTTTAACCTTTAGTAGGTGCCAAGCTGAAGTGGCAATGAGTCGGCTATATTAGCCATAGAACCGATGGCCGTTGGGGTAGACGTGTTCTGAGTGGAGACCGCGAATCGGCAAACGTAAGGCAGGATGCCTTCATGTTAGGTGGAGCGACGATCTACGCAGGGTGGCTGGTAGCCGCTGAAAGAGAGTTGCCAAAAATCGAGCTCAATGGCGTGAAATTGGAGAGGCCTACGTCCAGCAGTGGGCTGCTATAGGCTGATGATGATGTTGAGGTACCTAGTGAGAGGAAATTAATTGTTTTGCAAATTGACACCCTACTTGAATTTGCCGTGTTATTGCTACTCAATATCTTTATTGTTTTACCATAATGTGTACTTAGGTGGTAACTATATATGCTATTTTCATATACAACTGTGATTTGAATATACGGACAATTTAAGTTGCTGGTTCTTTGACTGCGTACTTCAAATGAATGCTTGAATACAAAAAGAAAAGCAATTCTGCGCAACATAATTCACACATAAGTCACTAATACAATAATAAGTATATTTTTTATTCTTTGCAGTTTTATTTCTAACGTCGTGTTTGCTTGTTTATTGACGGTTTTTTTACTCAATATGCTTTTATTATTAGTCGTGTCTGGCGTCATAGTAACTGTCTAATGTCTATCATACTATTTTTAAAAAGTATTATACATATCCTTCATCGAAATTTGGCATTGGCTTTATTAATCTTTATACACTTATTTTATTTTGTAAAGTTTTGTTTGAATACGCGTTTGGTGAGATAAAAACTAATTTAAGCAGACTTGAAAGGAAGTCTATTTCACAATAATATTGGATGTATTTAATATGTATTTTTGCAACACGATAAAGGTCAATTATGCACTAGCGAATGACATTTAGGCGAGTGATGATTCATTGAAGAAACCTATTAGTTTGATATTTTCTTTGAGGTTTACACTTGCAAGTGAGATCACGACTGATTCAATAACCTTCGAATACTGGTTTCTTTATTTTACATAATGTTATTATTATTACTGCTACATACTTGTCAGAATAAAAGCAAAGAAGCTTTTTCAAAGTATTTACTTAATCTTCATCTCCTGTCTAGAAAGTTACCCTTTTTTTTTTCGTGGGGAAATAAATTCTTATGGATATTATGTCGGACTCCAACCGACTAAAACCCCACTGTTCGGACTTCTACCATGAGTCGGGGGCCCGGGAGATACTTGTACATGCGCCGCACCCCCGACTGGTATCAGCCCGTCATGCCTAGCGGGCCTTACAAAGTTCCCCCTAAAATGCGATAAGATTAACGAGAAGTTTTTCAGTTTCTTTCTGTTCCTACTATCGATCCGTTTGTAAACCGTGGTTATAGGTGTCTACAGTATCATCATCGTCATCATCATTGGTAGCATGGTGCACCCGCACCCGAACCCGCTACTGAGTGTGGTCTCCTCGTGTTTGTGCCATGCTTCCTTGGTCTTTTGGGACATCCATCCATCTGAATGTTGGTCTGCCAATAGGATGAAGACTTCTTTTTCAATATTCTAGTAAATAGCTTATGTTTAGTACTGGACTGTATGCTGTGAATGTCGAATAAACTTAATAACAAAAATAGTGCAAGGTGTCGTCCTGGTACCATTGTTATATATATTTCCTTGAGCGCGTGTGATAAGCGCCGATTGTCTAATGTCTATGCCTTCTTGGGAATTTATATTATTAGCTATGCGTAGTTTGTATAATATACAATAGTATGCTCGTATGTCCATGTACAGGCGTTGGAGATTATTTTTCCTTTAAAGGCCTATGCAATATGCTAGATGTATGCTTTACTATCATTCAGGCTAAAAGCGGCGATGTTATAAGTACATTAATTTGGGAAGAATAATAGGGCCTATTAGAGTTGCAGATAAAACCCAAATTAAACCAATATTACCTACCTGCAATGCCTATATTTTTGAATGCGTATTCATTTTAGATTGTCGATAAGAATGTACAAAGTCAAAAGAAACAAAATGGCCAGAAGCAGGGTTCAGCTAAAAACAACGTCTGGTATAAGTTAAACCGCTCACAATCCTAGTGGTTACAACAAATAGATTCCCATACGAACCTTCGTGTAACGTTGTTGCAATATTATGAAAAAAAAATTGGCGTACACAACTACACACAAGAACATAGTGTTTGGCGCGAAAAATCTGCAATCGCACACTAGCGCCATTGTCGTTTTTGTGGCTTTATTCGGCATCATGGTGCCGCATAATGGTTACGTAGAAAGGTGGATTCTTTTTTTTAGAATCGACTTGAAATACTGGTATACGTCCTGTGTAGCAAACTTTACTGGACTCCAGATTATCTACCACTCGAATTCTCATCGTCTGTTGAGTACTACGAGCCACTGATACACTTCCAGGATAAACTGTTCTAGCTATAAATCCAAATCATGAAGAATGCAGCAAACAAACAAACTCACTTTCGCATTTATAATATTATACATATATGGTTAGGAAGGATGTTTGGAACCCTGTTACAATTTTTGTTTCATAATACCTACTTACATTAATGTGTAGGTACAATTAAGTACCCAATGTGTTATATGTTTTGTGGCTACACATTGATACAATATTATAGAACAAAATTGCAAACAATTAAATGAATTCTTGTCGATGTTTAAATCGCACAGAGGTTGACTGTACTTAATTACCTAACTTAGTGGGGGATATAATCATCACCTCCTAAACTAATTTTCTCCTGAAAAGGTGAAAGTACTACGAGATAACATGAAACAGCGCCGTGTCTTACCAGAATATGCCTTCAACAGAACAATCCCGAGAGTGTGTACCGTGCCTTTGTGATACGTGTATTGTAGTGTATCGGGTCCTTAGGTGCGCAAGTTTACCTAGCGCCCTAAGGCATGGTTCAAACACATACGTACATTGAAAACTCTGCAAGTTTGACGCTTCATAAAATCACATAACGTTATGCTTGCAGTATTCCCTGATCTAATAGAAATACTAAGGCAGACGAATATTTAGTTGTGTAAAGTAAACCTAGACTAATGAAGTTATTTTGTAAGCCATTAACTAGACACAGATCCAAGCTCCTGGGGGCCTACCACCACCGCTTACAGCAGTATTATTTTAAGGGCGCACCCAATCACAAATTGCTTAGGATGATCCTCTGTTATGCCAAAAATACTGTAGCATTAATTTTGAAATAAACATATGTTAAAGTTGAGGATTGATGCTAGGTCTTATGTGAGGCGAAAACACGATTACATAAAATTTTCTCTATAGAAAAAACTTCCAAAGTTACCCCTGCACAGAATTATAAACCGCTGGTATTCAAAAAATACTTCAAATTAGATCATGAAACTTTGCATGATAACTGAACTAACTATAAAGCAGGTGTTATGTGTGTCATTTTTTTTTAATTACCATTATTTTCAACGTAAAAAGCAATTACCTAAACTGGCTAAAGACCGCTAGCGCCCCACTCCGTCTCGTTCTCACTCAGGTCGCGAGTAGTATGGTGCGAGCGGGATAAAATCTGAGGTAGGGTGCGCCCTTATTATTACTTCAGTGTAGAAAAGAGATGAAGCTCTGCAGCAGGCGTAGCATGAGCACTGTTTTGTCGACGGTAGACAAAAATGACGTTTCCTGTAGACAGTACGACGGCAGCAAAGTAGAAAGAGTCGACTGCACTTTTTACGAAATTCACTCTTTTACATAATTCGACTCAGAATTCTTTGTTTTTCATAGGATTTATCGGTTGTCAGTGTGATTTTGACAGTAAGGATAGAAAACTTTCTTCCGAAAGAGTCTACCTACAAAAAGACCTAGACAAAGATCGTTAGAAATGAAAGACAAAATGACAGATCGTAGAAGGATTTCTACGGTGCGATATCAAAAATGAAGAAACGAACTGTCAGTTTGTATAGAAAAAGCTATGTCTATTCTTCGTAGAGATAGAAAGCGCCATGCTACGCCTGCAGGACGTATAGTTTCATCTCTTTCCCCCTGGTGTTGCTGGTGAAAATGTCTTAACACTACGGCCACACTTCGCGTTATCGCGAACTTTTCTTCGTGCGCTCTCTGTTGCTCAGCGAGTAATCGATTGGTGTGCGAGAGAGAGAGCGCACGAAGAAAAGTTCGCGATAACGCGAAGTGTAGCTGTAGCATAAGAAAAACTCAATAATACTTTGCTTAACTTGGAAATCGGACCCAGGACCTCACGCTCAGTAAAGCACCACTGCTGCAACGAGGGCTACGAGGCAGTCATTATTATATTAAACTCATATAAAATCTTATTTCAGACAGTTTCCTATGAGGCACATGTTGAGTAATTTTATCCTAAAAATTTAATATAAGCACGTATTCTATGCTTAAACGTACGTTAAGATTTTAGAAAATACAAAGCTTTTCCTTTCCCCTATACCGCAAGTATACGCTAAAATAGCGCTCCTTTGTGCTCCACACGTACCATCATACTAACTTATTTAAATCCATCCTGAAACATAACAGGAAGATATAAAGCTTCACTAATTAACGCAGGTATTACAGGTTTCATACTTTCAGGAAGATATTCCTATATTCGATTAATATTCCGTACAAGATGCAATATGGCGCCTGCTTCTAGGAATACCGGTCCGTTCAGACTAGAACAGTCCCGATGGAGCTACGTTGTACAAGCACGTATCATAATAATTACTTAAAGTTAATGTTAACACTTATTGCGTGTGCATTTTACAACCACGTACCTGCTTACAAGTTCTGATAGAATCGCATTGTGCGCGTAGCAGTGGCGAAGGGTGATTTCTCGGGGGTGGGAACCCGGAGCAAAAAAAATGAAAAAAAAAAGATAAAAAAAAAAAAAAATATATATATATATATATACTGACGAATTGAGAACCTCCTCCTTTTTGAAAAACCCGGTTTATAATACTTGTTATGATGTCACTTCGGACCTTATGGCCGCGAAAAGCTACTTCTTGTTTGTTTACCTAACAAAAGAACGGTGTGATTAGACCGTTTAATTAAATTCCTATTTCGATCTACTTTTCTCAAACTTATTTATAAACTCACATTCAAAAAGCCCGCTTTCACAAACCACGCACGCTCAAACATTTTACTAAGTTCCTACGCTCTAGCGCAACGCCATCTAACGAAAATATCAGAAATGCAATGCATTTTGGCAGTACAAGAACGAGATATCTCCATTAAAAAAATTCACAAAATAATTAAACAGAGGGCGTGTTTAACGAGAAATTTTTAGGGAGTGGCATTTTACAATTCAGAGTTTTCGCTCACGGCCACTAGAGGGAATTGGCCGCGCGGGTGTAGAGCTTCGAACGAATTAGCGAAAAATCGTCAGATTATGAATGTAAAAACCCCTTTATTACATGAACTACTAGAATCTGAGAAAAGTAAACAAGGGAAACAATACATTTTATTTTATTTACAACTGCCAGTCAGCCATTCATATTTATCGTAAAGGGAAACATTAGAATGTTTGAAAAAACCATCACGTCGTTTGTAATTTATACTTACATCTGAGCAAGCACGGCCTAACGTAATTATGTGTTTCTTATTTTCAAAACTTAACCTTAGAAAGCATGTTTCCTCATAAAGAAAATAATCCTAAACAACAATTTAAAGGCTACCACTAAGCTACCAGACGGCCCGCACGCGGGGCAAAAGACATTGTAGTTAATTAGAAACTCCTTGACGAATTATTGCCGCCATCCTAATCCTACTGATCGTACTAATAACTTTTCAAATCTATTAAGAAATTTCAACTTATTAACTATCTACTTACCCCAAATACATAATTACAACGTACACTTTCACTAAAGTCAAAACACTTTAATCACTGTTTTATACCAACAAACTAATACGACTACTACGATTCTCGTACTGATAAACTAATGATTTCAATGAATAATACCAACAAAATGTGAATTAACTGCAAGTGTAAACAAAATAAAATGATGAATAATGCGATTACGTCAAACACAACCATGCAATCACACAATGTCTAGCGTCTAATAGTGTCCTGAGGACACTGTCCTCGTGTCCTGTCTCCTGTCCGAACTCCGAGCCGAACGCATTACGAAAATCAACGAAAACTACCGAACCGATATCTCTCCATCTCGTTCACGCGCAAGCAATTTTCGATCACTGTTTGTAGGTACCACATAACTCGCTGTCGGCCGGGTTACTGGAGCCGTATGAAACCGGGGTGTCATGTGACCGAAGTGACGTCATGACGCCTTGATTTTTGAATCAACGACAAACCGCCCGCACCGCCGAGTTATTTTAGAGAATTTTTTTTTGCGGTCGGGATATAACAATGACAAAACATTGAATGTGGGCGTTTTGTATAGTTTTAGTTTTATGGTGTATTAAATACCTCTATTGTGATTATTGAACAGGCATTTTAAACACTACTGACTGTGTTAGTTTTCAATGAGGATAGAGTGGTTTTGTTCCGAAGTTCAGAAGGGAAGCCGATAGGAATCGGCTTCTATGCAAGCCTCGTCCCTGGCGCGTAGACTCGCCAGCATCGTACTTCACTTATGGACATTTCAAGATTACCCTGAAAATAAAAACATATCCAATTTATGTTTGTATTATAAGTATTTAGAAAAATCGAATGTGGCAGTTTTAGTTTTTATAAAACCTACTTTTGAGTATTCTTATTTTTTCGTATTTGGTAATTCACGCCCACTTGGAAAATTCACCCTGTATATTGTAAACAACCAAACGAAAACTAGCAACTCTTGGAACCTACGACTAAACAAACAGCCTTGCTTTTTTAATATGCTTTTTAAATAAACTTAAAGTCAGTTCCTCTTAGTTTTTACATTTTCATTCCTCCATCATCATAAAGGACTCGTCCATAGACTATACAGAATTTCCGATCGCGAAAAAAAAATCTGGTGAAAAAAAATTGCGAAAAAAAAATTTTGACGAGTTTTGCGAACATAAATGTAGCGGACATTTATGTTCGCAAAACTCGTCAAAATTTTTTTTTCGCAATTTTTTTTCGAGCTGCAGATTTATTTTTTCGCGATTTTAGTGTTGGTCCCATAGTGAAAGTTGTTCATAGTGATGAGTACAATGACCCCTTAAGAGATTTCGTGTATGAAAAGATACACCCTACATCCCGAAACCAAAACACCGTCCTAGAATACGCGCCGCCTGAACATTCCCGTGGGCGCGCGGCTGCACAACTGCACTACAGCCTCGCTTTGTACGGCACGTATCTAGTTATTTATGCCCTTTCAGCGTCCTCCGAAGGTGCACTTTTAAACCAGTCGCGTATCGAAGTTCTGTGTTCGTGCTTAATATCATATTACTTGCAGGAGGCATCTGTGCCGCGAAGCGCCTCGGAATTACTAATTTAATGAATTTTCTGCTGTGGATTTTATGAAAAATATGTTTATAGCGGTTTTAGGTCATCGGTTTTAGGTCAACTTAATAATGTTTGTGGGGGAGGTACTTTTTCTTTTTTTTAAGGGTAAAAACTTGGTTTCTGTATATGTTGCAGCTTGTATGGTCAGATTTTATTAACAGAACTCCGATGAGAGCCCATTACTTTCAAAATTGTAAAAAACATTACCCTCCATTTTGGCTTCGCCACAGTCGGGTAATAGTGACAAGTAGCTGATTAAAAAAAAAAAAAACTAAGAATTGAGAACCGCTTTCTTTTTTTTGAGTGGGTAAAAATAAGACATTCTCTGTGACTAGAGTGAGTGCGACAGCTTTATAAATTCATACAATGAGCCCGAAATATTACAATTATTATATTAATTTCACAGAAAACTCCACCAAAATAACTACTAAATATGTAAAGCCGAAAACTTGGAATCTTATCAACTATTCATATAATTAAATCTCAAAAATGTTTGCGAAATGAGTTGGTTCACGACGCCGCGCCGCGCCGCCCGGAGGATGGTGAGTCGGTGACCGAGGTGCATTATACGGAGTATGGCCGCTCGAGACTTGCTCTGTTTACTTAATGATCTGTTTAGCATTGCTTCTGCTTCAACTTTCAAGTTTTTGGAATGAATTTATTAGATTATTGCTAAGTTTCTTCGGGTCTGAAGGTGATTATGTTCTTTAATGCATATAAAAATATTTCTACGTAAAAAAACAGAAATGAGGTGTCTGCTTCTTTACGTAGATTTTTTATTATTATAATAATACAATTTCCTTTTATGTGTGACTCTTCCTAAGGACGGTAACAACTGGACGTAGGTCTTCCCCAAAAATTCCCACTCGATTACGGCATTTAGGTTAAAAGATCTCATCTTTACAAAAACAATGTATTTTTGGCAAATAAATGTTTGATTTGATCCACTCTTGGATGAGCGCCAAGTTATTTCGAAGTGCAAACGGTTGATATTTGTGAAAATACCACAATAAGGCTGACGTTTAACAAATCAAATGAATTCAGTCTCGTTATATATTTACTCTAGTTAAGAAGTATACAGGCTGTAAGGGTAAACACTCTTGTCATTCAAACCATGGGTAGTTGACTTAAATTTAAAAATAAATGACCGAACAAAACAAAAAAAAAACGTTATTTTCATTAAAAGATTTAAAAAGTTTATATCCGACACCGTGCTTTCTAGCGAAACAGCTGGCTGACTGAGAGAGGGGTCGCGCTCGCGGGCGGTCAGGTCACATCCCGCACCCCCCGCCCGTGTTGAGACGCAAGTTCGTTGCCCTAGCCCATAGGGCAACGAACTTGCGTCTCTTGTGGTAAAATGTAGATTAAAAAATATGAAAAAAAAAGTTGTAATTTTCCATTGATTTTACGTTCTATAAATGAATCCAAACCACTGGTTGCTAGGATAACGGTGTTTACCCTAACACCCTGTAAATCTAGAAGTTTTTCAGGTTATCAGGCCTGTAGGTCAAAACACCGGCGGGTTTTCAGCACTAACTACTAAAAGCGTGACTAGGCCACAATCACCCGGATCTGATTCGCCAATTTCGTCTCTTTGTCACAACGCTTTGTCTTCTTCTTTCAAAAGTCGAATTACTTTTGAAAGAAGAAGACAAAACGTTGTGTAACTATACAGGCGCTATACAACGTTTATTAGTAAGGCGGTAATTCGTGACCATTTTCATCCTATTATTTATTTTCAATGCCAATGTTTGACCGTCTACGAATTTCAAGGTTACTTTGCAAACAAAACAATTGAAAAGCGAATTTTACTAGACTGTAAACGTGACAACCGAATGTAGGCCCCTATCACTAGTTCAACGAGTGGATAGTTTTTATCCGACTTTGACTTTGAAGTTTAAAAGGAGGGTGATGTATTTTCTACTGCCTGTTATAGCAGTCATCTCGTATCAGGTACAGAACGCCCAAATGAGAATCTATCCATATTGTTACAGGTGATTTCTCCTACCTGATATAACGTCTTAGAGTCCTTTGGACTCTCATCTAAAAATCCTCTCGCAATGCAACGAAACGTCCTACTTTAACTAACCCCAAGTCTAAACTTACCGAAGTTGCATACTTGCATTACAGCTGCGGGGTGATCTTACGATAACATCTGCGATATGAGACGGTTCCGCTGAAAAATGCGATGTTTCACCGGGATAACGTCGGCTGCAGGCTACTGTGTTAGTGCATTAGTGTAATGGAACCTACGAGCTCTGGGTGGGGTGCAGGGCTGCCTATTGTCTAATGTTTCATAATCCAAAATACAGCTCGGACCTCATCGGGCGTTTCTATTTTGGAAATGTTTTTGCCCTCTGTGTGCGATCAATTTAATATTACTAGATAGAATATCGGGATCAAAGTATCCTATGTCATAATCCATGTCATGGTCTACCCAGGTGCCAAATACCATTCAAATCTGTTCATCCATTTTAGCGTGAATGCGTATCAAACAAAGAAACAAACTCAGTTTTGCATTTATAATATTACTAGCTTCCGCCCGCGTGGTATGTCGATAAAAAGTAGCCTATGTCTTATCTGGTTTAGGCGTGAAAAGGTAACATACAGACAGACAGACAGAGTTACTTTCGAATTTATAATATTAGTATAGATTTAGTATAATGGCTCCTGCCGACCAAAACCACATGTTGACCTTTACCTATACATTTAGCTCTGGGATCTCCAGTGTAAAGTATCTAAGTACTGATTCATAGAACTTGCGATTGCTCTTACGTTGCAGCCGTTATACACTGTTCTGGTTTTAAGGATTTAGATGCCAGTACAAAACAATACACCATAAAACTCAGCTTTCTCTCTAGATTTGGTAAACCATCCGCTATACTCTTGATATCCCTGTGCTTTACAACGTGTTAGGTACTTATTTTCATGGATCGCAAACCACATCTGAATGCTTGCAGCTTGGACAGCCCTGATATGAAGTAATGCAGCCACTGTTCTTGGATTGTGTTTGTGGAGTTTAAAGCTTTTTAAGTGGCGTGTTTCTTGAATTTTTGTGATTTATTCGTAACGACTATCAAGAGTAGAGTGCCTTACCTGGGTCTCAGGAGTTTGTGGCAAATGTCAAGTGTGTCTGCGTCCTGCCAGGGTTGGGGGTTAGTCCGAAAGGGATACTAGGACCTTGGCAACAGGCAACTGAAGGAACACGGGTGGGTTTTAGTCAGTAAAAGTCTGACACGCCCTTCCGCTCCGCCCAGAGCGGAAGAAGTATCAAAAAAAAAAAGTGTGTCTGCGTGTCCGTTGGTGTCATAATTATCTTTGTATTGACTGACTTCGATATCTTGCTCGAAGTAAGAATTTGTTAATTCCTGTTTTCTATTAGGTTCTTCGTGTTGCTGCTAATAAATTTTAGCGATATTGGGTTATCGCTAAAATTAGCATACGAAAAGAAAGGGTCTTTTTCTGAGACGAACACACGATATTAACTTTTTGCCTGTTGGTTATGTATGACTGCTCATAAATGATGAGTAATATAAAATCTAGTGCTGTTTTTGTGCAAATAAGGTGAGAATGCAATACAATTTCCTCGTACATTGCACGTTATGATTGTGCTACATTAGTCAATCGTATCAAACTGCACAAAAACTATTGTATCGTTACCAAACGTTGAGAATGCAAGCGATAATTAGTCAATTAAACGAACAGTCCGAAAAACTGTCCAACCGAATTAATAAATGAACCAAAACGTGTTAACACTGCCACAGAATAAAGATTTGAATACAGAAGTACAACTCTATGCAGTACGCGATGAGTGGCATCGGTTCGCTTGTTTTTGCCTTAATTGTACCAATCTCGTCTTATTTATACTTTTAGTGCATGTTTCACCTAAAAATATAAGTAAAATATTGAGTTTTTAAGCGTCGTTTGTTGAGCTAAACTACCTTTTGGAAGGGGCAACTAGAATCAGTTCTATTTCTTTGTTTATGACGTTCGAAAGTGCCTTTAATGTGCCTATTTGAAATAAATTATTTGACTTTGACTTTGAGCCTCCTTCCTTTGCCAGAATTAACAAAACAAAGCCATTAAAGATATGTTTGCAGATTCATTTGTTATTTCAGTGTTCTTAACACGTATAACCTCTGTATCATCTCTTCAGTGGCATTGTGGAACTACGAAATGAATGTTTTATTTATTTATAGTGAAAATTTATTCAATCAGCTTTTCCGTTTCGCGTACACGTTATATTGTGCTTTATTTTCATTTTGTGTTAACCTTATTACTTGCATTGTTAGCCGCATTTGGGCCACTTTCCGTAGCCATTGACCGTAGGATGGCAATAATGAGGGGTTTCATTTACGATTTTTGACAGTTTGGTGATTTAACTGCCTCTTTGGTCTAGTGGTCGCAAGCGCAAGTGGTAAAGCATGAGGTCTTTTTGATTCCCAGGTCAGGTAAAGTGTTACTAGATTTTTTCATCAGGTATTTCTCAACTGCAGCACGGAGTCCGGATTCGTTGATGGCAATAGGCTCGCTATTACATGGGACTTAAACATAACTGGTGAAATCTGGGGTGTAGGTACTATAGATACTCCTGTGCCCACCCTTCGGGGAAACAGGGCGTGATGTTGTGCTTATGTTTAAATAATGTTAATTATTGATCATCTCATTCGCTAATTAACAACATTTAAACCTATTTATCATATTTTTTATTTTTATTACAGCAATCTCAGAAATAGGTGATGCCACATAATAATAAAACTAAAGGCTCTAGAATTTAGAAATGATGGCAAAATACTTCTTATACTTATTTATTTTATTATTTATGTACACACAGTCAAATACATATAGAAACGACATAATTGTTAGTTGAGTACAAAGGTACTTAATAACATAAAGGAAAATAAAATTACAAGACGAACAATTTTGCAATTTTTTATTGAAACGCACGTGATTCGAAGGAAATAGACTCGGAATAATAAGACCCGCGATATCAATAGTCCTTGTATGTCTGAAAGAGATTGTACTGTTACCGTGTTAGCTGAATGTGAAAGAACTAACCTTGATACTAAAAATACATTCTTAGCAGAAAAAAATATAATCGCTTGCCTACTTGACAACTTATTACAAATTATTATTATAACAGTGATAAAGAGAGTGAGACTGTCCTTAGTGGCCGTAGCACCGATAACCGACTCAAGAACACGTCTACCCAAAGTAGACTTGTTCTTGAGTGGAGACCGCGAATCGGAAAATGTAAGGTAGAACAGGTTAGGTAGAGCGACGATATAAGGGTGGCAGGTAGCAGCTGGAAATCGAGATGATTGGTGAGAAATTGGCGAGGCATGTGTCCAGCAGTGGACGCTGTAGGCTGATGATGACAGTGATAAAAGTTATTGTACAAATATTGTAAAGTTATTTTATCAAAAGCAAATCAATAGCATTTCATTGAAGTACACTCCAACGATTTCCCACCTCGTTATATTGAAATGTCAACAATAACTGTTTGTTTTGCCTTACAAAAAAATAAATAAATAAAAATAACAATGATTCAGCATGATGCCACTAAATAGATGGAAAAAGAAGGTTAGGTTTAACAAAATAAATTTTAAATGACTGAAACCTTTACGGAGTCATACTCATCTTTATGATCAATTTTCATAATGGAATCAAGCCTAAAATCACGAAAAAATCAGCCGCTCCATGCATTTACAATTGCATGTTGGAAACAGCAGATTTTTTTTTCGTGAGTTTTGTGTAATGTCGTTCGAAACTGTTCCACTTCAACTACATCTATCTCATATCATCGCTTAACCGTCCACTGCATATTCGTAAAATGTTGGTGCTGTTCTCATTGCAAATGATCGCCAATTTGCCATTGGTCAAGGAAGATACTGCCGAACATATTTTTTTTTTTACAACTTCTGTAAGTGTTGCTGGGGTCGATCATAGCTGTTTACTTTATAGATATAACGCATCTGTGGTTAGTGTTTCGTTTATTGTATAGTATTGCGTCGTCACAAGCGAGTCTTCTGTTATTCATAATCTGTGGTAGTGATTATTTGACCGCAACCCGCCGCTGCTACTCTGCATTTAATTCCCAATACTGGCGGTGGGTACTTTTGATCTCCGTCACCAGATGACAATCAAAATATGAGCTGTGCGGTTGAATTGTCCAAATGCAGCGGAAGTTAGGGTTGTTTCAGTTTTTACTATATACTACAAAATATTAAAGGCTTGGCCCATTTTTTTTATATACGAAAATGAAGTATCTACAACACCATTAAATGATCTCTCTTCCTGGATTTGCCTAATAAGATCACAGCTGATTTTGGTATTTTTTTAAGGCTTTCACGGATTTTCTATGGGTTCAACTAGTTGACCATAAAGTCCATAAACAATACGTACTTCATTAATTTCCGTAATAAATTAGAATGTTTTCAATTTATACGTGTCGTACGTAATAGGCGTAGTAACATCGCAAAAACAGTTTACCAATCGCTTGCATCGAACTAAAATTTATGAAACGTAAACCTCGGAATTCCTATATTGAGGCAACCCTACACAGATACCGGCCAATTATCGTCCCGGGCTTTTCATCGCGCGACTATCGCGAATTTATTTCCGCGGAAACGATTGCCAGCGCGATTCTACGCGATTCCATGCGATTCGATGCGATCCGCCCGAATTTCGGACGAGCGCGTAATCGTCCGAAGAGCTGCTATTGTGAACGAGTTTATTATATTTCGCGTACGTTTGTTTTAGTTGGACGTAATTGGTTGGCAGTTGAGTGCGATGGAGTGGATGATAGTGCTTGTGTGGCAGATAATGTGTTTTTGAATTAGGTGTATTGAGCTTGAAATCGATTAAAATACAGCCGTCACGGGCTATTCAATTACTGAATATTGAATAGAGTCAAAACGCTTTAATATTTTAATTAATTGTTTAAAAAATGCATCTTAAATAATCCTATATGGGACAATTTACTACCTATTTAAGTGACTTTACTAAGGGAGTAAACCCGGACCCGCTATAAATCTTGCAGTCGTAGTGTCGCGGCGACACGTCGCCTGCTGCTGCTGGCTGCAGTCGGCTACGGACTTGTACTTTTAGGTATCATTTTACGGAGCAGGTTAATGACCATCTCTATGAACAACCATTGTATGGTTGAGTGTATAGCCTAAACAATAATCATAAAGACACCAACTGTCCGTAAGTTTCATCATATATCTTATTTATGTTCGCAATAATGTCGTAGACGTCTTCTTTCGTTCGTTCATTCCCTTCACTGAAGCACGTGGGAGTTCAAAGGGCACCTCTCGATGGAAAGTCGTGGAATCATAGATAATATGGAAATTAGAGAAAATCATCTCATAGAGCATCATCAGGCATTATGGTAGTTAGTCTTTTCTCTTTGGTGACACATCCACGCTTTTAAATTGAAATAGCATGTGTCTCTTGTATGTCTGCTTTGTACGTTTTCAAAGCTATAAAAACCTTACAGATTATGTTAATAGGGTAGAGATTAATTAATAGCTTAATCATTATAAAATAAAAGTGGACTGTATAGGTTTTAATCACAATCTTTCTATGACTCCTATCAATAGGAGTCATAGAAAGATGGTGGTTTAATAGATTAATGAACCACTAAAATGATATTTGAACGTTGGATGTCAAATCATCTTTAAACATATCAACATAATGGCCAACTACATTCTCTTCAGTCATCCAACTTTCTTCCAATTACAAACAGAAGACCTTTCCCTGGCAGAGATCCACCAAAGTGTCACAACAATCAAGACTACCTCTGACCTAACACGCGACAATCAACTCGAAATCATACCTACAGTGAGCAAACAACAGGCGAAAATACACCACAGATCATAATTATGATAATGAACACATAGGTAGATTCTTATAATGTGCTATTGTGAGCAACTGTAGCTTCTAACGGGTTTAATAGCATTAACTTGAGACCTAGAGTTATTACTAGTGCCATAAGTAGCGCAAGTAGTGGGTACATCGCGGTGCGCGTCGCGTGACGAAACAATCAAACAAACCGAATTGAGGATGACCCGGAAACCTCCTAGACACGACTGCACCGCTGAGCAAGTTATAAGAGGCATTAGTTTTAGCTCAAATAATAATATCATGAACAAAATAAGAGGATGGATAACTTGACACTAAATTAATTGCATTAAATTAATTCACCAATTTGTATAGGAGTATCATCTTCACGATAGGAAGATGCAGTTGATTTGAATGATCCAATTTCTGAAAGGGTTTTAAATGGTGATTCCTTGTCATAATCAATCTACAATTTGCTGACAAAATAGAACCTGCCAAATAAGGTTCTCACTCTGATTAAAATTACCACTACTGTCTCCCAACGAAATCTTGGTTCACTTTTATCACCACAGCTAAAGTTCATTACAATTCCATCTTCACTGCCCCTCGCTGCAAGCTTGCACCTCGCGCCATTCTCTCCGTCGTCGTGTAGTATGCGCGCACGCACTCGTGGGAACACTTTCACTGCGCCACGCGAACCGCGATGAGCTGCTTTTTGTCAGACTGACCTGCTTCGTGAAACTGAGCCAGTTAGTGTTCCTGGATGCCTTTGTTTTGAAACCTATACCGGTTTTTGTTGTTTCGATGTTTCAATGAGGTTCGAGAGACTGAGAAAAATTATTGGAAAAGTTACAAACATAATTATTAACAAGATTTTTTTGTAAAAGTTTTAAGGTATTAACCAGCTAAGTGTTTGATGTTTTTGGTCTTTCAAATTAAAAGCTTGATCTCAGCGTTAGACTCAATCTGAACTCTACAAATACTTATTTATTCTTATTCGAGCAAAATGCGCTAAAATTTAACGCGAAAATGTATAAAAACCAGCTCGAAACCGCTTTGCTACTTTATATTTGCTTCCTAGACTCGTTATAACTGTACAAGCAGTAAATAGTGCAAAAACGCTAATTTTAGCCGCAAATCACTGGTTGGTATACCTAGAGCAATATAGAGATATACGGAGTTTTGCAAATTGCTATTTGAAAAATACAAAAATCTTACATTTGAGACAATTTAGTAAGGTCAACGACATCGCTCCATACATACGTGGTCCAATCAACAGTTCTAAATATTGTTTAGAGAAAAAACGGTTAGTTTGACATTGTGAAGCGTCATATCGTAAGTTGAAAACGGAACGTAATTTTCTTTTGTTTGGAACAGTAGGTCAAAGTACCCACAACTTGAAATTACAGAAGATGAAATTATCTTTATGAGGACGGTGAAATATTGCCATATTGTCTCGGTCAGTTAAGTAATTAAGTTTTGCTGTTATAAAGTAACATCAGTGCGGCTAAAAGCAGTCCGCGTTGTTTTATGGCCGAGACAGATGCTACTTCTAAATGGCTTTCTTAGAAGTTAACCTTGTTTTTCAAAACTCATATCTCATTACTCTGTTACTAAAGAAAATATTACTGCTTGATTAAGAATAAACTTCGTAGCTACTAAGTAAATATTAAAGTTATAACAATATGTTTTTAGAACGTCCCACATCTTGTAATAACATCTTCAAATAGGTAGAAGTTCTTTCTAATGAAGGTACTTTAATATATAAAAGTCCAACACAAACAAGTACCGCGTATGGTAAAAAAAAGTTCAATAAAAAGTACGTATATTAATTATTCCGCCTCATCAACAACATAATCTACAAGCAACAGGCTATCTACAAACTGGCTACTAGTCGTCCAACTAGTCGGCCGACCGGTCGGACAACTCGCCAGGTCAACGAACCCTGCTAAATGTCATGAGAAGATCGCAGTGATACGTTCTAATGGCTCCCGATAGTAAAGCTGTGTTTATTGACGCTAACCAATCGATTTGAAGCCGAATGTTTTGTCTTGATTGGTGATGTACCGTTTTGATTTGAAGAGCTGTCAGATTCGTTCTGCCTTCAACTTGACCTCAAAGTTCTTGCCACGTGTCTAGGCTTAATACATATATAATATATATTATCCATTTTCACGTAATATTAAGTCTGGAAAGTAAATTGTTAAACAAATTGACACCCTATGTCAATTAGCCGTGGTATAGCCATTTCATACAACTGTCAAAGAATGACAGTAGTGATTTGAAAATACGGACAATTTAAGTAGGTAATCAATTTGCTTTACAATGAATTTCCCTGCCTGCACTTAAGAAGAAACTACACTCAAATCAATATAACCTCAAATTAATAATCACGCTTCAGAAGCCAATTAATTTTCCTGTCGCGTATACCCCTTTTGCAAATTGTAATTTACTGACTAAAAGTAGTGTAGTTTTAATTAATACCTATTCTTTCATAGAAAGCAGGCCACCAAGAGCTGCGATCCTGATAAAATGCCTCTTTATTTAATTATGTTAAAAATAAATTCAAGAGCTCTATCACCTACATGTTGATAACTTTCCGGCAAATTATTTAAATACACTAGTTTAGAAATCTATAAAATGTTACAGTTTCAAAAATAGGTCTGACTGAACAAGCGAAAGCCTAACAATTAGCAAAAGAAGTTTTACAAAATGCATTTCAAGTTCTACTAAATCATAAAGCGTGAAGAATGCCGTAGAATTACTTCAGAATTAAAATGCTTCGTTAAAAAACCTGAATTCTAAATGATGTGCGGAGTTTAAAACAAGTAAACAGACAGTTGCTATTAAACGTTCCCCAGACGGGGAGAAATACCACAAAAAAATGAAATGGAGTACCTACAGAAGATTTACTTCATTCTAACTACACACAGGCTGCAGACGAGTAGTAGTTATTCTTAGATAAAATCTTAGCAATGAAGTTGATGGTTCACATAATAGGACTTGTAACAGGAGGACTGAATTTTGAAAGTTTCATGTAAGTGTGGTTTTTCTTATGAAAAATGTATTTTATGAACGGTGACTGATTCTAAATGAGAGCAACATGATATCTCCGAATGTAGTCAATATTCTGCTTTTTCAACTGTAATCCGTTTACGGCATTGTAAGGAATAAGGTGCCCAAAATTCTGCCAACCTTGACTTACCTTTTTATTTCACAACTGTCTGCGTGAACGCCGGCTTGGATATGTCTCCGGCTTGTTTAGTGAGGTTGACCTTCTGGCGCTTTCGTATTCGGTGGTAATTCCAGGGTACCCGTAAATCAGACTTACGTAGATGTCGTGATTTAGCAAGCGACGCCAAGGCACAGGCCTAAACTTTTCAAACGATGGGCATTTTATGCAAAAATTATGTTACTCTTTTTATGGAGTGCGCTTTACGTGTTCATCTTTATATTTATAGATCTTTTTTTTAATGCACAGACATACATAAATGAGCGTAAACAGTAATAAAAGTCTGTTTAATTGCTCTGGAAATAAGTTAACATTATGTAGCAAAGTGTCTCCTTTAAGGACTTTTTAGTTTAAAGCTAATTCTCTATCCCATAAAGCTGTATGCCAAACCGCCCCATCTCGCGACCACTGCCCACAACTACCGTCGTCTGACCAGATTCACGAGAACTCTAAACATTTGGCAACATGTACTGTATATTTGGCGCCCAACATGGTACAATGTTTGTATATTTGGCGCCCAGCGCGGGACTTGTTCACACTAATATTCCCAAAATAAAGGCTCTCACCGACCGTATCGGCCGGGATCCGCAGTTGCAAACTTGTGTGAACAGTATTAGAGAACATAATAGTAGTTCTCAGCTATTTTGTTAGCACTTCCTGCATTGTTCCGTGATGTTTATTGTGTAGGTCCAGAGTTTGTTGAATGTTATAGTTCGTTATTGCTTTGATAATCTGTATTGTGTACAAAACAAATAAGCAGAATTTATTTATACATGTTTAAAAGATGAAAAATATCAGACTTTAGATAATTTAGCTCAAATGAATAAAGGTATTTACCTAATTGAGTCTGAATAGTTAATGAAGCGTTACTGGTTTATTAGTTGATACTATCAACTCTGCTTGTTCATCTTTGATGGAACAATTTCATCTTTAATATGTATGCGATTAATATTGCTTTATTAATCTTAGTGCTCAGTCTAACGTTCTAATTTATGCATTTTCAAATTGGCTACATCTATCAACATTGCATGATCATCATCATTATCGCTTTTGACTACTGGCTGTCCCACTTTATTAAACTCCTGTAACATTTTTACCCCTTCTCCCTCCGCATTTGCAAAAGCAATTGAAATCTGCTATTAAGTGGTATTTTCTATAACCGGTGCGGAGTGGCTGTGACATTTCCATTAAATTTTGTCGACTACCCTCTGCATTATCTCGCCCATCAGCCTTTGTGCAGCATTCAATTCTTATTTGTACTTCACTTAATGACTCACTCCCATTGTCAGATGAGTTAAGTTGAAGGATGGAATTTGGGAATTGGAATCTTGCTCCTATATTTAGGGGCGTTTGATCATAATGCGGGAAGATTTGAATGTTGTTTCTATAGACCCGAAGTAAGAAGCCAATCATATCTTCACTTCCCACAGATCTATTGGGTCTTCCTCAGACTCTATATAGGACTGTCATTTCGATCATTTGGTGACAAGTCACAGTCTATTTTAAAACGGATGACATCAAACTTATAAAACTCTGCTGGGTTTTACTGCCCATTACCGCGCATATTTTTTCATGTTCTTAAACATTCAAATGGCTGACGCTAAGTAATTATGGCGCGTCATTAAAATGTACTTCATTACTGAATGCAAGCTTGAATTGAATCTATTAATTACTTATACATGTACTTTTTGTTTCTTTAATCCTTATAGTGGGGGAAAGGTACCTTGTCGATAATTCTAAGAACTGGTGTCTATAAAAATACTTGAAACGTTGAGCTCACATCCTTCTATTCAATGCATGCAGAATATCAATGTTAGCTTTTTGCACACTATTCATCATTTTTCTGAGATGATCGTGAGTTTGTTAATTACAACAAATAAAGGTATCAGTAAGAGTATTTTGCGTCAGCTAGAAAAGTTTTATATTTTTTGACCACATAGGTTTTGTACACATTATTATTTGGTCGAGAAATCAAAACAATATCTAATAGGTTATATTTAGAATTCTACATTATATACAATTTTCAAAGTGATAGGTAGGTACTTCACTTGTTTCCAAATGATCATGAAAACAATGAGTCAAAACATCAAAGTAACGTACTCCAAGACAATAATAGTGTTAATTAATATAATGGATTCGACGTCAGGCGATTCTCAGACATCAGTTTCTGTGAATGCTGGTTGAATATTGATATCAGTATTAAATACCTCGTCAAGATCTAGTTTGTTTGACCATTATATGCCTCGCCTTATCCTAATCCTAACTAACATTATAAATGCGAAACTGAGTTTGTTTGTTTGTTACGCTTTCACGCTATAGCGGCTGAACGGATTTAGATGAAATTTGTCACATGGGTAGACCATGACCTGGAGAAGGACATAGAATACCTTTTATCCCGTTTTATTCTCGATCGTATCGCCACGATATGGAAGGTATTTCATAGAAATTCATAGACACCAGTCGTGTCGCGGCGACACGTCGTCGAATGCAGTTGCCGCCTGCGGTCGGCTACGGAATGTTACCTTTAGTGTTGAAACTCCTTGTCTCGTAATGGTTGTATGAATATAAGAAAAGTAATCTCATGCCGGATAAAAATGAGCATGATGTCAGCGTGTGTCAGAGGAACTGTACTTAGCTTCGATGTTTTTGCAACTACTTAGTACAATTTCAATTTTAAATGACCTTTTATATCATCATCACAAAAGTATAATGATATTCCACGTTCAATTTACTGCCATAAACTATTACCATTAATATTCATAATATCGGTCCTTCCGCTCCTACATAAAACCCTAATTTCATAATATCCTAACCATACTCTATAAAAACAGCAATAATAATAATTCAAAATAGAATCTGTTGAAAACTGCGATTAAATTCCGGATTATTTACGTAATTTACAGCCAATTTATTTATGCTAGTACAAATTTAGTTTTGCGTTTCATAAAATGAAGGTTTTAATGTTTTTGTATGAAAAATGTTAGTTAAAAGGTTGTGATGACGGTAAAATCGTGTTTGCGGGTGTGTAAACCTGCTGATTTGTCATTATGGCGGTGCCAGCCGGTGCCTTGCGCGCGCGCAGCTTGTCTAGCGTGTTGCTATCTCGCTCGCACGCACCACGTGACACAAACACAACATCGGCGCACAACCTTGATCGACGAACGTATGAACTTTTTATGTGTCTACCTACAAAGTTCTGTCTTCAACGTTTTGCGAGGATTCCCAGAATTGAATTATGTGAGGTTTTGTGGTGGAAACGTTTTGAATTACGTCCTTATGTTGTTGATTTTTTCGCAGAAGTATTTGAGAAGCTTATTTTGAGGTACGCACGTGTCGAAGTAAATTATGATATAATGCCAAAACCCATGTCATATTTTCTTTTTGTTTCAAGCATTTGAAAAAATAATAGAACCTACCTTATTGCTACTTGTCTCAGAAATTACGGTTCATCTGTTACGCAAGATCGTAAAACGCACATCTTTGAAATGTTATTAAGTACCTACTCATGTGATAAAGGTCACCTGTCAAGTACAGTAGTAACGATCGGGGTATATAACTATTATAACATGATCAGTTGCCATCTATCTGTGTCTATGTGGGTAGTTTAGCGGTGGATCGAAGCAGTCGTTCAAGATGTTACCCTAATTTTGGATCGGTCTCTTCGGAAAATTGTTCGTGGCCCGAAGGACCACGAACATTGAGATGGAGATTGATTGACCAAATTGTTTTTCGATATTCACAAGTTAATTTATTTACTATTTGGATTAAAACGTCGGCGGCATTCATTTTGAATCAAATATTTCAAAGTAATTAGAAAGGTTGTAGGCTGTATTATTTCAACATTCAAGTTAACAAAGTAAACATCAAAGTTTATCCAATAACGCCAGAATATCGAATTTCATCGTTCTTTTAAAAAACTTTAACG